>OX465104.1:25872438-26547438 GCA_949987565.1 Luidia sarsii | reverse complement strand
CTTACAATGAAATATTCTACACTCAAATCCAATCAATAGGAGATAACAATGTAAAGCTAAACTTAATTAGATGCTAAAACACAGACATGTATTGAACGTTGTTTCTTCAATACTAAAGAGTGGATCTTTGTGAGTTTGAATGAGTAGAAATGCAAGAGTCTCACCCTTCCGGTAGCTCATTAGGGTCTGCAGGAGGCAAAGGAGGTGCAATACTCCTCGAGTCTACCACAGCGCTACTGCCGGTACTCAAGCCTCTATCTCGGGATGTAATACTAATGACAATCTGTCCACGAATGTTGTCATTGTCATCAGGATTTTGTTTACACAGATCCAGTCTTTGATCTGCAACAGACAGGGAGAGGAGACGAGGATTGAAATCAAAGAGACCTTCATTCGTGTGAAAAAGGATATCAAATCACATACTGTATTATAACCACTTCACAATGGACCTCTCTTCAATGCCCATAACCACAACAAAGGAATCTTTAAAAGTGTGCCATTTCCAAATCTTGCTAAACGATCTAAAACAATAAAAACCTGAAGTAAATAAATAAAAACTGTTGCAAACTGCTCACTGACTAAAATGACCTGCAATACATGAATCTCAAAAGTTAAAAGGACTGACGTTTCGATCCTAACAGGACCTTTCTCACAGGCAACCCTTTGAGAAAGGTCCTGCTAGGATCAAAATGTCAGGCCCTCTAACCTTTGAGACAATAATACAGGTGTGTACCTGTGATGGAGATCGCTATGATCACAGGTGAGTTCATCCCTGTACAATCGGACATCTTTGTATAAAACACGGCCAATAGTGGTGTCTGGATTCAGAGGGTCCAGTGCATGGCAACACCACCTGTGCTCCAACTCAGTTTATCGGTTATATTTGAATATAAAATATTGGTGACAGACTGTAACCAGTGCTTGTTCAACAAAAATTCCCCCATGGTTGGATCCAAGACTGTCAGATTTCATTTGAAGAACTGTTAATTTTTTTGGGGGGGGGTGCAATGTGAACCAGCGTGGTGGGTAGGTCCTTCAACACCCATGTTGAGGCTCCACGTGGTCTTATTAAGCGTCTTGCCAAACTACATCTGACATCGAGTCTAGACAAGATCACTGCACAATAAACCGTTCAGGAAATTGGACTAATGCTATGAAAGTCCCCTCCCCTACGGCACTGCAGAAGGGAACCCAGCCTGGAAGTATCAGTTGAGACAGAACATCTTAGCCCTAATCCCTCTTGCATTCTAATTTTTCACTTGGGACCCAAAGGTCAGACTCATTACACACTGTCCATGTCTGAGATATCATATCATACATCTACTAGTACTACATGTATTATAGATTCACATTTTGCATCATAAACTACTAATTAATGTACGATCAATGATAATTCTCATTGATTTGTACACTGAAAAAAAAAACATGACCATCATTACATTCTAGATTGAAAGTTAATAAGTGATTCAAACTTTCTTGTATTAAACTACTCACTGTCAAGCAGCAAACATTAGTACGTAACAATGGATATAAACCTGATCATTTGGAAGATTCAGGAAGTATTAGGTTACATGTACATGTAAATCAAACAACAGGTTATTGGACGTATTTCCAATTGAATAATTCAATGACAAACTGCTTCTTTTTGCAAGGACAAGATGCAAGCATGACTTCAAACTCCACATTCTTACATGATCCAAACAGTTTTCAAGAGGAATCAACTGCAAGATGATGAGTGATGCATACCAACCATATGATATATCACTACTAATAATTGGTTACCAACCGTAAGTTGAGGTACATTGCATTATACATGTACTGTACATGTAACTGTAAGGCTTTGTGAACACAAGATATTATGATACGCATGTCTTCCTAAACCTCTACTAGTATCAGTCTTCATTTCCTTTACCACAGATGGTTCTGACACTCACTCAGACTAAAATGTGACTTTTTATGGATACAAGCAGTCTGATGTTGATATGAAGTGTCATCACTCATCGCAGGAATAACTGGCAGCATGCATGGCCAGTCACTTGAAATAAAAACATGACCGATGATCTCTACTGCTTATGGTTCCAACTTGTCTGCTTCCAATAATTTCCTGACGTCTCGGCTTGTGCTGGCTTGTTATGACTGCTTATAACAGGATGAATGGTGCCAGCACTACCTACATGCAGGCACTGTGTTTCTATGCTGTAAATCCGGTGAATCACAGTGTGATATTAGCTCAGTAATACTATTCCATGGGATAACAGATGGGCACATTTGTTGATGTGCGTGTACTGTATGTATCTGGGTCATTGATGTGGGAATACAATGTCCAATTGGCCTTAGATGAAACAGATCTGCTCAGTCAATCATACACTGTACACAAGTAAATGTATAGTGTAGTTGAGGAGGCTGGTCTGTGATATTGAGCACAGAACCAAAATATCAAACATGTACTGCACGCCCAAATAGGAAAGATGAAATAACTATTATGTGGTTTCAGGAGCATACAGCATATAGGCAGCCTTAGCATGTACGGTACATGTGCACTATAGTCTGTACAGTGTACAGTAAATACTATCCATAAAACATATTACATGTGTAGTTCCCTTTGCAGGCAAACAGTACATGATATTATCAATTCAACATGCTCACTGCTTTAACTTCCCCTTGACAAGCATATCACAATGTACATAGGCCTACATGTACATGTAACATCATAGAAAACCAAACCTTTGGTTAAAGCTGTTTCTATAATTCTACTAATTAATCTTCACCAAACAATTTTTAATTTTTGAAATGTAAGGATTGAAATTACACACCTGCAAATATTTTCATGAACTAAAACTACCACACATCCACATGGCAAACAATGGAAGCATGTTTTCTAAGTTGTCAACTAAGAAATGCATCAGGCGTTTATGCTTTTAAATGGCCAAAAAATGGCAAAGAAAACTTTGACTGGACAGGGACGTGAATCCGAGACCTCTGGATCGACGTACAGGTACATGTACCAGTGTTCATCCATCTGAGCTATCCGGCCAAATGGCGGCATTAAAAAGTGTTATGAAGATTACAGAAATGTGCATACTAGTAAACCAGATACTCAGTAATCTCATGAAAACCAAGACCCAAGCAAAGATTGGTTGAGTGAGCTGACTATTTGGGAAGGCCATCATCTCAGGACTGAGAGCTCAGATGGTAAGAGCGCTGGTACCCCAAACCAGAGGTCTCAGGTTCAAGTCCCGGGGCCGATTTCAACGCTTTTCGATCATCAGTGGATTTTAGTGGATTTTGGCGTCTGCGATGAGCGCAGAGGGTTAGTGAAATTTGCCCCTGGTCCAGTCCAAATTTTCTATGCCATTTTGTTTGTTTAAATTGGAAGCCAAGAGAGTTAACAACTTACATCCAGTGTCCTTGAGTCTCTGGATGGAGTGCGAGAGAATCTTGATGCATCCCAGGAAGCCTGCTCCTTGCTTCTTGTGAATCTTGCGATGGTTCCATACACTGATTGTGATGCTATCATTCTTACCAATAAACCTGCACATCATCAAAGAAAGACGGTAATACAACAAAGCTGTAAACTACAGTGTATGTACTTACTAATGTAAACAACTAGAATTTTACCAATATTTACTCAAAAGGACTGAGTTTTCAATCTCAGCAGGACCTTTTTCAAAGGCAGTTTGATCAACTGTTTACTGACTAGAATGATATTTTAAAGATATTTTGTGATATTTTGTTCTTGGCAGGACCTTTCACAGAGGCATCATTTGACCCATTGAGAAAGGTTGGTCAAGAATAAAAACACCTTTTGAAAACTTGAGTGAAATGTTGCAAACTATGCGAACTATACTGACTAAAACTGAAAAAAAAATTAGGAGAGGCTGAGCTTTTGATGCTAGCAAGACCTTTCTCAATGAAGGTCCTCAAAGAAAGGTTCCTTTGAGAAAGGTCCTGCTAGGATCCAAACATCAGGCCCCCTTCTTTTAAAACTCGACACATTTGATTTCTGAGTTTGATGAGGGGAAGTACTCACAGGTCATAATGCTGGTTCCACTTGGGATCTAAAGTCCCTCTGTAGAAATCTGTAGAGTGACATTGTCCAGACCCGTCCACAACAATCTTAGCAAAGGGGTCCGGTAATCCTGGTGGAAAACAAGACATCAAAGGTATATTGTACATGGTAAGCAATCAAATGTTCTATTGGGATTTGTTTTTTTGGGGGGGGATTTTCATAGCTAATAGCAGACAACCCTGTGACCAGTCCTAAGTTAAGCCGCGTTGCTATAGAAGTTGAGGGGCATTGAGTGTGTCTCATATTTGGTGAAATCGATCCTGGGAAGCGTCTTGAGATAGGATGAGTTACCCTTCCTAAGATGCGTCTTAGCGCATGGTGAAATCAGCCACAACCCCTTACATGTGTGACATTTCAAAGAATAATGAGACCATGACAATGGGTAGCTTGTTATCATTGAATTCTGACCCTAATTATTGATAACAATTCTATCCAAGTCATACGTAATGAGTACAGTCTACATGCACAAGCAAGTAAAGACATGTACTCCTGACTGGCTTACAAAGTCAAAAATGCATAGTAATTAACATACATGTGTACTATATATGTAGACAACTGATCATGATATATCGCATACTTTAGAATAGAATTGGTAATGTGAGTGCTATGAGTATTTCCTGACTGCAATCTGATCGTATACTACATCTCATACAGTATACCATTAATCACTCGCAAGTCATAGATGGCGCACACTGTATATGGTCAGACAGATAAATATGCAAGGCTTGCTTCCCTTATTGCCCAAATGTGCATGAAATTGAATCCAACCACAGACCTCCTGTCCCACAGGTTCCCCCATACAGTCAAGTCACACCACTCCACCCTGCATGTGCCCCAGGCCTGGATAGTCTCAAAGCAACTGACCCACAGTAAGGTCACCTATGGGTCAATTTCACACTGTTCTGGCACAGCCTGTGCTGAGCAGGTTTTGGGCAGGAATTAACTTGTCTGGACCATAGCATAGGACAGTCAATAGACATGCATGTAGAGTGTACAATGTGGGTGGGTGTGAGGGATCTAGCATGGCAGGAGACTCTACCTCCAAGCTCACCTTCTCTGTCCATTTGATAAACATCTGAAATTAAACTGACCACTTGGCTACATCAAATTTGTTTTTTTCAAAGTGTGAAGGAACACAATATAACTCTTTACTAGATCTGAATCTACAACAAATCACTACAAATCTATTAGTTGACAGAGAAAGGGGGTTCCTTAAATCATTTCAGATGGGAAAGTAGTATACACAAATGTTGCAAACTGCTTACTGACTAAAATTACCAAAATTACTAAAATTACCCAAATGCAAATCTTTACTAGCTCTTTAGAGAGGTCATAAGCCCAAAAGACATGTATAGGTCCAATATTAGATAAATACGTGTACCATTCTCTCGGTTTTCAGTAGCTGTGTAAGAGAGATTCTCAAAGATTTACAGGCAGATTAAGCAATCTACAAAAAGGAATGTGAACATTGTTTTTTCAATAGTTTGCTTACTAAACAGATTATCCACAATGTACACTGTATTCATAGATTAGAAGGAGTGGACAGGATAGTAAAAAAGAGAAATCAAATGGCTTGCATATACTGTACATGTATCTAAGCCTTCTCATTTTTTAATTAGAATAACTCCCACACATATGTATGCACATGTACTGTTCATACACGTACATGTACACCTCAAGCAAATGAGTCTGCATTGAAATGAGAAGACAGTAGTGGTAGTGTGAAATGAACCATGACACTGACCAGTCCAGTGTCAGCCATATGGACCGGTCATCTGGCCACAGCCTTGGTCACTGGTCAGACCACAGACCATGAACAGACCAGTGAGTAAGCCAATTGACCAGTGCTTTATTTCATGACTAAGGCAAAGATGAATCTATCATATTGATTGTGGTTAGGTGAAGGTCGCCTTGTACAAAGGCAAACACAAACTGTTCAAATACTTACGGAAAAAGTCTTTCTTGGCTATATTCTTGGCACACAATACTGTAGCAAATAGGAAAACAAAGCAGAAATTGGTTTAAATACAGAACATTGTAATATCATTACCTGAAATTATAATTAACATTAAATTTATGTCAATGTGTTCAATAATTGGTCAAACAATACATGAAGGTCTAATCAAGGTTTACAAAATGTATTTCTAAAATACAGTACACACCTGTACATGTAGAGCAATTTTTTTCCTTTAAAAAATATTTCTGATAGTACAAAATATATATGCATACTAAAATTATCAAGCAAACAAGATTTATATTAAAAAGTATTGTACATAGTTCTGTATACAATACATGTACATGAACATGTACATTGTACAATGTACATGTACTTTACATTAGGCTTTACAGATATCAAACGTTGTGTACTGATCTTTTCTAGGCACGGATCATTAAGCCCGTCTTAAAATCATCCATGTACAGTATGCGTATGGCCGGGCCCTCCATATTGTTACACTGTATGAATATGATCAACAATATATATACAGTAGCTGCACATGCATACATTTTGTAAATGGGCACACTAATGCTCATGTGTTGCTGTATCTTATGGGCATGTGTACACAGCCATGGTGTGCTGTACTGTACATGTGCCTATGTGTAGTAATAAACTGTACATGTACATGTACATTCAGTACATGTACAACTGTACATGTGTATGTCTACTGGGCAGAGGTACATGTATGTTTCCATGTTCAAAACGGACGTCTGCCAGTCTACATGCACACATGTACACATGTACATTTACAGTACTCTGCAAATCACCACCTTCACTGACTGCACTGAAAAACCAGAAATGAGAGTCTACATGTACATGTATGTACTGTACATACATGTACATGTAGACTCATTTCTGATCATGTAGACTGGCATTCTTCAGTCATTAACACCTTCCTAGTAATGGCTTTATAAACATTTGCCCAATAGGTTTACATGTAACCTGTTGGCTTTGTTCATTGGTAAGTAATATGCATGTCAATATATATGCAAATGTACATGTATACATGTACCACAAAGTGATAATGGTCCAAATATGTACGTGTACATGTACATGTCCATGTACATTGTACATGTGGACTGTATGCATATTATGTATGTATAAATGTTTTTTTAAATTACATCTAAATGTACAGTACGTACATTTTTTTTTTGTACATGCATGTACACGTACATGTATATCAGCTACTTGTGGATGTGCACACATTATATACATGTACGTATACATACATATGTGTATTGTGCATGTGTACATGTACATGTACATGTACATGTAGGTTACATGTAAATGCATATCATTATGCATACAACATACATGTACTATCGCTATCGGTGCATTTGTGAAACATTGCAGTTGTTCTTAACTTTCATGCATTCTTACATAACAGTATAGTTTACACACCAAGTACAGTACATAAGTCAAACAAAATAAGCTCATAAGGATTACTGCACAATGCTGGACTACAGTACATGTACAGGTACATCATGTACTGTACACTCACATACTGTGATCATGAGTGCTTTTGGATTCTAATTCATTCTCACCTCACAGTCTCTCACTAAGGAGCCTCACAGCAGACTAAACAAGTGCACTACATGTACCAAACACCTGTCCACTGTCAACCTGCTGGTACTCTATGTACATGTACAATGTACATGTACAGTACGTATAGTAGTAGTATACAATGTACATATACATGTACTTTGTGTGCAGTTCCTGCCAGACAAGCTGGCAGATACACGTCATGTACAGTGCATGTACATGTAATTGTATACAGCACATGTATACAGTACATGAACACTGTACTGCTAATCTGCTATACAGATTACAGAATATGGGAAGAGGGCAGCAAAATAGCATTGTGAAAATGAAACTATACACCATGTACAGTATATGCACAATGTAATGTACATATCATGTTTCAAATGTCATAATTTCAAGTACATTTCATGTACAAAGATACATGTATCCATCCCCTAAATATGCGTACAACTAAACATGTAGGGCTACTGTACAGTACATGTACACTTAGATGTGAATATTCACCAGACTGAAATCTCAGCAAGCCAGTAGCCACCTGGTTTTATTTACCTAGAATGCTGTGGTTTCCTGCCATTCAAATTGGTTCTTCATATACTCGCACTCAGGCATAACAATAATTAGAAAACAATATCACTTATCATCGCTATAGGATAAGAAGTGTTGCTGAGATTACCGTTTAATTTATTTTTCAACTGGCCACCCAGGCCAGTAGCGGATGGCATTCAACTGCTCCAGGAACTCAGACAATTTCAACCCATGTTTGGCCACAGGGCCACTGCTAAATTTGACCTGTGACTGTATGGAATGCAATAGACCAGTAGTAGGCCTACAGACACATTTGGTAAACTAGAATTTACCAAATTATCTTTATGGACAACAATACAGCCTGACAGAGGAAGTAAAGTAAATTCCATGGACACAATAATTCCTTTGTTATTGCCCGAGGCTAGACGGCCTGTATTTCCTCACAGGCTAGTCCACCAGGCAGCACACCATTGAGGCTCCATGGTTAACCACTAAGGTACATCACTGCCATACCAGGCAGGAAATAATACACCGGTACCGCATTGCACACACTTTCCCACGGGGCTGTGTACAATCCATAATCATCAAATTCATAGTTTCAGTTTGGAAGGGGTGAAATCAGCAGTTCAAGTTTCAAAGTGAATTTGTTATATATCTAGCGCAGATGTCTGTGCAAAAATGCAGATGTCTGTACAAATTACAATGTATACATACATGTACCGGTATGCAACATCCTTGTAGAATTCTATCTCAACTACCTATCCAAAAGAATATTCCAAACTTTTGTCTAAATGACATTTTAAAGTCAGAAAATCCTTTAATCGTCTGGTACAGACAATCACAGAACAATAAAGTGACAGGAAAGACAACCCAGACAACAAAGGTTGTAATTAAAAGGTCTTCTTGAAAAAGGGACAATCTTGTGGCAGAATCTGCCTTTGAAAAAGGTTCTGCTACGATCCAAACAGCAGCCCCCAGCCCCATAGTTAGCGAGATTCATATTTTAGTCATTTAAGTCAGTCAGCAATTTGCAACAGTTTTTCCTATTTATACTCTAATCTGTTATTGTATTTGAGGCACATGGGAGCAGACAAAGGCACTGTTGGTGAATGAATTGGCCGAATGGCCGTCCAATATGAAAACCAGCTCTGACTGTGAGTAGTTTGTATTCGTGGCTCCATGGCAGACACACATGCTGTGACACTATCAGACACGACTGGATACGAACTACTGATTACACAGCACAGTCATTCTTAGAAATGCTTTGAAATATATACAATGACAATGTGCATAATCTGTTCAACATTCATGAACATTGATTCATGTACACACACACCATTTTTGTACATGAATAAATGAAGGACTTCACCTGATGTTTTGATCCTAGCAGGACCCTTTTCAATTGCTGAGAAAAACCCTGCAGGGATTGAAATACATAAGTCTGGCCCTCTAGGTTTGAAATTTGACCATTTTCATACATGTACATTGTACCTGTACATTGTGGTGCATAATGTACATCACATGTACATGTATGTAAGTAAGCAAGTAAATGAAGATTTGAATCTGGTTGACTTTGGATGAATTATGTGTGGAGCTCAGTAAAACCGAGTCATAAAAACCTTGACTACCAAATGAAAACCAAATAAGACATTGACAGGAAAGACATGCTCTTGATGGTGTGATGTTATGAATGAAACATTGAACTCACTCCAGCTAACCCTTACATTTCTGAGATGTGTCCTTGAGCAAAGACAAATTGTCTTGTCTTATTCAAGGCTGAATACAAGGCCTTATCTTTCACCTTGCCCCGCACATGGAACTCACTTCCTATGCTCATTAGAAGCAATGTCACAGTATTTGTCTCAGCTGGGTACAACACACATTTCAATTGATCACATGCATCATACTGTACAATGTACAGCAGGTGTTTGTCTCCAAAACTTGCCACCTTAGGGAGAAAAATCTTGCTTGAAAAAATGTACACAAAAACAATGTACATGTAGCATGTACAAAGCACTGTAAATGTATATCTGACGTTTCCTTGCCCATACATACATGTACATGTACATGTACATATCCACGTAGGTAACTCAAGCTACATGTATACTGTATGTACAGTGTATGTTTCCACATGAACATACACGTATGGCATTCACAGTTGCACATGTCACGGTGCTCAAGACAGACTCATTCCCTATCCAATACATGGAACCTCAACATAGCACATCCACAACATGTACAGCACACTGTAACCTATGTACATGTACATGTACATATACATGTACAGCACGTACGTGTATGTGTCATGTACATTACAATGATTACATACATACAATGACGTACCAAAACTCATCTTCTGAGCAATTATTACCACCTGAGACTCACAGATTTCCAGGCAATACCCAAATGAATCTCATTGCTACCATACAGACAGCAAACGTGTGCAGGCAAACAGGCAGCATTTCATTGGTTAGTAATTTACTATGGTGCCACTGCATGTACACTCTTACACATCTCACCCATTAGGTGCCATGTGGATACCACCGTCTACAACTCAACACTCATCTTGACACTTGTCTGCATGCTGGCTACCATCTGTCTCCAAGATCAAGGGCATTGCCCATGAATCACTGTTAGGGATTTTTTCTTCACAGAAATGGGCTCCACTGAGGCTGAAGGAATGCATTGGTCACTTTCAGACCATGCACAGCCCCACAAATTCATCACCTGAGTTGTGCGGCTTTCCATAGTGTACGTGTGTAATGCCTGTACCGGTACATGTGTACAAAATGTACATTGTACCTATGTACAGTACATGAGTACATATACATTGTACATGTACATTGTATGTGTACATCAACAGACTGTACTGTACATGTACATGTGTATGTACAGTACTACATGTAAGCCTAACATATTGTACACCATACAATACACAGTATACATGTACATGTACTTGATTGTACCCTTAGTGTTAACCTTTCTCATTTAAAACTAAAAGAGATGCAGTGTACAACACAATGTACACACTGTACGTGTACACTGTACAATACACGTCAGGTACATAATGTGCCAAAATGTATAAGGTATACACGGATACATGTACAATAACATTGTACATGTTATTGTTTTTTTGTACTGTATCTCATGTAACTAATTGTTTTTATACTTTTACTAATTCCCCTTCAAATGGAAGGAATGGACATTGTACAAATCAACACCAGGCTATTTCTGAGTATTTCTGAAAATGTAAAACCATTCTCAATGCGTTCATCAACTTGCGGTGTGTTTAAACACTGAACAGCACTACCAGTATGGTTAACGCTCTGCTATACAATGTACTGGTCCATTTTGCAGACATGCGTGTACACAGTAACTGGAACCCATTTCAAGTCTACTCATGGAATTCTACGTTTGAAATGCAAGCTGCTCACTTCCAATAAATCAATTAAATAAATCAACCAGTAAGGACATGACCTTGTTGCAACATCCCACCAAGTCCATACAATACAATACAATGCACACTTTGGGCATATGTTTTATACATAAACCGCGTTGAGACTGCTATACATGTACTAACAGTAACAATCAAGCAAGTCTTTGTTTCTGCTGAATACAATAGTAACACATGGTACCCTCATCATATAGGCGTCTGGAACAGATCCTACACAGTGGGTGATGGGCCCCAATACTATTAATTTTTAAGGCATGTCACAAGAGATTACTGAGCGGACAGTAATTGGCAAGCTGGTTTAATTGTGGCTCCTATCTGTTTCCTTTTCTCTATGATACAGTTGGCGGCAGACAGCCAGACACACCAGACAAATGTGTCTGTTTAGGATCTTATTGGCAACCTAATCCTTGATATGAAAACCAGGACTTGCTCCTTGCCATTCCTGCTGGCTTGTGTTTCCTTATTCGAAAGCCAGAGTACAGTTTAGTTTCACTTTTATCTCTTGTGGGTTCTAAGTCTTAGTGGGTACTAACAACTATTGGTTTTGCCATAACGCCATTAACGGTGATCATGGCTGGAGAGAAGAGTGGCCTAAACCCTTACCAATTAGTGAGAAGTACAAAAAAATGTAATGTAAAATTGTACAATATTGATGATTTTTATATTGCCAGTCTTTAGGCCTATTTCCTGCAGTCGATTTCATCAAACCCGTTGTAACTTCTGATCAATTGCAACTTGCAAGTCAATGAGCGATGCACAGAAACCATACGGCCTATCACAACTTACGATGGGTTATCCATCGTAAAGTGAGTTACGATGCATCGTAAGGCTTAGAGAAATCCACCCCTGAACAACATTTCCAAATCACCATCATTTCATTCATGCAGCTGGTTTCAAAAGGATGATGTCCTAAATTCCTAACATTTCAAAATGAATAAAGTAAATTAATGTGCCATGTACCGGTATATCACATCACACAAAATCACAGCTACATTTGTACTAATTGTACATAATGTATAAGAGTTAAATGACAAATGCACAGTATACGTAAGTACAAGTACATGTTCCTATCCAGTATCCATTATTATTTGTCGCACGTCAAATTTCACAAACAACTCAACAACATTTTGAAACTTCCTAATAATATAATATGACAGCACATCGCCATATATTGTTATTCATGTACATTCATGTTCATGTTATTCATGTACCATACCACAAACTCTTTAAATCTATGCACATGTTCATGTACACGTTGACAGTACATGATTGATTGCAGAATGTGAAAGGCACAACATCCTATTGTTGTTGAATCATAAATTGCATCAAAGCAACCACAGAAATTACAATGGGACAATTCAACCTCAACTATATCAGTACATACATATATGTACAGTAGCTGACTCTTCATCATTGTAAGACTAAGAACAAGAAATATGGTGTCAACATGTTAACGTCCGAAGTAACAATGATATCTAAGCGTGTGGTACCATGGAGGAAGGAGTTACAGTATACGTACAACTACATGCCATGCTGAGTTAGAACATGGTAAGAGTTTCGTGTAACACTACTCTGTATTTACCAAGTAAGGCACGCCACTCTAGGCACTAAGTTCATTATAATTTGTATGATATCATTTACATTTATTACAACATTTATTGAATCAATCAACATGTTAGTTTAAGTTACTGCATGAAAAGACAAGAATCAATTGGTACCAAATACTATTGCCCTTGCACTTTAGAACTAAAAACAGCTGTATACTAATAAGTAATATTTGAAGGTTATGCTGGTACTTTGTAGACATGAGTAAGACCAAGAAGTAAGACTAAGACCAGTCTTACACTAATCTTAGTCTTAGTCTTACACGCAGTGAGTTAGGGTTAAAGTTTTGACTCAATCCATAATTTGTACCAATTGTGGATTGAAGTTGAAACTTTCCTTTTAAATAGAGAAATGTTTTTGTGAACAAAAAATGACAATGGCCATTTTCCATGTTATAACCAGACCAGATATGTCTGTCAGACCATGGTCAGACAAAGCACAAGAACGAAGCATGACTAGCACAACAGCAATGTGCCGTGTCTAAAACACGCTAACCCCAAACCATTACATTTACCATCCACAATTATTCCAAATAATGGACATCCCCAAAAAACACCTCATTTCTGCCTTACCAGTTAACCTTATTTTCGTCGGGCCCTCCCGTCGACTCGATGGATGTGGCATTGTTAGAATTCTTCGTCGTTCTTCGCCGGGAATGAGTCGTTTAATGCCAGGTTCTGCCAGGAAAACGGTCTCTGGTTGACATGGTGTTCAGGGCTTTTCAAGTGTGGCTGTATGACTATCACTATCAGACGACCATGTTGAGCTGCGTGCACAAACCCTATGGCAGGCAGCAATACACACACTGCACGTAAATACATAGACGACGTGATGACCGGCAGCGGCCTCCAGTTCACATAGTTGATTCACAAGCCCAAACACAAAGTATAGTTCATGTCAAAACAACCTTGATAATTACGACTTAAAAACAGCCTCTCATTCCAGTGATTTTTGTTTCAAACGGATCTTATTATCGTTGGATTTACTATAAATTCGACGTCGGATTTGACGATGAAAGGGGATTTCTTTCAAGGAGGAGGCGGGATGGTGTCACCAACTGCGCGGTGAAAAGACGCGGTGGTTTGTACGTCATCGACGGTCGCCATTCTTGTTTTTTTGGAAATCCGTTGATAACCGGAACCCGTGTCGTAAAGGGGTGTAGCATGCACGCGGATACCAGTGAACTCGACCTGAGAAAGTTGGTAGCATAAAAAGGGAAGATGATAAAAGTAAATGGCTTGCAATGAATATTAATCACTTACTTCGATTCTGACATCACAGCTGACATTCGGCCTTGTCCTTCGTTACCATACAAAAGGGACGAAGCTGACACAATTTACAATTTTACAGGCATTTATCATCTACTATCGTCTCTTTAAGCTCTCTGGTAGACTCGCTTACCAGTCTAATGTCAGTGGGGCGTCGCGGCGATCTTTGAAAATAATTATCAAGAATTAGGAGGGCCTGACGTATCGATCCAAGCAGGACCTCTCTCAAAGCATAAACTGGCAGGAAAGTCGGGATGAAATCTCTGAACATCTTTACTCCAATAAGGAGGCGCCGAGGCCAGTGGGCGCCGCTGCTATATGGGTGGAGCCATCATCGATGGATTATAATCCGCCTCCGCGTCAACTCCGATGGGGGCGCGACACTTTGGGTGTGGGGCAAGGTCTGAGCAAGGTCGTTATTCATAGGGGGAACGTAATGGCAAGGATGACATTGATAAGACATTAGAACATAGCCGTCTGCTCGCTCATTAACGAGCTGCACTGATTACACCGATCAGTGATGAAGCAAAACTTAACGGAGCTCTGTATCTTGCCTGCAAGATAGAGGGCGTTGTCCATATCGTAACGGACTTACATTGGACATCTAACTTGACAACTTGTGTGAAGGCTTCCTGGTGGGTAACCCTACTTGATGGAACTGGTGGAGTCCTTGAAGTGAGACTTTGACTCATCGACCATTCATCGAAGAGAGAATTTTGACCTAATTTGTCTCGACAAGTCGACCTTCAAAGTTTAACTTGATGCATACACCTATCACTATCAGTCAGAACTTTGAGGGCGTTCGGAGACCACTTATCAACTTCTTGGGAGATAGCGGTGGCGCGCGTTTCTCTGTCGCCAAAAGCTGACGACACACCTGTGAGTTAGCCAGAACTTCGAGTCAGATAAAAAGAGTCAGGCCTTGAGAGGTAGATGGACGGCGCCTGTGGTAAGCTTGAGGGCTGAGCGCTAAATCCGGCAGGCCAACGAATTACTTCCGTGGTTTCTCTACTCTACCCACCGAGCCGTTGTTGGGATAGAAACCTTGGCAATATTTGCTTCGTAGTACCGATATGAATAGTGGGTGGAGACCTATTCCACCAGGCTTACATGAGTAATGTTTAATGGTCTGAAAATGATGGTTAAAAACTAAAATCACTGTAGAGAGAGACGGGGACAACCAGGCGACAAATCAATTTCTATAGTTTTGCATGACAAAAAGTTAGTCGGCCCTCACCCACGTACAAAGGCCGCGCCTTGTCCAGCCAAGCGATAAGTACACAGTGAAAGTAATGTACATAATGTACTGTGCTGTGTACTACGTACTCAGAATGACATTGCATGTACATGTACAGGTGTACAAATGAAAGGAACAGCACCGTAATAATGGCGTAGTCATTATTGTATGAACGCTCAAACTATTGATGATGATCGCAAGCTATACTTGACGATTACATCGCGTGCAGTAGATCTCAAGATTCAAGTGAATGAGTGAAAACTTGAGCTATTGGTCGACTTGAGTGTCTGCAATTCCGGCTCCGCCATGCCTTCCAACTGGCACCCCCACACCAAAGTTCTACTCCTCCTGTGCTTGGTAGGAATGCTTGGTTTTATGGTGACTGCCGTAGGCCTTGCGTCCGACTACTGGCTTATTTACAACCTGTCAGAAGATGCAGGTACCAACGTTACCAATGTTCTGCTAGACCTGGCGGGGTTGTGGAGAGTATGTTACCAGCCGACAGCTTTGCCTGATGATGGTAAGAATGAAGGGAAAACTGGTTATCGATATGCAAATCTCAATAATGAAAAAGGGTTTGATGTTTCGATCCTAGCAGAACCTTTCTCTGCCTTTGGGAAAGGCCCGGCTAGGATCGAAATGGCCATTCTGTTAAAGTTTTGATGATAATCATTATCGAAGTTACATCCGTGTCCCTTTGATTATGTTTGATGATAATTTCCTTGACTGTTTTTCAGAGAAACCATGTCATTACATTGATTACATAAACAACATGGAGATGTCCAGCCCAGTGTATCAGTATGTCTACCCAGTTCACGGAAAAGGTATCGTTTGTCATTAAGTTATTGAATTCAATTTGACCCTCGTCATGACTTTTAAAAGTTTTTCAAATTGGCTAATTGTGATAAGTCACGAAGTTAATACAAAAACTGTTGCAAACTGCTCACTGACTAAAATGATATGCAATACATTTCGATCCTAGCAGGGCCTTTCTCAAAGGCAAAGTGACCTTGCTCAAAGGCAAAGTGACCTTGCTCAAAGGCAAAGTGACCTTGCTCAAAGGCAAAGTGACCTTGCTCAAAGGCAAAGTGACAAAGGTCCTGCTAGGTCTGGTCCCCTAACTTTTGAGATCTATCATAATATAGTCACACTTGCAACTAAAATAAAAACAAAATTGTAGTTTAAATTTGATAAGTCTGAGTAACTGAGGTGACTTGTAAGGTCCTAGTTACTTAGACTACTGCTTGATGTTATTAATTTGATATCAATTCCATTGGATGCATTACTATGCCCATGATTTATTTGCTTTTTGTCTCTAGATTTGATGCTGGCTTTCATGGTTCTGATGATGATTGGAATAATTCTGGCATTTGTGGCCGAGGTTTTAGCCATGGTTTGCATCAAGAAAAGAGTTAAAGTTCTTTTCACTGTCACTGGAATCACATTCATTTTGGCAGGTAAAGTAGAACATAGGTCCAATGAAATTATATTTGATACACAAATGCAATGTGTTTGCTCAAGAAAATATTAGGTGGTCCTTTTTTCAGAATTTACAATTTGATGGTAGTCACATAATTCCAAGTGGAGAAGTATTCACTGTTTGATAAGGAAGTAAATTGAATTTAACATATCACCCACAACATTAATGATATAGTGGTCTACAAAGTACAAGTCCCATAGAGGAATCCCTGGTTAGATTGACCTGAATGGTGAAACTATTAGCTGGTTAAAGAGGTATCTCCCACTGTGATTTCAGATTCACACGCATGATCAGATAGATATAATTCCTACAAATTACCTCTTTTGAAACTCCTGATTCCAGTGCATGTATCTGAAGAGTCTACTTTTGTAAAGCTTCCCCTGAATCGATCATTTGTGTTTCATGTCTAGGTCTTGCAGGTTTGTCAGGATTGGTTGTTTTCTCACTGCGTGCAGTGGAGCTACTTTCTGATTGGCCACATCAAGTGCTGGGGGAATCCCCCTATGACTACATCACTTTTGGTTGGTCCTTTGCAATCACATGGCTGGGTGCTGCCGCGACTCTTTTGAACAGCACAGGATATCTTTGGTTGGCACGTAGACATATAGATGCAATGATGTGATCCATTGATGGCACTATAAAAGAACTGAAAACATTTGGACTTGATATCTCCATCCAAGATCTTGGATGGAAACGTCAGGCCCTCAAAATTTTATGAAATTTGCATTTTGGTAAAATAACTTAGTAAGCAGTTTGCAACATTTTTGTTAGTTATTTTTCTATCACTGGAGAAGAGAATAGATCACAAGGTCTTTAGTGTATAACCTGATCATCGTATTGCATAAAACCAATGATGGACCTGATTGTACACATTTCAAATGAGCATCAAACTTTAAAGTTTGAAACATGCAAGTACCAAAAACATTTAAGATGCAATTTTAGTTTTGTTTTTAAATATTTGTATAAAGAAGCTTTTGTGTTACCTGGCAAGCATTTTTGACAGTATACTTAAGCAATTAGTGTGAACAAATGTAGATGGCCCACTAAAAAGGTTTAAAATCAGTTCACTATGAAAAGGTAAGGGACACACTCATAATTATTAGAGAATTGATGGACAGGTTAATAAATGTCTGTATATTGCTATGCAAAAGCAACATTTACAATATTGAATCACAATCTCAAGGCAAGTGTCATTTAACCATTCTCAATACCCAGCTTAAAAAAGTGAAACTGAAATACTATATTTGGATTGTAAAAAGTATACTTTTCTTTTGCTTAAAGACATATCAACATAGAATGAGGCATAGACATAATTAGGAGAATTTACTTTATTAAACGTAAAACTTAATTAAATATGTAAAATCGAAATAAATGAAATTGCGACAAAAGTGTTCATGAAAGAATTCAATGTAAAACATGAGTGGTCATATCTTAACAACTTAAACTCATCATTATACAGTGTCTAAAAATGAATGGCACAATAAAATGTGGATTTGTATGAAGGGAAGTAATTCTCTTTACTGGTTGCTGGGGAGTAATGCTGATGAATTAAGTTTGTGTACACCGTCTTCCAATGTGGCAAGACAAACTTCAATTTCAAAACAGTTTCGAGACGATCCTTCAAACGCTAATTACTGGTTTTGTTGTCAATGGTTAAATCTTACAAAACCTGTCTCGTTTACTGATTTCATTCACAAAAAAGTGGCATTAACTGACATTTATAAAATGTAAGGTTCATCCTGAGGTTCTGACATAGGGAGAGAATACAGGCCACACAAGAGAAGACAACACAATGCATTAACTATGGAGCACTGCAGATAATGTATTAGTCAACATTATCCAGAATCATTGACTTTCAGTATGAATACGGAATAGTGCATGCATTTTATCTAAAGGATGGACCACATATGCTCTCAGTAAATAAATGAACAAAATGATTAACTCAAGCATCAATCTCAGCCGATCTGTTGTGTATTCATCGGTAAACCATGCAATCTGTACAATCTTTATTAAAAGTCATTCAAACTGTATTCTTTTAAAAACTGAAAGAATTTGCTGTCTTCGTTGTCATGCCACTTCAAATTGTTTCCGTAGTGATGCGGTGTTCTGCCGAGGTAAATTCAGGATGTGCTGCGCAGAACTAAACCATTTGCATATTCATTTAATCAAAGGTCACCTTTCAAGATACATTCAGACAAAAGCTTGGATCTAATTTAATTGGAATTTTGATATCATCCATCTTTTCAATATACACACGGCCGAGAATTCCTTGCTTAAAATCCAGTTTTACATTGTAAATAAAATTACATCTTCCTCGTCCACTCCAAAGAAGACGAAGGAACTGCACGATTAAACTCCTTGCATTCAACCATCTGCGTGTGGTTTATGCCTGTCAATTGGTGCCATCATGTGACCCAATGCTTACATTCTATTGGCTTTTAAGCCACTGCATCTCACCATAACAACACGCAGCTACAGTACATTGGATCTAGAGGGCTTCAAGAATATGGATGGGTATCAGGGGATCCAAGGTTGAGATTGAAATCAAAGGCCAACCATACAGATGAGTGTGCTCTTACCTGGTAAATAACAGGAAACAGAAATAGCCACAAATGGTAGAAAACATGTACACGTACAGCAAGAAGGATCCCTGATTTGCAGCAATGTGTTGTCCTGATAACAGTTTCCTTGATCGTACTGAGAAAATACCGGTACAACAACTTTAGCATGTTTAGTATCAAGATGGACTGGCAAAGTCCGGCATGATAGAAACATTACACAATGTAGTGTGGGTAACAGTCCAGGGGTAGATTTCACAAAGCCTTGCGATGCATCACAACTCTACTTACGATGGATAACCCTTTGTAAGGTGGCACACCGTATATGGTTTCTGTGCATCGCTCATCGTCTTGCGATTGATCACAACTTAGAATGAGTTTGGTGAAATCGACTGCAGATTACAAAGCTTTCAGAAGCTGTGGCAGACCATATTCCATTTTTTGAGGATTTTAATTGATGGATGTAAAATCTCTGTAAGACAATGCCCTGAAAAGATGGCAACCCATGCATGAGGTCAGTATATTATACCGATAGGTGACCTTAGTTAAAGGCAGAAATACTTGAATGAGACCCTGAACAAAAACAGGTAATTTGAAGGGGAAAAAGACGGCTTCTTAACAAGTATTGACATTCATCTGATACCTCTGCTGAATATTTTTATCACATTTTTCTTTGAAAAAAAAACCTGTCAGCTGATCAGTTTGTGGTTGACAAAAACAAACACTGGCCCTTCTTTTAAAAATTATAATAAATCCTGATTAAATTAGAGAAAAAGAAGAAGAAATACTCCAACTGTATCCCCACAATCAAAATGGATGAATTCTTGAAATTGACTACATTTTCGGGGGACAGAGTTATATAACATCCTGTCTGCTAAATGGACATGGTTTTGAGGCTTGAGATTCTTGGATATTTTTACCCTCAATGCCATAATGAAGCCTCTCTCCAATGGTCCATTGTGGACAAACATAAACAGCCAGGTCAAAGGTCGATCATTAAGGACGTTGTATATAAATATTTCTGGTACACATTCAACTTGTCTGGGATTTTGTTTAGACTGAGACACAAACCTACGCTTTTCATCAAAGTAGATTCTTTAGAAGAAATCCAAACTTAAGAACACGCTCTAAACACTGTCATTTTGTCTCCGTACGTAGAAAGAATATTGTTGACTTGTTGGAAGAGTTTGTGGAGACTGTGTGGGATGCGAAAACGGTGGATCCAATGATGAGATGGGTTGGGCATGCACACCTATTACACAGGGCAACCTAACTCCAGCTAGTTACTTCATAAATTGCATCACTTTCTGTACATTATTAGCATTGCCTTGGTGTACCATGCTAACCAGCCTTTTCTCTCAGTGGTTCTTATAGTATTTGTAGAACACAATACCACCCAATGCAATGACTGCTGCACACACGCCAATCTTGAGCCATATCGGCTGAGATTCCTCAGATACACCCTTCAGGTGCCTGTTGAACAAAACAGAAAAGCAATGCTATAATACAATATGTAAACAAAGCATTTGGGATGATGCATAATGAACGACAAGGGGACGAAAGTGCTTTGTCTTTTCAAAGAGAAAGCTTGAGAGTTGGCCTTTTACGGGCTGTTAGTAGATTTGACAGTGAGAGTATGAGATACAAGGCACCAACTAAAACCATCTCCTTGTAACACAAAATGCCACAACCACCTTCTCATTTGCATTGCTACATGCTTTTAACATCAAGTTATCAACAAGAAAGAAAACTCAAATCACAAAGCAACTCAAGTCCACGTTAGATCACATTCCAATAACGTCTTTAGACGCTGTAACACACACTGTAAAACATCTACGCAGAACATCAACACATCTTGATGTGAATATCCGGCCTGTTTTGTTTACATCGGTGTTAATTATAAACCAAGGTTTCTTTCAGACAAGCAGGAAAAAACAATTTGATGAGATTTTGAAGCTTAAAATTGGAAGGTATTGAAGATCGGATTAAGTTAATGAAAAACACTAATCAATCAATATGCATGTGAAAATCTTGCCATATCTCAAAATTTCTTCTGAAAAGTAAAGATGATTCATTACTGCAATCTTAAAGTAGATTTTGAAAAAAAATATATTGGCCAGCTTAGCTTGGGACATGCCCCGCACACACAACAAGTAGAGTGCATAGCATGCAACATGTACAACATAAACACAGGCTGCATACACCTACACAGAGGAAGTCATAAAAGATAAGGCTTAAATAGAGGAAGGCAGAGGGGGTGGAAACTGGTGGAGAAGGTCTGAGATAATACAAGGAAATCACATCCATGGATGGGAGAAGGCACAGGTGGAATAGGTAACAGGTGACCTGAAGAGAATGTCACTGAAGTAGGGTCATGGACACATATCAACCACAAAGACAGACTCCATACATGGCATGCAGGTGTCATTCTGTGTCAATGTGACTGGAAAGCACCTTGAATAATCATACAACATCAAATGAGTTGGGTTTATAGTCCAAACAAATAAAGGAAAACTCACAAGGACCTTTGGAATATATTTTGGGGAAAAATGGTAAAGAAAACTTTGACTGGACCAGGATTTTGAACCAGATACTTCTACTTTTGCGTACCAGCACTGTTACCATCTGAGCTATCCAGCCCTTAGACGTTGGGCAAATAGTCAACTAGTCTTTGCCAGGATGGGGGCGCCAGTCAGAAGCAAGTCCAGAGTAAAGACTTCATTCTGACTCATTCACATTGGCTCATCATCATGATGGCAAAGTGAACTGTAACTACACATCTCATTCATAGTGTGACATCACTATGCAGTTTACTATCATGGTTATTATCTTACAATATCAACAACCATCATAATGACCTTTGACCTACACAAAGGCGCACAACACATTAAACAAAGGTTCCACACTTCCAATGAATGACAAAGAAAGACAATTTCACATGCAATCACACAAAAATAAACAAAATGAAAATAAAATTCTGGAGAATTGAGATGCTTGAAAGACAGCAGATTTCATGGCCCCTCTTAGCTGAGAAATCTTTGTTCACGAGTAATCAGAATGAAGTGCAAAATAAGAACGGATCTTTCCATCTGGCTGCATTGATATGATTTCTGTGGGGTGATTATAAGTGATGTACTTTTTTCAAGATATATGCCAAGAATTTAAACTTATATTTCATCAAATAAAGAGAACATGATGTTTCGATCCTAGCAGGACCTTACTCAAAGGCAAATTCACTTTACCTTTGAGAAAGGTCCTGCTAGGATCGAAACGTCAGGCCCTCTAACTTTTGAGGTTTATGTGTTGCAGGTCATTTTAGTCAGTGAGCAGTTTGCAACAGTTTCAGTATTAATTTCAAAAAGAACATGAGTGAAATGATCAATATAATGGTGTACAGGATCCAACATGACTTGCACAAGATCCATATTCCATGCTCTCGGTCTTTCAAATTCTGCAGCTACTAAAAGGACCAAACAAATCTACATCTATCTTGAAGCTTCTCATCACGATCAAGGGGGCGACGAAATGCAAGACAGCGACAAGAAAGAGAGAGGCATTAGGAAGAGTGTGAGACCTTGAGGCCAGGGGCCCGGAGGCAAGCATCAGTTTGTCTCTAATCCAGAGAGCTGCAGGGTGCTCCACCAAGACACCCTTGACTAGACTGCAAGGAGGAAGAAGAAAGACCAGGGCAGGGCAGGGAGAGATCATAGAAACAAGATGCTACAGGTGTATGCTGTGACTCCATGGGGGGGGGGACCGGTGAATGGTGATGGGTACCAGTCAAGACTGGCACTGATTTCTGTGTCCCATACTGCTACAGACTCATCAACCTAGAACCAATCTAGAACATGGCATTGATTTCTGAGTCCCACACTGCTACAGACTCATCAACCTAGAACAAATCTAGAACATGGCACTGATTTCTGAGTCCCATACTGCTACAGACTCATCTACCTAGAACTAATCTAGAACATGGCACTGATTTCTGAATCCCACACTGCTACGGACTCATCTACCTAGAACTAATCTAGAACATGGCATTGATTTCTGAGTCCCACACTGCTACGGACTCATCAACCTAGAACAAATCTAGAACATGGCACTGATTTCTGAGTCCCATACTGCTACAGACTCATCTACCTGGAACCAATCTAAAACATGGCACTGATTTCTGAGTCCCACACTGCTACAGACTCATCAACCTAGAACCAATCTAGAACATGGCACTGATTTCTGAGTCCCACACTGCTACGGACTCATCAACCTAGAACCAATCTAGAACATGGCACTGATTTCTGAGTCCCATACTGCTACAGACTCATCTACCTAGAACCAATCTAGAACATGGCACTGATTTCTGAGTCCCATACTGCTACGGACTCATCTACCTAGAACCAATCTAGAACATGGCACTGATTTCTGAGTCCCATACTGCTACAGACTCATCAACCTAGAACCAATCTAGAACATGGCACTGATTTCTGAGTCCCATACTGCTACGGACTCATCTACCTAGAACCAATCTAGAACATGGCAATGATTTCTGAGTCCCACACTGCTACAGACTCATCTACCTAGAACCAATCTAGAACATGGCACTGATTTCTGAGTCCCATACTGCTACAGACTCATCTACCTAGAACCAATCTAGAACATGGCACTGATTTCTGAGTCCCATACTGCTACAGACTCATCTACCTAGAACCAATCTAGAACATGGCACTGATTTCTGAGTCCCACACTGCTACAGACTCATCTACCTAGAACCAATCAAGAACATGGCACTGATTTCTGAGTCCCATACTGCTACAGACTCATCTACCTAGAACCAATCTAGAACATGGCACTGATTTCTGAGTCCCACACTGCTACAGACTCATCTACCTAGAACCAATCTAGAACATGGCACTGATTTCTGAGTCCCATACTGCTACAGACTCATCTACCTAGAACCAATCTAGAACATGGCACTGATTTCTGAGTCCCATACTGCTACAGACTCATCTACCTAGAACCAATCTAGAACATGGCACTGATTTCTGAGTCCCATACTGCTACAGACTCATCTACCTAGAACCAATCTAGAACATGGCACTGATTTCTGAGTCCCACACTGCTACGGACTCATCTACCTAGAACCAATCTAGAACATGGCATTGATTTCTGAGTCCCACACTGCTACAGACTCATCTACCTAGAACCAATCTAGAACATGGCATTGATTTCTGAGTCCCACACTGCTACAGACTCATCTACCTAGAACCAATCTAGAACATGGCACTGATTTCTGAGTCCCACACTGCTACAGACTCATCTACCTAGAACCAATCTAGAACATGGCACTGATTTCTGAGTCCCATACTGCTACAGACTCATCAATCTAGAACCAATCTAGAACATGGCACTGATTTCTGAGTCCCACACTGCTACGGACTCATTGACCTAGAACCAATCTAGAACATGGCACTGATTTCTGAGTCCCATACTGCTACAGACTCATCTACCTAGAACCAATCTAGAACATGGCACTGATTTCTGAGTCCCATACTGCTACAGACTCATCTACCTAGAACCAATCTAGAACATGGCACTGATTTCTGAGTCCCACACTGCTACAGACTCATCTACCTAGAACCAATCTAGAACATGGCACTGATTTCTGAGTCCCATACTGCTACAGACTCATCTACCTAGAACCAATCTAGAACATGGCACTGATTTCTGAGTCCCACACTGCTACGGACTCATCTACCTAGAACCAATCTAGAACATGGCAATGATTTCTGAGTCCCACACTGCTACAGACTCATCTACCTAGAACCAATCTAGAACATGGCACTGATTTCTGAGTCCCACACTGCTACGGACTCATCTACCTAGAACCAATCTAGAACATGGCACTGATTTCTGAGTCCCATACTGCTACAGACTCATCAATCTAGAACCAATCTAGAACATGGCACTGATTTCTGAGTCCCACACTGCTACGGACTCATTGACCTACAACCAATCTAGAACATGGCATTGATTTCTGAGTCCCACACTGCTACTGACTCATCAACCTAGAACCAATCTAAAACATGGCACTGATTTCTGAGTCCCACACTGCTACAGACTCATCAACCTAGAACCAATCAAGAACCTGTGCCATGCTTCTATACATCATTCAATGGACCACTTTCACTCTACAATCCTGTCTCTTGAAGCCCTGCAATGCAAGTTTAAGATGATTATTGTTAATCTCTGAAAAAAGGTTAAGATGCAAAGACGTCATCTTTGCAGAATGATGAAGTGATGTCATTTAAAAAGATCTCGTGCAGTGTTCACATATGAACCACATTTAAGAGACATTGTTTGACTTGTTTTACGGTTTAGTCTAGCTCTACAAACTAGTCAGACGAGTGCATATTGCAGGGATCCTTCGATCTGCTGATCAAGCAACCATCCCAACACTACCCTTGCTTCATGCTGTATTAACAGAACGTCCAGATACAAGAGTCTACTTACGGATAGGCCGCTAGAGTAGCCAGCTTGATGTAGATGTCCTTGTTGGGTCTGCCTTTGCTGGAGTAGGTTTGCGGCGGGGGCAGGTTGTGACTGGCACAGAACTGCGCTGGCTGTAGCGTGTAGTTCTGTCTGACTGGGTGCATGTCACTCTTGGAAGCCACAAACAGGCAAGGGATGCTGCTATTCTCAAAATGTTGCTGGAAAATGACAAGAAAGCAGAGACGGCTTACATGCAGCTGATGAAATCTGCCTACATCAATAGTATGCTGGGCTAGGCCTTTCTTGGTTCCTTTCCACAGACTTGTTATCTGCTAGTCTTGACCAGGTTGGGGCTATGTGGGATTGCAAGGTCATCCCTCCATCTTGTCTCCAGGCATACTGGCTTAAGACTGTAACTACCTGAGGTGGATTTCACAAAGCCTTACGATGTATCGTAACTCAACTTACGATGGATAACCCATCGTAAGTTGTGATACACTATGGTTTCTGTGCATCGTTCATCGCCTTGCGATTGATCGTAAGTTACGATGGGTTTGGTGAAATCAACTGCTGGAGACAACTCACTTCTTTTGTTTATCCATCTATTGTCTGTCATCCTAGCAATGTGCCCTGTAATATCTATGCTTGGTTTAGGGGATATCTGCCACAATTCTGGAATCCTAATGATCTGAGATCTGTTTTATAGGTAAGTCACAGTCTTGATAGAGATTTGAAGGTAGAATGTTTATCGTGGCATCTTGAGTGAGTGTAACTGAGGAATGGGTAACTCGTAACCAGCCGTCTCTCAGATTCACACTCACTCTTATCAGATATAATTTCCATGAACATGGTGTCACCCCTAAGACTCTTCATCATCTTATCATCAGAAAAACCCTGGAATGAAAGGTCCTGTGGTAGAGTACTGGTATTGTGAACAACATGCCAGAATTCAAATCCCAGCCTTGTAAGAGTTTCTTTGCTCTTGAAAGAATTGATGAAGAATTCCCAATCAGTTTTGTTTAATCAAAATCAGCTGAAATCATTCAGCAAAGCACAATTTAGCTCATGAAGTTTCTCAGGAGATACCTCACACAATCCACCTTCAAATGAAAATCCACCTTCATTTGAAATAAGA
Organism: Luidia sarsii; assembly: GCA_949987565.1. Lineage (NCBI taxonomy): Eukaryota > Metazoa > Echinodermata > Asteroidea > Paxillosida > Luidiidae > Luidia > Luidia sarsii. The sequence goes on along the minus strand of OX465104.1, from coordinate 26,520,083 downwards.
TGGATACCAACCTTGTAGCTCTTGGCGCAATACTCGAAGGTTCTTGGGTCTGAGATGTCATACATCATGCAGACCACATCGCATTCTAGATCCTCCGAGGTCAGCTCATCTTGCAGTCCTACGTCAATCTCATGCAACTGATACAAGACAAAACAAAAACCTTCATGTAGATCAATGTATAGATAAAAGTAACACAAGATTGATTCCAAAATGTGCAAAAGTCAAAAGAATTTATATGAAGTTAACCACTTCGCGCCGGGACCTCCGAATCCGGAGGTCAATTGGATTGCCTTTGCAACGGGGCCCTCCGAATCCGGGCACCACTATTGTCCACATTCTAAACAAAGACTCTTTTCAGCTTAGAACAAAGCAATATGAATCAGTACAAAGACCCTTTTTGACGCACGTTGCCACATGAATTGCAAGATTAGCAGCAGTAATTGTGCAATTGTGGGACTTTTACTGTGGAGGATCGAGGGATACCGCGCTGCAGCTGAAAGCACGCGGGGGACATTGTCTTGCATGCCACACAGCCCAACGGTCGTCGGTCTGGCATTGGAATTCCCCCCACATTCTTTACCGTAATCTGTACGCTCGTTTGTGGCCGACCAACTCGAAGATTTGACTGCCTGGAGTGGAGGCTGGAGTCTGCGGTCAGGGATTGTCAGCAGCGTACACACACCCACACACACACGTCCGTTACGGTCCATTGACGACGCACAAAGGGCCCTTTTTCGAACGGATAATCTCTTGACAAAGGCCACAACGACGTCCGAATTGTGCCAGGTTTTACTCTCTTGTACCCATAGTATACCCTTATTGATTTATTTCACAGAAATATATTGTTCCGATTGTTTTAGGAAGATTTTAAAATGATGCATTGTTCAAAAACCCCCGTATGGCGGTCATCGGCGCTGAAAACCCCCCCGGCGCGAAGTGGTTAATACAAAAAAAATGTTGCAAACTGCTCACTGACTAAAATGACCTGCAATGTATACATCTTAAAAGTTCGAGGGACTGACATTTCTATCCTAGCAGAACCTTTCTCAAAGGCAAAGAGAAAAGTTTGCCTTTGTGAAAGGTCCTGCTAGGATCGACAGGTCAGGCCCTCGACCTTTTGAAAAGAATTTACCATATTATTTTTGTGCCTCCAATAAAAATGTGAGATTTTGAATGAATGAATGTTAGATAGATTTGAATTCACCAAATGACCGCAACCAGCTTGGTGGTCAAATGGTGAAGACGTCTGCACTACAAAGCTAGAATTGCAGGTTCGAATCCCGACCAAGTTGCCTGTATTTTATGAGCAGGCAATCAGGCAAGATTACACATTGCATTATTAAGTACATCAAACTGGGCAAACTGTTTTTGAATTTGAAACTTTGAAACCTCCAAATCTCATTCTCTTTGAATTACGCTCAAACTTGTGGCAAAGACAATGAATGTCAATCACTAATTGGAAACACTTGAGTAGCTGAGAACTAATTAGAGCTTTGAGGAGAGGCGTAAAGTATTACCAGAAGGTGCTTTTCTTGTCCATACACCTGCACTGTATTGACGGTATAGGCAGACAGGTGTTCCCTGAGTGAATGAGTAGATGAGTCCACCGTACGATTCACCAAGCCTTGCAGAAAAGCCGTCTTGCCAGAACCGCGTGGACCAATCACGTTGCACTGGAACACGTTGCGTGAAGTCTGCCGTTTCTCAAGATCAATCCTCTTAGCACGAGATACTGGAAACAATATCACGACCAAATACATCAATGACAACAAAATCAATCCTTAGAATCCATGAATTTAATGAGCAGTCTTTTAAGTACATCTTATTATCATTTGGAATGTAAACTACATCATCACAAAACATATTCGGAATTGGCAGTTGGTGAAGTCAGCAGATCAGGATGATCAAGTTCAGTGAGTGGACAGGGTGGACCTGTCACATTACAGTCATTGATGACATGACCATGAGTCTGGATTTCACTGCATGGCAGTTGGTGAGGTAAGTCAGCAGATCAGGATGATCAAGTTCAGTGAGTGGACAGGGTGGACCTGTCACATTACAGTCATTGATGACATGACCATGAGTCTGGATTTCACTGCATGGCAGTTGGTGAGGTAAGTCAGCAGATCAGGATGATCAAGTTCAGTGAGTGGACAGGGTGGACCTGTCACATTACAGTCATTGATGACATGACCATGAGTCTGGATTTCACTGCATGGCAGTTGGTGAGGTAAGTCAGCAGATCAGGATGATCAAGTTCAGTGAGTGGACAGGGTGGACCTGTCACATTACAGTCATTGATGACATGACCATGAGTCTGGATTTCACTGCATGGCAGTTGGTGAGTTAAGTCAGCAGATCAGGATGATCAAGTTCAGTGAGTGGACAGGGTGGACCTGTCACATTACAGTCATTCATGACATGACCATGAGTCTGGATTTCACTGCATGGCAGTTGGTGAGGTAAGTCAGCAGATCAGGATGATCAAGTTCAGTGAGTGGACAGGGTGGACCTGTCACATTACAGTCATTGATGACATGACCATGAGTCTGGATTTCACTGCATGGCAGTTGGTGAGGTAAGTCAGCAGATCAGGGTTATCAAGTTCAGTGAGTGGACAGGGTGGACCTGTCACATTACAGTCATTGATGGCATGACCATGAGTCTGGATTTCACTGCATGGTAGTTGGTGAGGTAAGTCAGCAGATCAGGATGATCAAGTTCAGTGAGTGGACAGGGTGGACCTGTCACATTACAGTCATTCATGACATGACCATGAGTCTGGATTTCACTGCATGGCAGTTGGTGAGGTAAGTCAGCAGATCAGGATGATCAAGTTCAGTGAGTGGACAGGGTGGACCTGTCACATTACAGTCATTGATGACATGACCATGAGTCTGGATTTCACTGCATGGCAGTTGGTGAGGTAAGTCAGCAGATCAGGATGATCAAGTTCAGTGAGTGGACAGGGTGGACCTGTCACATTACAGTCATTGATGACATGACCATGAGTCTGGATTTCACTGCATGGCAGTTGGTGAGGTAAGTCAGCAGATCAGGATGATCAAGTTCAGTGAGTGGACAGGGTGGACCTGTCACATTACAGTCATTGATGGCATGACCATGAGTCTGGATTTCACTGCATGGTAGTTGGTGAGGTAAGTCAGCAGATCAGGATGATCAAGTTCAGTGAGTGGACAGGGTGGACCTGTCACATTACAGTCATTCATGACATGACCATGAGTCTGGATTTCACTGCATGGCAGTTGGTGAGGTAAGTCAGCAGATCAGGATGATCAAGTTCAGTGAGTGGACAGGGTGGACCTGTCACATTACAGTCATTGATGACATGACCATGAGTCTGGATTTCACTGCATGGCAGTTGGTGAGGTAAGTCAGCAGATCAGGATGATCAAGTTCAGTGAGTGGACAGGGTGGACCTGTCACATTACAGTCATTGATGACATGACCATGAGTCTGGATTTCACTGCATGGCAGTTGGTGAGGTAAGTCAGCAGATCAGGATGATCAAGTTCAGTGAGTGGACAGGGTGGACCTGTCACATTACAGTCATTGATGACATGACCATGAGTCTGGATTTCACTGCATGGCAGTTGGTGAGGTAAGTCAGCAGATCAGGATGATCAAGTTCAGTGAGTGGACAGGGTGGACCTGTCACATTACAGTCATTGATGACATGACCATGAGTCTGGATTTCACTGCATGGTAGTTGGTGAGGTAAGTCAGCAGATCAGGATGATCAAGTTCAGTGAGTGGACAGGGTGGACCTGTCACATTACAGTCATTCATGACATGACCATGAGTCTGGATTTCACTGCATGGCAGTTGGTGAGGTAAGTCAGCAGATCAGGATGATCAAGTTCAGTGAGTGGACAGGGTGGACCTGTCACATTACAGTCATTGATGACATGACCATGAGTCTGGATTTCACTGCATGGCAGTTGGTGAGGTAAGTCAGCAGATCAGGATGATCAAGTTCAGTGAGTGGACAGGGTGGACCTGTCACATTACAGTCATTCATGACATGACCATGAGTCTGGATTTCACTGCATGGCAGTTGGTGAGGTAAGTCAGCAGATCAGGATGATCAAGTTCAGTGAGTGGACAGGGTGGACCTGTCACATTACAGTCATTGATGACATGACCATGAGTCTGGATTTCACTGCATGGCAGTTGGTGAGGTAAGTCAGCAGATCAGGATGATCAAGTTCAGTGAGTGGACAGGGTGGACCTGTCACATTACAGTCATTGATGACATGACCATGAGTCTGGATTTCACTGCATGGCAGTTGGTGAGGTAAGTCAGCAGATCAGGATGATCAAGTTCAGTGAGTGGACAGAGTGAACCTGTCACATTACAGTCATTGATGACATGACCATGAGTCTGGATTTCACTGCATGGCAGTTGGTGAGGTAAGTCAGCAGATCAGGATGATCAAGTTCAGTGAGTGGACAGGGTGGACCTGTCACATTACAGTCATTGATGACATGACCATGAGTCTGGATTTCACTGCATGGCAGTTGGTGAGGTAAGTCAGCAGATCAGGATGATCAAGTTCAGTGAGTGGACAGGGTGGACCTGTCACATTACAGTCATTCATGACATGACCATGAGTCTGGATTTCACTGCATGGCAGTTGGTGAGGTAAGTCAGCAGATCAGGATGATCAAGTTCAGTGAGTGGACAGGGTGGACCTGTCACATTACAGTCATTGATGACATGACCATGAGTCTGGATTTCACTGCATGGCAGTTGGTGAGGTAAGTCAGCAGATCAGGATGATCAAGTTCAGTGAGTGGACAGAGTGAACCTGTCACATTACAGTCATTGATGACATGACCATGAGTCTGGATTTCACTGCATGGCAGTTGGTGAGGTAAGTCAGCAGATCAGGATGATCAAGTTCAGTGAGTGGACAGGGTGGACCTGTCACATTACAGTCATTGATGACATGACCATGAGTCTGGATTTCACTGCATGGCAGTTGGTGAGGTAAGTCAGCAGATCAGGATGATCAAGTTCAGTGAGTGGACAGGGTGGACCTGTCACATTACAGTCATTGATGACATGACCATGAGTCTGGATTTCACTGCATGGCAGTTGGTGAGGTAAGTCAGCAGATCAGGATGATCAAGTTCAGTGAGTGGACAGGGTGGACCTGTCACATTACAGTCATTGATGACATGACCATGAGTCTGGATTTCACTGCATGGCAGTTGGTGAGGTAAGTCAGCAGATCAGGATGATCAAGTTCAGTGAGTGGACAGAGTGAACCTGTCACATTACAGTCATTGATGACATGACCATGAGTCTGGATTTCACTGCATGGCAGTTGGTGAGGTAAGTCAGCAGATCAGGATGATCAAGTTCAGTGAGTGGACAGGGTGGACCTGTCACATTACAGTCATTGATGACATGACCATGAGTCTGGATTTCACTGCATGGCAGTTGGTGAGGTAAGTCAGCAGATCAGGATGATCAAGTTCAGTGAGTGGACAGGGTGGACCTGTCACATTACAGTCATTCATGACATGACCATGAGTCTGGATTTCACTGCATGGCAGTTGGTGAGGTAAGTCAGCAGATCAGGATGATCAAGTTCAGTGAGTGGACAGGGTGGACCTGTCACATTACAGTCATTGATGACATGACCATGAGTCTGGATTTCACTGCATGGCAGTTGGTGAGGTAAGTCAGCAGATCAGGATGATCAAGTTCAGTGAGTGGACAGAGTGAACCTGTCACATTACAGTCATTGATGACATGACCATGAGTCTGGATTTCACTGCATGGCAGTTGGTGAGGTAAGTCAGCAGATCAGGATGATCAAGTTCAGTGAGTGGACAGGGTGGACCTGTCACATTACAGTAATTGATGACATGACCATGAGTCTGGATTTCACTGCATGGCAGTTGGTGAGGTAAGTCAGCAGATCAGGATGATCAAGTTCAGTGAGTGGACAGGGTGGACCTGTCACATTACAGTCATTGATGACATGACCATGAGTCTGGATTTCACTGCATGGCAGTTGGTGAGGTAAGTCAGCAGATCAGGATGATCAAGTTCAGTGAGTGGACAGGGTGGACCTGTCACATTACAGTCATTGATGACATGACCATGAGTCTGGATTTCACTGCATGGCAGTTGGTGAGGTAAGTCAGCAGATCAGGATGATCAAGTTCAGTGAGTGGACAGAGTGGACCTGTCACATTACAGTCATTCATGACATGACCATGAGTCTGGATTTCACTGCATGGCAGTTGGTGAGGTAAGTCAGCAGATCAGGATGATCAAGTTCAGTGAGTGGACAGGGTGGACCTGTCACATTACAGTCATTGATGACATGACCATGAGTCTGGATTTCACTGCATGGCAGTTGGTGAGGTAAGTCAGCAGATCAGGATGATCAAGTTCAGTGAGTGGACAGGGTGGACCTGTCACATTACAGTCATTCATGACATGACCATGAGTCTGGATTTCACTGCATGGCAGTTGGTGAGGTAAGTCAGCAGATCAGGATGATCAAGTTCAGTGAGTGGACAGGGTGGACCTGTCACATTACAGTCATTGATGGCATGACCATGAGTCTGGATTTCACTGCATGGTAGTTGGTGAGGTAAGTCAGCAGATCAGGATGATAGTTCAGTGAGTGGACAGGGTGGACCTGTCACATTACAGTCATTGATGACATGATCATGAGTCTGGATTTCACTGCATGGCAGTTGGTGAGGTAAGTCAGCAGATCAGGATGATCAAGTTCAGTGAGTGGACAGGGTGGACCTGTCACATTACAGTCATTGATGACATGACCATGAGTCTGGATTTCACTGCATGGCAGTTGGTGAGGTAAGTCAGCAGATCAGGATGATAGTTCAGTGAGTGGACAGGGTGGACCTGTCACATTACAGTCATTGATGACATGATCATGAGTCTGGATTTCACTGCATGGCAGTTGGTGAGGTAAGTCAGCAGATCAGGATGATCAAGTTCAGTGAGTGGACAGGGTGGACCTGTCACATTACAGTCATTGATGACATGACCATGAGTCTGGATTTCACTGCATGGCAGTTGGTGAGGTAAGTCAGCAGATCAGGATGATAGTTCAGTGAGTGGACAGGGTGGACCTGTCACATTACAGTCATTGATGACATGATCATGAGTCTGGATTTCACTGCATGGCAGTTGGTGAGGTAAGTCAGCAGATCAGGATGATAGTTCAGTGAGTGGACAGGGTGGACCTGTCACATTACAGTCATTGATGACATGATCATGAGTCTGGATTTCACTGCATGGCAGTTGGTGAGGTAAGTCAGCAGATCAGGATGATCAAGTTCAGTGAGTGGACAGGGTGGACCTGTCACATTACAGTCATTGATGACATGACCATGAGTCTGGATTTCACTGCATGGCAGTTGGTGAGGTAAGTCAGCAGATCAGGATGATCAAGTTCAGTGAGTGGACAGGGTGAACCTGTCACATTACAGTCATTCATGACATGACCATGAGTCTGGATTTCACTGCATGGCAGTTGGTGAGGTAAGTCAGCAGATCAGGATGATCAAGTCCAGTGAGTGGACAGGGTGGACCTGTCACATTACAGTCATTGATGACATGACCATGAGTCTGGATTTCACTGCATGGCAGTTGGTGAGGTAAGTCAGCAGATCAGGATGATCAAGTTCAGTGAGTGGACAGGGTGGACCTGTCACATTACAGTCATTGATGACATGATCATGAGTCTGGATTTCACTGCATGGCAGTTGGTGAGGTAAGTCAGCAGATCAGGATGATCAAGTTCAGTGAGTGGACAGGGTGGACCTGTCACATTACAGTCATTGATGACATGATCATGAGTCTGGATTTCACTGCATGGCAGTTGGTGAGGTAAGTCAGCAGATCAGGATGATAGTTCAGTGAGTGGACAGGGTGGACCTGTCACATTACAGTCATTGATGACATGATCATGAGTCTGGATTTCACTGCATGGCAGTTGGTGAGGTAAGTCAGCAGATCTGGATGATCAAGTTCAGTGAGTGGACAGGGTGGACCTGTCACATTACAGTCATTGATGACATGACCATGAGTCTGGATTTCACTGCATGGCAGTTGGTGAGGTAAGTCAGCAGATCAGGATGATCAAGTTCAGTGAGTGGACAGGGTGGACCTGTCACATTACAGTCATTGATGACATGACCATGAGTCTGGATTTCACTGCATGGCAGTTGGTGAGGTAAGTCAGCAGATCAGGATGATCAAGTTCAGTGAGTGGACAGGGTGGACCTGTCACATTACAGTCATTGATGACATGACCATGAGTCTGGATTTCACTGCATGGCAGTTGGTGAGGTAAGTCAGCAGATCAGGATGATCAAGTTCAGTGAGTGGACAGGGTGGACCTGTCACATTACAGTCATTCATGACATGACCATGAGTCTGGATTTCACTGCATGGCAGTTGGTGAGGTAAGTCAGCAGATCAGGATGATCAAGTCCAGTGAGTGGACAGGGTGGACCTGTCACATTACAGTCATTGATGACATGACCATGAGTCTGGATTTCACTGCATGGCAGTTGGTGAGGTAAGTCAGCAGATCAGGATGATCAAGTTCAGTGAGTGGACAGGGTGGACCTGTCACATTACAGTCATTGATGACATGACCATGAGTCTGGATTTCACTGCATGGCAGTTGGTGAGGTAAGTCAGCAGATCAGGATGATCAAGTCCAGTGAGTGGACAGGGTGGACCTGTCACATTACAGTCATTGATGACATGACCATGAGTCTGGATTTCACTGCATGGCAGTTGGTGAGGTAAGTCAGCAGATCAGGATGATCAAGTTCAGTGAGTGGACAGAGTGAACCTGTCACATTACAGTCATTGATGACATGACCATGAGTCTGGATTTCACTGCATGGCAGTTGGTGAGGTAAGTCAGCAGATCAGGATGATCAAGTTCAGTGAGTGGACAGGGTGGACCTGTCACATTACAGTCATTCATGACATGACCATGAGTCTGGATTTCACTGCATGGCAGTTGGTGAGGTAAGTCAGCAGATCAGGATGATCAAGTTCAGTGAGTGGACAGGGTGGACCTGTCACATTACAGTCATTCATGACATGACCATGAGTCTGGATTTCACTGCATGGCAGTTGGTGAGGTAAGTCAGCAGATCAGGATGATCAAGTTCAGTGAGTGGACAGAGTGGACCTGTCACATTACAGTCATTGGTGACATGACCATGAGTCTGGATTTCACTGCATGGCAGTTGGTGAGGTAAGTCAGCAGATCAGGATGATCAAGTTCAGTGAGTGGACAGGGTGAACCTGTCACATTACAGTCATTGGTGACATGACCATGAGTCTGGATTTCACTGCATGGCAGTTGGTGAGGTAAGTCATCAGATCAGGATGATAGTTCAGTGAGTGGACAGGGTGAACCTGTCACATTACAGTCATTGATGACATGACCATGAGTCTGGATTTCACTGCATGGCAGTTGGTGAGGTAAGTCAGCAGATCAGGATGATCAAGTTCAGTGAGTGGACAGAGTGGACCTGTCACATTACAGTCATTGATGACATGACCATGAGTCTGGATTTCACTGCATGGCAGTTGGTGAGGTAAGTCAGCAGATCAGGATGATCAAGTTCAGTGAGTGGACAGGGTGGACCTGTCACATTACAGTCATTGATGACATGACCATGAGTCTGGATTTCACTGCATGGCAGTTGGTGAGGTAAGTCAGCAGATCAGGATGATCAAGTTCAGTGAGTGGACAGAGTGGACCTGTCACATTACAGTCATTGATGACATGACCATGAGTCTGGATTTCACTGCATGGCAGTTGGTGAGGTAAGTCAGCAGATCAGGGTTATCAAGTTCAGTGAGTGGACAGGGTGGACCTGTCACATTACAGTCATTGATGGCATGACCATGAGTCTGGATTTCACTGCATGGTAGTTGGTGAGGTAAGTCAGCAGATCAGGATGATCAAGTTCAGTGAGTGGACAGGGTGGACCTGTCACATTACAGTCATTCATGACATGACCATGAGTCTGGATTTCACTGCATGGCAGTTGGTGAGGTAAGTCAGCAGATCAGGATGATCAAGTCCAGTGAGTGGACAGGGTGGACCTGTCACATTACAGTCATTCATGACATGACCATGAGTCTGGATTTCACTGCATGGCAGTTGGTGAGGTAAGTCAGCAGATCAGGATGATCAAGTTCAGTGAGTGGACAGGGTGGACCTGTCACATTACAGTCATTCATGACATGACCATGAGTCTGGATTTCACTGCATGGCAGTTGGTGAGGTAAGTCAGCAGATCAGGATGATCAAGTTCAGTGAGTGGACAGGGTGGACCTGTCACATTACAGTCATTGATGACATGACCATGAGTCTGGATTTCACTGCATGGACAGAGATCTGAGTCTATGATACCCCAACTTTTTTTCAAGCTAGCTGCAAATGGACCAGCCCAGACCCTAGTCTGTTCAGCTGTAGCCAGGGCTACCTAGGAAGATTAAAACCACGACAGCTTTGAAATGACCAGCAACCGATTTCAAGACAAGTTGCATAAGTTACGCACGGGACAAATGTTGCGTAAGTCTTGCGCCTCTATGACTCTTTTCAGGAATAATTGGCAAAGGCAGCGAAATGTTGCGTAAGTTACGCAACCACATGTGGCGTACGCAACATTTGAGGTTTCTTGAAATCGGCAGCAGTCTTTGAAGCTGGATGGGGACTTGTCGGTGGGTTGACTTGTCGCCGACAAGTCGCCACCGCGACAAGTCGACTTCCGTGAAAACGAATGTCGAATGTCGGCATGTCTTTGCCGGTCGCGAAATGTGGGTTAGTCGACATGTTGTCCCAGGCCTAATGGGGACTGACAGCATTGAAGTGACTATGACATTGCTGACTCACCGATGATGGCAGAGAGTTGGTTTTCATGTTCAGCCATGACATATCTGTAGCCAAAATATGCCAGGTATTCCAGTGTACGGGAAACATCCAGGAGAGTGGTCAGACTGGAAATCACAAACACAGAAAACAAAATCAATTTCACCTCAATCAAATTCTACATTATACAAAGAGGAAGTGAATAATTTTTTTTTTTCCAAACTGCTCACTGACTAAAATGACATGCAATACATGAATCTCAGAAGTTAGAGGGCCTGGAGTTTGGATCCTAGCAGGACTATATGGGGTGGGGGTGCCAGTCAGAAGCATTTAATCATTAACTGCCACGTATTCTTGAAGTGAGAAAGGTCCTGTAAGGATAGAAATGTTAGGCCCTCTTACTTTTAAGATTTATACCAAGATGTTGCAAACAACGTGCTGACTTTAATTACCCAAAAAACAGTTAATTAGAGGGCCATTAAACATCTTTGAAATTATAGTGAAAGATGAATTATAGTTATGGAAAGCTAAAACTAACAAACTAAATTCTGGAAATCAATCTTTGAATAAGATATGCTAATTTTCATGATTCGGAAATCATTTCTAAGGAGTCACCCTCCACCAAATCCTTACATCTAGACAAACACTGACCCTCTCCATCCCCAACCTTCATTCCATCCAGGGATCAAGTCTTCCCTCTTGCCTGACCAGCTACAGCCGTCCCATACTTACGTCCACTGTGCTAAGCATCCCTGCAGTGATATCCAGCCCTTCTCATTGGTGCAAACGGTCATGTTCACATCAGTACCCCATGGCATCACAGGACAGGTTTGAAAGAAATTCTGCAGCTCACTGGGCGATAAGGCACCATCTTTGTCCTGAAAAATCAAACCAAATGTCATGGAGCACTCCAAACAAACAAGGTAGGAGACAAGCAGCCTACATCAGTCTTGGGATCTCATTCACCAACTCATTCATAATGGGAATAATTCATCAACTGGCAAACCCATCCATGTAGCACACAAGATACCTTCTAAAGAGAAAAGCAAAGTATGACTGGATTGGGACTTGACCCCCTTACGTCTGGATTAATGTACCAGCACTCTTACCATCTGAGCTATCCAGCACTTAGATGGTGGCCTTCCCTAATAGTCAACTAGTCTTTGGCACACCAGCACTCTTACCATCTGAGCTATCCAGCACTTAGATGGTGGCCTTCCCTAATAGTCAACTAGTCTTTGGCACACCAGCGCTCTTACCATCTGAGCTATCCAGCCCTTAGATGGTGGCCTTCCCTAATAGTCAACTAGTCTTTGGCACACCAGCGCTCTTACCATCTGAGCTATCCAGCCCTTAGATGGTGGCCTTCCCTAATAGTCAACTAGTCTTTGGCACACCAGTGCTCTTACCATCTGAGCTATCCAGCCCTTAGATGGTGGCCTTCCCTAATAGTCAACTAGTCTTTGGCACACCAGCACTCTTACCATCTGAGCTATCCAGCCCTTAGATGGTGGCCTTCCCTAATAGTCAACTAGTCTTTGGCACACCAGTGCTCTTACCATCTGAGCTATCCAGCCCTTAGATGGTGGCCTTCCCTAATAGTCAACTAGTCTTTGGCACACCAGTGCTCTTACCATCTGAGCTATCCAGCCCTTAGATGGTGGCCTTCCCTAATAGTCAACTAGTCTTTGGCACACCAGTGCTCTTACCATCTGAGCTATCCAGCCCTTAGATGGTGGCCTTCCCTAATAGTCAACTAGTCTTTGGCACACCAGTGCTCTTACCATCTGAGCTATCCAGTCCTTAGATGGTGGCCTTCCCTAATAGTCAACTAGTCTTTGGCACACCAGCACTCTTACCATCTGAGCTATCCAGCCCTTAGATGGTGGCCTTCCCTAATAGTCAACTAGTCTTTGGCACACCAGTGCTCTTACCATCTGAGCTATCCAGCCCTTAGATGGTGGCCTTCCCTAATAGTCAACTAGTCTTTGGCACACCAGTGCTCTTACCATCTGAGCTATCCAGCCCTTAGATGGTGGCCTTCCCTAATAGTCAACTAGTCTTTGGCACACCAGTGCTCTTACCATCTGAGCTATCCAGCCCTTAGATGGTGGCCTTCCCTAATAGTCAACTAGTCTTTGGCACACCAGCACTCTTACCATCTGAGCTATCCAGCCCTTAGATGGTGGCCTTCCCTAATAGTCAACTAGTCTTTGGCACACCAGTGCTCTTACCATCTGAGCTATCCAGCCCTTAGATGGTGGCCTTCCCTAATAGTCAACTAGTCTTTGGCACACCAGCACTCTTACCATCTGAGCTATCCAGTCCTTAGATGGTGGCCTTCCCTAATAGTCAACTAGTCTTTGGCACACCAGTGCTCTTACCATCTGAGCTATCCAGCCCTTAGATGGTGGCCTTCCCTAATAGTCAACTAGTCTTTGGCACACCAGTGCTCTTACCATCTGAGCTATCCAGCCCTTAGATGGTGGCCTTCCCTAATAGTCAACTAGTCTTTGGCACACCAGCACTCTTACCATCTGAGCTATCCAGCCCTTAGATGGTGGCCTTCCCTAATAGTCAACTAGTATTTGGCACACCAGCACTCTTACCATCTGAGCTATCCAGCCCTTAGATGGTGGCCTTCCCTAATAGTCAACTAGTCTTTGGCACACCAGTGCTCTTACCATCTGAGCTATCTAGCCCTTAGATGGTGGCCTTCCCTACTAGTCAACTAGTCTTTGGCACTCCAGCGCTCTTACCATCTGAGCTATCCAGCCCTTAGATGATGGCCTTCCCTAATAGTCAACCAGTCTTTGGCACACCAGTGCTCTTACCATCTGAGCTATCCAGTCCTTAGATGGTGGCCTTCCCTAATAGTCAACTAGTCTTTGGCACACCAGCGCTCTTACCATCTGAGCTATCCAGCCCTTAGATGGTGGCCTTCCCTAATAGTCAACTAGTCTTTGGCACACCAGCACTCTTCCCATCTGAGCTATCCAGCCCTTAGATGGTGGCCTTCCCTAATAGTCAACTAGTCTTTGGCACACCAGCACTCTCACCATCTGAGCTATCCAGCCCTTAGATGGTGGCCTTCCCTAATAGTCAACTAGTCTTTGGCACACCAGCACTCTCACCATCTGAGCTATCCAGCCCTTAGATGGTGGCCTTCCCTAATAGTCAACTAGTCTTTGGCACACCAGCACTCTTACCATCTGAGCTAACCAGCCCTTAGATGGTGGCCTTCACTAATAGTCAACTAGTCTTTGGCACACCAGTGCTCTTACCATCTGAGCTATCCAGCCCTTAGATGGTGGCCTTCCCTAATAGTCAACTAGTCTTTGGCACACCAGTACTCTTACCATCTGAGCTATCCAGCCCTTAGATGGTGGCCTTCACTAATAGTCAACTAGTCTTTGGCACACCAGTGCTCTTACCATCTGAGCTATCCAGCACTTAGATGGTGGCCTTCCCTAATAGTCAACTAGTCTTTGGCACACTAGCACTCTCACCATCTGAGCTATCCAGCCCTTAGATGGTGGCCTTCCCAAATAGTCAACTAGTCTTTGCCGGCGTAGGGGCGCCAGCCAGAAGCATTCAACCATTAACTGCCATATATTATTGAAATGTATCTTTCAATGAGTAGTATAAAAATATTCCTTTGATTTTTTTTAATTCTTTATTTATGCAAATTTGCCAAAAACAAGCCACTCAAGGTTAAGGGCTATGCAAAGAAGGAGATAGAGATAAAAAATTACATTCCTTTTAAAAAGGGCAAGATCGTAGGCCGGGGGAAAACATGAATCAGGAAGGGAATTCCAGAGAGAGGCTGAACGAGGGAAGAAGCTGTTCTGATACCTCTTTATAAGAAGGCAACAGCCTAATTGCTCGCTGAAATGTCCTAACTAAGTGATATGGAAGTGTATGGTCCATTTCCAACATGAGCTGTATTCATGCAGTTCTTATACTAGGATATGATTCAGCGGTAGGTGACAATGATCAGTATGCGGCATTCCTACCTGGTCATATTTTTCAAAGAGAGTTGTCAGGAACTGGTAGCCCAGATGGCTTAACTCCGTGGAGCTGCCACGGCCAACTCTCAACCTGAAGACAAAGACAGACGCTCAATCAAGACCCCACACTCCTCACATTACCAGCCAAATAACCAACACAATCAGATTACAATGATACAAACTACTAAGTGACTTCAAGGAGCAATATCCAAATGTGACCTGCTCTGTGAAAATGAGTCAGAAGTTGGCCGGCGTGAAAATGCGTTACGGGCAATTCAATGTTGAAAGGCTGAATTGTTTGTCTCAACCCCCCCCCCCCCATATTTTTTTTTTATTTTGGAATTCTTTAGGCTCTTAACTTTCGTAATCCTTCCTGAGAAGGAACAATTTGTATCAGGTAAATGCTGTGTGCATTGACACAAGAAACTTCTTAGGATGTCTGACAATACAGTATAAATCTTAAACGCTTGTTTTCTCTGTTAAGAGTTTTGGTGGAGATGAAAAACAAGGATTTTGGGAACTGCCATATCTCCGGAGTGCAACATATATAATTATAACATAATATTACATGAGGTGATATACAAAAATGTTGCAAACTGCTTACTGACTAAAATTACCAAAATGTAAATCTTAAAATTTAGTGGGCCTGACGTTTCGATCCTAGCAGGACTTTTCTCTGCCTTTGAGAAAGGTCCTGCTAGGATCGAAACGTCAGGCCCACTAAATTTTAAGATAATATTACATGCTCAGGTTATTATACAGGGCTATATTGAATTGTTCTAACATCATTCCATTCATCTCAAAAGTAAGAGGGTCTGACGTATTGAGCCTAGCAGGACTTTTCAGAAAGGTCCTGCTAGGATTGAAACGTCAGACCCTCTAACTTTTGAGATTCATGTATTGCAGGTCATTTTAGTCAGTGAGCAGTTTGCAACAGGTTTTGTATCAACTTCATCTTTAAATAAGACTTAAGGCTTTGCATGGTGGGTGAATCAATATAGGAAGGTTTGCAATGACACCATGTATCAGGTCTCTTAAAGAAGAGGTGTGGTTCTGAGAAGAACCTGAGTGGTAACTCGACGTTTTGACCAGTATGCTCTCCTGATGACGGGCAAAGCATACTGGTCGGAACGTCGAGTTACCACTCAGGTTCTTTTCAGAACCAAACCTCTTCTTTAAGAGATCTTATACATGGTGTCACTGCAAACCTTCCTGTATTAACTTCATCCTTCCATTCAGTCACTTCATATACAGGCCTTCATTTCTTTCAATCGTATACACAAATACCTTGGTCGCAGATAGTCTGCTGTCAGTTTGAGGTGGTCGGTGTACCCAAACTTCCGAAGAACAGTCCAAGTTGTCTCGTGTCTCCCACGTTGAATGAAAAGTGTGTGAAGGAATAGAAAGCCTATAATGCAAAAGGAAAACAAGTTTACTATCGACGCTGTCTGGAAAGAATGCAGAAATCCATTGAATGGTCACTTAAGTGATGATTTTTGATATAGATAATCTTCAGAGTACCGGGTGACATGGAGAAAGAAAGAAATAAATGAAGGCGGCATAAATAAAGTGCCACTTACACGATAAAAACAAGAATGAAAGAATTACTTGAAGAAAAAAAATGAGATTTAATTTTTTGTCAATTGGACAGAAATAAGAAATGAATAAATTATTGGTTAAATTGTCATTTTATTACATGGGATATAATACACTTAGGCACCTTTAGAAAGTATTTTCAGTTTAGATCATTGTTATCACTCCATTGATATACAAGTATAGGTGAATGTGTGCTAGCAAACCTTCCACTAGTTACTAAGCTTGGCTACATATGGCAGAAATGTCTGGCCGAGTTGATTCCAACAGTAAGGGACAGTCTTACACAACTCTCCTATTAAACCAACCAGTATTTATTACTACGTTACCAGGCCCTGTATAAATTAGTGTACAGTTTAACATTGCTATAATGAAATGCCAATATACCTAACATTCGGCTATAACGAACATGCCCTTTGGCACCCCATTTTTGTGCATAAAATAAGTGGCCGCAACTGCTATAACAAACGACCACTATACCAAACAATTTTCATGGATCCTGGGATGTTTGTAATATAGCGACGTTCCACTGTATGTACTTTGTACAAATTTTCATAATTTATTTTGGAGTTTGAATCCTGGCAAGAGCACTCTGTAGTCGACTCAACGTGTGTGCACAAAGTGATCATTCTTGTTGAGCAGCTTTGCATGGCAACTCTTCGGTAATCAATTGCAATCATTTTTATGGGAGGTAGACACGGTAGAGAAGGTTGTGTATTCTTGTTGATGGCATGAGAGCATTGCTGCCACTTCCTCTAACAAGTTTTCTTGCAATCACAAGAAAACCATATCTTACAAATAACCTATGGGCAGGGCAAGGTATATAGCCTAGTTATGACAGTGTTTAACTGTCCTTGGCAGGAGGTTTTTCTAATTCTATGTTGTGTACTCCAGGAAAGATTCTCTCTCCGGCTCACCAGTGATGAACATGAGAAACCAGAGATTGATTTCACCAAACTCATCCTAACCTATGACCGATGCACAGAAACCAATCTATCACAACTTACAATGGGTTATCAATCGTAAGATGAGTTACAATGAGTATAATCTAACGCAATCAATCGCAATCTATCATACGATCGATCACAACTTACAATGGGTTATCAATCGTAAGATGAGTTACAACGAGTATAATCTAACGCAATCAATCGCAATCTATCATACGATCTATCACAACTTACAATGAGTTATCAATTGTAAGATGAGTTACAATGAGTATAATCTAACGCAATCAATCGCAATCTATCATACGATCGATCACAACTTACAATGAGTTATCAATCATAAGTTGAGTTACAATGAGTATGATCTAACGCAAATGATCGCGATCTATCATACGATCTATCACAACTTACAATGAGTTATCAATCATAAGTTGAGTTACAATGAGTATGATCTAACGCAAATGATCGCGATCTATCATACGATCTCTCACAATTTACAATGGGTTATCCATCGTAAGTTTAGTTACGATAGATCTTTAAGGCTTAGTGAAATGCAGCCCAGACCAATCAAAGTGTTTGAGTCCATGTATTAGTTCAAGATGTGATTAGAATGCAGGCTTCCTGATCTTACCAATCTGTGAGAGACCATTGTTGACAACTCCCTCGGGGATGTTTTTCCTGACCACTGCTTTGACATCATCGAGTGCCTGAGGCTGTAAAGGTGCATTGAAACATCTCCTCTGTGGAAGAAAAACGCCAAGAAAAACAACATTTTTAATGTTTCCGATATTCAAAGTAAGGGGTTCCCCGACTCTTTCATTGAATGTGAATTTTCACAATTAGCATCGGAACAAAGTTTGGTGAGTTTCAAAACTTTGAAAAATGGCAAAGAAAACTTCGACAGGACCGGAACCCGCAATCTCTGGTTTTGCGTACCAGTGCTCTCACCATATGAGCTATCATGCCCTTAGATGTCAGCCTTCCCAAATAGTTAACTAGTGTTTTGTACGTTTTAATTAATACTTAATTGATATCATAACAACTCTTGACAGAGACTGTATTACTCTCACAATCTCTTTTATTTCTGTGAACTGATTTCTTTTGAGGGTGAAACAGAACAAATATGGAAAAAAGCAGTCAAATCATTTTTTCTTCTTGCAAACTTCCAACGGTTGAATTGCTTCTGACTGGCACCCCAACCCCAGCAAAGACTAGTTGACTATTTGGGAACGCCACCATCTAATGGCTGGATAGCTCAGATGGAAGAGCACTGGTATGCAAAACCAGCGTGTATAAAGAATTTCTTCTGGCTAAGTATGTTCCCACATGCATGCCGTGTACTACAGTGCCTTAGACCCTTTCCTATCAAATGTGCGGCGACTTGTGTAACATCCAAGCTATCACATCCACAGTATGCCAAAACTCAGATATAACTCAGAATAAGCAGATTATCAGCTGCCAACTCAGACTCAGGTAGTAGGTTGGCCGTTGACTCACCTGAAACAAGTTCAGCTCATAATCATTGAGCACTCCATCATTATCCAGGTCACATATCGTAAATATCCTGGACAGAGCTCTCTTGCACTCAGGCTTCAACTCCTTATCCTCTGCTGAGTACAGCGGACCTGTAGGATGCAAGACGGCCTTCTGTGCATAGAAGAAGACCTCTGAGATGTTCTTCAGGTTCCTGGATGAGCACTGGAGAACAAAAAAGGAAAACAATTGCTTGAATTGTAAGACAGGAGAAAATCTAAGAATACAGTATAATCTATTCACCACAATTACAAAGCAGTACAGATACAAATTGATTTTGCTGCATTAGATATCTCCTGATGACTGCCAGAGCATACTAGCCAGAACATCAAGATATCACTCAGGTTCTTTACAGAACAATACCTCTTCTTTAACTCTTTCACTACGGAATTAACGTGCATGTCTGTACGGAATAAATTTGGTAATATATTAGAAACAATGGGACATGCGAGCCGATGTATCGGCTTTCCGTCAACAGAGAGCGGTTTACCGAGCCGATGTATCGGCGCGCCGTACGGAAAGAGTTAAGAGACCTTATACATGGTGTCACCGCAAACCCTCCTATAGACCTTTTCCACCCACGCGACCATAACATGTAAAACAAAAACACTGCTGCCACATTGGACCGCATTTTACGGAAAGTGTACGCACAACCTATATGGTACAACTGCTGTTTAGACTGTGCGCTGCCATTGTAAGGCAGTCCAGCATGACGGTCTATATTGTTTCACCCACCATGCAGTCTTAGATTATTAAGTGGCGTTATTCAGGAGAATACAGTACATGCCATTAATGAGGAGATAACAACACTTATCTGTTTGCATTGACTCTATGACATAAATCTCAGATATGTACTGGGCCTGGTTATTTCATCTCCTTAGTACTTGTCTGTCAGCCTTTGAGAAAGCTCCTACATGCATCATTATGTCAAGCATTCTCAATTTGAAGATTTGTAGACTTTACAGCACTTCCAGTTAGAAAGCATTAAGTGCTGACTACTTTATGACCCAATTGACTCAGTATTCCCATACCAATCCTCACAATTATACAATATATAAATGCGCCATGTTTGTGATACAACTTAGATGTATTTCACAGATGACAAGAAATAGTCACCCACCTCTACACAAGTTTCAATCTCAGAGTAGTCATTCATGATGGGCACAACGCCTTCCAAGCTATTGGCATCAGCTTGGTCTGACTTGTTGCCCACAAGGATGATAGGAGTGGTGTGGTCAGCCCCTAGGGTGTTCCTGATCAGAGGCAACCAGTAATCTGTGATGCTGTCAATACTCTCCCGATGGTTGACGGCATAGACGATGCAAATTACATCCGCCTGTGGAATAGAAGAAAGAGAGCAAAGGAAAGTAAAGGATTGCTTGCAAATACAGTAGAACGTCGCTATAACAAACATCCAGGGATCCATGAAAATTGTTTGGTATAGCGGTCGTTTGTTATAGCAGTTGCAGTAACATATCCACGGACGTAAAATCGGGAGCCAAAGGGTATATTCGTTATAGTCGAATGCTCGGTATATGGGCGTTCGTTATAGCGACGTTCCACTGTGCTAGCTTTATCAATCATTAAGGTGAGGCTCCAGTGGTTGACCTTCCCGTGATGAGCCCCGGTAACTGATCCGTCAGGCGAACGACAACATTCAGAGACAGCAGCAACAGCAGCAATTTCACAAGCAAGAATCATCATTAGTGTTGCAAAATGCTTTCCAACTTAGATTAGCAAAATGCAAACATCCAACATTTGGAAGGCATAACGATTCCATTCTAAAAGGAACTTTCTCAAAAGCTTCTTCGATCATTGTTCATTTTCATTTATCAAAGTAATAACATTCCACTCAAGGGTGAATTGAAATTCTATTTCGTTCGCATTATCGGTGTCAGTAAAAATGTATTTTCATTACATACTTACCCTTGCAATTTCTTCCATCAAAACCTCATCACTCTGTTCTCTTGCTGAAAAGCAAAACAAAAATAGAAACAAATAAATTTAGATATAGCATTAAGCATGGAAAAGATAGTGCAGAATTACACCAAATAGACGACAACCATTCTGCATTTACATTGGATTCATGAACTTACAGGAGTAGTCCACAATGTGCGTGGGAACCTTCTCTGGTGTGACATCAGGAGGTATAGTGATCTCCTCAGCTCTTGCAGGGACCTGGAAATACAACTTCTTATTTTAATGCCAGCAAAAGCAGTCTCTAAAACCATGAAATTTAGCTGCGCAGAAGATTTGGACCATAAGTATTTAGATGGTTTTCTATTATTGAATGTGTTGATAACAGAAAATACATCTATTTTTTTTATTTGAATTGACAATTTATTTTCGTACCTGGTCTTCTTCAGGGAACTCGTCACTGACAAGAGTCAGAATAAGGGAGGTTTTCCCAACTCCCGCTGCGGAAAGATTCAGAAATGAAATGAAATGAAACGTAAATCAATTGGAATGTAAGCTATGTATTCAAAGAAGAATGATCAAATACTTTGAAAGTACAAACTACTTAAAGACTCTGCCTTTGAGAAAGGTCCTGCTAGGATCGAAACGTCAGGCCCACTAAATTTTAAGATACTTAAAGTGATATACAAATATGTTGCAAACTGCTTACTGACTAAAATTACCAAAATGCAAATCTCAAAATTAAGTGGGCCTGATGTTTTGATCCTAGCAGGAGAAAGGTCCTGCTAGGATCTAAAACATCAGGCCCACTAAATTTGGAGAAAGTACAAACTACTTGCTCCGCCCGAGATCTGACTACTTGCTGAACAGGTCAGGCACATTGCACATCAAACATGAACATTCAAAAACATTTGACATCTATAGTCACCTAATGAGCACTGGTATGTACACCTACAATCCATGTGGATATTTTATGACATTCTATAACAATCAGCAAACAGCCTACTTACAGTCTCCAATAAGCAGTATCCGTACATCCCTGTGGCCGTACATATTTGTCATGAAAGGTCCACCATCTACTTTGAAATTTTCAAAAATGTTGCCGGTACACCGACTGATGACTACTCTGAAATTTCTGTGATCAGGGCAGAAAGAAAAATGTTTGGGAGTTAGAAAAAGTACATATTGATTTCAAATAGCTGGTTGTATAGTCTACAGACTACAGTCAGAGAGAGTAAGGTACAAGTTGCAGCATCACATGACTCACACTATTTGCCGTGACCGTAAACCTCAACCTCCAGGAGGTTGGAGACCTGAGGGTTTGGGGACAATGTGTAAACGGATACAGGTCAACTCGTATGCGTGCCAACTCGTACGCACCAACTCGTACACATGCCAACTCGTACGCGTGCCAACTCGTACGCACCAACTCGTACACATGCAAACTCGTACGCGTGCCAACTCGTACGCACCAACTCGTACACATGCCAACTCGTACGCGTGCCGACTCGTACGCAAGAGGCTGGTCAACTCGTACACACGCAATGGGCTTGAACAGAAGAAAATCTTGCTTAAAAATCTTGCGTGAACAAATCACCCTAACCTGGTGGCGATTTGGCCCGCGTACGAGTTGGTCCGTATACGAGTTGACCAATTTGCGTACGAGTTGGCGTGCGTACGAGTTGACCTGCTCCCGTGTAAACAATCTGAAGACTTTTGTGTTTTCAGCATTTTTGACAGACTAGTGTCCAGATTTCACATTTTTTCACAGATCTAAGGACATGAATATGATCTCAAATAAACATTTAATGTAATCAGACAACTCAAAACATCATTGGCTCTTCACAGGGCGATGACCTGTGCGCGCACCACGAGTGTGGACTGCTATTGCGAAACAGAAAATAGCCGTCTATCGGGATATGTATACGTCACGAGACTAAACGCTGATTGGTCGAGGTGCCAGGTTCGGCGGAGATGTTGACGGGACATTTTCAGACAGTATTTTGCGTGAGTTTCTGGCAGTTTTTCGGAAAAATATTTTACCCATGATGTTTTGAGTGATCTGATCACATTCAGTATACATTTGGGATCAAGTCCATGTCCTTAGATTGTGTGTGGTGATTTTCAAAAGGGTGGGAAAAGGGGGCGATCGGGACAGTGGTGTTTCCAAAATGGTAAAAACACTAACCTCGGTCTCATTTTGTACATATCAGTCCGTAACCCTCAGGTCTCCGACCTTCAGGAGGATGAGGGTTACGGTTACCGCAACTACTGAACTAGAAATACCTTTCTACTAATTTTTTATAAATTATCAAAAATTATAAACTTTTACTTTATCAATTTATGATCATACTGGCTGCAATAGTTTAAAAAAATGGACTCTCGTGA
Source organism: Luidia sarsii (assembly GCA_949987565.1). Taxonomy (NCBI): domain Eukaryota; kingdom Metazoa; phylum Echinodermata; class Asteroidea; order Paxillosida; family Luidiidae; genus Luidia; species Luidia sarsii. Next base: position 26,496,773 of record OX465104.1, on the reverse strand, counting down.
CCATGTAATATCAATAGAGGATGGTTTTCGCATGGAGGAGGACGACTAACGCCACATTTACATCGACGCCATTAGCTGTTTATCACGAAACTGGTGAAACACTACAGAATGGCAAGATTTCGTGACTGTCTAAAAAAAAAAATCATGTCGACTGAACAAGTCCAAAACTTATATTCATGATTAATTCTCACAAAATTTTAACAAATTAATTGGTCAGACTTCATACTGAAAGAAAAAGTAACCCACAAACCTTGGAAATTGCAGGCATTCGCTACAAATTTAGACAAAATCGAGGCTGGTCCGAACTTCCCATGGTACCGGTGTGTCTGGTACCTCCAGTAGTTTCCAATGACTTTTGTATGGAGTTTATGCACGAAGCTCACGTAGCGAACTGCGAGCCAGACTATTATGCAGGATGTCAAAGGTTAATCACTATAGCGCCCTCATCGACCTCCTAAAAACATTTGACACCAATAAGGTCACTAGTGAATAAGGTCGCTCGTTGCTATAGTCACAGCTTTCCACAGTTAACGCTAGGTATGTGACCTTGCACATACACAATATGTGCCACGGGACTCAACGACTATTATGCACAGGCTTCAGATAAATCCGTATGGTGTTATTCTTACATATACAGTGACGTGCGGAACATTTCTTTGAAAACCTCCGTTCGATTGAATTTGAAACAGAATGTTTGGCAATGACTCAGATACAATTTTCTTCATTGTTTGTCCTCTGTCATTGGAAGTTCTTGCTGGGATCAAATGCCAAGCTGTTTACCTTTTGATCGACTGAAAATGTATTTCTTTCTTTTTGAAATAAAGCCCCCCCCAAAAAAAAAAGGCTTCCAGTGCAGTTTGGCCTATAGGCCCTATACTGTTCAGGCTTCAGTGAAATAAAATAAAAATGAACAAATGAATCTTAGAGGAAATTACTGAGAAATAAGTAGCGTCGATGTACACCCAGTGGTTTTTCGTTCATTGGAGAACTTAGTCGGAAAAATTGAAACTTTTGAAGTGGTTTGCTGTTTTGAACGTTACACAATTATAGGCCTATAAACGAAAATGTGACAGAGCTCGTTAATTACCAAACTTCAAATCTCAAAATTCGATATATGTAGGCAGATTTTGCCAGAAGCTCCTGCCAGTCAGATCGAAACGTGCGGTTAGGCGGCCCTGTATACTGACAAGTGACATTCTTTACAGAAATTGAATTTGTCACGTCGACCCCATCATGCAAATGTCAATCACAAGCCACGTCGATCACGTCATCGGCTTTCCCTTTGAAGTGAAATTTCTAGTATAGCCTGGCATGCAGTAATGTTTTGTATCGAGCCCAACGAAATACAAGCCCTGTCTGGTATTCGCAACGTTGGCCTATGCCTAAAGAAGGTCATCAATTTGTTTTTTGTTTTGTCAATTTTGTACAAATCATGTTTGCATCTACATCGATTGGTTCAACACTTGGGGGACCCCGCTACCCCACGCAGATCAATAGCGTACTGTGTGACCAGTCAAAAGCATTTTCACCCCCCACATAGAAAACCTACAAGTCCCTCACACAATACTGCCAGCGGGGACCGTCGTCGCCCGCAGTACTTCAGTCACGTTCCCCTTTTCATTCCTGAAAATCTGGGACGGGGCAGGGAGGAGTTAAAAGCAAACCAGAATGGCGCCAGACGCCGATTCCATCAAGGGTTGATTTGCTCCTCCATTGAGGATGGTTCGGCAGATCTACAAAGACCTCGTTAGACGGGAGGCAGATGCATGGATCTGTAGTAGGGCCAGGGAACTAGCCCGTCTCGCTGTGTGCACACCAACAAACGGACGAGACGGGGGCTGTGTTTGCAAACACACGCACAATAGACGAGCACACAATCGAGGCGATTACTGTATGGATCTGTGGTTGTCACCACAGGCCCAAGCTGACTGCCAACTGAGTCGACTAGTCGCACTCCATTACTAGGTAGACCACCGGAGTTCCTGAACAGGCAATCTGCACCATTCTTGGCGACATTCATCGGACCATGGAAGACTCCATGATCGGACTTGTAATTCAGCCTACACTGGCCACTCTCACCATGGCAACGAAGAGGCGATTATTCGTCGGCAATTAAGGCAGACATCGCCAGTTATATAACGCGGCTCATTACTCACGACGAAGATGGAGGGATGATAATGTCTACCAACATGGAGGCCTCCATGTTACCACTTTTCATTGTGAATAATCTACAGCAGCCATGACACCAGTTCAACACTGGAATGTTTCTGGACTGTCTTGCAGTGGTGTGGATTCTCCAGCCAGCCATTATCTGGTAATCCTGTGAGTATCTACAAGAACTTGAAGACAAATGTCGTCCATAGAACTTTACGGTGGATTATAACGTCACTGTCGTGCAAACGGGTGGATACATATCACCAATGCATCGGTTTTAGGTGTGGTTTAGCTGGCAAAGCATCGACCATGAAGCCCAATGTGGCAAAGACGGTCCACGTGGACAAGCGGCCAAGTTTCGCCGGTAACTTGGTCACCATCTTCGCTGGTCGGGCCGAGCGAACAGCCGAAACCACGGCCATGAGACAGAATCTGCCCGGAAAGAGCCACGTCGGTCGAATCCTGCTCAACGACAACACGAGTCAAGAGAGACTATTAGACATGCGGCTATCCGACATCCACAACGCTCAGAAAAAGACGGCCACCTTTATCTCTCACCAGAAGAAAACCTTCATGAACAGAATGGAGCATCGGCAGAGTACTTGGGTGAGAGAGCACACGAGGAGAGCTGGGATCTTAAATTCCTTGGCAAGTAGGAAGCGAGATGGCGTGAAGAACGTGGAATTACGAGACTTGGAAGGGGAGGAAGATGAGGAAGGCCAAGAAGCAGAGGCCAAAGAAGTGGCAGACTCCCAGGACAAATCTCAGGATCTTAGCAAGAGCGCTTTCCGTGAGATCTCAGACGCTTTACCCGAAATTAGCTCAGCGCAGAAAAGGAGGAGGTTCTTACAAAAGGGCTTTCCCTCGAGCGGAACACAGAACGACAACAAGCAGGAGGATCCGGCTTGTCTTTCCCTGCCCTGCATCCAGAAGCAGACCGTGCCGGGTAAACCCCAAGATACATCGACTGGATGTCAACTGCCTTCGGTGCTGATAACGGCAGAGGCAGAAGCCCAAGTTGCCCAGGACCCAGCCCCTCGTAGCGGTGAGAGTACTCGAGGGAAGAAGAAGCCACGAAGGAAACAGGAGCCTGAGGGATTCGAACCACCCCGTCTATCCGGCCCGTCACCAACCTTCATCTCAGAATCCTTGCCTAGGATCCAAATCAGAGAAGCTATCAAGATTCCTTCTCACCTGTCTAAGAAATCCCGTCGGAGGAGGAAAAAGAAGAGCACAATCAGCAATAACGATGGTGACCCACTTGCCGATGACAGGTTCTTACGACTACAGCACACATTGGCACCGCACCTTGCTTGGCAAGAGTCTAGAGAATTGAGTAGTGTCGTGTCTGGTGTAATCACAGCCAAGAAACTCATTTCTGAGAAAGTTGGGAAAATGTCTTTCCATAACACAGAGGACAGTGACGATTGAGACTATTCAATGGTTAGTGTAAAGATGTATGTAACGTTGAGCAATTAACACATTATAATGGGATTGCCAAAAATGTATTTTATCTCAGAAGATAAAAACAATCACATACCGGGCCAAAATTCTGACAAATTACGACAAGTTACGGAAAAAATTCATGGTGAGACGAAATGTCTTGGAAAGCGTTTCAATTCCAATTGTTATCCATTTGCAAGTGTGTCGTGTTTACAATTCCATCTTTATTATTTAACGAAACAAAATTGTAATTGCCAAAATTAAGTGTAGAATCGAGGCATATATAGGTGTCATACAGGTCAAACTTAACACAAAAATGCTTCTAAGCGTGTGAAAAAAGAAGTAACACTGACACTTATATGATTTATATTGATGGAAAAGGCTTTCGACTTCTTAGTTTGGAAATGTATTTCATTGTACCGTCATGTTTAACCGGTTACAGTTGCAAAATTATATTTGAAGTTCGTGAAATGTGCAGTGTGTTGCTAATGACATTAAGCATTGTAATTATTAGCAGTCAAAGATACTTGTCTTTATATAGTTATATGTCATGTGCAGCAGTATTTCATCAAAATGTGTAGCACAGGTTCAATGGATTTCACATAAATCTCATATTAATTGGGCCTGACGTTTCGATAGGATCTTTCTCAGAGGCGGGGTGACTATTTCACGGCTGAGAAATATCTTGCTATAGGATGGAAACGGTATAGGCCCTGTGAATTTTGGACAAACTCAGTATTGAGAAAGTCCATGTACATTTGCACTGTACATGCAGGACATGCCGTACAGTGTATGACAAAAATCAAACTTTGAAAATTTTGTGGATTTTACACGGTTTACACTGTTTTCACAAGGCGTGGATTTCACACGGTTTTATATGGAAAGTTAGTCCTCTCTTGGAGGAGTTTTCGCAGGTTTTGGAGTTTACTTTGAGAGTCACTTGTCGACTCAAAAGAGGGGATGTAAAGGTCTCGATACGACCAATGATTGTGCAATTTGGGAATTGGTTTGGCCGGGTTTTTTAAATGTTGCTACTTGCTACAGTTATACCATGTTATACGTATAATCACGTTTGACCTCTATAATCAGATTATGTTACAGGATTATATATCACGATATACACACACATACAAGCTGGTAATTTGTAAATAAATGAATGGTTGACTGGATGATATCTGTGCCGACTAAACACATTATGCTGTAACCACCTTTCATGCGAGTGAAGCACACGACATAATTAATTCACACTGTTGACGTAACCAAACACAACAAACCCACTTGCAATCCCACTCACCTTGGGGACCAACAGAGTGGCTTACACCGCGTTGGTTGCTTACTCTATGGTTTAATAATGAGGCCTTTGATTTGTCACAATGACTTGCAAGACGAAAACCAAATATGTAAAAGCGCTGTGCTATAGTAAAGATTAACAAATAAACGAACGCATTCCGACCCACTTAGGCGTGGTAGGGTTTACCGTTACTATGGAGACAGTCATCCCAGGACCAACTTAAAAGCTGGAGTACAAGTATTTCATCACACTATTTATTCTAGCTTTAGGATTCGTACAGTTCTTTTACTCCTGTGTTTGAACTATACCCCTGGAATGACACAGTCACCTTTAAATAGAACAAAGCACATAATGTAATCCATTTTGTCAATTGAGTTTGTGCTTTAGAATATACAGACGAAGAGGGTGACATTTTAACCTTTCAGGCTGTACATCCACGATGAATTAATGAACGTCAACATGTTGCGTATGGGCCAGCTTGTGACTATAGTTGCCCTCGGCTAACCATGTCAGCCAGACGCGCTACACACGCGGCTATTTCGAGTCCATTGTCGTCTCTCAATGGGCGTCTTACAAGGTGCATGGCCGCTATATATAATCCGATATTGTCAGGCTGGTCTGTATAAATAGCATGTCCCAAGAGGAAGCGACGGACGGCAATACTACGGACATGAGCTCAGAGGATTGTGACTAGTCTTACAATTGACATCCACAGCACCGTCGTTCCATTGATTTATCTCCGTGTTGTATCCTGTAAGACCTCGTCACGTGTGACACGAATGACGTGGCATAGATGTGCCCTGATGTGATATCTATTTCTAGAATGAGAATAGTTATACGCATTGGGGCAGGCCATTGCGCTCACAACTACGCGCTCGAAATCGTGGGAAGGGGACTAGGCAGGGGGCTGGGTCCTCGCACATATGAAGGGGGGGGGGTCATTTGAAGCAAGTATTCTTGTTCAAACAACAAAAGCAACATCTGGTCTTGCTTTTGTTGTTTGAATTGTGGCCGGGGGGGGGGCGACGAGGGGGAGGGGACCAGGGACGGGGCGTAAGACTTCATGCTGTACTCGACTCTACTCTGTACTCGACTCGACTCTGCTCATTTTGTTGTTTAAATTTTGACATTTTGCCGACACAATATATTCATTGATATGAACTTTAAGCTGCATTGTCTACTTGACAAACAATCACGGGACCTGAACAGAGTTGACTGGACACTGACATTCACATCACCAAGTTGAATTCATCCTTGTACCAAGCACAAAGGCTGCAAATGTCTTAACCTCACGGTTGATTAAAGTTCAGTCTGCGGTCATCACAGGTCTATAGATGTCTACAGATTCCTATGTCTATTGAATAGTTTCAATAGTGCAACTCGTTTACCTTGGTACATGTATACTGTTCAAAAGCATCGATGACATTCAAGGTGTATGGTCTTCTACATCTTCAAAGATACCGGGGGCTGAAATGAAACAAGCATTTGATATTGGCTTCATCCTTACCCGTCTTGAAATCTTTACCAGGATTTCACAGTAACACAAGTTGTTATTGTAAACTAAATATCCCGCTGATAGAACCGAGATTAAATTTGTAATCCAGGTACCTCCCAAGCCACCTACAAGAAACCCGTGACCTCAGTATAAAATACACCCCTGAGTTTTCCACACAAAAGCCCTGCAAAAGTTGACTTTTACCTAATGCCATTGATCATAATAGACGATAGAACGCAAATCCCGTCACGGCCCGAACATGTGACGTAGGCAGTGGCTGTAACCGTAGGAGTCGGGGACTGTCTTTCGTCTGGGCGGACGCAGGCAGGGAGACGATATGCGATCATTGTTGACGGTGGAACGACTGCTGAATAGAACAGTGACGAAAACACCTCGCTCCACATCCCGGCGGATTCTTTACAAAACGCTCTGCTTAGATATGAGAATGATATATAAGAATGAGCAATGGAAGAACGGGTCGTCATTCGATCATCGCCGCCGTACGAGTACGAGTGAGTGGCAAGCCGCTGGGTTTTCGAGAGCCGACATCAGCCATTGCAAACCGCTGAGTGTAGGCTCTGCAGTCCCTCGGTGTAACGCTAACAAGCTCGTGGGCTCTCTATCTCTTGTCTCAGGCCAGCGGAGTCCGTCTGATCTGCCGCCATGATCCAACAAGAGTGCACCTCCAGTCACCACGCTCTCGTGCGTGCCGTCTCTCGGGGCAGGCCCCGCCAAGTCGGGCTGCTCCTAGAGGCCGGGGCGAGCCACGATGTCAAAGACGAGTGCGGTAAGACCCCACTCATCCACGGCATCTTCATCGATGACCCGAGCCACCGCCGTAAGATCGTCAAGATGCTGCTCAAGAAAGGAGCCAGCGTCTCGGCAGCAGACGCCACGGGTCGGACTGCCCTGTCCTGGGCGTGTCTTCATGGCAAGGACAGAGAGGTGGACCTACTCCTGCAGTACAGCGACGTCAACATGGACTTCAACCACCATGACATCGGTGGGCGTACTGCGCTCTTCCACGCAGCCACCTCGGGCAGTGCAGCCTCGGTCAAACTCATGGTGGACGCTCTGATCGAATGCGGTATGAGCGTGGACGTGACCGATTTCAACGGGGTCACACCGCTCATGCAGACGCTCAGCCTCGGCTTCGATGTGTGTGCCACCATTCTCATCAAGCAGGGCAAGGCGTCGCCCATCGTTCCCGACTCCAGCTTTCTGAGCGCCTTCGACTGGGCCCGACCGGGCCGCGGCTCGCCCAACAAGCAGTCGAGCCTGCCGCCGCTGACGGAGACGAGGCCGGGCAGCTCGGCGACCAGGCGAAGCGGCAGCGGGCTGTGCCGGATGTGCACCCGGGCCTCTTCCGTCGGCGAGGCGGAGTTCGACTCCTGCTACGGCTCCGAGTCGTCTTGGAGCGCCGAGGACGTCTTGGAGCTCGGGGGCCGGGGCTCGCAATCCTTCAGCGATGACGACATCTTCGACCTGGCCTCCCTCGCCCTGGCCGACTTTTCTCCCAGCCCGAAGAGACGGCCCTCCTCTCAGGACTCTGGATCGGAAATCTTGCACGAGGAGTGTGTCCTTCCCCCGGTCAACAAGCGAGCAGGATCAGCAGGTGAGACACATTTCTCTCTTGAAAATTGCCAACAATTCTGTCAACCTCTGAAGTAAATAAGGCTTAAGGCTTTGCATGGTGGGTGAATCAATATAGGAAGGTTTGCGGTGACACCATGTATACGGTCTCTTAAAGGAAGAGGTGTGGTTCTGAAAAGAACCCGAGTGGTAACTCGACGTCGAAACGTCGAGTTACCACTCTTTTCAGAACCATACCTCTTCCTTTAAGAGACCTTATACATGGTGTCACCGCAAACCTTCCTATATTTACCTCTGAAGTGTTTTATACAGTCCAACAGACAGAAAAAAAACCTGCAAAAATCCAAAGATACATATACTGAAACTTTCTTCAGACAAAAATGATTTCAGTTTGAGAACCATTGAGAATTATTACTTTCAAAGAATAATTACCTTCAAATCGTACCCAAAATGTGAATCAGTAAGCTAGCTGCTCTTCAAAATGGCGTTATTTCAAATTCCGCATGGTTGATTTATCTATTGTTACACACCTTTGGACGTCCAACAAACTTGAGTTCTTAAAACTACAGCACAAATAATTATCATCAAAATCATGGAAATTAACAACACTTTCTCTTTCCATTCCAATTAATTGTTCACAGTGAGGCGCCCCAAGACGCACATCCGCCGAAACACGGTCTCGGGAAGACTCGGCGACATTCGGGAGAGCATCGGCAGCGACGAAGTATTCACCGATGATGACGAGTGTCCGTCGGCTCTTTCCGACCAATCAGAGATGAGGAGACAGCACGGGTTCCCTCTGGTTTCGAAAGGACGCTTCTCATTGGCTTCCCGGGCTGACGGCAGTGAGCGCACACTGGGCGCTCTTCGTGCGCAGATCGACAAACTGCTGTAAATATCACGTGACTCAATCACGGAAAACCTCATCCAAAGAAACTGACTAAAAAACCCAGAAAAAAAACATGAAATAGAATTATTAGCCACATGAAAATATTGTATAAGACTGACAAGTAACTAAGTAACATGGCTTTGATGAAATGAAATTTCAATTTTCGTTTACTTTGTGTCAGTTTGAACGGAGAAAATCCATTAAGAAGTTTAATGTTTTTTAGATTCACATTAAATCGTCTAATCCGTTGCATTTGTACGTTAAATTGTCCTTTAAAATGTGAATTTTGTAACACAAGGTGCGACTTTTGGTACGTTTCTAGATATTAATATATATTGTATTTGAATGTACAACACCTTAAAGGTGTATAAGACACTGCCAAAGAGACCATTGGAACACAATTATAATACTTTTACTGTACGCATATGATTACTTAACGAAGGCTTACCTGGGACATCCAATGTCACATGGAAAGGCTACTGTACATAAACCTATGGCACGTATCGTTCAAGCGAGACCAATGAGAAGTCCACTATCTTTACGTCAGTTTTCTTGTTTATTTCATTCTCTCGTAAAATTTAATGTCTGGAAAGACAAACTATTGGGAGGCACTACCACAAATGTGTTATAGACCAAAAGTTCTGAGCTTGTTCATAAATATACAAACCTTTATATTAAGTGTACATCTCCTGGAAGTGTTAAAAAATTGAAACAAACCTGCCACTTGTATCAATGGCACTGGTAACCTGTCGTTTCGTGGTCATAGCAACCTGTAAAAGTGTTTTGTAATTTCTTATGAACCAAACAAGGGATACCTTTCCACGTGATTGACTTGTTTAATTGTTATGAAAATGTGTTTTCTCATGCTGCACAAAGTGTAAAAAAACCTCGTTTTCTGAAATAAGTAATTTTGTATACATCACTTGTTTATACAATGATCACATTGTACAATTATACAGGAATGTAAATGTTTGTATATATTGTACAGTAAATAAAAATTGTAATAATAAAAACAACTGAAAAGGAAATATTCTCTTTGATTTTTACTTCCTTTAGAAAGGGTCTTCACAAATCTCTGCCTTTTGGGGAAAAATTCCACCATTTGAAAAAAGCTGAATGATAAAATCAATGATAAAAATATATGTGAAATATAATCACTTGTAAAGAATATGAACAATGTATACAGCCGATAACTCTACTACAAGTATTACACATACACTTTGCATGAATGTTATAAATATTTCCAAATTCTCGTCTTTGGACAAGTGTGACCTGCAGCTCATTTAGATTTCAGACCGGTTAAAGATCTACATCCATATCTAGAATGGTTTTCATATGCTAGATAATAAAAGAAAACGAAATTTCTATATCAGAGGATTCGCAGGATTCCCACCAATGGCTACCCAGGCAACTGGAGATGACGGTTATGTCCAAAAACGTCAACAAAAACACCTGAAATATTTAACATCTAAAGTTCTTGGAAAACAAGCAAACAAAATTGAGAAAATCTCAGCGCTTGAAAAATCAAAAGCATATATTATGTAATTTTGATTACGATTCAATCTGAATTCTTCACTTGAAACTCGTTTTGAGACGAAAAAACAGAAATGGCGCAAGTTAGGTTGTGCATGCATGAACGCAGATCCAAATTATCCAATGTTGAAGGTATCCTAATTATGAAACCTGATTCTTCTCTTAATTACCTGTTCTTCTTCAGAGGCGTAATCCATGCAGTCAAATGGTATTGTTCAACCCGTACTCAAAACAAGATGAATATCCGAAGTCTTGCAGTGTCATCTTTAATATCCGAGAGAACACTACAGGCTTTGCTTCGAATACTCAAATGTATTTGCAGCTTCTGAGATATCGAAGGTTTGGAAGTGACTGAGGAGAGAAAAACAAACTGAAAAAAATCTAACAAAATATGCGTCGTCCAAAGATAGGCATAATAAGGGCTGGTGGGTTTCATTGGAAGAAAACAAAAATTACTGTAATTGTTAAAATGTTCAACATGTAGCACCTTTGTTCAACACAACTGAAGGCAAATATTAAAGATTTTCTTTGAACAAGCCACGATATGAGATTCATATCATACCCTCCCTGATAGTTTCTCTTCTCATCGAAAAATGAATATTAAAACTATGTACAAGCATGATGTACAGCTTAAAAGCAATGGGAGATATTCCCCATCACTTTGTCAAGTGCAAACAAACTAAAACAAGAGTGAAGTACATGTATAGCTGGCAGTCTACCACCAATAGGGATAGAGGCTGATGCCTTGCTTCAGACTAGTCACCCCCTCCCAGTTCTATTTGTCAGCATTGGCTGGCAGTCTACCACCAATAGGGATGGAGGCTCATGCCTTGCTTCAGACTAGTCACACCTCCCAGTTTTATTTGTCAGCTGTGACTGGCAGTCTACCAACCAATAGGGATGGAGGCTTATGCCTTGCTTCAGACTAGTCACCCCTCCCAGTTCTATTTGTCAGCTGAGACTGGCAGTCTACCAACCAATAGGGATGAAGGCTTATGCCTTGCTTCAGACTAGTCACCCCTCCTAGTTCTATTTGTGTCAGCTGTGACTGGCAGTCTACCACCAATGGAATACCGGCTTATATCATCACAACTGCAATTTGCAGTACAATGGACCTAAGTGCACTAATAGACATTGGAGACAATTTCTGATGGTAACAAATCTGTCAACTAAGATCCAACCAATCTGTACGTGTCCAAGGTGGCTACAATCAGCACATCTTGTCCTGAGTCACAAAATCTACATGTGATTGGATTGGAATGCACAACAAGATCAGATAGACAAGGCAACAACAGGTGTAGCACTCCACATCAAAACCTCTGGATAAAAACTTGTCACGTAACAGGTGCTTCAAATATAAAGACCCCTCTTTGCCAAAGAAATGTCAAAATATGGAGCAATAAGCAATCTACAGGAGTACAGGAGAGTAAACAGTGCCCTCTTGTGTCAAAACAACAGCAGCTTGGAGCTGGAGGATAATAATCATAACTCACTACAAAAGAAACCTCAATGGAACGATCATATCTTAGTAAGCAGGCAGATTGATACAAGATTGAAGAAGTTTCTTCAGTATCAAGGTCAACAATTGGCAAATCTTCACTGCTAGGACAGATGTACATGTAAGTTACTGATTAGAAATCCACCATTTCTAAAGGGCGTAAATTAGCGTGAGAGGATGAATGTATTTGTATCTGATACAAAGAGTGTCCTCATGTAGCTAGGTACTAGATAGGGCGGGGAATTTATAAAACCTGGACTTTATTTAGTTCAAAGTCAAGCCTTGTCTCAAAGTTGTGATAAAAATGGAAAATATAGCCACTTGTCTAGTGATATGATACACAAGAACTCATCAATAAACATTTCTTTATAATACAGGAATCTTTTCTAGGATCAGATCCATATCATTGCAGAAGTCGTTGGTCAGGGGCACACAGTTGAAGTACTGGCACCACGTACAATCCTTCAGCAGTCGCAGGTAGAAGACGGTGAAGACCAGGCAATAATACGCCAGCAGCAAGAATATGCTGATCAGAATCTGAATCCGTTTCCTGGTCCGGTCAAACTCCCCGAAGTAGATGTAGGGGAGGAAGATGAAGGAGAGGAAGGTGCCGCAGATGAAACCTCCCAGGTGGGCGTAGTTGTCGATCCACGGAAGGAGGCCCAGGATGAAGAGCAGGGCAATGATGAAGAGAAGCTTAGCCAGGGCCTTGAAGGGAGCCTTGAGAATCTGCCAGCTTTGTAGGACCTCTACAACCAGGCAAGCAAGAAGGCCAAACTGAGCTCCGGCCGGTCCCGTCTGTCCAGCAAAGCAAACAAATTGATATTCAGTGGTAGATTGTAGGACCTCTACAACCAGGCAAGCAAGAAGGCCAAACTGAGCTCCGGCCGGTCCCGTCTGTCCAGCAAAGCAAACAAATTGATATTCAGTGGTAGATTGTAGGACCTCTACAACCATGCAAGCAAGAAGGCCAAACTGAGCTCCGGCCGGTCCCGTCTGTCCAGCAAAGCAAACAAATTGATATTCAGTGGTAGATTGTAGGACCTCTACAACCAGGCAAGCAAGAAGGCCGAACTGAGCTCCGGCCGGTCCCGTCTGTCCAGCAAAGCAAACAAATTGATATTCAGTGGTAGATTGTAGGACCTCTACAACCAGGCAAGCAAGAAGGCCAAACTGAGCTCCGGCCGGTCCCGTCTGTCCAGCAAAGCAAACAAATTGATATTCAGTGGTAGATTGTAGGACCTCTACAACCAGGCAAGCAAGAAGGCCAAACTGAGCTCCGGCCGGTCCCGTCTGTCCAGCAAAGCAAACAAATTGATATTCAGTGGTAGATTGTAGGACCTCTACAACCAGGCAAGCAAGAAGGCCAAACTGAGCTCCGGCCGGTCCCGTCTGTCCAGCAAAGCAAACAAATTGATATTCAGTGGTAGATTGTAGGACCTCTACAACCAGGCAAGCAAGAAGGCCAAACTGAGCTCCGGCCGGTCCCGTCTGTCCAGCAAAGCAAACAAATTGATATTCAGTGGTAGATTGTAGGACCTCTACAACCAGGCAAGCAAGAAGGCCAAACTGAGCTCCGGCCGGTCCCGTCTGTCAAGCAAAGCAAACAAATTGATATTCAGTGGTAGATTGTAGGACCTCTACAACCAGGCAAGCAAGAAGGCCAAACTGAGCTCCGGCCGGTCCCGTCTGTCCAGCAAAGCAAACAAATTGATATTCAGTGGTAGATTGTAGGACCTCTACAACCAGGCAAGCAAGAAGGCCAAACTGAGCTCCGGCCGGTCCCGTCTGTCCAGCAAAGCAAACAAATTGATATTCAGTGGTAGATTGTAGGACCTCTACAACCAGGCAAGCAAGAAGGCCAAACTGAGCTCCGGCCGGTCCCGTCTGTCCAGCAAAGCAAACAAATTGATATTCAGTGGTAGATTGTAGGACCTCTACAACCAGGCAAGCAAGAAGGCCAAACTGAGCTCTGGCCGGTCCCGTCTGTCCAGCAAAGCAAACAAATTGATATTCAGTGGTAGATTGTAGGACCTCTACAACCAGGCAAGCAAGAAGGCCAAACTGAGCTCTGGCCGGTCCCGTCTGTCCAGCAAAGCAAACAAATTGAATGCCAATATACAAAACTAGTCCAGTCTACTGACATAAATGATCAAATTTCAAAGGCAGAAAGGTTCTAGATTAGGATCAAAATGTTACACCCTCTTCATTTTGTTTGAAATTTAATGGTGTTTAACCACTTCGCGCCGGGACCTCCGAATCCGGAGCTCCATTGGCTAGACTATGCGACGGGGCCCTCCAAATGCGGGCACCACTATTGTCCACATTCTAAACAAAGACAATACGAATCAGTACAAAGACCCTTTTTGACGCAAGTTGCCACATGAATTTTTAAATAAGCAGCAGTAATTGTGCAATTGTTTGCTGTGGAGGATCCAGGGATACCGCGCTCCCGCTGAAAGCACGCGGGGGACATTGTCTTTGCATGCCACACAGCTCAACGGTCGTCGGTCTGGCACTGGAATACCCCTCACATTCTTGACCGCAATCTGTACGCTCGGTTGTGGCCGACCAACTCGAAGATTTGACTGCCTGGAGTGGAGGCTGGAGTCTGCGGTCAGGGATTGTCAGCAGCGTACACACACCCACACACACACACGTCCGTTACGGTCCATTGACGACGCACAAAGGGCCCTTTTTCGAACGGATAATCTCTTGACAAAGGCCACAACGACGTCCGAATTGTGCCAGGTTTTACTCTCTTGTACCCATAGTATACCCTTATTGATTTATTTCACAGAAATATATTGTTCCGATTGTTTTAGCGAGATTTGAAAATGATGCATTCTTCAAAAACCCCTGTATGGCGGTCATTGGCGCGAAGTGGTTAAAGCCAAACAAACAAAAGGAAAAACTGACTAGGAACTTTTAAACAAAATTGAGAAATGGCAAAGAAAACTTTGACTGGACCTGGACTTGAACCCGAGACCTCTGGTTTAGTGTACCAGCACTCTTACCCTCTAAGCTATCCAGCTCTTAGATGGTGGCCTTCCCTAATAGTCAACTAGTCTTTGTTGGGCTTTTTAAAAAGACATTTCATCAGATTAAAGTCAATCAACAATTCGACAGAATGGTCACAAAGCTGACCAATCTTTTAGTATAAAAGCAAAAGAAGATTATGACCTTACAAAGAGCTCTTAAAAATGTGAGTTAGGATTGGAAAACATTTGAATATCTTGCAATCACAACTTCAAGATATTTAGTTCTTCTAAAAAATGGAGAGGGTCAGACATTTTGATGCTAGCAGGGCCTTTTCCATCTCAAAGAATACTTGTTACAACTAAAAGAGTACTTACCTCTGCCCTATATGGAATGAATATTGCACTTGTGATATTGCCACCAATGCCGCTGAATATATAGATGACTGAGATACGAAACCAACCAGCTAGCTTCTCTAAATCTCTCAAGATGGTCATTTGCATAATCACACTCAGGATGCAATGGAAGATCCTAGAGAGAACAAAGACAATGCAAAGAAACAATATATACAGGGGCGGCCATTTTGATTCTTGTAAGACCATTCTATAAGGCCGGGAAATTATTGTACTAAAAGAGATAGAATAAAACAAATGCAAAAGTAATTGATATTCAGTGGTACATTGGCAGCATTTCTTTCAACAAAACCTATGGAATCGAAATGTAAATGGACCAAATAACATTTTTGTCAAAGATAAAATCTAATGTATATCTATAGCAGTAGCCACAACCATATCAATAGCCATGGGCATAGACATACCATAGCTATAGTAATAGCGACAGAAATAGCCATAGCAGTAGGTAGTCATGGCTATAGCCTAAGCAATAGTAATAGCCACAGTAATAGCCATTGCAGTAGCCACAACCATAGCAATAGCCATGGGCATAGACATACCATAGCTATAGTAATAGCCAAAGTAATAGCCATAGTAGTGGCCATAACCATAGCAATAGCCATGGGTATAGACATACCATAGCTATAGTAATAGCCAAAGTAATAGCCATAGCAGTAGCCACAACCATAGCAATAGCCATGGGTATAGACATACCATAGCTATAGTAATAGCCACAGTAATAGCCATAGCAGTGGCCATAACCATGGCAATAGCCATGGGTATAGACATACCATAGCTATAGTAATAGCCACAGTAATAGCCATAGCAGTGGCCATAACTATAGCAATAGCCATGGGTATAGACATACCATAGCTATAGTAATAGCCAAAGTAATAGCCATAGCAGTAGCCACAACCATAGCAATAGCCATGGGCATAGACATACCATAGCTATAGTAATAGCCACAGTAATAGCCATAGCAGTGGTCATAACCATGGCAATAGCCATGGGTATAGACATACCATAGCTATAGTAATAGCCACAGTAATAGCCATAGCAGTAGCCACAACCATAGCAATAGCCATGGGTATAGACATACCATAGCTATAGTAATAGCCACAGTAATAGCCATAGCAGTGGCCATAACCATAGTAATAGCCATGGGCATAGACATACCATAGCTATAGTAATAGCCAAAGTAATAGCCATAGCAGTGGCAATAACCATAGCAATAGCCATGGGCATAGACATACATGTACCATAGCTATAGTAATAGCCAAAGTAATAGCCATAGCAGTAGCCACAACCATAGCAATAGCCATGGGCATAGACATAGCCACAGCAATTAGATCCAATCTGACTCTCCCATGGACTTACCCGGCATGCAAGAAGAGGGAGAGAAAGACGCGATAGATCTGATCAGGATACTCTGGGTTGGCAAAGTTCACCAGGCCACACACAGCATCCAGACAATTAATCTGAGAGGAGAAGAATGCAATCAATAAGCACCTGCCCCTTCTAGTTGCAGGTGTAAGGGCTGCTCTCATTCCTGACCAATCAATGCACATTAATGCTGCTATACTCTACTGCTTTGTGTGCCTGGGTTGGAATCCAAGGAATGAGTTGATTAAATATATCTTCTGGTCTAACCTCAGGATAACAGTTGCTTTCGCTTCACAAACCTTTTAAGGGATAATCTAATTATCTTTCTCTTCCTGCCTTTGAAAACAATCCTGCTTGGATCAAAACGGCAGGCTATATAATTTTTCTATTTTGGGAAATTTTCAAGAAATACAATTTGAAAAAAGACAAAAGTGCGAAGCATCCATTGACAAAAATATCAAACACTTAATTAATTAATTAATTATTTCCACAGTTTAGGCTTCTTCCGTGTATTGATGTTCTCAATGGGATAGTTCTTTGTATCTCTGTATTCCTTACTCATATTTCAACCTTTAAAAAAAACAAGGCCTAACATTTCTAGCTTTAAAAAAGGTCCTGCTAGGATCCAAACATGAGACCCTCTTGATTGAAGAGATTCAGGTAATTAAGTTGGGAAGTTACATGCCATCGTGTGACTAATAGTCGGCATTTTTGCATCTCATTTGGTACCGAACAGAAGTGGAAATAATGAGCTAAGAAGACCATCATATTCATAGATATAACATGATGTTTGCGTCGAGGAGAATGTAATTCAATGAGGTATTTTTGCCCTTGCTCGACGTGATAAACACTGAATGCTCAGTGCTTTGCCCGGTGCCTGATGAAAATATTTCAGGCAGCTCGGGCAGGATTCGAACCAGCTCAGTGGTCAAGTGGTTAAGACGTCCGTACTAGAATTCGGGAGTCGCGGGTTCGAATCCCACCCGAGCTGCCTGAAATATTTTCATCAGGCACCGGGCAAAGCACTGAGCATTCAGTGTTTATCACGTTGAGCAAGGGCAAAAAACCTCATTGAATTACCATCATATTGTCCAAATTCCTCTTTGTATGTTTCCATCACTGCTCTGTGCCGGGTAATGGCATGTAAACGTTGGTCGTGCAATCGGTCTATTCTCTGGTAAGACAGTTGAGAGAATCTCAACTTACCTGTGAGCATAGTGTTGCTTCTTCATGGTAGTAACCATTCACAAAGTCACATTGATCCCTGCTGACGATCATACAGGTGCCATATATCCCAATGCAGCATGGTCGACCTGTTAACTCACACGTAGTATGCTCCAAGTCTGGTATCTCAAAGTCTTCC
The DNA here is from genome assembly GCA_949987565.1 of Luidia sarsii. Classification (NCBI taxonomy): domain Eukaryota; kingdom Metazoa; phylum Echinodermata; class Asteroidea; order Paxillosida; family Luidiidae; genus Luidia; species Luidia sarsii. The sequence goes on along the minus strand of OX465104.1, from coordinate 26,478,760 downwards.
CAACAAATCTGTAGTAATGCAGGTAGAGAATCAGTACACCAAGGAATAGTCAGATACCAATTTCAATCAATAACCCAGAATCTTAACAATAATATCATGTTTACAGACAATCTGATCCTCAAAGTTGGGATATTCCATGAATAAATACAAACAAAATAACAAATAGATTCTTGTTGGGATTATTCCCCTTGATTGAAATACAAGAATAGAAAGTACTTGATGAAGACATTGGGAATGGCTTTCAAATGCCTTACATGTATATCCATGGTAACTCAACATGTAACTCAATCAGCAATTCAGTGTAGTCTTGACGAATTGTATGCTGTCTGTACATCCTTCATTGCCTACTATTTGAAAGCTATAATAAGTCTGATAAAACTACCCACTGGATCGGTAACCATTTATATCCACACTGATACAGTGATGACATCATTTCTCTTTCAAGTAAGAGTTGGCTTACCGGCCATTTGCTGATGTTATCGGCCCATTCATAAGGTGAAACTGAGGCAGGTGTGGTACAGGATCTGTCAGAACAAACACACATCCAGACTAAAGCATTCTTGACAAACTCCCTCTTGGCAAATGAAACAGGTTTTTCCTTAAAATACTGTGATGTTAGAGCTTAAAATCTAACGAGTAATGATAAGAAAGTCACAATGAAAAATGTCCTCCAAAAAATCTCCTGAAAGCTACCTTGTAAGATTCTAAGCCAAGTCATAAATCGAAGAGAAGATTCTGCTTGGCCAAGCTAGCAAGACACTTCCAGTGGACAATGCTAATCATAAGAGAGCCATCTTCTAATGACTACCACACCATTATTATTGGAAACGTTCAGTTACCAACTCTTCTGTGAAACACCCTCATTCATGATGTGTATAAAGTCACCGCAAACCTCTTACATTGTTGACTTCCCATTCAAACCTTCAAATCTCAGTGTGAATAACACTGCATCACAATTGGAAAGGAAGATACATGAACCATTAGAAAAGACCTACCTTGGATCTTGTCCACAAACAGGCCCAGACTCTCGGGAATTCTCCGGATCAGTATCTGGCCACTTCAAAAAATTGGAAAACCGCGTCTAGAAAGAAAAAAAAGGAAAACCAAGTTTAGACTAATCATCCATTACACATGACACATTGAGGATAGTCCTGCTAGGATCAAAACTTCAGGCTATCTCAATTGTTCCGAGATGTTTGATTTCGGTAATTTAGTCAGTAAGCAGTTTGTAGAATATTGGTATTACTTTACATGTCAAAGAGGCCAGTTGGGAATGAGGTTTGTGGAAGCACAATGTGACATGTAAAGATCATCTCTTGTCACTCAACATGCCAGGAGCCTTAGTCCCTTGACAGAGCAGATTGGATTCAGAAAACTGTATAGTCCCTCTATCTTTTCAGAAGAAAAGCCATTCACAAGCATCCAAACATTAACTTCCGTATACATGTACAGTGGAACGTCGCTAAAATGAACATCACAGGATCCATGAACATTGTTCGGTATAGCGGTAGTTCGTTATAGCAATTGTAGCCAAATATGTTGTATACAAAAACCAGGAGCCAAAGGGCATGTTTGTTATGGCTGAGTGTTTGGTATAACGGCATTCGTTATGGCTGAATGTTTGCTATAACGGCATTCGTTAAGGCTGAATGTTTGGTATAACGGCATTCGTTACGGCTGAATGTTTGGTATAACGGCATTCGTTACGGCTGAATGTTTGGTATAACGGCATTCGTTATGGCTGAATGTTTGGTATAATGGCACTCGTTATGGCTGAATGTTTGGTATAACGGCATTCGTTATGGCTGAATGTTTGGTATAACGGCATTCGTTACGGCTGAATGTTTGGTATAACGGCATTCGTTATAGCGACATTCCACTGCATATGCAAACATGTCTGTTTCCATTCAAATACAGACAGCCATTCATTGTAAGCCTAGCAACAGCAGTACAGGGATCAAACAAAGAACTTGAGAACTTACTGGGCAGTCATCTTGGAAGGTCTGCACACAGCCGGATTTATCCGTTCTGATACAGCATCCCGTGGTGCTCTCTTTCTGCCTTGCCTTGTCAATACTGCTGTGAATCTGCTTGTCTCTGTGCATGCAAGGCGCAAACTTGGCCCCTAAATGGATCAGGTCTGCCTGTTGTGGGCAGAAATCAATGAAGGCATACAATACAAATGGGTTAGCAACTTAGCATTAGGAAGGTGACTTCAGGATTACAGCTAAGAGACCAATTTCATGGAGCTGATTCAACGTCAACAATTTCTTAAGCACAAAAAGTCATGATTCATAGCATCACCTTGCCAACCCAACCTTCACTATTGTTTTATTCTAAGCAAAGAGGAATACAAGTCCAAAGCAATGGACATCACATCGCAGTGTGGTTTGTAATCATGCTTTAACGAGAAAGACTTTTCCTGCTTAGAAGATTTTCAGGCTATAGTGGCTCTCTGAAATATGGCCCAATTAGAATCCAATTCAACGTCTTCTCTTTGAAGAGTAAAATCAAAGCATTCAATAATCAAGAATGTAAACTGACCGGTCTGGGTCCTATCCAGAAGTTATCTGGCTCCAAATACCCCACTGTCTGGATCACCAAGTTAGACTGCTGAACCTTTAAAGACAATCCACAAAAGTCACACAAAACTATGATCATAAATCTCTTTTCTTAAATTTCATATGCAACATAAATGTAATACAAGGTTGTAAAGTGATATATACAAAAATGTTGCAAACTGCTTACTGACTAAAATTACCAAAATGTAAATCTTAAAATTTAGTGGGCCTGACATTTCGATCCTAGCAGGACCTCTTCAAAGGCCTTTGAGAAAGGTCCTGCTAGGATCGAAACGTCAGGCCCACTAAATTTTAAGGTTGTAAAGTGTTTACTAACTGACATGACCAAAATGCAAAACTGAAAATTGTACAGGCCCTGACGTTTTGATCTTAGCAGGGCCTTTCTAAAAGGCTTATGAAAAGGGTCCTGAATGATCACATTTTGCAATCATAGCTCAGAAGCTGATAAAAAGAATATATGAGTGGATTTCTTACCAAGTCTGTCCTCTGTGAGAAGCTGAATCCAATGGGTGCAAAGCCATAAAAAGCTATGGACACAATGACGATGACAACTTGGACTGTCGTTGCCCAGTATGTGAAATAAGGTCTACACAGAAACAAGAACAGATAATGTTTGGATGCTTCTGGCTGGTGATTGCCACTTGGTAAGGCAATCATCTAAGGGCTTGATAGTTCAGATGGTAAGAGCGCTGGTATGCTGGAATTTTCATTCCATATTTTCAAACAAGAAAAACCTTAGCATTAAAACTGTGAGTCACAAAGTAACTCCATTCTTCTGTTGAATTGATAACTCGTTGGATCCAGAGATAATGTGCAAAGAACTTCCACAACTTGAAACGTCAGGCACTCCCAATTTCCAACAAGGTACTCATCTGAAGATTTCACAGCTGATATTCCATTTCACATCCTTCAAGCTGCTTTAGTGGATAGATTTCTTACGATTTGAAAAAAATTGGTATAGAAAACTTTGACTGGACCGGGACTTGAACCCGAGACCTCTGGACTACTTACGTACCAGTGCTCTTACCATCTAAGCTATCCAGCCCTTAGATGGTGGCCTTCCCTAATAGTCAACTAGTCTTTGGCACACCAGTGCTCTTACCATCTGAGCTATCCAGCCTTTAGATGGTGGCCTTCCCTAATAGTCAACTAGTCTTTGGCACACCAGCACTCTTACCATCTGAGCTATCCAGCCCTTAGATGGTGGCCTTCCCTAATAGTCAACTAGTCTTTGGCACACCAGCGCTCTTACCATCTGAGCTATCCAGCCCTTAGATGGTGGCCTTCCCTACTAGTCAACTAGTCTTTGGCACACCAGTGCTCTTACCATCTGAGCTATCCAGCCCTTAGATGGTGGCCTTCCCTAATAGTCAACTAGTCTTTGGCACACCAGTGCTCTTACCATCTGAGCTATCCAGCCCTTAGATGGTGGCCTTCCCTAATAGTCAACTAGTCTTTGGCATACCAGTGCTCTTACCATCTGAGCTATCCAGCCCTTAGATGGTGGCCTTCCCTAATAGTCAACTAGTCTTTGGCATACCAGTGCTCTTACCATCTGAGCTATCCAGCCCTTAGATGGTGGCCTTCCCTAATAGTCAACTAGTCTTTGGCACACCAGCGCTCTGACCATCTGAGCTATCCAGCCCTTAGATGGTGGCCTCCCAAATAGTCAACTAGTCTTTGCCAGTCAGAAGCAATTCTCACGATACAATTTTACAATTTCATGGAACAAACTTCCAACTATTAATAACTTCAGACATCAGTCATCATTGACAAGTGCTTCCATGTCTCTCATATGTCCTGGCCGGTTATAAACCATGAATTACTACGGCGTGATAACCACTCACCTATGATCTTCAATTTCTTCAATCTGTTTCCTGATGCTGCTGTCCATCCTACGGGACTTGTAGCTCCTATTCAGCACCCTTCCCACCAGCCCCTTGCCAATCTGACGCCTGTCCGAGTTATCAAACGCTCCCTGCATGATTTGCTCAGCGATCTTATTGCGTCTGATGGCAGGCAGGGCACTGTCCGTCAAGTCTTCGGCAAGAATGGGAGCCATGCGGAACTTGTCTTCCGTCTTCTTCTTCCTCCAACCAATGCCGGTAGGACTAGGAACCAGATCATCAAAACAATGAGAAACATTTGCATGAAATTTCACCCAATAAAGCTCACTTGATTACAAGTCTGTCAAATGGAGAAGGCTTGATTTATTGCACTCAGTGGGACCTTTCTCAAAGGCAGAGAAAGGTTCTTTAAGAAAAGTTCCTGCTAGGCTTGATATGCCATGCCTGTTAGGATTTGCACTTTGGACATTTAACTCCGTAAGCAGTGTATATTATCCTTGGTTAAAAGTTATCATTAAATACAGATTCCTTTCACACATTTTCATTGATTCAGCTTGATCTTTTCTCTTCAGAGAAATTTGCAATTTAGACCTGTTGCTATGGAGACTGAACATAGAATTGTCCTTAGAGACCATTCCAGCCATGGACATAACTTCATATCTGCAATGGGGCTTATATTTGGTTCCAAATAATTTCTTAATGTAAATGGACTTTGATATGTGTGGCACGTATGTTTATAGGAATAGTAAAGTGCATGGTTCGAACACAGGCGCCAGACAATGGTTATTGTCTAGTTTGTCTATTGTGGATTCAGGGTTTTTAACAGCATTTTTACGGTGCAGAAGCCGATTTCAAGAAAAGTTGCGTAAGTTACGCAACTTACAAATATTGCGCAAGACTTGCACCGCAAAGACTTTTTTCAGCAATTTTTAGAAAAGGCAGCAACATTTTGCATAAGTTACAAAATGTTGAGAGCGGAACATTAGTTTTGTGAAATCGGCTGCATGTATACAAGTGCAATCTTGGCCTACGGTAGTTAGTTTGATACTTACATCATTTGTGCCATGGCTGCTGCTACTCGTCCATCCAGAGGCTCCCCAGCAGACGGCACTCGTTGCACAGGCAAGGAAGGTAAAGGCCTGGTCCTCAGCACAGGAGATGCACCCTCCCACGGCTCTTCCTGAGGGGTTGGGGGTGGGGGTAAGGAAGGCAACTCATCCTCAAGTTCACGACTCGGGAATTGGGGAAGGCTGGCAGAGATTTGGTCTGCAAAGTATGCAAAGGAAAGGCAAGAATCAATTTTAAAGGGATAACACAACATTGGTCGAGGTCAAAGAATAGCATCCATGCATTGTCTGATCCAATATATGCATGAAATAGCACACCTGTGAAAATTTCAGCTCAATCTTGAGAAAATAGTAAAAAAAATTGTTTCGCAAAAATCCAGCATTCAACGTACTGTTCCGAAAAATTGACCGGTAGTGGTGAGACGTAAACGATTACTTTAACTCTTTTCTCCAAAAATACAGCAATTCAGGCAGAAATATTTCAGAGCGAGGTTTCTACCATAACCATCTTCAAACTGTATAAGTTTCATGTAAATCTGTGAACATTTGTGTTTTTCGATATTACCAATGTTGTGTTGATTTCTATCATTTTGTTTTGCAACACAGGGAAGGAAAACTGACTGAGAAATCATACACAATATTAAAAACAGGAAATAAAAATGACAGGACCAGGACTTGAATATACTATCACAACCCATCGCAGCATGGATAGCCCCCTAGTACTGTTTACTTTGAACCCTCCGCAATCCTTCACAATCCTCCACAAATCTACAGTGTAAATTTGACAACCTTCCTCAATCCTCCACAATCCGACAAGATCTCATTGTAGCATGCTTCCTCAATCATCCACAATCCTCCAGTGTAAATTTAACAACCTTCCTCAATCCTCCACAATCCTCCAAGATCTCATTGTAGCATGCTTTCTCAATCCTCCACAGTCCTCCAAGATCTCATTGTAGCATGCTTTCTCAATCCTCCACAGTCCTCCAGTGTAAATATGACAACCTTCCTCAATCCTCCACAATCCTCCAAGATCTCATTGTAGCATGCTTTCTCAATCCTCCACAATCCTCCAAGATCTCATTGTAGCATGCTTTCTCAATCCTCCACAGTCCTCCAGTGTAAATATGACAACCTTCCTCAATCCTCCACAATCCTCCAAGATCTCATTGTAGCATGCTTTCTCAATCATCCACAATCCTCCAGTGTAAATCTAACAACCTTCCTCAATCCTCCACAATCCTCCAAGATCTCATTGTAGCATGCTTTCTCAATCCTCCACAATCCTCCAAGATCTCATTGTAGCATGCTTTCTCAATCCTCCACAGTCCTCCAGTGTAAATATGACAACCTTCCTCAATCCTCCACAATCCTCCAAGATCTCATTGTAGCATGCTTCCTCAATCATCCACAATCCTCCAGTGTAAATTTAACAACCTTCCTCAATCCTCCACAATCCTCCAGCGGGAAATGTTCATAATGCCTCAATCCTCCACAATCCTCCAACACAACCCGGAGGATTATGGAGGATTGAGGAAGGTCAGGGTTAAGCCAATGGATAAGTCCAGGTCCAGTTAATTTTGTAATTTTGCCGTTTTCAGAAACCGATCTCAATCTGTGCTATACCCCCTGAATTCAGTATGAAATTTGATACAATATTGGATTGCCTTTAAAAAAAGGTCTTCCATATGAATATATATGACAGGCTCTCTACTTGTGCACAATCTCATGAAATAATTACCTTTTCTCACTTGAGTATCTGGAACATCTCCGAAGGCCTGGTCATGCCCCCCTGATTCTACGACCGTCGGGAGAGACGCGGCTTCCCTCAGCTTCAGGTCTTCGTCTGTCAGGTCACAGGTTACGGCCTCTGCACCTGGCTCCTTTTTATGGTCTGGGCTTTCTTTGGTGCGTCTTGGTGACGTTGAGCTGAAGAAGACGTCATCTGTCAGGTCGTCAGAGAGCTGTCCCGGACAAACATGTCACAAGAATCCATCAGTTTTGAAATACTCGCTCACTACTCTTGCACTGGTAATACCTGGCCGTTGGGTCCTGCACGAAACACCTTCATACAACTGTCAGTCAATGCAGAGATCTCACAGTGACATGACACTGCCAACGATCCAAACTGCCGCCCCACAGTAAGATGAGCGCAGTAGACTGCCAATGTTAACAATCACAAACTATGCTGATATACAAAAATGTTGCAAACTGCTTACTGACTAAAATTACCAATGTAAATCTTAAAAATTTAGCAGGACCTTTCTCAAAGGCAGATGAGAAAGGACCTGCTAGGATCGAAACGTCAGGCCCACTAAATTTTAAGAATCACTATGGATTATCTTCTGGTTTACCCAACAACTTGAAGACACATGCACAACTAATACCCTGTGAACTCAGTCAAGGCTCTGTGTGCAACACTGGATGGCCATTTTGTAGTGATTCAATAATACGAAGCCAAGCTTTTAAAGAAAACAAGAACCTTTTAAAAAAATGGTGAAGAAAACTTTGATTGGGCCAGGACTTCAACAGGAGATCTCTGGTTTTGCGTACTAGTTCTCTTCCATCTGAGCTATCCAGCCCTTAGATGGCGGCCTTCCCAAATAGTCAACTAGTCTTTGCTGCAATGAAGCACCAGGCAGATGCGTTCAACCAGTTACTGCCATACATACATGTATATGTATATCTCCAGGGGATACACCCCCATTTTTCTTAATAAAACCTTCTTTAAATAAGTCTTACTGAGGTATTTTGCTGTCAACTCAAGACAGTTTCACATCACAGGAAAACAGCAAGCAATACAAGCCTAGAATTGGAACCACATAAATCTGGTGCAATCTCCTTACTGATTTATAGGACCCAAATAGCAAATCTGGAAGCATTTAGAGGCATGGTGTTTCGATTCTTACAGCAAGTTTCTCAAAGAAATTGAAAAGTCCTGCTGGGATCATAATGTTTTGGAAAGGTCGTCCCAGAATCCAAACCTTTCAGAAAGGTCAATCTTGGATCAAAACCTCTTTATGTTGTGTAAAACCCCATAATGATTGAAAACATGCTTCACACAAGCAAAATAGCTTGATGGACATACCACTGCAGGGGAGAAGAATTGCGTTGTGTCAACATCCTCATCGTCTTCAAAGTCCCCAATGACCATGCTTGCTGGTGCAAAACTACGACTATGAAGCAAAGGTGGACGTTGTTGTACAAGACAGTCCTGGCTGACACTTTGCTTGGGAACTGTCTTCGGTTGCTACCAAAAACAAAATCACCAACAACGAAAAAAAGACACCATCAACAACTTAGATTATCAACATCCTTTACATTACAAAGCTGTAAGAAGCTGAATACAGCTCAAACCTTGAGCTGGTTCTCAAATGAAAGATTTGTGAAAATGCCTGGAGTTTAAGGATAGAGTTAAGGATTTATTTTTCAAATGTGGGCAGGGCTCTCAAGGGGAGATCTCAGAGAAAGGGTTTGACCAAGCATTGACTTCAACAAAGGATGTGCTAATAAGTGGACTTCTGGTTGATCTAATCCCAGGAAGTTAATTGGAATCGTGACATCACAAGTCAAGATAATGGATTGCAGCTGAAGCATTTCAAGAGTCTGCGGTCTTGATCCTAGACAAGCACATCTTGACTGGTAGTGATATATAAGAAAGAGTATTCTTGCTTCCTCAATCCAAATCCAAACTAAAGCCTGTTTCTCCTCCATCTTAACTCACCCTGACGGATTGTCTCAGAACATCCCATCCCATCTTGGCCACAGATTGCCGCTTACTTCGTTGCCTTGTCAATCGATGTGATACTTGTTTCTGAAGCACGCTACTACCAGCAGTGACAGTGCTCATTTGGGAATTCAACGGTTGTCGAGTTCCGTCCGTTTCATCAATGGGTGTTCGTACCTTGGGTCTTGCTGAAATAAGAAGTGCAGAGAATAAACACTCTATCCTTCATTACCCTGACTACCGTATTTCAGTTATTTAGAAAATGTAGGATTTGATTGATCACAGGTTAAGTTCAAATATTTCAAATCTTTTAAGGATCATAGTAACATCCATTCCACATCCATGTCCAATTTGTCTGTAAACCAATGCCTTCCATACATCTCAGGATCTGGATAAATCTTCACTCTTTGAACCTTCACAATAATCTGGTTTGTGCCCCAAAGGCATGCAACATGAAGACGTATTACATGCAAACGACAATATCAAATACATGTACACTATACTATGTACAAGTTCTGGTAAGTGCTGTACTGTACAACCAGTCTGTACTCAACCCATTGGTCCATTACATTCATGTATGGGAAGAAATCACATTAACAAATGGCACAATCTCTAATTCCATGAGGACATCCGATATGACCTTTCAATCCATGAGGTCATCCAATATGACATTTCAATCCATGAGGTCATCCAATATGACCTTTCAATCCATGGCCCTTTTCCAAAACCTGGCTTTAATAGGTTTAGGCTCTGGCTCTGCCTCCATTTCTTTCATACATTTTAATGAACAAGGCATGAAAACGGGAGGCCTTTGGCTTCGGTTTTTGAATGCTGCACTGGGTTTTGAAAAAAAAGTTTCAACTTCAACAAAGAACTACGACCTGTAATTTCAGCTTTTGGATAACAGACGAAGCCGGAGCCCAAGCCTATGCCAGGCTTTGGAAAAGGGCCCACGAGGTCATCCAATATGACCTTCCAATCCATGGTCATCCAATATGACCTTTCAATCCATGAGGTCATCTGATATGACCTTTCAATCCATGAGGTCATCATTTTATTTGACCTTTAGGTCACACAGTGAAATTCCTTGTAATCAATCAGATTTCCCTGACATGATATAACCTGTCCATCCAATGTCTGTACTTACCCAGTGGGTCAATGATATGGGGAATGGGTGTCAGGTTACCCATTGTCATGACCTCTTGCTCCATCAGATCTTCCTCTACATGTGGTTTGACCCCACCGTGTCGTCTGCTCAAATGGCGTGACCTCCTGGACTGCCATCTTCTCTGTTCCTCTTTGGCGTTGTCACCAACTCCAAAGAAATTGGCCGTCACACTCTTGACACGACTGGAAATCACCAAAGCAATTGCAGAATTTGAAATACACTGAAAAAATGCAAACATTCTATGATGCCTGAAACAAATCTTCTCACAAACTGTCATTGAAAGTTTGGAAAATTAAAATAACAAGCATGTGACGGCAATGCAAATGAATTTGATATGCACTCCCAAAAGCCAAAGTTGACTCCAGTCAGTGTTGTTATTACATGCAAGTACTGTACATGTACGTACATGTACATGTACCTACAGTATACTGAGTACAGTAAGAACATATACATGTACATGTACATGTCCAGGAAGTGCTGTGTGGTACCAGTAAGAACTTGGCCATGGGTATGTGAACAACTGAGTATACATGCACACGTACTTGGCCACGATAGGCATATTCATAGTATGCTTCCATGAGTACAATACTACTGCCAGTATAAGATAAAGTACATGTTCAGTTGTACTTGGCCATGAGTATGAGTACTATTAAGTATACATGTGCATGTACAGTACTTGACCACGAACACTCATATGAATGTACAGTAGTTGACTCTAAATACAAGTACATGAACAAATGCTACTGGGTATGTACATATACCGTACAGGCTGGCTTTGGTACAAGATTCTGACCACACTGTCATCACACTGTGCCTTTTGGAAGCACACAGCAGTGCATTACATATTTGCCCATGGCTCAGTTATTCATTGTCAAGTAAAGTGAAGCAAGCAGCTCTGCCACACATTACTTCCATGACAAGTAAACATCCCCACATTGACTGATGCAACTACTGCCCTGTCCATAAACGACAACAAGAAGACAGGCCGGCTTCTAATAACAGGAAATAGGAGGCAATTGGTCAGGCTACCTCACTAATTGTCAACAGGAAGATGAGTAGGGTGAATGCAAACTTTCATGAGAAACCTCAACTGTCTGTGCAGAGTGTTCACGATTAATCTGCATAAATCCACAGGGCGTATTTACAATGATAACGTGCAATAAGCCTTCTTGGAGCTTTGTAAAGCACAGAGTGGCTCTACTGGCCAGAAATCAATGTGTACACTGCTCATCTACGAAGCCACACCCAAATACACCCTGTGGCTATTTATAGACAACAGTAATGGGAGTAGGCTCCAGATCAAGACTAGTAATAGTAATTCTACACAACCAAACATACTCATTTTAGGAACATGAGCTGCCAAGTTTATAAGCTGTACAAGAATGTACATGTACAGTACATTATTTTAAGGGCGAAAAATCAGAATCTATGATGCGGCTTGGGGTGTCACAGAACACTAAAGAAGCACCAAAAATATGTATCCGTACATTTATTACACAGATACCAGTACATGTACACGTACATGTACATGTACATTGTACATGTAAACATGTACTGTATGTATTGTACGTGTACATGTACAGTACATATGTACATGTACATACATGTGTGTATTGTACATGTACCGTACATGTGCAGTACATGTACATTGTACATGTACAGTACATTGTACATGTACACATGTACAATACACATGTATGTATTGTACGTGTACATGTACATATATCATGTACATGTACATGTATACATGTATTGTACTAGTACATGTACACGTACTACATGTACATGTACGTGTACATGTACATCGTACGGTACATGTACATGTACATGTACATCGTACGGTACATGTACGGTACGTGTACATGTACATGTATCCAGTACATACTGTAAGTACATGTACATTTACATGTACATTTTACACATGTACCGGTACACGTACATATACATGTACATGTACTGTACATGTGTACCGTACATTAATGTGTAGCAATGTGGAATTCATCTAGGTCTGACCTTTGGATCCTAGTGAGTAGTGACACTAGCAAGACCTTTCTCAAAGTCAGGCCCTCTGGAGTTGTGACATTTATATTTGGGTCATTTCAAGCACTAAAAATAAATTCAGCAGTTTGCAACATTTGAGTAATCTGGAAATAAAATGCATGACCATTCGCATTCTGCCTTAAAGAAAGATCCTGCAAGCATCCAAACATAGGGCCATCGATGGATCCAAACATTTAATTTTTGGAGAAGCTTTTCAATGAAGGGCTTCTTAGATTAAGGGCAGCAAGGAGCATTGTTCATTGGCTTGTGTACATCATTTCATACAATGAATGCACAAGCCCATACATGTACACTGTGTACATGCTCATGTATAATTGTACAGGCCTATGGACGACACACTTACACTGTATTTACCATAAACAATTGAGACTGAGCCTGTGAAGTTCAATTCTCTATCTTGTGTCCTTTTATTCAGCGTGAGTTCAACTGGTCCCATGGGATAGATACATGTACATTGTACACTGTGTACATGCTCATGTACATGTATAATTGTACAGGCCTATGGACGACACACTTACACTGTATTTACCATAAACAATTGAGACTGAGCCTGTGAAGTTCAATTCTCTCTTGTGTCCTTTTATTCAGCGTGAGTTCAACTGGTCCCATGGGATAGATACATGTATAATGTATGTAATAATGTAGCGGTAGGAGTGTGTGCATTGGGTAGGAGATAGGTTAGCAGTATATGAGATGACAGTGAAGGATTAAGTGGTATTCTATGGGGATGAATGAGTTGATGGACTACCAGCTTAACCTGCATTACATTCATCTGTACACAGAGCAAGGAAACAGCTAGTCAGTATTCACATACTATGCACATGTGTACATAGTACATACACGTATACACAATGTACTACAGTATGTAGTATGTACAGGTATATTATACAAAACGAGTTGTATAATTGTATACGTACATGTATGCAGAGTTGCAGACTACCATACACTGTTACATGTAAATCTCAAAAAATTAGGAGGGCCTGAGTATTGATCCTAGCAGGACCTTTCTCAAACGCAATGGGTCCTGCTAGGATCGAAAGTCAGCCCCTCCTAATTTTTGAGATTTACGTTTTGGTAAATTTAGTAAAGCAGTTTGCAACATTTTTAAATTTGGCTACCGTACGTATTAAGTACACAAACTACATGTACATGTACACATGTATCGGTATAACTAACAGGGTACATGTACATTATAGGCCCTACATATCATGGTACCGAATACTACCGATACCGGTACATGTACATTTACATACATGTATAATATGTACAGTATGTCTACATACATGTACTGCATGTACATGTACAATGTACTATGTGTGGGCAGATAGATCTACATGTACAAGTACATGTACATTTGAACATGTACAGTGTACATGTACATGTACATGTGGTATACAGTACATGTGTACACTACATGTACATGTACATACATTGTACATATGTACGTATTGCATACAATTTACATGTACATGTGCATAGCACACAGGGGATATGTTGTTGTATACCCCCATGTAAATGTACAGTGTACACAATACTGGTACACGTGTACACGTATATATGTATACATGTAGTACATGTACATGTACCAGTACATGTGTACCGGTACAAGTATACATGTATACTAACTCTATATGTACCCTGTGATGTGACCATATGTAAACCATCTTAATAATATTCTCAACTGGATGTCAGTAGCAACTCAGCCGTGACTGAAGATTCTTGAGGCTGACATTAATTTCACCATATCTTTTTTGAAGGCCAACGTTGCCCCAGGGAATACAAGGCCCATGCTTCAAGTGTAAGACTGCCATGAATCAATGTAGTTCAGTCAGTCAGTCATGAAATAAGGTTGACCTGGAGGAAATAATTGGCCTCAGGAATGAGAAAGGAGACTGGAAAGAGGGAGGGAAACTGGGAAGGGAGGCAGGAAGGTGCCGAAGGGAAATCTATAAGAGGGTATCAATTGACCTACAAAATGAACACATAAAAAAATAGCAAATTATCATTCTGGTGAATTTCCATTGAAATCACTGTTGGTGATATACAAAAATGTTGCAAACTGCTTACTGACTAAAATTACCAAAATGTAAATCTAAAATTTAGTGGGCCTGACGTTTCGATCCTAGCAGGACCTTTCTCTTTGAGAAAGGTCCTGCTAGGATCGAAACGTCAGGCCCACTAAATTTTAGATGAAATCACTGTTGTTGAATTGTCATTTTTACTTAGTTTTTGGATGAATCTGTAGATGATTAGAAGTTTTCTTCATAGAGGGGATTGTTTGGGGTAATGAGTGGTAAATTTTAGGTGATGACTAAATCTAATGAAAGTGCAATCATGTGATATTCACAAGAATATTCTATGGATATAGACGGTAAGAGACTCAAATGTGAAGGGTAGAGTTTGATGGAACGTAAGTCAACAAACCTTCTGATGGATTAAGAAAGTGAAACTACATGTATCAATCGGAAAGGACTTGTTTACGGACATGCACGTTGTCAGTCAATATCTTACGAAGTTAAAACAATGATCTTGGATGTATCTATCACAAGCCAATGCTTCAATTCATCACGACCACGTTTGTTTCCTTTAGCGTTGAGCCCTGAGGACATTCTTCCCCATGATTACTGCCTGGTCACCTTCCATCCTGTTTCTAATTGAGAATCATCCTGCCGCCTTGAATCAAGGCAAAGTACACTGGCCTAGGAACGGAGAGAGAGTGAGGACTAATCAATATGAGTGGCATAACACTCCCATTACCATGTGCACCAGGAATCCTGATGAGTCTAGAATGTAATGGACATAATATGCACTGTGTGTGGTGGGTAACGATTGCAAAGGTTAACCATCACATCCTACCAAACATTGGAGTTCCATACATACATGTACAAAAATACATGTACATGTACGTACACAATGTAGCTAACTCACAAAATAAAATAGACATGGTGTGCACTGTGCAGAAACTCAGTTTTGCCTGAAACTAGTGAAAGTCACACAAAATGTTGCAAACTGCTTACTGACTGAAGACACAAATTTATGTAAATCTCAACAAATTTGAGGGCCTGGGGTTTTGATTCTAGCAGGACCTTTCTCAGAGGCAGAACACTTACCCCGTCTGAGACAAGTCCTGCTACCATGGAAACAGTAGGCCCATTTGAATTGTGGACAGATCTATGCAGTATTAAGAAACAAAACATGTACGTGTACAGTACATGTACATGTACATGTACATGTACATGTACAGTATGCCATGTGGTGTATGACAGAAGGAAGTTTGAGCCATTTTTCAAAAAGAAATTACCGACAGAGAAATTCACAATTTTCCTCTTGCAGTAATTCTTACCTAGATCCAAAATGTTTAAATTGAAAATCTACCGGTAGATGTGTACAGTACATGTACCGGTACATGTATTTTGTGACTTAGTCGTTGCAGTATTTCACAAAGTCTGCCAGTACCAGAATATTATTTCTACATGAATGTATCAGTCATCAGACAATTCCCAGTTCCTTCACATTTGTCATTGTGAACTTTAATCTGTAAATAAAATTCCTGACATTTTACATACATGTATGTTCATATTTCAGAGCAACCCCAAAGGACTCTATACTTCACTCAAGACCCACTCTCTTAAAACCTAAACTATTCAGTACATTATTCAGTTGACAGTACAAATGTATACATGTACACATGTACCACATGGCACATAAAGTAAGGTAACTCTGTACATGTGTACACATGTTTCATAGCAATACTAAAGCATGGTCAAATGTTCCTAAGCTCTGTGATTTAATACATCAATATTTTGTAAACACATGCCTAACCTTTGACATGAACAGAGTCCACCAATGCCACAAAACACCTGTTACTATACCTCAAAGTCTCCATGTACTGTACATGTACATTTTCAAATCAAATTAGAAGTTTATACAAAACACAAGTGCAGGATCTGAAAACTTGTGCAATGTACAACTCAAAACTCATCAACCTATCAACATATATAATGTACATACTTTGTACATGTACACCTGTACATGTACAAACATTTAAAAAGTACTGTACCCTGTACTTACACAATGTGTGTACATGTGTGTACATTGTATTGTACAGTGTACAACCGTACATGTACATGTACAACAAAGGAATTTAAGTGACTTTTAATACCTGAACTTCCTAAAACAGTTGCTTACACACTGTACATGCTTACATCAACATTCACCATGTTCACTGCCTCAAATTCACTGAGTTAGAATAATAACTCCTAATTGTTGAGATTATTTTACCCAGTATCCACTGACTGCACAGTTATACACGTTTTTACATACATGTGTGCTGTATTTTAATGTTGCAAAGGTCACACTGTGACTGTGTAACCCCTGAGTCATGTCCAAACAGACAAAGGCAAGACAAACCTGGAAATTCCAAAAGAATTATGAAAAAATAGCAAAGATGATTTGACAAGGTACATGTAATAACATCAAAAATGTGACAAACTGCTTACTGACTAACAGTGTAAAAGACCAAAATGCACATTTCATAAATTTAGAGGGCCTGACGTTTCGATCCTAGCAGAACCTTTCTCAGGTCCTAGAATTGAAACAGTCAGATACAATTTGACAAGACTGTAACATGAACCCGAGACCTCAGCCTTAAAGGTAGAATGAGACTGTGACATTGCTGTCTATTTTCTATGAACATGATGAAAGGTACCGGTACATGTACATTTGTATGCCTCAGTTATTGTGCAACAGGCATCAGTTCATAAATAGCACAAAGGAGTGCACTGGTACTGTATACATGTACATGTACTGTACATGTACACGTACATGTACATGTACATATGTACACAATGTATGTAGTACTAGTACGTGTACTCTACATTATAATTAAAGTATCCTGCGTGGCAGACAAATAAATGTACAGCTGTATACTGTAGTTAAAAAAACATCATCTCTATCTTTCTTTAAATCTTAACTAAAAGCACATTTTCCATGTACATGTACTACATGTAATCTGTAGAACTTATCAGATGTATAATACATGTACAGCACTTTTATAACAAGCTCTTTAGAATACAGTTATGTACAGTGTACACATGTAGTTTACTAGTTTGTCTGCAACTAAAATTTGTACATATGTACACTGTTATACATTGTACATGTACCATACAGTAACGGAATATCGATAATTATGGTCCTAAATCTCTGCTAGAGTTCTTGGCAAAGCAATGAATCTCAGTTCCATATGATAATGAATTTAGCCAGGCCGTGTACAAGTATTGTGTATTTTGATGAAACTCCCTTGCACGGAATACTGCCAGTAGTTTATATCTGATGTGCCCTCAAGGTCAACTTTAAGTCCGCAACACCCAAAACAAGATGCAACAGGGACACCCTCTGCCGACTGAAGCCAAGTGGTCCATCAAAGTCCAACAAGACTGTCAACATATCTTTACATTCTGACCAGATCAGTTTCCAACATTTGAAGAACAACAACGTCTCATCTGTTGTACATGTACATGAATGCCAACTACAATTCACAAATGCTCAAATGGAATTCTAGCTTTGATAAAAGTCCTGCTAGGATTGAAAAATCAGGCCCTTGTTATTTTTGAGATTTGTTTTCTTCAGTCATTTCAGTCAGTAAGCAGTTGACATATGACTTTACACTGTAAGTTATTCTCCATGTAATTGGTAAACTTAAAATCACACAAATATGATGATAACCTTGGGGGAAAACTGCAGGATGTGGTTAGTCCGTTTTCCTCTGAATTTTTTGATAAGGTGAAAAACAGGAAGAGCCATTGCAAGTATGTCTACAAGAAGGCCCGGTATTTAGGGATTTTTTGGAAATCAGCTCCTTTTTGTAGTAATTTCTTCCAGTCAGTAGGCCTATTTCCTTTTTGGGGTTTCATCTTAATTAAATTAATGTATAGTAGTTATGTTTGAGCATTTGTCATGTACGTACCAGTACTACATGTGTACATGTGCATACATGTACACGTGTACAAACTGTACACGTGTAAATGCCAACTTGTAGAGTTCAGGTGTAATATTATGATTTATTTGCATGTACAGTAGTCTGTTTATGATTGTACAATCCAGGCTAAGATTCTTAAGATTTCTGACTCCAGGGAACAAAACCATATCCTCAGAATTTCCAGGAACTGGCAAATCCACCCACACAGCAGGAAAGATACGTTTTGAAAAAAACACTCAAAACATGTTTGGATGTATAGGCCTACACATTTCCATTCGTCTTAAAATCTATTTAAAGGCAGAGTAAAAGTGTTCTTGCGATAGGCTGATACATGTATGTTTAGGTTAACAAAACAATTTCATAGTACATGTATGTGTGTACATGTAATTACTATACTCTGCCTTTGAGAAAGGTCCTGCTAGGATCGAAACATCAGGCCCACTACATTTTGAAATTAGTATACTGATTTGAAGCGTGGCTTTATTTTTACATGTGAAAACGATACGTCAATTGGCTATGAATTTTGATGAATACACTCAAGAACACATTGTAATTTAAGCTGACCCAACTCAATAAACAGCCTGGTATTGCGCGCAATAGAAATGTGTCACTGGTACTTGTACGTATTTGACAATTTGATGTGTATAAATTGCGTAACTAGTATCGCAAAACCAGCCAAGACAAAGTTCAAACACCAACTCGCCCCAACTGTTTTCCACATTAAAAAAGTTGACATCTCTGCATGGACACAGTACAAAACGATATACAGTGTATGTCTGTAAGTTGTACGTCCAATACATGTGCTGGCATGAACAGTGAGTACCAGTACAGTATACACTGTACAATTTCACAGTGGGTTTATGATTTGTGTGATGAAATTCAATTATCTAAACCAGTAAATGTATATATCACTTTGGGAACTTAAAACAATGTACAATTAGCCAACATCACATGCTCAATCATTCAGAATTGAAAATTCCTTCTAACAACTGGAAAGCAAGCATTATGACTCACTACAGTATACCTTGGGTTTGGTTCCAGTAAGTTTTCCTCTGACCCAGCCTCTATCTCCTCATCCTTCTCAGACTGACTCTCCCCATTGCTGCAGGTTTCTTCCTCCTTACTGGCCTTCTTCTCCAAGACAAGACTCTCCACCACTTCCCCATCAAGGAAAGACACCCTGTTAGCCTTCTTATAGTCCTCAATAACCGATGCCACAGACATGTTGAGCGGACAGTTCAATCAACTCATGGTACTCCCAACAGCATGTTGAACAGTAGTAATCTCACACAGGGAGATTCATCCGATACGATACACCGTTAGTATCTGTGTGTTTTGGTATAGGCAGAGCCCATGTACACATGCACTGTATGACCAGATGGCATCAGTGGTATGTGGGTGGGTGCGTTGCACCAAGAAGGAGTTGAGAAGGGGGGAAAAGTCAAGCTAGATGAGTGTTGCATGACCTTTGTGGCTAGACTTACTAGGTAGCTTTAGTAACCCAAGGCTACCCCTGTGGGGTAACACTAGGGTTTCATATCTGATACCAGAGCACTGGATGCTTATGGTCAGCTTCAAACAACTTCCAATGGTCTCTCCTTGGACAAACAGTTCTCAAACTTTAAGAGGCCAAATTACAAATGGGCAAGTTTGTATGCAGATGGGCAAGCATCTCCTTCCTTTGGATCAAGGATTCCATCAAGTGGTGAGAATTCGGAAGATTCCTTTGGCCTTTTGGTTTCACAATATCCATGTGTTCTACCAATGTAAGTGTTTCAACCTGTTGGAGTGCCTCAGTTGACCTTTGACACCGACTAGAAATCTTTCTAAAACCTCAGACCTTCTAACCAGATTGCAAAACCTTTTACCCTATCACATTCCATTAAAGTAAACACCTCTCTCCTTCAGATTTCATTTCCTTGACGCTACATTCCATATACCAGTAGATTAAAAAAGAAGCTGTACACAAGTCCATATAATCGTACATGTACATGTACATGTACATGTACCTCCATGGTTATCATTGCTGTGGACAATTCTAGTAACTGCCAGTGCCATAAATAATTCAAGAAATGGTGGTACAGTATATGATTAAATCCATCAGAAAAAAAATACAACTGCTGTCTTTACATTGTCCACAAGATGAAACATGTCCGTGTCTTCTCTGGCAAAGATGTAGGCCTATGCCCCAGGGCTTATCATTTAGGAAATACTATCAGAAAATGCCTGCAATGACAAGAATTTCACGATCTAGACATTATGTGGAGTCTCCACGCTGCGAATGCTTGCCAGTACTTCTCCAAGATAGGATGCACACAGCGCACAGACACCTGAGATACACATATAATTGTATTTGAAGGCCGCCCGTCCCTAACTCACAAATTTCTCCGGGCAACATCGCGCAGAAATTCAGTGCATTTAGGAAATGTGAAATTTCACGCCACCAAATTACTTTTTTGGGGGTGAACAGCATCAAAGAAAACAGCCGCAGGATTGCCCAAAAGGCAAATGTATCTAGCAGATAAACATGTTTGTAGGAGCATTCCAGTATACAGCACTACAGCAGCATTGCCCCATAACAAGCATAGGCATATCTGACTGATTGGCAAGACAATATTTTGAGTCGTGACACAAGAGAATTTGAGGTGATAGTCTAAAATCACTACATGGTACATGTATCTTTTACCATTTTCCAAAACCTTACATGTAGATGTAAAAATGTTGCAAACTACATGTACTTACTAACTAAAATGACCAAAATGCAAATCTCCTAACTTAGGAGGGTCTGATGTTTCAATCCTATCAGGACCCTTCTCAAACAAAATCATTTGTACACAAATACATGTAGGCCTATATAAATTTATGCATGATTTTTGAAATGTAGAACAACACATTTGACATCTGGGGTTTTCATTGTCAACCTTAGGGTAGAATCAATTTGTACTGTTTGATTTGACTGCACACCTTACATTGTACAGCAGAAAATCACCACACAAAGGAAACTGATTGTTTATGGTACATGTACAGTAGATTACAATCTTATTGATATTTTGCTTATGGTCAAAGGCCCTTCCTGTTTGGGTTAAACTACATGTAGTTTAGAAACTTCAGATCGTATATAGCCCAAATTGTCACATCATTTCTTTGTCTCTCTCCCCACCTCCTCTCTTTCTCTCTCTCTCTCTCTCTCTCCCTATTTCTCCCCCCCCTCTCTCTCCCCCCTCTATCTCCCTCCCCATCTCTCTTCCTCTCCTCCTCTCTCTATATCTCTCCCTCCTTCTCTCCCTCTCTCTCCCTTCCTCTCTCTCCCCCCTCTCTCTCCCTCCCCCTCTCTCTCCCCCTCCCTCCCTCCCCCTCTCTCTCTCCCTCCCCTCTCCCTTCCTCCCTCCCCTCTCTCTCCCTCTCTTTCTATATCTCTCCCTCCTTCTCTCCCTCTCTCCTCCTCTCTCTATATCTCTCCCTTCTTCTCTCCCTCTCTCCTCCTCTCTCTATATCTCTCCCTCCTTCTCTCCCTCTCTCCTCCTCTCTCTATATCTCTCCCTCCTTCTCTCCCTCTCTCTCCCTTCCTCTCTCTCCCCCCTCTCTCTCCCCCTCTCTCTCTCCCTCCCCTCTCCCTCCCTCCCTCCCCTCTCTTTCCCTCTCTCTCTATATCTCTCTCCTCCTCTCTCTATATCTCTCCCTTCTTCTCTCCCTCTCTCCTCCTCTCTCTATATCTCTCCCTCCTTCTCTCCCTCTCTCCTCCTCTCTCTATATCTCTCCCTCCTTCTCTCCCTCTCTCTCCCCCCTCTCTCTCCCCCTCTCTCTCTCCCTCCCCTCTCCCTCCCTCCCTCCCCTCTCTTTCCCTCTCTCTCTATATCTCTTTCCTCCTCTCTCTATATCTCTCCCTCCTTCTCTCCCTCTCTCTTCCTCTCTCTCTCCCTCCCCTCTCTATCCCCCTCTCTCTCCCTCCCTCTCTCTCCCTCCCTGTCTCTCTCCCTCCCCCCTCTCTCTCTCCCGTCCCTCTACCTTCCCCGCTCTTCCTCCCCCTCCCTCACCCCCTCTCTCTCCCTCCCTCTCTCTCTCCCTCCCCCTGTCTCTCCCTACTCTTTTAAAATACACTCAAAATTGTTTCATTTCATACTGTAGGCCTAGATCCTGTATGAATCCGACATCATGTTGCCATTGACTTTAAATGATTTAACCTGTTCTTTGTAAGTTTGTATACCGGTAAATAACTTGTGACTTGGTACATGTAGAGTCAGTCTCTCTGGCAGTAAGCTACAGTAAGAAATGAGTAAAATACATACATGTATAAGCACAAAGATAGAATCCCTAAAATACATGTACGTATGTGACCAATAATCAAAAGGCTAAACTGGTATATCCCACCATTTCTACTACTACTAGAAAAACAGCAAGCAACTGTGGTATATTTGTAGCCTGTCCAGCTAGCCTAACCCACTGGGAGCAGCAGGGGGGACCTAGTCCTAATATATCCAACAGCTGCCTCTATGTAAATCCTAACCTTCACAAAAATGTCTGGGGTCAAATCTGCCTACCATTGTGGCAGAGAATTATTCCCAGTATCGCCAGTTAAATGACAAAAATATCTCCAGAGAGATTTCCAGACAGGAGGAAGGAGTTGGTGTAGAAACATGTGGGTCCAGGTTTGCTAGGGCCAGGCAGGACTGAAGCAGGTTGTCAGATGAAAGAAGTGGTTATCAGAAGAATCGCGGAGCATGTTTGGTGACAAAACAGTGCACTTGTAAGTACCTCTTAAGTTGAGATTCTATGGAGCCAGGTAATCTCGAGTTCAAACTAGTCTCCTTAGATCAATTTGACCACAAAGTACTGTACAAAGTACAGTAGTGTGGGAGGACTGTGTGTGGTTTTGGCAGAGCTTAGTAAGCAATCTTTTAATGGACATTTTTCTGCAGAGTGGGAAGTTGTTTTCAAGGGATTCAGGTTCTTTTTGAATCATTTTTGTGGAGTGTAGACTGGACAAACTCTACATGACAAGTTTCTGGTACCGGTACATTGGACCACCAGAGAAAATAGGTGTACATGTAGTGTACATGTACATACATGTACTGTATGAATACATGTACACGTACATGTGTACGTACCGGTACATGTAGATGTACATCATGTACATGTACATTGGAGGCCTACATGTACACGTACATGTACGTATATGTACATGTATACATATGTATGTATACATGTACATGTACATGTACGTACATGTACATGTACAGTGTACATGTACGTACATGTACAGTATACATGTACATGTACATGTATGTACATGTACATGTACATGTACATGTATGTGTACCTTGGAAGCCTACATGTACACATACATGTAGGATACATGTTCACTGTACATTGTACACTTTAAATGTACACAATGTACACTGTAGTGCATGAAACAGAAGACATTTATAGGAAGGAAGTAACTCTTTGACCCGTCTAGAAAACACTTGGCGTGCAGTCAACATGTATGTACAGTAATGCCTTTAAATATAGGCCTACAAGTTACACTTTGGATTTTTGGATGGACATGAGTTTGTGAGACTGTCTATATATATCTACATGTAAACTGTATAATTACGGTATGTTAACTACATGTAAATGTACGTTTACTCATGGAGGATGGTTTACTTCAATACAGAATCATTTTCAAAAATGGTCTAATTTGTGATTTCTAACTTTGGTGAGTGAGTTCCTATTATTGTTTTGGCTTTTCTGGGTGTATTAAGTTCAAGAAGTTCAAGCCAAGTATAGACTGCACCTTTAAAGCGTCCAGTGTTTGGCATGACTCAGAGGAGATATGGCTGGCACCGTTTGACTCCAGGTTAAGGAGTGACAAGTCGACTGATCCCTAAGGGGAACAGAGTGTTCCTGGGGAAGGGGATGGCACATAGTAACGTGATGCTTGTTGTCCAGGATCAAGACTTCACTTCAACATACTTCAAGTGTGTACACAAAATTCTTCCAAAAAACTTGCACTAATATAAACTCTTTGGACACTTTTACAAAGTGAGGACGGCCAGGGGTAGATTTCAGAGACTTACACATGTACATGTACATGTACGATGCATCGTAACTCAATTTACGATTGACACATGTACATGTAACTCCTTGTCAGTTGTGATACATGTACATTGTACAGTGTAGTTCATACGATTTCTATGCAACCTCTTCATCTTGCAAGTCATCGTAAGGTACGATGAGTTTGGTGAAATTGGTTGCTCATCTTTCAATCCTGCCAAGACTTGGCTCTAAGGTAGACACTTGTTAGAAACCATTTTCATTTCTGAAGTCACATGTACATGTACATGTACAGTAAGCACTACACATTTGCCTTACACATTATTCAGAACTACATGTACATGAAGAAAAACTGTATAAATTTGCAAATCTTAAGCTAAGCCAAGGCCAATCAGAGTGTTGCCCAATGTGTCAAGATTAAATTCCATGAATTTCCAATAAATGATACTTCTCTGCTTTTATAAGTGAAGGCCTATCGGGTACATGTACATGTACATGTACTACATGTTCATGTATGTATACCGGTTCATGTACAGTATGTGTACATGTACATGTACACACCTGTTACATACTGTACATGTATGTACATATACAAATGTATGATGTACCTACACGTATAGGCCTATTACCACATGTGTTGCTGTTGGATACATTAATTTAATTAAGTTCTTACTGTAAGCCAAAAGTGTGCACAGTGATTGTGCATTCAAATGTGCATTCAAAGGAGTTTGAACATTGCTATACATGTACATTGTACACTGTAACATACAAATGTATTAAATGAAATCACGCCTCAATGCATGCATCTTGTTCACACCATACAGAATATATGAATGCACCAATACATGCATACATGTATTGGCGACATGTAGACTGTACATGTACTGAACTCTCCCTAAAAACGTCAATACAGTAGGCTAATGTGTGACTGTGAGACGCCTTCATTGTGTTTTTTACCAACGGATTTTGTTTATCTTTCCCAGATCACTTACAAGTCTATGTATGCAGGTACATGTACATGATCTCTTACCCTATGGAATTTATGAATAAATATTTAGAATTCCTCTCCTGTTTTGTCCGGGTCTCGTCTTGAAATATTCATTCCGACTTCACCCATGGCACCCTCGGCCTATGTGCCTGGGGGTACGAAGTACCACAGACTTGTGAATTAAAGCCACGCTCATGAATATGCATGCCTTCCTTGATACCATCAGCAGACAATCTGAGCACTTAACTAACTTAATGTATAATTTGATTGTAGGTCGCATGCCAGGAGACGGCGAGGTTCGTTGGACAGCTAGGAGGAGTGAGGAAGGATGCAGTAAGAAATTGTCCGTTCAACCAATGCAAATGGGTGATTAATTACCATGCCATGGTATAGCCAGGACTTGCACAAACAACAGGTTGCTAAGTGAATACCAAGTGGATTGTATATATGTGACCCGGCACAGTGACATGAGGAATATCCCAACAAGACACTTTTTGAGTAAACAACGCCTGAAGTCAAAGTATATTTTTCAATTTGATAAAAAAAAAAAATCAATTTTTTTTTTTGTATTTTCAGAAAGTTAATGTATTGGAGGATATTATGTCCAAAGGATTTTTCCGAAATCCGTCTCTAAATGTTGGAAAAAAAAACGAGGATTTTGGGGGAGTGTTTGTGTACTGTTTTCATGAAAATGTAAAGTTCCTGCCTTTTTGAATGGCCGCTTTTGAGGAGTTAGTATGGTGCTGCTATATTGTGTCTGGTGCCAAATGAACGCGGGAAGTCCCCTTTTACTATTTACAACAAAGTTCACACATAAATAACTTTGATTTCATTTGAAAGCTAATGGTATACTCTTTCACATCATTATAAAATCTCAAAATCTCAAAAGTGGGGGTTATTCCTCATTATGCTGTGCAGGGTCACATATATGGAGATCTTGTAACCTTAGCAGGGTGTCAAACTAGGACATGTATCAATCAGTGTTGCTTCTCTATTGGCATTTATCCAAGATTCAAACTATCATTTTGTATAAGAGTTGACTATTTGGGAACACCACCATCTAAGGGCTGCATAGCTCAGATGGTAAGAGTGCTGGTACACACAACCAGAGGTCTCGGGTTCAAGTCCAGGTGCAGTCAAAGTTTTTCTCTGGCAATTTATCAAACAAGTCTTTAGAATTGATCACAACTTGGCTAAATATTCCTCCTTGGGCAAAAGCAGTGGCATTAGCGTTGACGACCAAGCATCAGTCAAGCAAGCCAAAGGTCAGAGTGGCATCGTCATTGAATAGTGGGTTGAACTCTGTCCCTGGTTCTAATCCAACCCGGGGGCAAACATATGGATTGAGGTTTCCATTCCCTGCCTGCTTCCTGACCATCACAATGACCAATGCCTTATGCCTTGCTGCATCGTAGCTACAAGTACTGTATATTTATATACTGTACGTATTCATAGGTATACTGAACCTGGCAGGTCATTCCATGTACCAGTAGACGAAACCAGAATACCGATTTACTGTAAGGGCCAGGGCTGGATTTCACTAAGTCTTACGATCTATCCTATGTAACGACTTACCACTGATAACCCTTTGTAAGTTCTGATACAGTTGTTCATATGGTTTTTGTGCATCGCTCATCATCTTGCGATTGATCGTACATGTAAGTTATGATGACTTTGATGGATTTGACGATTGTTTTCCTATTTGCATTCAAAAGGCAGCCTTCATCTTGGCTGGCCGCTCACATTTTGATGGGAGCATTGCAAGAAATATTACAATCAATGCATAGCAACCACTTCAAGACTAACCTAGAAGAACGCACTTCAAGACTAACCTGTCGGGAAAAGTACTGTACATGTACATTTGGCTATCATGGCAACAACTACATGTACATGTACAGTGTACTACATGTACCGGTACTGTACCGTACATGTACTTCATCAGACTGTATGCAGATATACCGTACTGTTGTTCCGAACAAGGAAATACCTACATGCACATATATGTAGATTTTGGTGAATACATGTACGTACAATATGATTGTTGTATCTGTGAGCAAATAAATACAACTAAATTGGCCTAAGGGTTTACCCTTTTGGACATACATGTATGGTTAAGACCTCTGCAGTAGATAGCAAGAGTCGCAGATTCAAATCCCGCCCAAGCTGCCTGTATTCTTTAAGCAGGCAATCAGGCAAAGCACTGAGCATACAATGTTAATATACATGTAGGTCAAGTAGGGCAAAGCCTCATTGGAAAGAAATCATACTTGGTTGGAAAGTTTGACCGAGTCTTGACTGTCTTACTTTCGCCAGGTGCTTGCTTGTATGATGGCTGATTGAGCGGGTGACAGCGCATGTTCTGTACTATCCTCCAAAGCAGAGTCACTCATCTGGGCGTAACGACCCCATTCCGGTGACCCCGACATGACCTTTGGCCTCTGTTGTCAGCTGGAGGGGGAGACAGGTAGGCAGCTGTAGGACTGACTGTCGTTGGAGGACAGTGACAATCACTGTAGATCCTACTCATGTAGATGCATCATTCCGCGGACCTGTGTGAGCAGACACAAAGCATAAACCTGTGAGTATCTGATAAATTCTCATCCAACTCATCCAAGCAAGATCTTCCACCAAAACTCTAAAACTTTATGCCTTCGGGAAAGGTGCAACTAGTATAGAGATGCTATGCCCTCAAATTTGTTGAGGTCTGTCTTTCAAACAAACCAAGGTAAAACTGACTGGGAACTTTTGAACAATTTGAAAAAATGGCAAAGAAAACTGTCACTGGACGTACATGTAGACTTGAACCCCAGACTTCAAATTTGGCGTCTATTGTCTCAGTACCAGTGCTCTTATCATCTGAGCTATCCAGCCCTTAGATGGTGGCCTTCCCAAACAGTAAACTACTGTATCTTTGCCAGGGTGTGGGCACCAGTCAGAAGTAACCAGTAACTGCCGTGAGTGCCCTAAATCTCCTGGGATCATGCCTACATTCTCATCGATCATTCTCTTCGGTCATTTAACAATTTGTGTATCACTGTCTGCAAGCAAGAATAGAGCCCTATAGAGTATGACCCAATCCAAATGATTGCTTGTACGTAGTAACACCGAATAAAATACCTCTTTTGTAAGAGGTGTGATTCCGAAAAATCCTTGTTCATGCCTCTATGCAAAGCCTTTATATAATTATTATAATAAGCCAAAGTCTACAAACATTGATACCACACTCTTCAAGGTTGCCAAGGGCATCTGTCTTCTGTTTTCTTTCATAAATATTCACAACAATAAATTATTCATGTCCTTAGCACACAACTCATGCAGCAATTATGAGTAAAGGGGTCTATATATGGAACTACTGTACAAGTACAAATAAAAATCTCCATTCCCTAAGCCCCCTTTTTTTTCACACCCATTTTGAAAGTTAAAGTAAACATTCCCAAAAACATAATTCATGAAAAAAGACACCGCTCACCAACTTAAATGACAACAATGCAATCTCAAAAGTGTAGTAAACATTCAGGTTTTGATCCAAGCAGGACCTTTCTCCAATGTAGAATACCCTCCTGCCTTGATAAAGGTCCTGCTAAGGTCCAAACATCAGTCCCTAAAGTGTTTCCATTCAATCATCATTAATTAACAAGAGGCCATTCACTGAAGGCATTTGCAATGATGCGTATCAGTATAGAACCCTTCTTTCATCATGGATGTAACCCAATTCATTGATCTGCGGCAAGGAATGTAAAACCTAGCCTGGTATTCCAGTCCACATGTCTGCAATAACAACTCTCAACCACTGTCATTTAGAGTTGAAGTACATGTACATACACTGAGGCAATAGATGTCTGGCGTACTGAGGTGCTGTGAAGCTGATCTAGTCTCGCATACATGATGAGCCCTTTAAAACAAGATTTTATATCAGCTAGACTCAGCCAAGGTCAATCACAGAGTCAGTTATGGAATATCCTATTATCCACTTATCATTTCGTTAGAAGGTTACCTTACAAGTTACATTAGATCAGATCACATGCAAGCTGCAATGAAAAATTGTATCAATAACATTTTTATATCACAAATTGCCTGACCATGTACATAGCACCTTGTATTTCAAGGGAAGAGGTCGTCATTGTCAAATGAAACTGTGAATATTCACGGTGTCTGCATGTAACACATTTCAGTTTGAAAATTACCAGCAATGAATGAAAAACGGTAGGTTTGAATTATTATTGAACAGCACATTGCAACCTGTAAAAATTCACTTACATATGTAACATGGAATAATGCTCATAATAACAGAGACCATGGAAATGTACATATCGTGTACATGTACATGTACATGTACATGTATGTACAGTGTAGGTACATGTGACAAACTCAAAGAACACATTTCAACATGAAACTTGAAAGACTGAAGTTGAAGAACATTCAGTCCACCATTGTGCATAGATGTGCACACAAGGCTATATACAGTGTTTTTTTAAGGTACTGAAAACATCTGCATGTTCATGTGCTAGAAGCCTAGAACATACATCCCTAATTTCTGTACGCTGCAACGGCTGTGTATATCCGTCCATGGAAATGAGTAAATTAACGGCAAACAACCAAACCAAACTATCTATAATTATATACGTGTACATTACCTACACAGAGTTCAGTCCTGAAAAGACAAGGCAACAAAGGTGCCTACATCTACTGCTGGTGAACTAAGTAATGTAAGTGACTATGAGGAGAAATAGGCGCTTCATAATATGTCATATGAATCACAACCACGTCAGACTTTCAAGGAGTTGTCCGATAGTTTACAGTGAAGCACGAAAGGTAACGGGGCTGCGAGTACAAAGTATGAACCCAGACAAGAGTGGAATGAGATGACGCAGTCTGTGTGTGCTGCATGAGACATTTCCTTCTGATTCGGAGCCGGGGTAAAAATAGCCTCTTAAACTGGTTTAGACTCCAGCGCTAGCGATTACTCAACTATCTGGGGAGGATTGAAATTGAATTGTAGGCAACTTAGTCTCTGCAGTGCATTGGATGGATTTGCTTTCGTGAGGACTAAGCTACTAAGCCAAGGAATGTTGCATTTCAACTGCTGCGAGTTTACTTACGTGTACACACATGTACTTCAGGTGGATATTGTAACAACTGCACGTCATTGTCTTTCTTAAATTTAGAGGGCCTGACGTTTCGATCCTAGCAGGACCTTTCTCAAAGGCAGAGTGACAAGGACAAAACAGATACATGTACATGTACACGAAGGAAGGGGGGAGAGAGTGAATAGGACACGGATGAGAAACAAAGGGCAAAGAGTGAAGCTGGTAGGGAGAGATCAAAGGGAAGGGCAAGGGGTAGGGTAGGGATTAGTGAGAGGAGGGGGAAAGATCAAAGAGAAGGGCAAGGAGTGGGGTAGGGATTAGTGACATGAGGGGGCACAGCAACTTCCAAAACACAATGTCACAGATCCTTCACTCCCAAAATAAAGTGATACCAAATCGTTGCTAACATTCCAAAATTTAGATCACACCAGGTACCGGTACTTTCTCAATATAAGTGCAAATTTAGTAACAGGATAATCGCTGTCAATGTCTGCAAATCTGACAAGACTAACATACATGTGCTGTACGTTTATCTGGCATAACTTTCTGGACAAGACATAATTATTCTAAAACACTATAATAAAATTTGATCCTACAATTGGACTGATATGAAGTGTGAACTGTTTTCATGCCGGGTTTAGCAACTTCAATGTATGTGCATACAATGTGTAACTTGAAACAATTTAGTCAAGTGAAAGAAAAACAAATGGACAAAAAAAAAGACAGACATTGCAAGAGTACATGTACATGTACATGTACAATGTAGACCCTGGTAATCATTAACTTCAATGTATGATGTGTACTCAGACAGTGACCTGCCTCTTGTCTAGAATTGAACCTTGTACTAACATGTAAATAGAGTTAGAACATTTCATCACAAGGTGAACAAACCCAGATAATACCGTACTTAAAACTGTCATTGTACTACGTGTATACACCTGTACGTACCTGTAGACACACATTCATGTACTAGCAATAAACCTATATTGTATATGTGCACACATACACATTGTCATTGTGTCCTAGTCAGATACTAGTCAGATGTACTACAGTACATGTACAATAGTGCTTAAAATGAAATAAATGGCTAGATTTATGTCTTTACATCCTGGACCCACACCTGTACTGTACATTGTAACATTCCAATTCCTAACAGGACATTTCCCAAAGGATTGATAAGGACACTCACAGATAGAAATGTAGTGAACTACATGTACATGTAGTGAAGTACATGTAATATGATATGGAGGACAGAGGCTGGATAAAGTTGAGCACTAGTCAGACAAGGGTGAGATCAAAGGACAGATAAAAGGAAAGGTACAAATGTGGGGAAGATTGAAAGGAAGGCCAAGCAGTGGGGAAGGGATACATGTAAAACAAGGGAACAGCAAGGGAAAATATCAAAGTATAATTTGGAGGGCAAAGAGGAGTTATAACATAAAGTAAACATATTAGATTTAGAATGAAGCATGAATGAAGCTAGTATATAAATATATGGGTTAGTGCAGGTGTATTTGATGACTAGAATGTTGAACGGGATCAAGACAGGTCTGTGTTTGCCATAATGACGACACAGGGAGCTATTTGTTGCTTTGCTGCACAGTAGAAAGACCAAGGAAGTGATCCATTAGGATCTCAGCAAGTAATTTACATGTAGGATCCTGGCTAAAGATAGCACACAGCTCTATACTTAGCGGGCCATTCTCACAGTAGTCTAGGATACTGTAAATTCAAATTCATTTCACACAAATTAACCCTAAACCCTTCCTGAAACCCCAAATTACAACAACCGTGTTGGATTCAAATTGAAAAAGCTGCATCCACTTGGTGTGATCCCCAAACTGCTGTAGCCAGGTTTACAACAATTGGTTGTTTGCATTTGAAAAGAAACGGGGTGTGATCCTTGGAGATATACAGCAGTTAATGGTTGATTTACTTCTGACTGGCGTCCCCATCCCGGCAAAGAATAGTTGACTATTTGGGAAGGCCACCCTCTAAGGGCTGGATACATTGTAGCTCAGATGGTAAGAGTGATCTGATACATGTCCTGGCCCAGTCAAAATTTTCTTTGCCATTTTTCAAAATTACATTATAAATTTTGGAGACGAATTCATGAGATGGCTCATCCAAAGTATGAGGTGGGCCACCCCATACTTGAATATGCAGGGGAGACCCTGTAGGACAGTATAACCATGGACCTACAGTATAACCATGTAGCTCCATGCTATAACACAGAGCTAGTCACAATGTCACGTCATGGTTCATCATACAGTACCTTGCATTCATACACATGTAGTCCAGCGGCAATTTCCTCACTCACAAGCTTCAAGGTCCCTCACTAAGATGCAAAGGAAGTCAGCCCTAATTCCTGCACTGTCTGCTAATTACCAGGCTACATGTAAACCCCACCACTGGGTAAACGAGAGCAAGTTCATGACTGGATGGGAGTGGAGGGGCTATGGTCATCATGACTGCATATCAAGACTGCAACAGAGACTGCAACAGAGACTGCAACAGAGACTGCAACAGAGACTACAACAGAGACTGCAACAGAGACTAACAGACACTGCATGCAGGCACTGTCTGAACACTCACATGACTACGGTCTTTTTCTCAACTGTTTGGGATAGCTAGCTAGGGCCTATGGCTTCACTTTAGTTCCATAAAAAAACCTTAAAAATCCTTGTAACCATTTTTTTTTTAAAGCAAACAAAAAAGGTAAAACTGACAGGGAACTTCAACTTTTGAAGTTTGAACAATTTTGAAATATGGCCAAGAAAACTGTTACTGGACCAGGACTTGAACCCGAGACCTCTGGATTTGCGTACCAATTCATGAATTTGGGGACAACTTTAAGGCCAATTTTTTTCGGCTTGCAAGTGGTTGCGCCAGACCATGAAAATTGTCTATAATTATTACCATTGGTGGTCTAATTTGGGTTTAGGATTTCTTTTCACCTGTTTACGGTGAATGTATTAAAAAAGGGTGAAAACAAACTAAAATCCACAATTGACCCACAAATATTTTGTAGAGTTGATACTGTCTGGCACAACCACTTGCCCAAACTTTTGGCTGGTAGTAGGGTAAAAGCAGGGGTATTCGACCATTTAAGAAAAGCAACAAATTTGACCAGCTGTGTAGTTTTTGTATACAGCTGGTCGAATTCCCCTCCCGGTTAAAAATACATGCACTTACCTATTCCCCAAAATCATGATTTTGTGACGTTTATAAACAATTGTAAACCGGATGACGGTATGTATTCCTACATCACACCACACATGCGCCTTTTGGAAAACCATACGTGGAAGTCCATGTGGTTGCGCCAGACCCCAGACCATAGATATTGTCTACTTTACAATTGGTGGTTTAATTTGGGTTGAGATTTTTTCCCCCGTCATTTACAGCGAGGGTATTAACTAAAATCTTGCCGAAATACCAAATGGTACGTATGTACAGCACTCAGTAGTGCCACAATTAAGGTCTTTCTAACTTTATCATATGCTGAAGCAAATATAATTATAAACCTGTTTTTACTTCCAAGAACTGAACTAAGTCCCATACAACTTATTTAAAAGCATGGTATATATTGATAGTGTTACAACTAGTAGTAGTACAAGTGACAGTATACAGTAACACTAACCCAAGTAACAGTAACACTAACTAGTAAGTAGTAGTACTTGTAGTAACAACAGTGGTACTGACTACTGTGGTAGTGAGTGGAGAAGACATGGAACTCCAAGACCATGAGAAAACTAAACTTCAGTCTTCACTAAAAGTTAGTAACAAGACTCAACTATGTATGAACTAGCAACTGAGTATTGTGTTGCGTAGGCCTAGCTGTTTCCATACTTCAATGTTTACTGGTAGTGGTAGTTGTACTTGTAATAACTTACACAATTACAAGGACTCACTTCTTCATTGATATCCCAACTCCCTAAGCACAAACTTTGATAAAACCGGCTTTGACATAATTGTACATCCACTACAAAAGGCACTAGTGGTTACGTTAGGTATAATTCGCCGGTTCAAAACGAAATCACAAAGTAAAAGAACGCCTGTTGAGTCTCAAGTTACTCAGTCGACGTGCCGTCCTGGTTTCCCAAACTCTGGTAGTAGGCCAACATGGATGCCATATGCTTCAACAATCACTCACCCGTTATGTCATAATTCGGTAGTGAGGAATTCCCAGGACTTTGGGCACTAATTGTGGCCCCAACTTGTCCAGGCTTGTCGGCAACTTGTGCACTCGAACCCACAACAAGTCCGAATGCACAGAAGGCATTGGCGTCGCTGGTCACCCTGCAATAACACGCATGCCTATGGGGGGACGGGTACCATGGAAAGGTCAAGCAAACAAATGGCGAATCCGGAAGTGATTATGTGCGTTTCGTCGTCTGCTTCATGGCTGTTTACCTGCGTGCAATTCATACACGTGCGCCCCTTCAAAGTCTCAAGAATAGCTGCTATACTGACGATCTTAGGAAAGGTTTGGGCTGATGAGCGAGTGAGAATATTCAAGCACCTTTCTGTTAACAGCGTTGCTTTAAAACGAACGTAATCCACTGGCACTGCAATCGTGATTACTAGAGCAAGAAAAACGGACGATATCGGTAAACACAGGTCCGATGTCCATAATAATAACAATATTATAAATTATAACAATATTAAGGCATAATGCCTTTAATACCGAACCCAGCTAGGATCTGGGCCCTGTTCGCATGTCTAGGAAATAGAAATACTGCATATGTTGAATCCTGCTAATTAGTGCACGGAATAATTAGTTGTGTGCAGAATTGCAGATAAATGTTATTAACTTAATTAATTTTATTTATGATTTATCATTTAGGACCAGTCTGAATAGCCAAATCCTTGTTATTATGCCTATGTAATATTTTTTTCTTATATTATAAATATTATTTCACAATAAAATCGAACTCATTTGAAACTATTTTTAAAATTGGCAAAGAAAACTTAAGTTACAGGGGTGGGCCTTAAACTTGAGGCCTCTAGTTTTGCGTACCGTACCAGCGCTCTTACCATCTGAGCTATCCAGCCCTTAGATGGTGGCCTTCCCTAATAGTCAACTAGTCTTTGCCGGGGTGGGGGCGCCAGTCAGAACCGTTTAACCGTCAAATGCCAGACAATATCTCCATGGATCAGTGACATATTCTTTGCCATTTTCAAAGTCGTTCAATAGTTTCCACTCAGTATATCTTGAACGCAGTGGCTGTTGTTACGGCAGTCGTCCGTGTGGCTCCCTGACTTAACAGTATTTGTCAGGATGTTTAGCTCTTGGAACCAGACTATCAGCTAATAGACTGGTTCAACCAGCCTGCAATGCTGACGAAATACAATCAAGTCAGGTAACCACACGGACGACTGCCGTAACAACAGCCACTGCGTATCTTGAAATTACCAGTATATGTACTAGTATGACCCAACCTGATTTTGTTCTCATATTATAACGGATCATTATGTACTTGCTGTCATTTCAGTGATACAGAGCCGTCTCTTAGTGACAAGAGGCTTTATTGATTCGATGGCTAGCAAAAGGAAACACAGCAGTGACTACAAGATGCGGAGCAAGAAAACTAGGAAGAGTCCGTACTTTACCAAGCTGGATGACCCCAATAAACCTGGCGAAAAATGTGAGCATTCCAGCACATTACTTGAAAGTCAACGAATAAAGAAATTATCATAGATATAAATCAATTTTGAGTTGAGAATGTACTTCAACAATGCTTGAAATGGTTTGTCTCTCACTGTCTCAGGTAGTACGAGAGTAAATGCGTCATTCTTCAACCAACCCTGCACACAGCTAGCCAAGGCTTTACTTGGCCAGCAATTGGTTCGTCGTCTAGACACAGGGGAACGTTTGTCAGGTCGCATTGTGGAGACAGAGGCCTACTTAGGACACGCAGATTCTGCATGCCATACATACCAGGGACGTAGATCGGAGAAGGTCGAGGCAATGTATATGACACCAGGCACCTGTTATGTCTATCTCATCTACGGCATGTATCACTGTCTCAACATTTCAAGCAAAGGTGAGTGACTGTCAAGACTGTTATTGATACAAACTCAAGACTTTACATTATCTCTGAAGAAAACGTCTAAGATTTATTAAAAGCCATCGTAGTCTGCAAGAAATTTGCAACAATTCAACATTCATTTTGGAGGCAAAGAATCCACAAGTTCTTTCAATCCTAGAATTGTATTATGACGATGTGACGATTTTCTCAAAAATTCATCTGCATCTTAAGTTGTATAAAATTCCTTATTGAGCCATTCATTGGAAGCTGAATCTATTCTTTCCTGTACCCCAAAATACAACAATCACATTCTCCCATTTTGTAAATGTGTCTGTTTTCCAAGGTGACGGTCAAGCAGTTCTCATCCGAGCCTTGGAGCCAGTCGAGGGACTCCCGAAAATCCGAAGACTCCGAGATGAACGGCGAAAGAACCCAAGCAAGGAACTCAGACTCAAAGATCTGTGCAGCGGACCAGGTAAACTCACAGAGTCCCTTGCCATCAGGAAGTCTGAGATGAATGGGGTGAACCTTGCAAGCAGCCAAGACATGTGGGTGGAGACAGGAGCAATGGCAGTGATGGAGGAGGAGATTGTGGCTTGTCCTAGGATGGGAGTGGACTATGCCTGTCCAGAATGGCTTCAGAAACCGCTCCGCTTTTACATCAAGGGAAACAGTTGTGTGAGCAAACGAAATAAAGAGGCTGAAAAGAACTGACCAGTTACTGACAGGATGAAACCCAGGCACATTTTTTGTGAAAATAAATGAAGTAAACACAAAGAAACTGCTCACTGATGACCTGCAATACATAAACCTAAAATGTTGGAGGGTCTGACGTTTCGATCCTAGCAGGACCTTTCTCAAAGGAATTTGTCTGCCTTTTGTAGTAAGAACAATCTGGTCAGTTCAATATCCATGGAAATAAAAAGCAGTTTGAAATCTTACTTGTACCGTATATTAAAGAGTTGTAGATTGGTTCTTACATGTTTGGGTCAAATAATCAAAGAAGAATTTGTCAGACATTCAGGTTTAACTGTGGTCCATATAATCCAGAGGAAATACAGTCCGGAATACAGGAAATACAATTTGCAAGGACACCCTACCGGTATATCTTGCACAACAATCGCTTCAGAAAATACCACTTTCACCCACGTCATATGCACTACACACTGAATTCCCTTCTTATCTGATAAGACTTATCTTATCAGATGAAGATCTATAATTGATAGATTAAATATCCATTTCATCTTAGTTTGGTGAGTCGTATAGGAAAGTATATATTTTTAATGAGTATACAATTTACAGTATATACATTTTTACAATGGAAACAAAGATTTGTATGAAACAAATATACAGCTTATCGTCTTACCAGCTGAACTCTGGCAAGGTACCGGTATTAAAAAATAAACAATATCGGGCTTTTTTCAAACTACGGCTTAGTCTTGGGATCAAGCTTAGGCTCCAATTTGGACATCCATTTCAATGGAAATGACTCCAAATTACAGGCTTTGACCTTTGTCTTGAAAGAGATTCCCTTAACAGAAAGTTGCAACTTCAACAAAAACCACTGACTGTATTTCCAGCTAATGGATGGGAGAGTAAATGTCATGAGACCATGTTTTTTAAAATAGACCATAAATCCATAATATCAAGTTGCTATAGAAACTCCTTGTATGCCACTGTGGCTGCGTCTTGGTGAGTACAGACGACTAAAACTTGTTTAAACTTTTCTAGAAGCATGTATAACTGAGAGCGGCTGACATTCTCATAGTACATGATTTCCTCCAAGTGATGTTGGCCACGCAAATATGGACAGAGCCTGCAGAAACAAATCAGAATTCTCTCAAAATTTAGAAGGGACTTTCGTTTCGATCCTAGCAGGACCTTTCTCAAAGGCAGATTAAAAGCCTTTGAGAAAGGTCCTGCTAGGATGGAAACATTAGTCCCTCTGAACCTTTGAGATTTGCAAGTAGTAAACAGTTTGCAACATTTTTGCATAATTAGTTTATTAAAAAGAATAAATAATAGTTTTACACCTGTTGTCTTTAAATTAAAGACACTAATGACATAAACATAAGATTTGAATATGAAAAATTCATACCTCTGATTATAGAAATATATCACCCTTACTTTTAAGAAACCAAAACTTTTTAAAGTTCCAGGTAGTGTTAGGGTTACAGAATATCTTTCAGCAAGTCTGGTTTGAATAAAATGTGTTATTTACTGTGACATCGGGAAATTATTTGACTTCTTACCTGGCAAATAATTTGAGATCCTCTGGTTTCTTGGCGGAAGGAATATTCATGACAAAGTGTCTCTCCTTCTCACTCAGACTTTCCTTCAACATATCCAATGATTTCTGTCTGCTATGAGCATGGCTCTCTGTATCCAGGGATAGGGTTGAGTAGGAGTCCAGGCTGGTACTCAGCTCATCAGAATCCACAGCTGAAAGGACAAGTTGGGTTTTGTCAAACAAACAGAAGATAAACTGTCGGTCAGTTTTTTGTTTGTTTGTTTGACTTGAATTGAAAAAGCTGCATCCACTTTGTGTGATCCTCGAGCTGCTGTAGCCAGGTTTACAACAATTGGTTGTTTGCATCTGAATGAAAGCAGGGGTGTGATTCCTAGAGATATACGGCAATTAATGGTTGAATTGCTTCTGACTGGCGCCCCACCCGTAAGAGAATAGTTGACTATTTGGGAAGGCCACCATCTAAGGGCTGGATAGCTCAGATGGAAGAGCGCTGGTACGTTAATCCAGAGGTCTCAAGTTCAAGTCCTGGTCCAGTCAAAGTTTTCTTTGCCAATTTTTTAAGTTGTGGTTTTGGAGTGGTCTGAAAAATGAGATATTACTTGGTTGCAGCATTTTAAACATTGAGCAAAAATACTGATTGTTGACCTCTTCAAAGAGGCAGGACCTAGCATGTTTATCTTTACACAAGCTTTCTCCAAGGAAGAACTGCCAAAGTATTTCTGGCTTGGGTTCTAGAAGCGAAAGGCAGGACAATTTCAAGGCTTTGAATATTTCATTTGAGTTATCCTTATCAATCTCATGAATCTCAAAAGTTATAGGGCTTGACAATTCAATCCTAGCAGGACCTTTCTCAAAGGCAAAGGTCCTACTAGGATCGAAACGTCAGACCCTCTAACTTTTGAGATTTAGGTACTGCAGGCCCCTTTAGTCAGTGAGCAGTTTGCAACAGTTTTTTGTATTTACTTCAATCTGATACATGTTTGAGTGGCTGACGTTTCAATCCTAGCAGGATCTTTCTCACAGGCTTTGAGAAAGGACCAGCTAGCATCCACACACCAGCCACTGGAGATTCAAAGGGTTGCTTTTAAATCAACCCGTCAGGACTTACTGGAGACGTTATCCGTCACTAATCCCAATGAGCTGTGCTGGGAGGACTTGGTCCCTGGTGAGCCCAGTCTTTCTTGCGCAATCACAGAGGACGACACTCCGCCACCACGCCTGTCAGGAACATCTAGAAGTTGGTTTGAAGTCTCTGCAGGAATCATCAGGAACACATAGGTGTGCAACTGCAAACAAGAAAGTATTAAAAGATTCATTTTTTTAGATCATTACAGATCTTTGTCAAACAAGGAAAAACTGACTGGGAACTTTTGAAAACAAATTGGCAAAGAAAACGTTGACAACTGGGACTTGAACCCGAGACCGCTGGGTTAACGTACCAGTGCTCTTCCATCTGAGCTATCCAGCCCTTTCAGGTTTATAACAAGTACACTGTAAATGCTTGCATCTGAATCAGAACGAAAGTGGGGGTGTGATCCCTGGAGATATACGGCAGTTAATGGTTGAAGTGCTTCTGACTGGCATCCCCACCCCCGTAAGAGACTAGTTGACTATTTGGGAAGGCCACCATCTAAGGGCTGGATAGCTCAGATGGAACAGGACTGGTACGTTAATCCAGAGGTCTCGGGTTCAAGTCCCGGTTCAGTCAAAGTTTTCTTTGCCAATTTTTCAATTATAGATCTTAAAGTGATATACAAAAAAATGTTGCAACTGCTTACTGACTAAAATTACCAAAATGCAAATCTTAAAATTTAGTGGGCCTGACGTTTCAATCCTAGCAGGACCTTTTTCAAAGGCAGATAAAGGACCTGCTAGGATCGAAACGTCAAGCCCACTAAATTTTAAGAATTATAGATCTTGTTAACCCCTAATCTTCAAAGTACAATAGCTGTGTTTGATTCCTGAAGGGCTGAACAAATTTTCAATCAAGAGCCAATTAGTTTCATCATAAGATCCGTCATAATCCAACTGTTTACTTAGCATCGACTGACAAATTTCTTGAAAGCTCATTTGTCAAAAGTTCAATCATCAAAGAGATCTTGAGGAAGTACATGAATCATTCTTTAGAATATTAATACAACTGGCACCTTTATTAATTACGAGCAATTAAACACATGATTTCATGAAGATATTGCTCATATTCCTGAAATTAGTTTGTGAACAAATAGCTCACCTGAAGGAGCAGCCTTTTCTGCAGAAGCCAGACAAGAATTCTAACTTTGTCCGCTTCATTCTGAAAATAGAATATCACAAACAAATGAAGCAAGGTTTACATACAAACGAACAAAGGAATGGAAAAAAAAAAAAATCTCGAAAAATGGCAAAGACTACTTTGACCGGACCAGGAATCTAACTTGGGAGCTCTGGTTTTGCATACCAGTGTGCAAAACCTGAGTTCCAGGGTTCAAGTCCCGGCACAGTCAAAGTTTTCTTTGCCATTTTTCAAGATTGTTCAAAAAAAAAATGTAAATCTGTTGCAAACTGCTTCCCAACCCATTGGACCTGTGGTAAAATGCAGAATTGTAGTTGATGGCCTAACATTTTGATCCTAGTACCTAGGACGTTCATCAGAGGATTAAGGAAGGTCATGCTAGGATCGAAACATTAGGCCACTGACTACAATTTTGCAAATTATACAAAATAGAAAAAGAAAATGTGTACTGGCTCGGGATTCGAACCTAGGAGCTCGGAATTAACTCGATGACTTGAGCTACAGCTCAACCACTCAGCTTGATAGCTCAGATGGTAGAGCACTGGTACGTTAAACCACAGGTCTGTGGTTCAGGTCCAAATCATTCCATTCTGTCTTAACCACTCGGGGTAAATCAAGAATTAGCCGACAATAGTGTACCTGCATTTCTTCAATCTCAATGTCACTGAATGGCGTTGGTTGTGAGAATGCAGCAAGTATTCGGGTCAGGATCCCTCCGTGGGTAAAGTTCCGAAACTCTTCGTGATAAGATGAATTCCTAGACGACCAGAGAAGGAGATAGAGCTCTCAATGAATACCTCATGCAAATATCATTCAAAACATACATGCAAAAAATGATGTCAATGATACAGAAATATTGCAGGTTACTAAACAAACAAGAAACTTGTAAACCATTTCGTCCCTGAGTTTTGGTACATACATTTTAGTATATAACACTTTGAAGTAGCATGACCTTTCTCAAAGGCATTTTTGTATTTTGAGGAAGAAAAAGTAGCTGTACATTCTTGATGAGATATTTTATTTAAGTTATTGATCTCTCTCTGCCTTTGAGAAAGGTCCTCCTAGGATCGAAACGTCAGGCCCACTAAATTTTAAGTTATTGATTGATATTAAAGTGAAAATCCGGAACCTTGTGTCAAACCAACTTGCAAACAACTTCTCCAAAGACTTACACGGATGTTGGTGCTCGCGGTGAAAGAATGTAAATGTTGCTACCACAGATGGGATAGACTATGGTGGCTTTTCCCCAGTACACCAAATGGCCAGCAATCTGGAATATCTAGAAAGAAAAACACATCAATGTATTTGAGGAACAGCACTTCTTACAGGGAGATGCTGTGGTCAAGTGGTTAGAGCATTCGTTTGCTACAGTTTTGTTTTATTTACTTCAAGTTAATTTTAAAATTTAGTGGGCCTGACGTTTCGATCCTAGCAGGACCTTTCTCAAAGGCAGAGGTCTTGCTAGGATCGAAACGTCAGGCCCACTAAATTTTAAAATTTGCACTTTGGTAATTTTAGTCAGTAAGCAGTTTGCAACATATTTGTATATCACTTCAAGTTAATTTTAGCGAGAAAGCAAAATTGATTGATGAATCAGCAGATAAAAGAAAGTACACAGGGAATTCCTAAAAAAAACACCAGATGAAATACTTCATTCATGTATAAACTGTTAAAACATTCAATGACGGCTTGTCCTGCTCAACGTAATAAGCACTAAGTGCTTAGTGCTTTCCCCGCAGCTCAGGCGGGATTTGAACCCGCGACTCCTGCTTTCTAGTGCAGACGTCTTAACCACTTGACCACTGGGCTGGTCGATGTCATATGGCGGATTCGAATCCCGCCCGAGCTGCCTGAATTTTGTCATCGGGCATCGGGCAAAGCAGTGGGCATTCGGCGCTTATTACGTCAAGCTGATTACATTCTACCCGACGCAAACATCATGTCATATCTATGTTAAAACATTTCAAGTGAAAGGTTTAGCAGCCGTTTACCTGAGACAGTGCAAGGTCCGTGTCTTGACTCAGCTGTTGAA
This sequence comes from Luidia sarsii, assembly GCA_949987565.1. Lineage (NCBI taxonomy): Eukaryota > Metazoa > Echinodermata > Asteroidea > Paxillosida > Luidiidae > Luidia > Luidia sarsii. The sequence goes on along the minus strand of OX465104.1, from coordinate 26,435,636 downwards.
GACTTTTGAGTGCAGAGGACCACTTGATAACACGTCTTAGAGACGGAGAGCAGTCTTTGGGTAGAGACTGCAGGAGATCCTTCTCATCGTCTAGAAGAAGGATGGCATGGTAAGGTTTGATGGCAAGAAGGCTTTGTTCAATGATCTCCGGCTGTCAAAGAGAGACAGTAACAAGGAATCATTTAGGAGAGATGGTGGGGTCATTCAATCAGGGTTTCAAATGGAAGGTCTGTGGTGACACCATGTAGCACTCCTCTAAAGATAAGACTTGAGGGTTTGCATGGTGGAAATACTAAGTGGAAGGTTTGTGGTGACACCATGTAGCACTTCTCTTTCCAGAAGGAGTGTGGCTCTGAAAAGACCCAGTAACTCAATGTTTCGGGTAGTGTGTACTCTGCCGTCGTCAGGAGACTGACGTTGAGTTACTGGCTCTTTTCAGAGCCACACTCCTTCGTGAAAGAGAAGTGCTACAGAGTGTCACCACAAACCTTTTACTTAGTATCTCTACCATGCAAACCTTCAAGTATAATCAGTGAGGGTTTTCTCTATTCAATGTATAATAAACCCTGTATGATCAGAGCTTTGCCCAATTAACTACTGACAAACTACAGCCAAATGCGGGCCAAGCACTGAGCACGCAGCTCATTACGTTGCGCAGGATGAACCCTCATTAAATTACACTCCCGACACAAAAAAAATCATACATATGATGGAACTCAGTACCCGCCACTATATAGATTCAAATCTGCCACATGACCTTGATCAGCTCGGTGGTCAAATTGTTAGTACATCGGCACTAGAAAGCAGGAGTCGCGGGTTCATATCCAACCCAAGCTCGGCAAGCTACCTGGATTGTTGTCAGCAGGCAATCAGGCAAAGCACTGAGCACCCAGTGCTAATTACATTGCATAAGGCAAACCCTCATTGAATTACATTCACCTTGACGCAGAAAATCCTATTATAATATCAATAACTACATCCAGTTCAAGTGGGATTCTAACCCCAAATACTGATTTCTAGTGCAGATGTCCAAGTAGGAACTTGCTGGCAGTGGTCATGAGGTGGATTCCTATCTGTATAGTGGCAGGTAACGTATTCAGCATACATGTAGATATTATACTTATGGAGATTGGACGCGAGTTTCACGATAGAAACAATTCTATGGTTGAAGTTGGGACATGGAAGGCAGGCAGTTCTAAGATGCATGTCAGTTAAATAGGAAGATCAAATCCACGATTACGTGGCTGAAGTGACTCGTTACCTCGATGACAAACATCTGGTCCACATTGTGAACTTTGTGTGGCAGGCAGAAGCTGACCTCAATCCAGCTATTGATGAAAACGTGAGCCAATCCTTTCTCGCATAACCTGTCAACACACAACAGAGTACACCATTTGCAAGGGTAAAAGAATCGCTTCCAAACTTTGTCAAACTCAACATATAACATAACACACCTGCGCAAGATTCGGCTCAATGCTTCAACCATGTCATGAGAAAAACCGTGGAAACAAAATCAACTGCTAACTTTGTTCATCAAATGTCCTCTTTTCTTGAAAACGGCAGATTTTCAAGCGCTAACATTTCAGGGAATGTTTGATACCAATTACAACCCAAGTAATTTCTCAATAATTTTTAAAAGTTAGAGGGTCTGGCATTTCAATCCTAGCAGGACCATTCTCAAATTTTTGGAATGTCTAGAATTTGGGCACTTTGCAAATGTTGTACTCTCCCTCTAAGACTGAAGATTTGTAGAAATGCCAAAGGCAAAAATCATTAATTGTGATTGAAAAGAAAAAACAAATCAGGTGATAATACACTCATTGAGGAATCAACTTTTAAGAAGTTGCCCGTGAAAGACTACAGAGGGCTTGTATTTTTTTCAGTAACATTTTATAAGGTGATATACAAACATGTTGCAAACTGCTTACTGACTAAAATTACCAAAATGTAAATCTTAAAATTTAGTGGGCCTGACGTTTCCATCCTAGCAGGACCTTTCTCAAAGGCAGAGAGTTTTTATAAAGTTTTTTATAGTCACAAAGAGTTTCTCTTGAACTCACCCGTCATAGACATCTCTAAGGTCTCGACACAACTTGCTGTTCTTCAGCATAATAGCAAATGCTGATCCTTCAGCATCTACGAGAAAGAAAAGACATATTGCATGAGGCTAAGTAGTGGATAACTTTCAAAGACGGGGAACTGCAGTATGAGGTGCCAAGTTGCTATTGCTAGATATACCAAGTTGCTATTGCTAGATGTACCAAGTTGCTATTGCTAGATGTACCAAGTTGCTATTGCTAGATGTACCAAGTTGCTATTGCTAGATATACCAAGTTGCTATTGTTAGATATACCAAGTTGCTATTGCTAGATATACCAAGTTGCTATTGCTAGATATACCAAGTTGCTATTGCTAGATATACCAAGTTGCTATTGTTAGATATACCAAGTTGCTATTGTTAGATATACCAAGTTGCTATTGCTAGATATACCAAGTTGCTATTGCTAGATATACCAAGTTGCTATTGCTAGATGTACCAAGTTGCTATTGCTAGATATACCAAGTTGCTATTGCTAGATGTACCAAGTTGCTATTGCTAGATGTACCAAGTTGCTATTGCTAGATATACCAAGTTGCTATTGCTAGATATACCAAGTTGCTATTGCTAGATATACCAAGTTGCTATTGTTAGATATACCAAGTTGCTATTGCTAGATGTACCAAGTTGCTATTGCTAGATGTACCAAGTTGCTATTGCTAGATATACCAAGTTGCTATTGCTAGATATACCAAGTTGCTATTGCTAGATATACCAAGTTGCTATTGCTAGATATACCAAGTTGCTATTGCTAGATGTACCAAGTTGCTATTGCTAGATATACCAAGTTGCTATTGCTAGATATACCAAGTTGCTATTGCTAGATATACCAAGTTGCTATTGCTAGATATACCAAGTTGCTATTGCTAGATGTACCAAGTTGCTATTGCTAGATGTAACAAGTTGCTATTGCTAGATATACCAAGTTGCTATTGCTAGATGTACCAAGTTGCTATTGCTAGATGTACCAAGTTGCTATTGCTAGATATACCAAGTTGCTATTGCTAGATGTACCAAGTTGCTATTGCTAGATGTACCAAGTTGCTTTTGCTAGATATACCAAGTTGCTATTGCTAGATGTACCAAGTTGCTATTGCTAGATATACCAAGTTGCTATTGTTAGATATACCAAGTTGCTATTGCTAGATATACCAAGTTGCTATTGCTAGATGTACCAAGTTGCTATTGCTAGATATACCAAGTTGCTATTGTTAGATATACCAAGTTGCTATTGCTAGATATACCAAGTTGCTATTGCTAGATATACCAAGTTGCTATTGCTAGATATACCAAGTTGCTATTGTTAGATATACCAAGTTGCTATTGCTAGATGTACCAAGTTGCTATTGCTAGATGTACCAAGTTGCTTTTGCTAGATGTACCAAGTTGCTATTGCTAGATATACCAAGTTGCTATTGCTAGATATACCAAGTTGCTATTGTTAGATATACCAAGTTGCTATTGCTAGATGTACCAAGTTGCTATTGCTAGATATACCAAGTTGCTATTGCTAGATATACCAAGTTGCTATTGCTAGATATACCAAGTTGCTATTGTTAGATATACCAAGTTGCTATTGCTAGATGTACCAAGTTGCTATTGCTAGATATACCAAGTTGCTATTGCTAGATATACCAAGTTGCTTTTGCTAGATATACCAAGTTGCTATTGCTAGATATACCAAGTTGCTATTGCTAGATATACCAAGTTGCTATTGTTAGATATACCAAGTTGCTATTGCTAGATGTACTGACAACTTACCTTCAGGCATAGCAGCCACATCATCATGAGCTGCTATCATGATCAGCGCTTGATGACTCAAATAACCACATCGTCTTTCTTCATGCTTAAGGGCCAAGACAAGACGTTTACTCAGGTCATGATAACAACCCACCACAGACGGATCGGCACTGGCCTGTAGGAAGAACCACAGTCAATATCACTAAGTACACGTACACTCGGTATGTATAAACAAATCTGTAATGAAAGCAAACTGATTGGATTTTCCAAATAATGATACAAACAAACAAATAAGCAATTAAACAAACAAATCTTTTAAAAGTGCTTACTGATTAGAACAACCTTAAAAACACAAATCATGAACACTTTTAAAAAATTGCAAAGAAATCATTGACTGGATGGGGACTTGAACCTGACACCTCTGGTTTTGCATACCAGCGCTCTTACCATCTGAGCTATCCAGCCCTTAGATGGCAACCTTCCCTAATAGTCAACTAGTCCTTGCCGGGGTGAGGGCACCAGTCAGAAGAATTTAACCATGAACTACCGCATACATGTATCTCAAAGGATCACGATCTGACTGCATAGTACACTGACAGTGAAAGGTTACTACATGTATAACGAACACCTATATACCAAACATTCGCCTATAGTGAACAATTTTCATGGATCACGGGATGTTTGATATATAGCGACGTTCAACTGACACCACACTGAAGGACCCACTCAAGGTGAACATAAAGGGTGAGGTTACTCACATGAAGCACAAATACCAGGTTGAACATAGCCATGGTGCGACTCTCTCGTCTGGCCAACCCATCGTGACGTCTCTGTTAGAACCAAACAAATCCAAACAACTATAATGAAAGGACTTCTCAACTAATCCTAGCAGAACCATTAGCAATGGCTTTGCTTCTGACTTTGAGAAAGGTCCTCATAGGATCCAAACATTGGGCCATCTGACTTTATGAGATTTCCATTCAGGTCATATATTTTTTAGTCAGTAAGCAGTTTGCAACATGCTTGCATATAAAGGACCTTTCTAGTTTAAACATGTCTAGGATAAAAACCAGTTATTTGACTTTGTACATATATTGAGAGAAATGGTTGCCGTTTGCAACTGTCTTGTGAGAAGACATCTCCAGATTTCAAATAACCTTCTTTTCTGCCTGACCTCATGTTTTCTGTGCTCCTTGAGCATTTGTTGTAAAGTGGATTTGGCACAAAACAAATGTCAAGGAGATAACATTTGAAGGTTTGCATGGTGGAGATAGCAAGATGAAGATCCCCTGATGAAGTATACACTGCCCAAAATGTTGAGTTACCAGCTCTTTCCAGAGCCATACTCCATCTAAAAAAATGACTTACATGGTGTCACTGAAACCCTTTTAAAATCTCATGTACATTGTTAATCATCTTACTAAACCATGTTTACATGAGAACTGTTTTCCTAGAAACTAGTCAAGAATGCCCAAAACACCCTTACCAAATTCCTGCTTCCATTCACGATAAGAGTTGGCTGACCCACAAATTTGACATCGTCAATGGTCAGTTCAAAGCGATGGTCACACAGACCAGTCTCCGTGGTTAGTATGTGAGCCAGAATCTCATCAGAATACCTGAAGAAGAAAAAATACAGATAGTCACCTAGTCTTTGCTCAGAAGCAATTCAACCATTAACTGCCATATATCTCCAGGGATCACACCACCACTTTCACTCATATGCAAACAACTAATTGTTGTTAACATGGCAACAGCAGTTCAGGGATCAAAACAAAGTGGATGCAGATTTTCATTTTTTTTTTTTTTTAACTGAAGTTGATTGCAAGCACTTTTCAACCAGAATTGTTTAGATAAGGCAACTATTTCGTCTTACATGGATTGGAATAATAAAGATGACAAATGTTGAGGGGTTGCTACGAGGAACAAATGCTGCTGTACTTACCCAACAAGTCTGTCATTCTTGATACTAGAGGAGGGTTTACACTCAGTCAAGTCATCCTCAGGAAGATGTAATGCATATGGGCTGCAGGATGTATCTGCAATCACAACAATTACCACGATAACAAGGATTAACAAAGTCTGGAGAAACTAAGTCTAAAGACTAACTCAACTTCTCTCAAGTAACATGCAAAAATGTTGCAGAATTATACGGACTAAAATGACGAAAATGATGAAAATAAATAGGAGGGCCTGAGGGTTTGATCCAAGAAGGACTTTTCTCATGGGCAGAACGAGTAAACATAATAAAAAGCTAGGAAGCATTCAGACACAATACAGGCATACTTCTCTGGTTGAATCCAAACAGGTTTGTACACAAGCACAGTATCAACTTACAGTGTATCAAGCAATGAAAAGGCGAATTGTATGTGTGGAACCATGAACCATACACTCACATATGACTCAGTGTACTGACTAAAGTACTCTCAATACATGGCATGATGGGTCATGTCACTCATGTGTGTATACGACCACGACTCTGTACGAGCAATAACCGTGCATGGATTTGGGAAGTCTTCCAATTCCGACTGAGACTGCAAGAAACTGAATAAACCTAACATAGCTCGTTGTACTAGTGCTAGTACTAATACTGTCCACTGTCTGTCAAAGCATAGAGCAAGTATGGTCAAAGCGTCAAAGTTACTCAATCGTGCAGACGTGCACACATTGTGACCAAAACAAAAAAGAAAAAAAGGGTGATTTGGGACCAAGTTACTTGACATAAGCATATCAGTCTTGCACATGCATACTCACCCTTGTGCACAATCTCTTTGTCGCTTTCTTCTTGATAAGGATATCGAAAGAGAAGCCGGTTTCCCTTCGAGCCCGAAGATACTAGAATCACGCTGAGGGGAATGGGTTTTCCCGGCATTTTGTTGCCATAATACTTCATAAAAACAGAGAAGTTACTGACACGGCCAGGTGCCATGCATGTTTACAATCTCCTCCATTTAATATAGATAGCGCCCTCATCGATGAGAATGATCAACCCAACTCATTGCGCAGAATAAATACAAGTGGAGCGAGCAATGGTCTAGTTTCTGTCGACTAAAAACCGACTGAAATGCGATGGAAACATCGGATTTAAAGACAAGTAGTCTTGAAAGTACTACCTATTGATGTAAAGGAAGAAAAAAAGTCAAATTTTGCAAGTCAAAACTCCAACACATTACTTTTCCACAGCGACTATTGGAACGGATAAAAAGTATAAACTCAAATAAATTATTTTAATTATAGACCATTATATACTCAAAGGATCAACTAATCTTTTAGATTTGTAATTTTGGTATTTAAATTCCCTAATCAATGGATAAAACATTGATGAAGTTTGTATGCTAAATCATTAAACATGCCCCCCTGAAAAAGTTAAAGAATCATTTTGTATTTGTTTATATCACTACAAAAGAAGTACAAAGTTAGAAAAAAATATCCCAATGGTGGGAAATAGGAAAACATAAGCTATTTCTTACTTAAACAATTCGAGGGAGCAGCTTCATCACGTGACGGTTGTTGCCTAGTTACGAAAGAAACCCGATGTCATGAGGGTAGATGACATGCAATCATTGCAATGCATTGCAATGCATTGTGCAGTAAGTGCTCATGGAGTAAGACTATAATACACAGTGTAGAAAGATTCTTACAATTTAGTGGGCCTGACGTTTCGATCCTAGCAGAACCTTTCTCAAAGGCAGAGTGACAAGGACAAAACAGATACATGTACAGGAAGGAAGGGGGGAGAGTGAATAGGACACGGATGAAAGATTACTCACTCTTCTTCAAAAGCCAGCACAACGAAACCTTCACATTTAAAATAAAGCGAACTTTTGATAGGAATTCCAGTTAGGCCTATACATTTAGAAGAGCTTTCAGTTTTGCTACAAGATCGTCTCTACTTTGTCCCTTTAGCCAAAAAGTGAAAAACAACCCCAGACTTATCCAACTGACTCAAATCGGATCTCAAGAAGCATAAGGTATTTTTGTAGGTCACTATACTCGGGTCTCGGGACAGACGGTCGGCAGCAGACTCACGTCAACGACCGGCTGCCTGTAATACAACACACTGGGGGCTAGTGTCTCCGTGCGGTACGGCGTGGCCCAGATACTCCACTCCGGGGAGGCGGTTCAAATGGAGTCTCGACAGGGATCCGACCCGGCGCTCCTCCAAGGACCAGCGGGTTGTAAATGCTTGCCAATCTCCCTCCCTTCCTACTCATGTCTGAAGCAAAGCCAAGCAACTTAAATGCGAGACATCCCTTCCCTTTATCCCAACCACGTCCCTGTCATACTTTCTTTTTGACCAATCAGTTTCGTGTAACTTAATTTGTACCTAAAATGAATGCAACTGTTACTGTTACTTTTTATCCGAATAATTTCAATTTCAAATAAATTTCAAGTTCGACTGAGCAATCCTTACCCATGTCCATGTGTTTTGAGTGTGGAGAGATACACTAGTAAAAACCGTCTTTATCAAAACGAAAGCTAACCCGTAATGATTGATGGTCGGTTTTTCATGTCGTAATTCAAAATGTCCATCTTGGAGACAACAATGCACATTTCTGCATGTCCTTGCAATGACTCATTGCTCTGTCTGTTTCGTGGTTTATACCGCAAACAAAGAGCATGGGTTGATGTCCGTAGACAAGGGCAATGACATCGCCAGTCAGCATGGCACTGCACTTTGAAATAGCAGCGAGTCGGGTCCAGGTATCCCGCCATTAGGAGTCCGTCGACTACAGCAGGGAGTCCCCTTTATCCCGAGACCGACCGACCCTTCAAGTCTACCAGTCGCCTTCCGCCGTACGCCCGCCAAACACACGCTGGTTTCGCCAGTCTCCTCTGCCCATAGCCTCCCACACAAGCAGAGTCATTAGGGCAACGACAACTTAATTTCCGATGCTAACTGTATCGAAGCACGGCAGCTGTTGAGGGCGGAACTAGTGGCAGCTCGTACCGGTCTATACCGGTGTTCAGTTACGGGGCAAAGGCTTACCGCAACGCCATGAACTGGGGCCACATTCAATTGCAATATGAAACTGTAAGAAACAGCAAGGCCATTGAGTGAAACGAGATCTTCTTCAAAGTTCTGGATAAACAAGTAAAGTGATAAAAACTACCATAAACAGCTGGGCGAACATACCATGAATTTGATCATGTCGAGATGTAAGTAAGTTGAGTTTGGAAATAGTTGGGCAATGGTTTGTAGATATGGGTTGCAAACTATAGACGACAACTACCCAATGTTTGGGCGTTTACTTTTCAAAAGGCTAAACTGTAAGTTAGTTATCAATAATCGTAAACAAGGTTTAGGGTATCTACGCCGGCGATGGAAATATAATTACAGAAATACGGTAAATTACAACCAACCCAATAAGATATTGTTTCTGTTCAAAAATTATGACTGTTTTTTTAATAACAAGAGCTGCCAATTTATTCGCAGGCTGTCAAGCTGAAAATTTCTATTTTCTGAAAAGATTTCGGCTCAGGATAAGGTATGTTTTCTTCTTAGGATAGCTGCCTCTTAAAACATGCACTTTAAAAAGAAAATCACATTTTGGACTGAACGTCCCTTAGGGTACTTTCCACAGAACTGATTGTTTACGTTTTGTGTAAGGTACAAACTCACAATTAAGTAGAGCTAAAACAGAGATAAATACAGCATTATTTCTTCTTGATAAACAATTATTTTGCAAAGCACTGCAATATTTAAACAGTTCCAATACCCCAACTAGACATTCCATCAACTGTGAACTAAGTCAATCTAAGCAATTCAGGCAAAGGTATTTGGTGATAGTCATGCTTTCAAGTAACTTCAACCTCAATCCTTGGGCCTACTCAAGGTCGTTCAAATCACATAAATTATCGTTAATTTCTGCCGTTTACCCTTAAAGGAAGTTCACAATTTGCCCGTGTAATTTTCGAAGAAATATGTTAAATATTGAACATTTTATGAAAGGACCGAAATAGTTGAAATACTCAAAATTCGAAAAAAGCCAACTCAGTTTTACACACTGACAAATAATATTTGTACTGTCTGAAGAGTACTTTCCTTTGAGTACGTAATTATTATATAACACAAGCTACATTCAAAGCGTTCTTCCAAGGGCATCCTCGCAACCCAACACATATAAGCGACCTGCGCAAATTCATTTGTTTATACAATGCATCATTTCGTCAAGCGTCGAAAACCACTTATGGTACATGTTTAAATTGTTTAGCATGCATTGAATGTATTGCATTACGAACCAAATACAGACAAGCTTCAGCCATTTGGAAAACATTTGATAAATAACCTCTGCAATGAACATGAGAATGTTAGTTTGACTAGAGTCGAATTGGTGGTAAAACATAGAATCAGTACTTTGTAAAAACGTTGAAGAATAAGTGGATATCTTTAAGAAGTTGAGATCAAAATTGTTTAATACTGCCAATGGATGTGTTCGGTTTTCTCTGTGGCATATTTATTTTTCAAAATCTATACCTTCGTATATTTGATAGGGCTGTCAGCCGTTATGTGGTTATAGCGCTTTAAAAATATTGAATATTACGATGACTATTTCATCGCAAGCAGACGATTTAATTCCATGCATGTGTGCATTTGTCAACCTTAACATCCGAATTCAGAACCCATATGTAGGGCCTATTACTCGCTAAATCACAAGCTGATATTGTTCTTAAAAAATATGTGTATACGGAATAGATCACGCCATCACGGATATAATACATAATGGGTCAAGACAGGTACATAATTACGAAGGTAACAAGTTTTGTGTAGTGTTCAAGTACACGTGTTCTACCGTTCAGTCCGTAGGTCCCATATACGGTAACGTGAACCAATTCGTCCAAGACCAACTGGACTTAGTATTACTGCCTTACCACGATCCCCAGCACACCCTAAGATGCTTTCTGGTGCAATCTCTACATCGTTTTTCAGCGGTGACTTTCAGTCAAGCCACACCCCTTTCGTTGACAAGAATTTGCATTAAGTGCGCGTGAACGCATCTTTGAAACTGCTTCTTGAAGGAGATCAATGGTAAGTTCATGAAGAGCTCAATTGAAGATCAGAAACACAATGAGAAAACATCTTAGGAAAGTTATGGATTTTAACGAGTGACAAAACACGAACCATGCTGAGCTCAATCTCTTACACTCAGTTTGAAACTTTAAACAATAAGATTTCAAATCAATACATTTGTTTGTTTAGAGTTGTGAAGTAAACACTTTGTTTTTAGCAATACAACGCATCTTTAGTTCGTAAGGAGAACAGGAGTTTTTATATGGGAGGAAAACGAAGTAAGAGCAGGGGTTTACGCCAATGTTTAGGAGAAGTTTAAGTTTCCAAACCACAGGTACAGACGCACTTGGAGATGACAGGATAAGGCACCTTGAGCCACCGGCACTTGTTCTTCTTCCTGGACCTGTCCTCTTCCTCGGGGGAGGCCGACATGCAATGCCATCGCAGCAGGGTAACGGTGTTCGTTTCACCGGGCACGCACTTCATGCCGGACGGCCAGGAGCACTGCCGAGACACGCACGTGCCGTGCAGAACCCAGGCGGGCCAGAACAGCGGTCCAACATCCACCCACTCGTACCTGACGGGGCAACTGGCCTTCTCGATCAGCCACTTCTCCAGGGCCAGTCTGGTGGCCGGCAGCTCGGCCAGGCCGCTGGACGGATGCGACAGGTTCAGGTTCTGGAGCTCGTCGGCCAGCCAGGCAGGGGCGCCCGAGCTGGTCGGGTCGGCGTCCGGCGCTGCATCGGCATCCGGCGGGTCGATGGACATCCAGACCGGATCGAATTCCGACTCCAGACGGCGGCTGAGTTTGTTTCGATTCAGATCCTTCTGCCTGGGCAAGGTGATGGCGATATCCTCGGTAATCTCTCGCGGCAACGGCAGCGGTTGCGTCTTGTCGCTCACGATCAAAGGCCTCGAGATTAGGGACGGGACACTCCTCTTGACGGTGTGAGCGGAGCCGACACCGGCCATACAGCACAGGGCGAGAAGGACGAACATCTTGAAGAAAGCTTGTATCTCAAGCCAGCAGTTCCTACTCAGAACAGAGAGTGCCGCACGCACGACATGGCACATAGTCTATGCCGTCCACAGGTAACTCCGACACACCTACGCAGTGCAGTGATGTATCTCAATCCCTCAGCCTTGGCTTCAAGTCATGTTTATTAGTCTTGCGTGACGGAGTCGCTACCTGTGTCACCGCGCAGTGATTCATTGATTTGTCTGGAAATTCTCCACAGCAACGAGTCGGCTGAGGTTAAAGCCCAGGCCGTGACAGCAAAGCACACAGCGAGCCGTCTAGTCTAGGGCTGGACCGTGCACTGGATATACTGGCATCTTGTTCCATGTCTGATATCTGCGGTGGGCATTCATAGCCTGATATAACAGTATCACAAGTACAATAGACTTGGACAGACAGACTCGCGTTGGATGTCAACCCGTGTGCGGTGCAATAGGAGCCCGTCATAGCAGCCGGTGCCTGCTTCTAAACCGTGACCCACATAAGTGATTCTGTACCAAACCGTCTGCATGCGACGTGATTGGCTGAACCGCCAAGTTGACGAAAGTTCGTCCGAGGCTAAAGATACCACGTCGGAATGGCAGATAGTCCACCAGATTGAAAGCCGTGCAGCTGAACACGGGACCAACTCAGCCACAAATGTGAACGGTTCAATACCGTAATGACTTCCAATAAATATTACCTGGCCGTCTGAGTAAACAACCAATCACACTCACTGCCATACATGCAGTCGTCACTCAAGCGCATTCCTGACATTAACTCCAAACGAAAAATAAACACATTTCCCAACTCGTTAAACATTCCCTTGAAAAGTGCTAAAGGGAGTCCAAGTTATTTTAGCTTATCATAACATACCTTTGCCGTTCGTTTCATCTTTTGTCATCACTACCACTATACCAAGAACCACACAATATCCTTACCATGACATAAATAGCTTGTCCTTGGGCGTCTGTCAACTTGGGCTGAACCTTTTAGTCAGGAAATTCTACCATTATCATCTAAATAAATAAAAGGCCAGTTGCGAAAATCACCTGTGAATAATTATCTGCATTTCGTACTGAAAGAGCTAGTGTGCTCTTAATTACAGTTTCATCCCAATTAATACAAACCCAAATTGAAGACACTTTCTCTCAATTATATATAAATCTTAACATTTAGTGGGCCTGACGTTTCGATCCTAGCAGGACCTTTCTCAAAGGCAGAGTGACAAGGACAAAATTTTATATAAACATACAATTTTCCAGATATACACACGTTTTCTGTCATTGTGTTAAATAATTATATGCCATAATTTCAATTGATTACTTAAAATTGCACTTGGTGTAATATTTTGCATTATCATTTATGGCTAAAATGTAAATTAATAAAAATACCTCATCGCTACTTACCTGCATATTAACTATCTGAAAAATACTCAAACACATTTATGATAATTACCTGAAACTGCACAAGACAACATGTGAAGGTCGAATATGCAAAGACCCTTGCTGATATGATACTTAACTGGCAACGAATAGTTTCATCAACAAAGTCCAAAGAATTCAGTTGGGTGCAGAAGGCAAAACCACAAAGAAAAGCCCCAAGTTTAAATTCTGGTCAATAATTATCTTCACAAAGCCAACCACAGACCAGCCAGTAACTACCATTTGTCACCAATGGTAGCTGGCTAGTGGATAAATACTCTCCTTTTACACAACAGTTGTCATAAATACAAACTCCTGAGGTAATACCTCTACCAGTGAAAGACATTCGGGAAAGATATAAATATAAAGGCAAAGACTACATGACTATTTAGGGAGGCTACCATCTAAGGGCTGGTTAGCTCAGATGGTAAGAGTGCTGGTGTGCCAAAGACTAGTTGACTATTAGGGAAGGCCACCATCTAAGGGCTGGTTAGCTCAGATGGTAAGAGTGCTGGTGTGCCAAAGGCTAGTTGACTATTTGGGAAGGCCACCATCTAAGGGCTGGTTAGCTCAGATGGTAAGAGTGCTGGTGTGCCAAAGACTAGTTGACTATTAGGGAAGGCCACCATCTAAGGGCTGGATAGCTCAGATGGGAAGAGCACTGGTGTGCCAAAGACTAGTTGACTATTAGGGAAGGCCACCATCTAAGGGCTGGTTAGCTCAGATGGTAAGAGTGCTGTTACTCAAAACCAAAGGTCTTGGGTTAAGGTCCTGGTCCGATCCATTTTTTTTTTCAAAATTGATTTCCTTACACAATCAGTGTTTTTTTTGTAATATTACAAATGATTCATTGATAACCAACCATTTAACCAACAGTAATGATGGATAGGTCTAGATATTTCAGTAAGGATACACAAGAACACAATAGCATATTGATATGTTTAGGAGGGCTTCATAGTGAGTTAAACACTCACCCAACAGATAATCGCACATCGTTTAAGAAACAGCTAATCTCATTAATTTTCAGTCTCATTGATTGATAATTCAAAATAACTTAATTCACACACCATATAACAATTCAAATCAAATTTGTTCCACACATACATTAAATTGACATACCAAGATGTTTACTGAAAACATCACTTTAATTAAAACATTTAGTGTTCAAAATAAACTATTCTTTATACAAAGATATTCTTCTATTCTTAAAAAAATCCTGTTTCAGGAAACTCTCCACCATCACTCTCAGCCAAATAGTCAGCTGTGTAGTTGGCCTTGCCTTGAAAAGTTCCTCAAGAAAATGATCAGGAGGCATCTTGTGAAGCGATGACCTTAGTTATATCATTCAAGATTGCACTCACCTGGTAATAAACAAAAATGACTCGTAAAATTATCCACAATGGTTAAAATAATTGTCAATTACAAAAGAATCTTAAAGTGATATTGTCACAGATGGAACGTGATTTTGTTAAATTGGACGGGAGGTCGGACAGACACCAAACAACAACAACAAAATCGACCTAATCAGAAGAGGTTAAACTTCAGAAAAAAATAAAAGAATTTAATTACGACGAACCAACTAATTCTCTAACAACTCCCAATTATACAGATTACAGATAAACTAATAGATACGATAGGGTACATAAATTTAATCTTGGTGGTCTCCTCAAATTGGGCTGCGCCCCAGCCTAAAAACCCTGCGTTATGAAAATCGAAAAGAAAACAAAATACCAGACTAAGCCAATGATTGGTTGTGGGGTGAAACCAAATTTAGTCAAAATTGTCATGCACCGGTTTCTGTAAAAATAGACAATAAGCATGCAATTTTTAGCCATTTTGACAAAACATTACTTACAGAAAGCTTGAGAGTGCCGGACTAAAGCCTCTGGTTTTTGGCCGATTTGAGGGAAGAGTTAAGCATATTACAATCTGCATTGACACTGGTGGTGGTTCGTGGGTGTGGGTGTGGGGTAGACGTGGCAGGTAGCTGATGCCGAGGTCTTCCCGCCGTGGCCTTGTGTGTATCGTCCAGTCCCTTGCATCCGTGCAGTCCAGCGCGGTGCTCCTGAAGGCTCCTCAGCCCACAACCACTCCCCACCGTGTCAATGTGGCACTCTGCCGAATTGTGGCCTCCTATGCCTTATATACTGGCTTTTACATACATTCACTACTCCCAATGCCCCTCCAGAAGGGTTCTATTATACAAATATAAAACAGAACACCTGGTCACAATACTGGGCAGTAGGGTTGGGGTGGCACCCACACTCCCACACAATGCCTTTTGTTAACAGAAATCTTGGGTCTCACGAAAGCCCCCCTGAACTGATGGCTCTGAATAAATTAACTCCCTGAGGAAAAATACAATTACCCAGTGACCACAAGTATACAACAATACAGTTGGGACTCTTGACATCACTCCCCACTTAAGAAATTGTACTAACAATTTAAATTGCAATTGTCACAACAGTAATCATTATAACAGTATTCAACAGTCTTCATTGTAATTCATTTTAAATCTCACTATAACAGTATTCAACAATCAACAGTCTTCATTGCAATTCATTTTAAATCTCAGGACATCGACTTAGGAAATCTGCTCCCACGTTATCTTTACCTTTAACTGCGACAACCCTGTATCGGTATGGTTGTAAACTTAATGCCCATCTCATTATTCTACTGTTTGTCATTTTTGTTCTTGCTAGGTATGTTAGCGGTCTGTGATCCGTTTCCAAAATGAACTCTTTACCATATAGGAAAAAATGGAACTTTTTAATTGCCCATACAAGTGCTAAGCATTCTCTTTCTATTACAGAGTACTTAACTTCCCTTGGCAAAAGCTTTCTACTAGCATACGATATTGGGAACTTTACACCATTTTCTTCTTGTACTAACACTGCTCCAATGCCAATATCTGAAGCATCCGTTTGGAGAATAAAAGTCTGATCAAAATTTGGCAAGTGAAGAATAGGAGCTGATGCTATTCGGTTCTTCAGAGTTTTAAATGCTAACTCTTGTACATCATTCCAACTGACTTTATTTGGATTTCCTTTCTTTGTCAAGTCAGACAGTGGAGCTGCTATTGCCGAAAAATTTGGAATAAATTTTCGATAAAATCCAACAAGTCCAAGGAATGACCTGACCTGCTTTTTGTTCTTTGGTCTTTCTGCTTTCAGAACCTGACATACTTTTTCTGGATGTGGTTTCAGGATTCCTTCTCCTATTGTGTGACCTAGAAATTTCAAGCTAGTAAAACCAAGGCAACACTTTGTAGGTCTAGCTGTGAGTCCAGCTTTTCTCAACCTCTGAAACACCCTCTCCACTATATCCATGTGTTCATCCCACGTTTCTGTATACACAAGTATATCATCTATGTAATTTATTACATTAGGCAGTTCTGATAACACTCGCCTCATTAATCTGGAAAACACTGCAGGAGCATTGACCATTCCGAAAGGCATGACCGTAAATTGGTATAAACCCTCAGAAGTCACAAAAGCAGTTTTGTCTTTATCCTGTGAAGCCATGGGTATCTGCCAATACCCTTTTGTCAAGTCTAGTTTTGAAAAATACTTCGCATTCGCTACCCTTGACAATAAATCTTCAGTGTTTGGAATGGGCTCCGGATCAAATACAGTAATGTCATTCAGCCGTCTAAAATCCACACAAAATCTGTTACTACCATCAGATTTACGTACTAATACTACAGGTGACGCATAAGCTGATTGTGATTTCTCAATTACTCCCAATTCTAGCATTTTCTCAACCTCATCTGAAATAGTTTGTCGCACAGCAGGTGGAACTGGGAATGGTTTTGATATAACAGGTGAACTTCTCGTTAATTTCACATTATGTTCTATCAAGTGTGTACGACCAGGCATGTCTGTCATAATGTCTGAAAAATGACTAACAAGCTTTTCAACGTCCTGTTTTTGACTCAAGTTCAGCTTCTCATCCATTTGAACATCATCACAAGTTTCTATCTGTTTTAGAGGAGGCAAATTGACCTGAACACAATCATCTTGATCATCATCTTCTATTACAATGTTTGCACTCGCCTGTTGTTCATCTGAACATTTCTTGTCATCTGCACTTCCTTTACCTGGATTTTGCCTTTCCACATACTTCTTAAGAAGGTTTGCATGGTAGATTTTATCTTTTCCCTTAACTTCGACAAGATAATCATTTTTCCTTACACATGCGGTGACTACATATGGTCCTTGCCACTGAAGAAGTAATTTACTGTTATTAGTTGGGCGTAAAATTAACACTTTGTCGCCAACTTTGAACTGTCTTTCTTTTGATCTTGTGTCATAATACTTCTTGTACCTCTTCGAGGAACGACTAAGTTCGTCTTGGGCAAGTTTACATGTATCTTCCAACCTTTCTCTTAAATCAACTACATACCCATAGGTAGACTTTACTTCTTCATCTTCAATTTCCCCTGACCAAAGTTCTTTCAGAATTGTTAAGGGACCACGAACAGTCCTACCATAAAGAAGTTCAAAGGGTGAAAACCCCAAACTCTCTTGTGGTGCTTCTCTATATGCAAATAACACTGCTGGTAAATATCGATCCCAATCATTTGGTTTCTCAGAACACATACGTTTGAGCATTGTTTTCAGCGTACCATTGAATCGTTCAACTAACCCGTTACAAATTGGGTGATAGGGTGAAGTTCGTAATTGTTTAATGGATAACAGTCTCCCAACTTCTTTCATTACACCTGATGTAAACTGTGAACCTCTATCCGTCAGGATTTCTTCTGGAACTCCAACTCTACAAAAAATCTCTAAGAGAGCTTCTGCTACTCGCTCTGTCTCTATACCTCGGAGTGCGATAGCCTCTGGGTAACGAGTGGCATAATCTACTAAAGTCAAGATATACCTGTTCCCTCGTTCTGTGATGGGTTGTATAGGACCTACTAGATCGACTGCTACTCTCTTGAACGGAGTATCAATTAAAGGCATTTCACCTAAGGGAACTTTAGTTACTCTACCCTTATTAACAGTTCGTTGACATATGTCACACGATTGGCAATACCTTTTCACATCAGCTTGTATTGCTGGCCAAAAGAAATTAGCTTGGATTCTGTCGGTGGTTTTCTTAACCTTAAGATGTCCAGCTAGTGGTGAGTCATGTGCTAATTTCAGCACCTTTTCACGATAAACCTTGGGTACAACAAGCTGTTTAATAATTTTACCATGTTGCACTTGTGGGGATTGATATTCTCTGAACAAGAGATTATTTCTCACACAATATCCTGTCTCTACACCTTTACCATTTAGTGACCTTTCACCTTCTGCAGCTAACGTGAACAATTTACTTAGACTCTCATCTTCTCTCTGAGCCTTAATCAGTTCTACTCTGGATTCAGACACGTGCGGTATCTCGTTAACTTTCAAGGGCTTCAGTGGTTTTGCCTTCTTTACTTTTGAGGCGCGAGTCTCTACAACACTAATTTGTGGTACTGCGGTATAAACGACCTCTTCTGTACTACATGGTCCATCTATAGTCTCATCAAGTCCTGGAGACCAATCACAAATCGGATCATCTGGACCTCTAGCTCCATTTACATTACCAACTATAATACCATACAGAGGATTTTCCATTACAAGGGCTTCAACTTGGCCTACATAATATGGCGTATCAATAGATATGTTGGCAACTGGTACCTTTCGCACTGTTCCATCTAATAGAACACATCTTTGGGTTTTATCTAGATACTCATCATCACCAACAAGAGTACGTTTCACTACAACTGTACTACAGCCCGTATCTCTTAACACTGGTACTATGTGATTTCCAACTTTCCCATGCTTCACTGGCATATTCTCATCAAATGCTGGTCTGCTTACAGCATTTACAACTGGAACTTCATCTCCTGAGTCTAATCTCACATAAGTACCTGGAGGTCTATTGAATTCATAAGTAACTGCATTTAATTCCACACAAGCAGCTAACATTTGACCACCATTTTCTTTTGTCTCAGTTTTCTGGGATGTTTCGGACTTCAGTTCTCTTAAACCTGCGGTTTTGGTTGTCTGTGACGGACTCTTAGCTTTAGTCTTACAAAACCTGGCTATGTGTCCTTTCTTGTCACATTTATAACAAGTCCTATCATCATGGAACCTTTGTTCACTAACTGAACGTTCATCTTCATTTCCTTTTACACTTCTTTCAAATGGTTTTCTCTGGCCATCTTTCATGACTTTTCTGTCATAGAACCTAGATAAAGAGGGTTTATGGGCCTCTTGATATCTATCGGCCATCTTTGTCATTTCAGACAACGAATTTGGTTTTCTCTCTTTCAAGAACAATCTCAGTTCTCTACTACTACCATTAAGTATCTGTTCTCTCATAATTAAATCAATAAGTCCATCAAATGTTTTCTCTGTAATGCTTAACTCAATCCACCTATACAAGTACCGTTTTATGCGTTCAGCAAACTGTGAGTACGATTCATTTGTCTCTGGTCTACTCTGTCTAAACTTAGTTCTAAATCCATCTTCAGTGAATTCATATCTAGATAGTAGTGCTCGTTTCAATTCATCATAATTACTGGCCAATTCATCAGGCAGGCGTGTATAAACCTCAACGGCCTTTCCTGTCAAGAGTACACATAAAGGCAATGACCATTCATCACGTGACCATTTCATACTTGTTGCATATCTTTCAAATCTACCCAAGTAGGCATCCATATCATCAACCTTTTCATTGAAGGGTGGCATTTTAGGAATTCTATTAGCCTGGATTTTCATGCTATCTTCTAGCAAGTTTCCAGCTGAAGGACCTAGTTTTGCTTTCTCTTGAGTTATACTTAACTCTATAGTTTTCATTTCCCTCTCGTGTTCTCGTTCTTCTTGTTTCTCTTCTCTAAGCAACCTTCGTTCTTCCTTAGCCTCTGCTTGCCTAACCCGAGCAAATTCTATGAGTTCCTTATCCTCCAAGTGTAACTCTTTGCCAATCTCTAGATATTTTTGAAACTCCATTGTATCAACTGAAGTATATAAATACGTAACAACTAATTGTACTTCTAAGTGATACCAAACCTACAACTAAGACTACTGAAAATGTCAAAACTGTTGTCAGTATACAGCTATGTCTTCTTCCGAATCTACCGTCGTCCCTTTTGAATGGGAGGGATTTTTAAACCTCCCGGACAGGCCCCCAATTGTCACAGATGGAACGTGATTTTGTTAAATTGGACGGGAGGTCGGACAGACACCAAACAACAACAACAAAATCGACCTAATCAGAAGAGGTTAAACTTCAGAAAAAAATAAAAGAATTTAATTACGACGAACCAACTAATTCTCTAACAACTCCCAATTATACAGATTACAGATAAACTAATAGATACGATAGGGTACATAAATTTAATCTTGGTGGTCTCCTCAAATTGGGCTGCGCCCCAGCCTAAAAACCCTGCGTTATGAAAATCGAAAAGAAAACAAAATACTAGACTAAGCCAATGATTGGTTGTGGGGTGAAACCAAATTTAGTCAAAATTGTCATGCACCGGTTTCTGTAAAAATAGACAATAAGCATGCAATTTTTAGCCATTTTGACAAAACATTACTTACAGAAAGCTTGAGAGTGCCGGACTAAAGCCTCTGGTTTTTGGCCGATTTGAGGGAAGAGTTAAGCATATTACAATCTGCATTGACACTGGTGGTGGTTCGTGGGTGTGGGTGTGGGGTAGACGTGGCAGGTAGCTGATGCCGAGGTCTTCCCGCCGTGGCCTTGTGTGTATCGTCCAGTCCCTTGCATCCGTGCAGTCCAGCGCGGTGCTCCTGAAGGCTCCTCAGCCCACAACCACTCCCCACCGTGTCAATGTGGCACTCTGCCGAATTGTGGCCTCCTATGCCTTATATACTGGCTTTTACATACATTCACTACTCCCAATGCCCCTCCAGAAGGGTTCTATTATACAAATATAAAACAGAACACCTGGTCACAATACTGGGCAGTAGGGTTGGGGTGGCACCCACACTCCCACACAATGCCTTTTGTTAACAGAAATCTTGGGTCTCACGAAAGCCCCCCTGAACTGATGGCTCTGAATAAATTAACTCCCTGAGGAAAAATACAATTACCCAGTGACCACAAGTATACAACAATACAGTTGGGACTCTTGACAGATATACAAAATTGTTGCAAACTGCTTACTGACTAAAATTACCAAAATGCAAATCTCAAAATTTAGTGGACCTGACGTTTCAATCCTAGCAGGACCTTTCTCAAAGGCAGGACCTTTCTCAGTGAACACTAAATGCAATACTGAGAATATTAAGTTTATACAAAAACTGTTGCGAACGGACTAAAATGACCTGCAACACATCAATCTCAAAGTTAGAGGGCCTGATGTTTCAATCCTAGTAGGACCTTTCTCAAAGCCTGTGAGAAAGGTCCTGCTAGGATCGAAACGTCAGGCCCTCCTAATTCCTGATTTGAGCATTTTAGACATTGTAGTCAGTGAGCAGTTTACATGTTTGCATATTACTCTATTATTGATTCCACTACCTACCTTGTCCACATTCGGTTGGTCATCATTATCCGTGGCAACTCTCAGTGCTGTGTTCAGTTTTTGCTTGCACTCTTGTAGTTGCCCGTTCCTTGCTAGGAGGTTAGCTTCAACAATCAGCAGATCAATGTTTTCAGGACTGATGCACAAGGCTCTCTGTATGACTTCAATTCCCTCTGCGTAGCGTTGGTAAAAGCCATGACACTTGGCAAGATTCTCTAATATTACCTAGGACACAAACAAGCAAGACATAATAAGATAATACTTTAAGGTTTGTACGGTGGAAAAACTTAGTGGAAGGTTTGCGGTGACACCATGTATATGTATTCTCTTTCAAGAAATATGGCTCTTTTCAGAGCCATATTTCTTGAAAGAGAAGACATATACATGGTGTCTTCTATGAGTTAGTAGGTAGTGTAAGTCAGGCTATTTCTCTCAGTTGGGTAAGCCAGTTGATTTGTTCATCGTTTGGGCTTGAGAGGTCAGTCATCCCGTTAGGTGGTTGGAGGTCAGGGCAGTTGTAGATGATATGATCTGTTGCTGCTCATCTGCACTGAGGGGCATGCTGGTGAATCGCGAAGTTTCCAGCGATGCATGTTGGCGCTGAATCTGCCAACCCCAGTTCACAGCCGATTGAGTGTTACCCACTCTCTCCGAGGTAGTTCAGAGCCATCAGGGAGCTTTCATGCCGGGGGAACTCAGTGAAATGCCGAGGGCGAATCGTCTCTTCCCATATACATGGTGTCACCGCAAACCTTCCACTAAGATTTCAATTGCAAAAGAATGACTTCAATGAGGGCTTCATCTCATTAATATGGTGGCTAAGATGTGCCAGTACAATAGTTCATTAAAAATGATAGATATAAAATGATGTTTGCGTCGAGGAGAATGTAATTCAAAGAGGGTTTGCCCTTACGCGACGTGATAGACGTCCGTACTAGAATTCGGGAGTCGCGGGTTAGAATCCCGCCCGAGCTGCCTGAAATATTTTCATCAGGCACTGGGCAAAGCACTTAGCACTCAGTGTTTATCACGTCGAGCAAGGGCAAACCTCATTGAATTAGTTCATTACAGCTACAAATTATATCTACTTCTCATAAATGTAGCATGGCATTTCAATCCTAGCATAATCCTTCTCAAAAGCTGAATGATGAAACAGATAGGAAAGGAGAGAGGCAACATGAAACTGATGACAGACAAATCACAAAGGAGGAAAGCTGACAGACAGACTCAGTACATCTATCTTCACCTACTTCTACCAAGAGGTTAGGTACGGTGGAACGTCGCTATAATGAACATCTCAGGATCCGTGAAAATTGTTTGGTATAGCAGTCATTCATTATAGCAGTTGCCGCCGTATATGCACAAACTTATACATAGTGAACAAAAGGGCATGTTTGTTATAGCTGAATGTTCGGTATATTGGCATTCATTGTAGCGACGTTCCACTGTTCTTGCAAAAGACACTTCTGTCTGGCTTGATAGGTAAGGTGACGCTTCAAAACCAGATGTCAGCTGATGTACAAACTAATGAACTAACGTTAATTTGCAAATTAACAACATTCATTGGAAGACTTTTTGTTGAAGTGTATGCGCTCCACTAATCAAAACACTTTGAGTGATTTTGTTGATTGAAGACCAAAGGAACTTGAGTCTTGGGCAAGATTGGTAGAGTATGCTGGGGTTTTTCAATCAAAACTTACAAACAACAACTGTCAGAATTGTGTTGATTTCGTGAGACATGGCTGGAACAAGATACCATACAGACCTTGAACTTCTTGTGGTGGATATACTTTATGAGAAAGATTTCAGGCTCTTCATTGGCAAGGTAGCGAGATTCATCCGCACAGGCACTAGGTACAAATAATCTCTTAGTAAAATTCAAAGGACCCGACATTTTGATCCAAGCAGGAACTTTCTTAAAGGTCCTGCTGTCTGCCTTTGAGAAAGGTCCTGCTAGGATAGAAACGTCAGGTCCTCCTAATTCTTGAGCTTCACATTTGGGTCAGTTTAGTCAGAGAGCAGTTTGTAACATTTGTGGGTATTGCTCTAAGTCAGTTTGTGTGGTTCTATGAACTGATCAATTCTACTGATCAATCCTGTCAACTCGGTGCCTTTGAACTTACCAAGTCATCAGGGAACAATTCTGCAGCTGCTAACATTAATTTCTGGCCTTCCTCTCGATGGTTGTTGTTTACAAACGTGCTGTAGGCGTAAGTATATAGACCAGGATCCTTCCCATCAGGATTCTTACTGATGAGGTCAAGGAGAGTATCGGCATCACCATCTCTGGCAAGAAGGACTAGCTTACGTCCAAGAACACGCATACTGCTTGGAAACCTGAACACAGACAAGAAAATGTCATCATTCATGATTGATAGATGCTCACTCAACTTCTTGGGAGTTCAACTTCCTTTCTTTCAAATAAGGTTTGTTCTTTACAAAGATATACAGCATTTAATGGTTGACTTGCATCTGACTGGCACCCCCACCCTGGCAAAGACTAGTTGACTATCAGTGAAGGCCACCATCTAAGGGCTGGATAGCTCAGATGGAAGAGCACTGGAACGTTAATCCGGAAGTCTTGAATCCAAGTCAAGTTGTTCAAAAGTTCCCAGTCAGTTTTTCCTTGGTTTGTTTTCTTTACAAAGATATCACACACTCTATCAAAATTAAACACAAAGTAATCACACTGTTTAGTTGTATTACTTCATTATCATGAAAACTCAAAATGATTTTTTTTTTCCCAAACTAAAAGTTGGATGATAAATTTGTCACATTTGTTCATTACATCAACTACTAAATACTAGAGTAATATACAAAATTTTGCTTACTGACTAAAAATGGCCAAAATGCAAATTTTAAAATTTAGGACGGGCCTGACATTTCGATCCTAGCAGGACCTTTCTCAAAATTGTTTAAAAACTCCCAGTCCATTTGTCCTTTCTTTGCTTGACTATTCAAGGGGACTCACTTAGTCAAGGCAAAATCCAAGGTGTGTTCAAAAGGTCTCTCCGGTCTCTGGTTGCCAAGGAGACGTTCGTCCAGTTGATCCAAGGTAACAAACATATCCTCGGTAGCAAACTTAGCGGTGATGACTCTCTCTAAGACTCTGTGGGCTTCTTCCATTTGACCCTGTCCGACGTGATGTCGAAGTACGGCTGTGTTTAAGGACTCCAGAGATTGGTCCATCAAACCTTGTTTATACAAAGCTTCTCCTGTGCATTCACAAAGAAACAGATCACCCAAGAGCATACTTGACCACTGTTTATAAGCCAGCACGTGACTTATAGTAGGTATCTTTTGCATCTCGTTTGGCACAGCAGCGATGGAAATGTACAAATAAGAATGTGGACAATATGATTATCTTCTTTGCTCATTTCCACTTCTGTTCTGCACCAAATGAGATGCAATAATACCTACTATAGGTCATTTGATGCCATGTAAACATTGGTCGTGCAATCGGTCTATTATACATCAAACAGAGCAAACCTTAATTAAAGTCCATTTTCCTTGAAAACTCATATCACATTATATCTATATTTTCACACAGTCTTTCTGATTAATGGAACTCAATCTATAATGCAGTTAATATCTGTCTAAAAGTGCCCATGTGCATGTGTACTTCAATCTCAACGAGTACACACTGCCTGAAACGTTGAGCTACTGGCTCTTTCCAGAGCCACACTCCATCTCACAAGAGAATGTGCCACTGCAAATCCTCCACATATTGCATCACATTGATTGCAACTCCAAAAGTGTTTTCTACCTCAGGTCAGACTTTTAGAACATAGGTTTCTTTACAAAGCCTGATGTTTCCTTAATCATTCTTCCTTTGAGGAAAGGTGCTAGAAGCTTAATGTTTGCAATTCCATAATTTCAGTCATCATTTGAGTATTCCATTCATTGTAACTTTACACTATCTGTACATTTAAATGCATTTTGAAAGCACTTGTAAGCACAATGGATAGACTTTCTTACCTGCCTGATTGAAGAATGGAATAGCCTTATCAAATTGTTCTTTGATCACGTAAGCTAAGGCAATATTCTCTTGCACCATGATAGTATCTAAGCCTTCTGCTCCATATGCAACCTATTCAATGACAAATACAAGTTGGATTCTTTTATTCTTTATTCCAAAACACAATATGTATGTTCTCTCGTTTTGCAATGAACAATCCAAATTTGTTTTAATATAGATGTAAGGAAAGATTCCTAAAACAACACAAGAATTTGTTCAGTTTTGATTGTAAAAATGGATCATTGCTTTGACCAATACTAAGGACTTTTCTACAATCAAGGAATAAATATAAAGAGCTATGAATTGTACCAATAATTGAAGAACACAATTATATTTCTGAAAAAGGATACATAAACCATCCACTATATCAGAAGCCAACCATCCCTGGTCATAGGAATGTTCCGTGACCTACTTTAAATGATTTTTGAATTCATGAACATCAGTTGCCTAATTCATAACCTTGAATTTTTGTAAATTTCCTTGGTAAATTTGAATTGAGAGTTTTGGTAAATTTCCAATAGCAATTTGATTTTTTGAAATATTTTTTGGGGGTAATTTGAATGATCTCCTGTGAACTGTTTTTAATTCATTCTCAGGACTGCTATGAACAGTCAAACAAACCAGAAAAGAATATTGCAAAATTGTAGTTAGTGGCCTAACATTCCGATCCTAGCAGAACCTTCATCAGAGGCTAAATGACTCAACACACAAGTGGAGAAATAAGACAGTTTGCTTGGGGTTAGCAGTCTCATCTGAGAAAAGGTCCAGCTAGGATCGACACATTAGGCCACTAACTACAATGTTGCATTTTACCACAGGTCCAACTGGTTGGTAAGCAGTTAGCAACAGATTAACATTTTTTGGTTCAAAAAAAAAATTTATAATGTTTTGTTTTTGTTTATGTTTTTAATTTTTTTATGAAAGATCGAAAACACAAGGCCTCATAAGGCCACTGGAGGTGATGGCTACAGGAATAAATAGAAGAGGAATAGACAGATAAAGAAATAAGACAGGGTTAAAGGGAACGAAGGTATCTATTCACGTTCCTCTTGAACAGATCCAGTTTGTACGAAGATGGAAAACAGGATGTAGGTAGAGAGTTCCAAAGCGTAGCAGTACGGGGGAAGAAGCTATTGGAACATTTCACAGTACTGCGCTTCGGAACAGAAACAGTAAAGGGGTGCGAAGCTGTAGCAAAGCATGTGCTTTGAGCAAAGGTGCGTACAGGAGGGACAACGGATAAAAGACCCCCTGCACATCTACCATGGAAGTAAAACTGGACTGATTTGACTGTGGACTCACCTGGTAGATATCCAATGCTTCTAAGTACATAGAAAGAGCTTGGTCAGTCTTCTGAAGACGTTGCATGTATGCACCATACGTTGTCAAGACCTTAGCCACCTCTGGATGGTCACGACCATAAGCCTTCTCACTAATATCTATAGCTCTAATAATAATGAGAAAATAACGGATATTCACTTCAATATCAAAGGCTGTAATTCATAAACAGATAAAGGATAGGATATAGGTTCTCATTTGCCAACATACTTTTTTTATTGGGAATTATTTTTGG
This sequence comes from Luidia sarsii, assembly GCA_949987565.1. Taxonomy (NCBI): domain Eukaryota; kingdom Metazoa; phylum Echinodermata; class Asteroidea; order Paxillosida; family Luidiidae; genus Luidia; species Luidia sarsii. Next base: position 26,408,247 of record OX465104.1, on the reverse strand, counting down.
TTTGTGTCACAAATGGGATGGATTTAATGGTGGACAAAATATGCATGGTTTCATGTCTAAGAGAGAGACGAGTTGTATCATATCGACACCTAAGTAACAAAAGGTGAAATGTTCAATCAATTATAGAAATTTTTCATTGGCAATCTATCTTCTCAAGATTACACTTGCATTTAATGCCCGAGATGTACCCATAGATAAATGTGAGTTTGCTGTTGACTGTCAAATCTTATTTAACCCTACATTGCTTGAAATAACATGATTATCTGCTCTGATTGTTACCTTGCTTGTGTTAATTAATTTTCCAATAAGTGTGCTTTCAGATAAGACTTGAAGGTTTGCATGGTGGGAATACTAAGTAAAAGGTTTGCGGTGACACCATGTAGCACTTCTCTAGGGATAAGACTTGAGGGTTTGCATGGTGGAAATACTAAGTAGAAGGTTTGCGCTGACAACCTGTAGCACTTCTCTAGGGATAAGACTTGAGGGTTTGCATGGTGGAAATACTAAGTGGAAGGTTTGCGCTGACACCATGTAGCACATCCCTAGGGATAATAATTGAAGGTTTGCATGGTGGAAATACTAAGTGGAAGGTTTGTGGCGACAACATGTAGCACTTCTCTTAAAGCTCTGAAAAGAGCCAGTAACTCAACGTTTCGGGTAGTGTGTACACTGAGAGCAATCTCCTGACGACGGGCAGAGTACACACTGCCCGAAACGTTGATTTACCAGCTCTTTTCAGAGCCACACTCCTTCTTGAAAGAGAAGTGTTACATGGTGTCACCACAAACCTTTCCTTCAAGAATTACTCTGCAGTAATTGAAATCACAGTTCCATCACCGTTGTCAGTTTGTCTTTCATGAAAGCATGGGTCATCTTGAAGACGTACCTTTGATAAGTTGCCTGTACGTCCTCCTGAGTCTTGTCAGGATTTCTGACGTGACATTTTGCCAAGTTGAGCAAGACTCCACCGACATCAGGAGGTAGACTGTCAAAGTATATCTCTTCATAGATCTGTGATTGGAATAACGGCGTACAGATGAGTAAGATATGTTCCTTGGGGTAGATGATGAAAGTTAGCGTGAAAACAAACTCAAACACAAAGGTTTATTTCACATAGAATCCAATGGATTAAATGGAACTAAACTGAAATTTGAACAAAGGTGAAATTTTAAAGCTTCTTCTAAGATCACACCATCAGGCTATCTAGACTTTTGAGATTTGTATTTTGGTTGTTAAAGTCAATAAGAAATTTGCATTAGTTTGTATTACTTTTCTCCAGAGAAGCTTAAGATGATATGGACTATGGAATCAGTCTAAATCTAAACCTTCTATTTCATTTCTTAAGTCAAACTTAAAAAGGAAAATCTATCTGGGAACTGTGAAATATTTTTGAAAAATGGCAAAGAGCAAGGGTGGGGGCGCCAGTCAGAAGCAATTCATCTTTTAACTGCTGTATATCATGAAGCAGAAAGGTCCTGCTAGGATCAAAACGTCAGGCCCATAACTTTTGAGATTACAGTAGATCTCCAGGGATTGCACACCCATTTTCATTCAGATGCAAACAACCAATTGTAGTAAACCTGGCTACAGCAGCTTGGGGATCACACAGGGTTTTCAGTCCAGGTTTTCTTTGCCATTTTTCACCTTTAAAAGGTAAGGTGTTACTTACTTGCAGTGACCTCTGCAGGGTTTTAGCAGCCTCTTCATAACGGCCCAGAATACACAGCATAGAGCCAATGTTATTAATACTACTTGCAATGGTGTCATCATTATCTCCTTCCGCTTTCTCCTTATGTAAGGCCAAGGCTTGCTGGAAGTATTCAAGAGCCTGCACAACAAGGATATGAAGAACAAGCACCTAAACAACTAGGATCATGTCCTTGGGGTCTAGCTACCAGCCTTTACATCTATCTGCAGCACATGTGGGATGCAGAATCTAAAGGCATTGGAGCATCCGCCTGACTAGGTAAGTCCACTCTCTTTGAGTCCTAGGCTTGAGTTGGGTTCGGCCATTCTACAGATTCTAAGTTGAGCTCCTTCTGTATCTATCTGTCTAAGACTGTCCAAAATCGAAGTCGATCCTAGCAGGACCTTTCTCAAACAAAGGTCCTGCTAGGATCGAAACGTCAGGCCCTCTTAATTTTTGATATTTGCTATTTTGGTCGTTTTAGTCAGTAAGCATTTTGCAACAATTTTGCATATTACTGTGTGAGCTCCCAATCGGTATGTCTACACTTAAGCAAACCTGTTAGCTATTGTATGCCCCTGTACTCTGTCATCTGCTGTACATGTGACTGGTGCTGCAATGGGACTATTGGCGAGTACCTGGTATTTACTCAATGTAAGGGCAACTTGAAAAAAGGTACGATGAAAGAAGAAAGGTGAAACCATGGAGATTGAAGAGGAATCCTATCATGGCTTTGTGAACACTAAATAATAACATTCAAAATATTAATTCACAAATGGAGGAAAGAGTGCATTCTAATGACTACACGAAAAGAGAAAAATATCCCCTCTCAAGAGCAGTGGGACTCAAGAGGGCGCTATTTAGGTTTCTAGTCATGAATATCACATCACACACCTTTTCAGGGTGGCCAACTTTCAACTCCACAAAGCCAATGTTGTTCAGGGTGACTGCCTTTTCAGACATCCAAACCTCGTGGTCAAGCCTTCGACACAAACATCCAAACTGAATTCAGTAATGATTGCATGATAAAAACAGGGAAAATCATGAGAACGAAATAGTTATTTACAGCATTTTTTCAGCCATTGTTTGAATATAAGATACATAGGTAACGTTATCCTTCTGTAGCAGGCAATAGTCGTATATAACGAGTGCCATAGTTAAACTATCTCCCTGTGTAGCACTCAATAGTTGTATATAACAAGACAAAGATCAACTACATGTATTGTCCTGTGAAGCAGTCAACTGTTGTATATGAGGGAAACAGTTCAACTATTTCCCCATGTAGCAGTTAATAGTTGTATATTAGGAGGAACATAGTTAAACTACCTCCCTATGTAGCAAGCAAAAGTTGTATATAACGAGGAACACTATTTCCCTGTGAGTTGTGAGGGACATAGTTAAACTATTTCCCTGTGTAGCAGTCAATAGTTTTATTAGTACAGATACATACTTCTCTTTGAGAGCAAGAAGTCTGTTGTGGATAGCATAAGCCTCATCAAATCTCCCAATGTCAGCATAGAAGCAAGCTAGTTGGTTATGGTGCTTGAAGTAACTCAGGGCTTCTTCGTGTTTGGCAGTTAACACTTCACAATCCTTCAGCTCAGGCTGTAGAATCCACAAACAGGAAATATACCAGAAATCTTATAAGAGATATTCTTATCATCCAAACTTTAGAGGGCTTGACATTATGATTTCTGATCCTAGCAGGACTAGCCTTTCTCAGGGCTGTCTCATATTTCAAACCTCCTGCAATGACTATTACGTTAACCTATTTTAAGGCAAGGAAAATCACTGAATTTCTTTGGCTATTTCATTAATAATTTTGCAAACTGCTTCCAGACTAAATGACTTAAATGAGCAGTGGGCCTGACGTTTCGATCCTCACAGAAAACGTCTGAAAGTCTGCGAGAAAAGTCTGAGAAAAACTCTTAGATGGCAGTCTTCAATCAACAAAGTGTTTTGATTAGCGGAGCGTATACAACAACCAAAAAGTCTTCAAATCAATGTGGTTAATTTGCAAATTAATGTTAGTTCATTACTTCGTTAGCTGATTTCTGGTTTTGACGAGGGAGCTCTTCTCTAACCTCCAAATCTTGTCAGAGCCACATACTGTCTCAAAAGAGATGTTTTGCATGGTTTCACCGCAAACCTTCCACTTAACTACGATCAGGAAGATCCAACTTCACCAACTCACATGCATTCTAATAGCCCTCAGCAGCAACGGTTCCAGCACAGTGCGGTGCCCTGCCTCCTCCAGGAACTGACCAATGCTAGCAACCAAGGGCACCAGCTGCTTGAAATAGATTGAGCAGGCAGCATGCAGTTATGGCTTATAGAACACACTGGCTATGGCTGGATGTTATGCACAAGTCTATGGGACTTCATCATAGCCACTACCTAATAACTTCAATAGACTTGTGTGTAGTTTGAAGCTCTAGCCAATGATTTCAGACAGTGTCATTTATATTGCAAAGTCACTAAACAATTTGTAAATGAATTCTCAACAAAGTTTGTCTTTAAAAAAACCCCACAAAGTCCACAACAACTGTAAACCCTTCATGCTGGGAAATTGATGGCAAACCTAAGTCAAAACTGACCAAGAAATGCTCCTTAAGTTATAAATGTAAACTGCTTCATGATTAATTTGAACACAATGCAAATCTCAAAGGTCGAGGGCCAAACATTTTGATCCAAGCTGGACCTTTCTCAAAGTTCCTGCTAGGATTGAAACATCAGACACTCAACATTTTTTGAAATGAACAAAATATAGTGGACTGGATGTCACTGGTTACCTGGTTAGCTGGACTAGGCATGGGCGGGGTACCAGTCTCCTCAATGCTGTCTGTATACAGCAATGCGACTTGTTCATCCAATGCTCTCATGTACAACTGTTGAATCTCCTTCCCTGGTAACCCGGTGCTCTTCCAGTAGTCAACAAGGTCATATTTATGCTGATCCCTGTAACAAAAGGCAATACAGATGACTAAAAGGCAGTGTAACACAAGGTTCTTACAGGTCACGGCACAAATTTCTGATTTTTTTTTACTAGACAGCAGGTCTAGTAACTGAAGACTCTTACTGAACCTGAAGTATTTTTTACAAGACCTGTGCCATAAATAAGAATAAACAAACAAATTTTGCCATGAAAGGAATACCATGAGAAAGTGCTGTTTACTTGTACAGGTCAAAGTCAAAGCAATGCCATTTTCTTCATGGTGCGAGAAAAAAACCACTAGACAGCTGGTCTAGTGCAGTCACACTTGGCACTAGACCGACGCTGAAATCACTAGACTCGGTCCAGTGGATATTTCAAGCCCTGCAGGTATTTAATTCCTGGCAGTAATTGCGAAGCAAACCACCAATCTGCCTCTGAGAAAGGTCCTGCTAGGATTGAAACTTCAGGCCCACTAAATTTTTGAAATCTTCCAAACTGTGAAATGTCCCTTGTGCAAGAGAAATTCTCCTTTTTACATACAGTACAGTTGGTTGCCTTCAAGTTGTCTGCCAAGGGCTTCCAAGAAAATGTTCCATAAAATATTTGACTGAAAATGGGTATTAATGACTAAAATGAGGTACAGTATACTTCCCTGACATCTGACGTAAAAAGAAACTGTAACGGAAAAATGTATTTGTTAAGGTTTGCTTAGATAGTATGGTGCGAGTATAAAAAACACTGACACATAAATACCACTAGAGGGCGCCATCCAATACATTCTGTCACTGTCACACAATCAGACCTACCTAAAGAGGGCAGTAAACAGAGCCAAGTTCAACAGGCACTCCTCCAACCGATCCTTGGCATCCAGTTTACAGAGTAACCATGGCAACTCATTGATCACCCTGTCCGGCACCTTGGTGTCATATCGGGAGCTCAGATCCTGTTGGAAACAAAGAAAATGGAAGAGAAATATGGACATGAAAATCAAACAAATCAACGAGAAACTGGCTGAGAACGTTTGCCATATACAGCAGTGAATGGTTGAATTGCTTCTGACTGGCGCCCCCTCCCCGGCAAAGACTAGTTGACTATTAGGGAAGGCTACCATCTAAGGGCTGGATAGCTCAGATGGTAAGAGCACTGGTGTGCCAAAGACTAGTTGACTATTTGGGAAGGCCACCATCTAAGGGCTGGATAGCTCAGATGGTAAGAGCGCTGGTGTGCCAAAGACTAGTTGACTATTTGGGAAGGCCACCATCTAAGGGCTGGATAGCTCAGATGGAAGAGCACTGGTGTGCCAAAGACTAGTTGACTATTAGGGAAGGCCACCATCTAAGGGCTGGATAGCTCAGATGGTAAGAGCGCTGGTGTGCCAAAGACTAGTTGACTATTAGGGAAGGCCACAATCTAAGGGCTGGATAGCTCAGATTGTAAGAGCACTGGTGTGCCAAAGACTAGTTGACTATTAGGGAAGGCCACCATCTAAGGGCTGGATAGCTCAGATGGTAAGAGCGCTGACTAGTTGACTATTAGGGAAGGCCACCATCTAAGGGCTGGATAGCTCAGATGGTAAGAGAACTGGTGTGCCAAAGACTAGTTGACTATTAGGGAAGGCCACCATCTAAGGGCTGGATAGCTCAGATGGTAAGAGCGCTGGTGTGCCAAAGACTAGTTGACTATTTGGGAAGGCCACCATCTAAGGGCTGGATAGCTCAGATGGTAAGAGCGCTGGTGTGCCAAAGACTAGTTGACTATTTGGGAAGGCCACCATCTAAGGGCTGGATAGCTCAGATGGAAGAGCACTGGTGTGCCAAAGACTAGTTGACTATTAGGGAAGGCCACCATCTAAGGGCTGGATAGCTCAGATGGTAAGAGCGCTGGTGTGCCAAAGACTAGTTGACTATTAGGGAAGGCCACAATCTAAGGGCTGGATAGCTCAGATTGTAAGAGCACTGGTGTGCCAAAGACTAGTTGACTATTAGGGAAGGCCACCATCTAAGGGCTGGATAGCTCAGATGGTAAGAGCGCTGACTAGTTGACTATTAGGGAAGGCTACCATCTAAGGGCTGGATAGCTCAGATGGTAAGAGCGCTGACTAGTTGACTATTAGGGAAGGCCACCATCTAAGGACTGGATAGCTCAGATGGTAAGAGCGCTGACTAGTTGACTATTAGGGAAGGCCACCATCTAAGGGCTGGATAGCTCAGATGGTAAGAGCGCTGGTGTGCCAAAGACTAGTTGACTATTAGGGAAGGCCACCATCTAAGGGTTGGATAGCTCAGATTGTAAGAGTGCTGGTGTGCCAAAGACTAGTTGACTATTAGGGAAGGCCACCATCTAAGGGCTGGATAGCTCAGATGGTAAGAGCACTGGTGTGCCAAAGACTAGTTGACTATTAGGGAAGGCCACCATCTAAGGGCTGGATAGCTCAGATGGTAAGAGCACTGGTGTGCCAAAGACTAGTTGACTATTAGGGAAGGCCACTATCTAAGGGCTGGATAGCTCAGATGGTAAGAGCGCTGGTGTGCCAAAGACTAGTTGACTATTTGGGAAGGCCACCATCTAAGGGCTGGATAGCTCAGATGGAAGAGCACTGGTGTGCCAAAGACTAGTTGACTATTAGGGAAGGCCACCATCTAAGGGCTGGATAGCTCAGATGGTAAGAGCGCTGGTGTGCCAAAGACTAGTTGACTATTAGGGAAGGCCACAATCTAAGGGCTGGATAGCTCAGATTGTAAGAGCACTGGTGTGCCAAAGACTAGTTGACTATTAGGGAAGGCCACCATCTAAGGGCTGGATAGCTCAGATGGTAAGAGCGCTGACTAGTTGACTATTAGGGAAGGCCACCATCTAAGGGCTGGATAGCTCAGATGGTAAGAGAACTGGTGTGCCAAAGACTAGTTGACTATTAGGGAAGGCCACCATCTAAGGGCTGGATAGCTCAGATGGTAAGAGCGCTGGTGTGCCAAAGACTAGTTGACTATTTGGGAAGGCCACCATCTAAGGGCTGGATAGCTCAGATGGTAAGAGCGCTGGTGTGCCAAAGACTAGTTGACTATTTGGGAAGGCCACCATCTAAGGGCTGGATAGCTCAGATGGAAGAGCACTGGTGTGCCAAAGACTAGTTGACTATTAGGGAAGGCCACCATCTAAGGGCTGGATAGCTCAGATGGTAAGAGCGCTGGTGTGCCAAAGACTAGTTGACTATTAGGGAAGGGCACAATCTAAGGGCTGGATAGCTCAGATTGTAAGAGCACTGGTGTGCCAAAGACTAGTTGACTATTAGGGAAGGCCACCATCTAAGGGCTGGATAGCTCAGATGGTAAGAGCGCTGACTAGTTGACTATTAGGGAAGGCTACCATCTAAGGGCTGGATAGCTCAGATGGTAAGAGCGCTGACTAGTTGACTATTAGGGAAGGCCACCATCTAAGGACTGGATAGCTCAGATGGTAAGAGCGCTGACTAGTTGACTATTAGGGAAGGCCACCATCTAAGGGCTGGATAGCTCAGATGGTAAGAGCGCTGACTAGTTGACTATTAGGGAAGGCCACCATCTAAGGGCTGGATAGCTCAGATAGTAAGAGCACTGGTATGCCAAAGACTAGTTGACTATTAGGGAAGGCCACCATCTAAGGGCTGGATAGCTCAGATGGTAAGAGCACTAGTGTGTGCCAAAGACTAGTTGACTATTAGGGAAGGCCACCATCTAAGGGCTGGATAGCTCAGATGGTAAGAGCGCTGGTGTGCCAAAGACTAATTGACTATTAGGGAAGGCTACCATCTAAGGGCTGGATAGCTCAGATAGGAAGAGTGCTGGTGTGCCAAAGACTAGTTGACTATTTGGGAAGGCTACCATCTAAGGGCTGGATAGCTCAGATGGTAAGAGTGCTGGTGTGCCAAAGACTAGTTGACTATTTGGGAAGGCCACCATCTAAGGGCTGGATAGCTCAGATGGTAAGAGCACTGGTGTGCCAAAGACTAGTTGACTATTAGGGAAGGCCACCATCTAAGGGCTGGATAGCTCAGATGGTAAGAGCACTGGTGTGCCAAAGACTAGTTGACTATTAGGGAAGGCCACCATCTAAGGGCTGGATAGCTCAGATGGTAAGAGCACTGGTGTGCCAAAGACTAGTTGACTATTAGGGAAGGCCACTATCTAAGGGCTGGATAGCTCAGATGGTAAGAGCGCTGGTGTGCCAAAGACTAGTTGACTATTTGGGAAGGCCACCATCTAAGGGCTGGATAGCTCAGATGGAAGAGCACTGGTGTGCCAAAGACTAGTTGACTATTAGGGAAGGCCACCATCTAAGGGCTGGATAGCTCAGATGGTAAGAGCGCTGGTGTGCCAAAGACTAGTTGACTATTAGGGAAGGCCACAATCTAAGGGCTGGATAGCTCAGATTGTAAGAGCACTGGTGTGCCAAAGACTAGTTGACTATTAGGGAAGGCCACCATCTAAGGGCTGGATAGCTCAGATGGTAAGAGCGCTGACTAGTTGACTATTAGGGAAGGCCACCATCTAAGGGCTGGATAGCTCAGATGGTAAGAGAACTGGTGTGCCAAAGACTAGTTGACTATTAGGGAAGGCCACCATCTAAGGGCTGGATAGCTCAGATGGTAAGAGCGCTGGTGTGCCAAAGACTAGTTGACTATTTGGGAAGGCCACCATCTAAGGGCTGGATAGCTCAGATGGTAAGAGCGCTGGTGTGCCAAAGACTAGTTGACTATTTGGGAAGGCCACCATCTAAGGGCTGGATAGCTCAGATGGAAGAGCACTGGTGTGCCAAAGACTAGTTGACTATTAGGGAAGGCCACCATCTAAGGGCTGGATAGCTCAGATGGTAAGAGCGCTGGTGTGCCAAAGACTAGTTGACTATTAGGGAAGGGCACAATCTAAGGGCTGGATAGCTCAGATTGTAAGAGCACTGGTGTGCCAAAGACTAGTTGACTATTAGGGAAGGCCACCATCTAAGGGCTGGATAGCTCAGATGGTAAGAGCGCTGACTAGTTGACTATTAGGGAAGGCTACCATCTAAGGGCTGGATAGCTCAGATGGTAAGAGCGCTGACTAGTTGACTATTAGGGAAGGCCACCATCTAAGGACTGGATAGCTCAGATGGTAAGAGCGCTGACTAGTTGACTATTAGGGAAGGCCACCATCTAAGGGCTGGATAGCTCAGATGGTAAGAGCGCTGACTAGTTGACTATTAGGGAAGGCCACCATCTAAGGGCTGGATAGCTCAGATAGTAAGAGCACTGGTATGCCAAAGACTAGTTGACTATTAGGGAAGGCCACCATCTAAGGGCTGGATAGCTCAGATGGTAAGAGCACTAGTGTGTGCCAAAGACTAGTTGACTATTAGGGAAGGCCACCATCTAAGGGCTGGATAGCTCAGATGGTAAGAGCGCTGGTGTGCCAAAGACTAATTGACTATTAGGGAAGGCTACCATCTAAGGGCTGGATAGCTCAGATAGGAAGAGTGCTGGTGTGCCAAAGACTAGTTGACTATTTGGGAAGGCTACCATCTAAGGGCTGGATAGCTCAGATGGTAAGAGTGCTGGTGTGCCAAAGACTAGTTGACTATTTGGGAAGGCCACCATCTAAGGGCTGGATAGCTCAGATGGTAAGAGCACTGGTGTGCCAAAGACTAGTTGACTATTAGGGAAGGCCACCATCTAAGGGCTGGATAGCTCAGATTGGAAGAGTGCTGGTAGGCCAAACCAGATGTCTCGTGTTCTTATCCCGGTCCTGTCAAAGTTTTCTTTGCCATTTTTTAATGGAGAAGAAATGTTAGAATTTGAAGAAGCTTTGATGTTCTGATCTTTGCAAGGGCTTTCTTTACCTCTGTAAAAGGATCCAAATATTTATAGTTGAACGTCGCTATTAGGAACATCCCAGGATCCATGACAACTGTTTGGTATAGCGGTTGTTCGTTATAGCAGTTGCAGCCACATTTTTTGTGCACAAAAATTGGGAGCCAAAGGGCTCCATTATAGCTACATTCCACTGCAGCTGACAAAGATGTTTGTATTAATTGTATTAATCACTTTGCAAGGCCTGGCAGCAACCATGTCAGAATATTGGGCCTCATTCTCTGTGAGATCCTTCCTACTTGCTTGAGGATGGTTCAAGAGCCGAGTGCATCAGTGGCTTGGAGTATTCACCTGAAACTGGCGGAGGAAATAATCGGTGATGCAATTTCTTGGCTCCGTCTCTGCGTCGTTATTGCTGCAGAAATGTTGCCTGACCCCCTCAGCCAATTCGCTGTAGGCAAACCTGTCCAGAAGTCAAATCAAAGAGAATCCAAACATTGCAAACTGTTCAATGACACAAAGACAAACCTAAACTAGAGATTTATGTCTGTTGGCAACCAGAACAGAACATAACGCTTTTCCGCATCTGTTTCTCTTAAAAAAAATTGAATAAAAAATAAATAAAATTACATCAACGAGATTCGAACCCATACCATCCATTCCAAAAAATATAGTAAAAATATAGTAAATAAGACTTAAGGCTTTGCATGGTGGGTGAAACAATATAGGAGGGTTTGCGGTGACACCATGCATAAGGTCTCTTTAGGAAGAGGTATGGTTCTGAAAAGAACCTGTGTGATAACTCGACGTTCTGGCCAGTTTCTCCTGACGACGGCCAGAGCATACTGGCCAGAACGTCGGGTTTTCAGAACCTTAACCTCTGGTATGCCGTGCCAGCACTCTTACCATCTGAGCTACCCAGTCCTAGCAAAGATATTCAACTAATTAGGAAGATAGCTCAGGTGGTAACAGGGAGGGGGGTATAAGTTAAGTGAGATGTACTGGCTTAAAGTCCCATTCCTGTCAAGTTTTCTGACCTTTAGTTCCAAAATACATTCACACAGGGATACATCTATCTATCTATCTGGTCATTTGTGAGAGTTTTATGAAGGAAACTCTACAAGACTTACACATAGAGACCGGACCGTTCCACTACAAAGTCGTTCATGGCAAAGTACAGGGTGGACCATGCCTGGTCAGACAAGCCCAGAATAGTCTTCATCTCACTCTCAGACAGCCCATGTCTAGCAACAAGCACGCTGCACATCACCTGACAAGGACAACATTGAATACAGTCTTACAAGCTTTGCCTTGTCTCTTCACAATACAAGTGTGTTCCATTCCTTACCAAAAGAAGTTCTGTCAGTTTTGACTGATGTCAAGAAAAGCCAGAGGAAGTAATTCAAATCAATTCAAGAGTGATATACAAAAATGTTGCAAACTGCTTACTGACTAAAATTACCAAATTGCAAATCTCAAAGTTTAGTGGGCCTGACGTTTCGATCCTAGCAGGACCTTTCTCAAAGGCAGAGAAAGGTCCTGCTAGGATCGAAACGTCAGGCCCACTAAATTTGGACAAATCAATTCAATGAGGTTTTTGCCCTGCTCTACGTGAATTCTCAGTCAGTGCTTTGCCCGATGCCTGATGAAACAATATCAGGCAGCAAGGACGGGATTCGAACCTGCGACTCCCGCCTTCAAGTGCAGACATAATAACAATTAAACGTAGTTTTTAAAGTAAAGCTTACCTTCTTCACAAGATCTGGCCTGTCAGCTGGACTGTAATCTTTCTCAAGTCTTTTCAAAAACTTGATAAAAAGTTCTGTCACACTGAAAATGAAGTTAAAAAAACCCCAAACCTTTCAGCTAATATTTTGAACCATTTTCAAACTGACCACAAAGAGTTTACGCAAGATCAAATTCAATCTTAAATCCATTACGAAATCCTTCATGAGTTGTTTGTTTCAAAGTCATTCTAAATAATGAACAGTTGTTTGTTACCTGTTTGCAGCAAGCAGTGAATCGATGAAATCATCCAGGCCAAAAAAGCTTCCAAAACTGCAAAGTTCCTAAAAGATTCCAAAGTATAGAGTCAGTCTATCTTTGTTCTGTCATTCTAAGACAAATCTAAAAAAAAGTACAGGTACTGACATTTCCATCCTAGCAGGACATTCTGCCTTTGATAAAGGTCCTGATAAGATTGAAATATCAAGTCCTCTCCTTTTTTGGAGATTTGATTTTTGGAAATATAATATTGTAAGCAGTTTGTAACATTTTTGTATATTCAAACAAGCAAAGGAAAAACTGACTTGGAACTTTTGAACAAATTGAAAAACAGGCAAAGGAAACTTTGACTGGACCGGGACTTGAACCCGAGACCTCTGGATTGATGTTTCAGTGCTATTCCATCTGAGCTATGCAGCCCTTAGATGGTGACATTCCTTAATAGTCAACTAGTCTTTGCGGGGGTGGGGGTACCAGTCAGAAGCAATTCAACCATTAACTGCCGTATATCTCCAGGGATCACACCCCTGCTTATTTTTCATACATATTTGTAACAAGTAGTCAAAGAAATAACAATCAATATTATGGACATTTCTTTTGTGATCCATTTGATTTTTTTGTAATGATCTTAGCTCTCATCGAATCCATCTAACACCGTTACGATTGAAGACAGCCACAAACCATGGGACTATTGGCACAGCAGCCGAGTTCAAGAAAAGGTGCGTAAGTTACGCAACGTACAAATATTGCGTAAGTCTTGCGCCACAATGGCTCTTTTGTGCACTATTTAGAAAAGGCAGCAAAATGTTGCGTAAGTTACGTGAAATCGGCCACAGCTCATGGGACACTCTATCATTGATTTCGATGTTTCGCTTCATGGTTCATGGTTCAGTCAAATGTTGAAGTAAACTTCTATCATTTTCTTTGAAAGGAAATGTGCTGCTTACCTGCAGTAGAATCATGAGGAAGAGAGGGTTCTCTATCTGCTTACAAGCAATGACTCGATCATGTTGCTTAGAGGACAGCTCCTTGCCTCTGACAATCAACATCTTCTGAATGATCTCAGACTGTAGGGGCTCAGTCAGAGGGACCATGTCAAGACGTGCAAAGCCCCTCTGCTCTACCAGCTCCTGGACGGCGTCTACATCCGTGGAGGTGGTCGATAAGATGACATGGGTGGAGTCTTGGAAGGACTTTGGAAGCCAGTAAAGAGTCTGGAGAGAGATGGAAAGGAATCCGTTGAGATAGAGGTTGTTGTGTCTCAAGCAAATGCTGCAATCTCAAGCATTTCTGAAGTGTTTTAACAGAGACATGAATTTCATCACATTAACTCCTTGCGGACTGGATTATTTTAGTGTACATGGCTGTCACAGTGTCATTTCCAAAACTCGCTAAACAATCAGAGAACAATATACCTGCAGAATAAATCCATAAGAGTGCACTATTTGTATCAGCGAATCAAATGTTGCACAATTCGGAAGTCTGTGTGGCTTTTGTTAAGGATTATCAGCCCTCAAAGATGGGCCTTTGGGCCAATGCTGAAAAGAGTCTTTGTCTAAAATCTGGACACAATAGCGGTGTCCGAATTTCGAAGGTCCCAGAGTTGCTATAGCCGTCATACGTCTGCAAGGGGCTAAATCTTTGTGACTAGTCTGACAGTCTACACCATTCTGCCAACCAATATGAAGTGATATATAAGTCATCAACTCACCTTCATCGTCTTCCCAATCTTCTCCATCATGTTGAGGGCATCGATGACAATCACAACTCGTAGCATTCTCTTGGTTGCCTTGGAAACCACACTTCTCAGGATTTGTTGCAGATCACGGACCGCCTCTCTGCCCTTGGCCGAGTACTTTCTTTGGTTGAGCGGAATGTTGTCGAGGTTGAACAAGGCATCTTCAATTTCATTGCACAATCGCTGCAGAACATTTGTCACACCTGGATGAAAAGCACCACCAAATGACGTGAACAATTGATGATACAGTGGAACGTCGCTATAATGAACGCTGATATACAAAAACATTTGGCTATATAACAAACATGCAGTTTGGCTCCCAACATTTACGTCCGTGAATATGTGGTGGCAACTGCTATAACGAACGACCGCTATATCAAACAATTTTCATGGATCCGGGATGTTCGTTATATCGACGTTCCACTGTATCATCCATACGTATTAATCATTTGAAGATTACCCTGACACAAAGGCTTGAGTTTTCATTTTTACTGCTGGTGTTTAAAGTTACGACTTTCCTAGTCATCTTAGATGCAAGCTGTTCTGAAACATTGACATGACCAGACTAGCCTCTCAAAGCTAACCAGACTTAAAATATACATTGATGTATTGATTCAATGAGGGTTTGCCCTGCTTGACATGGTAAACACTGAATACTCAGTGCATTGCCCATTGTCTGATGAACAAATTTCAGGCAGCTCGGGCGGGATTCGAACCCGCGACTCCCGTATTCTAGTGCAGATGTCTTCAGAATTTATCACGTTGAGAAGGGCAAACCCTGAATTACATTCTCCTTGACACAAACATCAACTTAATGTCGGTATTACACAATATTCACCCTAACACTGTTCTGACCCTTCAAAACACCAAACCTGTCTTTGCTATGGCCTGGGCCCTCCAAATCCGGACACCACTTTGGCTACTCTTTACAGCCAACCACAAAACAATATGTAGTATGACAAAGGCCACAGGCACGTCCAATTGTACCAGGTTTGACTTGCTGATGCACATACATGTACAGTAGTGTACTCTGATTTGCTTCACTGGTAGTTATTGTTCCAGATTGTTTTGTGAGTTATGGAAATGGTGCACGATTTCAGGCGGAGAATTCAGGACATTCACTGCATAGCGCTACACAAACCCCACAAAACTGGTATTCTGCTTGAGCGTGTAGTGCAATGTATTTCTGTGTTACCAATGAATTTTCAGCCTCAAATCATGCTGGGTATAGTTCCAAAACCAGCCTCAAATCATACTGGGTATAGTTCCAATCATACTGGGTATAGTTCCAATCATGCTGGGTATAGTTCCAATCATACTGGGTATAGTTCCAATCATGCTGGGTATAGTCTCAAAACCGTGTGGCGGCCATGCGCGCTGGAAAGTCACCCAGTGCAAAGTAGTTCACATTACTGGTGGTCATGTTTGTAGCAAACGCTCAAGGACTTACTGGTACTACTGCTGGAACATCCAACCATATGATAAGCAACAATATCAGCTCCATGCGCTTCCTGGTGTTGAATCAACCAATTGCCTAGCAGGCATGTCTTGCCACTTCCTACATTTGAGAAGTAATGACGAGGCATCTCAGTATGGATTGAGTAGGAACTTAACGCCACTGACATGTGGTCACGGTGCACTACCTTCTCTTAACATGATAGAAAAACTTACTCTCCACCAAGACTTTCAAATGTATCACCACACTGCAGGCCTTTTGCATTAAGTTTCAAACCCTTCACTGGTGATATTTCTTCATTCCAAACCTAGATGACAAACAATGACTTCAATGTTGTTTTCTAACTTATCATTATTTTGAAAAAATTACAAAGAAAACTTTGACTGGATCGAGACTCGAGCCCGAGACCTCTGGTTCTGTGTACCAGCGCTCTTACCATCCGAGCTACCCAGCCCTTAGATGGCGGCCTTCACAAACACATGTAGTCAACTAGTCTTTGCCAGGGTGGGGGTACCATTTCACTATTTTGTATCAAACCTCATTTATCACAAGCAAAGAAAGAAAGGTCCTGCTAGGATCAAAACGTCAGGCCCTCTAACTTTGAGATTGATGAACTGCAGGTCAATTTACTCAATGAGCAGTTTGCAACAGTTTTTTGTATTGCCTTCGTATTTATTACAAGCTCAACAACCGGCCACAGCATACATGAATTGCCAGAAGTGTCCCCATACCACTAGCTGATAAAAGCAAGTCTTGTCTTACCTGGCTCACCCACTACCAGCAGGTGTTTTCTCTGGTCGTTTCCTTCACTAGCAAACAGGTGCCTGTTGACATCCTTCAAATGGTTCTCTCCACCCACATATGAGCCGCCCATGCCTAGTTTCTGCAGCAAGAAGGCGTGGTGCTCTTGCCTGTCGGATTCAGCCTGTGACACTGCCTTCGCTGGCTTCAGGAATGTCTCCAAGAAACTCTGGACTGTCTCAAACATAAGTTTGGCGCCCTCGCTTGGCGTGGAATAGCAAGGCTCCACAGCAAGGCACTGTTGATGTTCAAACGATAAATGACAATGTAATGTGCACAGTGCCATTTTTTTAGCTCTTCCATTTGTGTCAAAGAAATTTTAAAAATCAAGAATCTTTTATATTGTACGAGGATTTTTAAAGCAAAACTATTACAATAATGTAAAATGATGCAAAATGATTACTGAAATGAGCAAGGACTGATGATTATTTATTTCAGTCACAACAAATAAAGGAAATCTGACTGGGAACTTTTGGCGGAAGAACAAATGGCAAAGAAACCGGATCTTGAATTCCATATCTCTGCTTTTACATATTGTACCAGCACTCCTACCATCTGAGCTAGATGACAGCCTTCCCAAATAGTCAACTAGTCCTTGCTGGGGTGGGGATGCAAGTCAGAAGCGTTACTCATTTCAATTCAGCAACCACCAGGACCAAAGGATTGATGTGATTAGTATCTACCTCGTTCTGTGTAGTGATGACCCTTTGCTTCAAATCTGCCAGGAATTCAGAGGCATTTGGTCCATCAGATGTCGGCAGGAACTTCCTTGCATTTCTCTCATCACCAGCTTCCTCATACTCCTTCAACTTCCCATCATCATAGGCCTAAACAAACCAGAAGGTGTACTGGCTTTCAATGACAGACGTTATCAGAATTCATACAATCTTTCAGGGATTTTTTTTTTTGCATCCGTAATGACTGGATCATCTTTAATGGACATTTTTCCTGCAGAAATGCAGAGATTTGCATGATAATGCACTCATCAGTCATCAGCTGAAAACCAGTGATGATGACGTGGATGAAGGAAATGGTGAGGGACCTTCTTCTGCCTACCTGGTTCCTGCCACTGATGCTAACGCTATTGATTCGAGGAACTAGACGTTACCACTCGCACCGTATGAATGTTCCTTGAAATGTGCTGAAATTGAATTATGTTGTCTAAAGCTTGGTCTAGATCTTTGCCCATTGGAAATATGCGCTAAACTAGCCACAGTCAGATGTGTCAGAGAAGATTGGAAAGTTTGCACAGTAGAAGTACCAAGTGAGATTGAGTGTGTCTCAGAAAAGTGTAAAACCAACCGAAGTTACCGGCTCTTTTCAGAGTCACACTCCATCTCACGACAGATGATTTTTCACTTTGCCTTTGAGAAAGGTCCTGCTAGGATCGAAACGTCAGGCCCTCTAACTTTTGAAAGTCACTGCAAACCTGCTACTTTATTCACGTTTGAAAGTTCAATACAAATCAGTGAGCAAAGAAAAGGAAATCCTACATGAGTGTTGCAGATCAAGTTTCATTGGATGACTCGGATGTTGAAAACCCAAACCTCATCCTCATTAATTGAAATGGTTGAAAGGGAAAAAAAATATATTACGGAGAAGTTCAAAACAACAGACCTTATCTCGGAAGAAGAAACTGGCTGGTCTGCCACCAGGCTTGTTGAGATGGCCATGAAGAAACTCTAACTCAGTCACTGAGCGATCCCTGTACTCATTGATGAAGGGATAGCTGGCAGAGGCGTAGTCAAAGGTCTTCTGCAGCATGGCATCCGTTTGTCCATGCCATCCATATCTCTAGACAGAACATTCCAAATCAAAACTGACAATCAGATTTGGGGAATAAGGCAGCATGCTTTGGCTTTTTGAAATCCATCCCTGTTCTGACAATGTAATATTGGGTGGAAAAGACAGAGATAGAGATCCTATTTTGAGCACAACGCTTTATTACAAGATGGAGGCCTTCATCCACAATTTCCATGTTCTCTCAAGAGTGGTCAACAGAGGGCGCTATACCAGATTTATGGTCCAAACAGCAAACACAATCCATGATAAACAATATCTGAATATCAATGAATTGGTAATCTGACCCGTTTGTAAAACAAATCTGTATAAAAGAGAGCTGTCTTTCCACACAGTTAGTGCAGATCTATTCAATGATTTGCATACTATTATTGACAGTACTATGATCACCAAAATCCCATCAAGTTTCATTAGAACAAAAGACTGTTTCTTTAATTTTGCTTTTCCTCCGAGTGCATTTACTAAAGATATCACCGTTGATTTGTGAATATTGACTTATGCACTAATGTTTTCCCTACTTGACAAATAAATTAGCTCTAGGCTCATTGCTTTGCCCAATAGACCGATTGCACAACCACTGTATACACGCCATCACATGACCTATAGTGGGTATATTTGCATCTCATTTGGTGCAGAACAGGAGTGGAAACGAGCAAAGAAGACTATCATAATGTCCACATTCTTCTTTATATATTTCCATCGCTGCTCTGTGCCAAATGAGATGAAAAAATACCCACTATAAGTCAGGCGATGGCATGTAAACAGTGGTCACGAAATCGGTTGATTGCCAGAGAGAACAATTAAAGCCAGTATAGCACTGAGCATACACAGCTAAGTTTTGGCCGAGTAGGGAAAACCCCTTACCTAAAATTCAATGTAAACATCCTATTACTGTCTTAATGATGTCGCATCTTACCTGGCCAAAGAAGCCTACGATCATGTGTGAGCGATCCAGCTCTCTCAGACAGATCTCAATGGTCAGTGCCTGTGTGGAGTGGTCAGACGTGATACCCCATCGCATGTCCACTGGAACGTACTCATACCCAGACTAGAAAAGCACAACAAATATCCAGAAAGCAATCAAGAAAGATGTCTTACAAATAAGACAGAATGGTCCACACTCAGGTCCTGCTTGTGTGAAGTTTCTACCTTTGAGTTAAAGGAAAAAATACATTTGAAGGGATACCAGCCTGGAAAAAAATCCCTAGTTGCAATGATCACAAGTTCACAACCCCTGGTCTCAATGAGCAACTATTAGGAGGAAAGGTTAGAATCAACGGCTTCTTAGGTCTTGTTGAGGGTTTCTTCTTTTATTCTCGGTTGTCCGCTGTTAGTTTCTGTCTCGTCAACGCTTTAGGTGTGTTGGGGTTGCCCTTGGGGCAACTCATAGTGTTAAACACTCTTCCAACATTACCCAATTTAATAGTTGACCTTACCTAATTAATAGTTGACCTTACCTAATTAATAGTTGACCTTACCTAATTAATGTTACCTAATTAATGTTACCTAATCAACATTACATAATTAACATTACCTAGTTAACATTACCTAATTAACATCACTTAATTAGCATTACCTAATTAACATCACCTAATTAACATACCTAATTAACATTACCTAATTAACCTTACCTAATTAACCTTACCTAATTAACCTTACCTAATTAACATTACCTAATTAACATTAACTTATTAACATAACTAATTAACATTAACTAATTAACATTACCTAATTAATAATGTCTCAATTAATAATCCCATCTGCAGGCTCCCTTACCTTCTGACACATGTGAGCCAACTGGGGCCAGTATTTCTTGGTCAAGAGTTCTCGTTCCTCCTCCAGGCCCCCAAAGGGAGAACTCCAGAATATGCGAGCAATGCGTCGCTGCGATGCATCCTGGGATAGCTTGCTGGAGCCTGGACCAACGGCTGCAGACATTTCTCAGACTGGCCGTTGATCTTCAATGGTCAAACCTGAGACGAAGAAACAAGAACTCATCTTGAAATCATCGGTAATGTTCTCCTCCTGACAGGTTAGTCTAGGGTCTCAGACTAAGGCTTTGTCTCTATTTCTTTCATCCATTTTTAAAGTAAAAGGCATGAATTATTTCGGGAAAAATTGTGTATCTGTGTATATGGCAGACGGTTGCCACAGTCTAGGCCAGCGAAAAGGACTAGCAGTGCTAGTACTAGTAGTAGTACTAGTAGTAGTAGTACTACTAATACTACTACTACTACTACATAGTACTAGTACTAGTACTAGTTGTACTAGCACTAGAACTAGTAATACTAATACTAGCAGTCTACTTCATACATTTTCATAAACAAATTAGAGGGCCTGATATTTTGATCACGGCAGCACCTTCCACAAAGGAAACAAAAACAAATTGAGAAAAGTTCGGCTGGGATCAAAACATTGGGTTGGGCCTTCATTTTTTTGTTCAGAATTGGTCACTCTGCCTTTGAGAATGGTCCTGCTAGGATCGAAACGTCAGGCCCACTAAGGCCAAAGCACTGACTTATTACTTAAGCCACTAATGCACTGGCTATGTCGGCTATGGCACTAATTTTGAGAATTGTTTGTGCTTCACAAGTTGAAAGAATCGGCTAAAACTAAAACTAAAGTAAGTAAATATCACATCTGCAAATCACCCACTAAGGCTAGAATATTCTGTCGGTCGGCGGTATAACTTGGACCTTTACGAAATTTTAAAAAGGGCGACTTAAGGTCCCAAGTTGCTCGGAGTCGGAGACTATGCATGACAGGTCAAGGCGAGGACGTGGGCACTGCACAGTGCACTGCTTACAGGCCGTAGGCGACTACTTTAACCTCGTAATTGGACACCAAAATTGTTGCAAAATCCAAACACTTACTTATTTTACGGCTATTCTGCAGTTTCCTGAGACCATGGAGCCTGGAGGTAGACATGCACAGAGAAAGGAGACGAGGTATTTCCGGACTTTTTCGATTGTTTTGAAACAGCGGTCACTCACACCGTGCCATGTGCCAGTAAGGTTGTGCTGTTGTCAATGGCATGCCTCGTGTCAAAGGTCAATTACGGAGGCCGTGACAGTACATCAGCACTACCACAAAATAAATAATCTTAATAATTATTGGCTACGGCTTGAAAGTACGCACGAGTCTATAGGAGTCGTCAAAAAGCGGCTGCAGCCAGTTCCCATAGGGTTGCGTGTTATTTCTAGCCGCAGCCAATACTATGGGGTCTATGGGAGCCGTCAACAAGCGGATGCAGCCAGTTCCATAGGGTTGCGTGTTATATCTAGCCGCAGCCAATACTATGGGGGTCTATGGGAGTCAACAAGCGGCTGCAGCCAGTTCTCATAGGGTTGCGTGTTATTTCTAGCCGCAGCCAATACTATGGGAGTCTAAGGGAGCCGTCAACAAGCGGCTGCAGCCAGTTCCATAGGGTTGCGTGTTATATCTAGCCGCAGCCAATACTATGGGGGTCTATGGGAGTCAACAAGCGGCTGCAGCCAGTTCTCATAGGGTTGCGTGTTATATCTAGCCGCAGCCAATACTATGGGAGTCTAAGGGAGCCGTCAACAAGCGGCTGCAGCCAGTTCCATAGGGTTGCGTGTTATTTCTAGCCGCAGCCAATACTATGGGGGTCTATGGGAGTCAACAAGCGGCTGCAGCCAGTTCTCATAGGGTTGCGTGTTATTTCTAGCCGCAGCCAATACTATGGGAGTCTAAGGGAGCCGTCAACAAGCGGCTGCAGCCAGTTCCATAGGGTTGCGTGTTATATCTAGCCGCAGCCAATACTATGGGGGTCTATGGGAGTCAACAAGCGGCTGCAGCCAGTTCTCATAGGGTTGCGTGTTATATCTAGCCGCAGCCAATACTATGGGGGTCTATGGGAGTCAACAAGCGGCTGCAGCCAGTTCTCATAGGGTTGCGTGTTATATCTAGCCGCAGCCAATACTATGGGGGTCTATGGGAGTCAACAAGCGGCTGCAGCCAGTTCTCATAGGGTTGCGTGTTATATCTAGCCGCAGCCAATACTATGGGGGTCTATGGGAGTCAACAAGCGGCTGCAGCCAGTTCTCATAGGGTTGCGTGTTATATCTAGCCGCAGCCAATACTATGGGGGTCTATGGGAGTCAACAAGCGGCTGCAGCCAGTTCTCATAGGGTTGCGTGTTATATCTAGCCGCAGCCAATACGTGGCTAAAACCCTGTCAGTCGGCGTGATGTCACAGAATAGCATTCTGGCACCTGATTGGCCAGTTTGGCAGTTGCAATTTACACACCCTGGAGTAAAAGATTACTTTGGGCGTGAATGAAATATCATTTTACAGCTAAATTAGTAATTGATTTGACTCTTTGCTTGAATATAAATGTCTACGATAATTTCATGCAACTGTATTTGAAGGAATTTGGACACATTCATGTAAATACATTTTAAAAATTGAACATTGCCACTCCATAGACACTCCATGAAAAGTTCACCCCAGTTACGATGAGTGCGCATGACAAAGTTGTCTCCATGACAATAAATATAAAGTAAATAAAAAGCACTGAGTATGGGGTGCTAATCACATAATACATCAGGACAAACCACTAAAACAACTGTTTTTCTAGAAGAAAATGCTAACTTCACCTGACATTTTGCACTGCCATGAACAGAGACAATATGAAGCTACAGTTGTCCATAAATTGTGATGTCTTGGAACAAAATGACCAATTTAAATCTACCAATCGAATTCATATTTCCAAATGAATCTCCAACAATCGAAATCAATCTACTAATGTCAATATCCAAGATAAGAAAAGCAAGGTATAATTTTAGTAACTGCAATTATGGGTGCACCAATCATAACACATTTAAACAATAGAAGAAAACGAGTAAAAGTTCCAGGTTTAGTTTTCTTAATTTATTCAAAATAAAAACAGATTCTGTTCTGCTCATATTTGGCGGCAAGATGGCGGCTCTACAGGGCCATCTTGTCTCTCCTACTTCGTCATTTTTGTTTACGGAGAGCACGTCACAATATCTGCTATCAGCTGCCGGTACTGATGGTAATAGTAACTCTACAAATACAACTTTCTCTTCAACTGAATTATCTAGAGAATCCACTGAACGCCAACATTTTGGAAACACAAAACAGAGCATGAAAATATCGTTAAAATCGGCCGGAAAGTGAATTAATGTCCACGTGCTTTAACTGTGTATTTGAAATTTGGCGGTTTTTTTTTTAAATCGGCCGGATTGATCGCTGACATCCACTTTTTACTTTAGACTTTGAATGTATTCTTGTTCTGATATTGCCACGGTAAATGACGCAGTTTCAGTTCCTTAGCTGGGACAAAACTTTAGCCTTTCGTCAAAACACCGTGACAATGCCTACCGTCCTCTGTTTGTTGAACAGAAAAAAATAACTCAGAATACATCAAAAGTAACCCATAACAATGGCTATGATCCTTGTTTTTTTGTTTTACACTAAAAACTGCCACGACACAAAAACCCAAACAATACTCAAGCATCCCTATGGGAAACATAGAAATCCGACTACTGGTTATTTTATAGTGTTTGAAATGTAAGATCTTAAGTTTGTTACGAAAACTGAAGTTCTTACACTGAAGCTCAGAAACAACGGATCAAACATTAGGACATGGGGAAATAGGAATTAATCAAATTTACAGCAACTTCGACAGATAGCAACCAGCATGTTCTAATCACCATTTACCTTTCCCCCAAACAAGATCTTCCTGTCAATCTCCTCCCATTCAGCTTTTTGTTAATAAACATCTCAAATAAAATACTTCTTGGCGCTGAATACAAAACCTCTTCCTTGATTTGTAAATTTACAAAACCAGAAACCGCTCACAGCTTATAACACATTGCCTGGGTCGTTCTCTTTTGAAGATAATTTACACACAAGAATGTATCATATTGTTTAGCACATATAATTATGTATATCACACTTTATACAACCAATTGCAACACAATAGGCAACTTTCATATGTACGAATAAATATACACGTGAGATCAATATCCCCATATCGGTTAACACAGAAAATATTCTTCTATTTGTACATGTTTTCTTAATTACAAGACTGTTAAGCATCGATTATTGGCCACTAACGATTACTGATTATTTGTCACTGGCCAATATTAGAAATCACAAATATTTCAACAAATTTATTGTACCACATAGAAAGACTTCCTGTGAGACATGGTTGGACAATTATCATCAATTAAAAAAACAAAACAAAACAAGTGGTATTCCTTTCCACTCAGGAAACAAATGGGTATTTTTTTTTCATTAACAGTAATCTTTTTGTTTTTAAGTCAAATATTGTATTTCAAAATCTGTAAAAAGTTTTTTTCTTGACATAATATAAAATTGTCAACTTCAATGATAAAAAGTTTAATGCGATGTGT
Source organism: Luidia sarsii (assembly GCA_949987565.1). Taxonomy (NCBI): domain Eukaryota; kingdom Metazoa; phylum Echinodermata; class Asteroidea; order Paxillosida; family Luidiidae; genus Luidia; species Luidia sarsii. The sequence goes on along the minus strand of OX465104.1, from coordinate 26,383,603 downwards.
GAACTTAAAACGTTTGTCAAAAAATCGCTCTAATTTGTGCATTTTTATAATTTTAGATTAAGGGGTAAGACACTCCCCTTATTTCACCTGTGGTGAAACAAATAGTTCAAAAATAATAGAAATACAATAAAAAACAAAACCATTTATACTCATTTCACATTGCTAATAGCTAATTACAATGTTGATATTTTTCACACCTCTATAATTTCAAATCTCAATAGATGGTGAAACTAGTCTACACCTTGGTTGAACACGAGTAATTACATTCCCTTTTTCTAACGCTGTACAACAACAAAAATGGAATAAAATATAAAAGGATGGGACCAATCTTCTGTACACGATATAATAGTTTTGTAAAATGGCAACGAAATCTTGGACTGGACCAGGACTTGACCAGAGAGCCCTGGTCTAGTGCACCAGCACTCTTACCATCTCAGCTATCAAGCCCTTAGATGGCGTCTTTCCCCAAATAGTCCAGTAGTCGTTACTGGGGTGTATAATTAATATAATAGTTTGACAGATAATATTTTGTGTATAAAAAAAAATACGAAACTACTTTTGCACGATGCTAATTCAAATAAATGTTGAAAGTAAAAGTAAATTGTTTGAGGATTTATATGACATAATTTTGCTCATGATTTGATATTGTAGTGCCAGCAAATCAGTATATTAAAACAATGATTTATTACATTTTTTAGGAATTTTTTGAGAGTTTTTTTCTTCATCGATCTTAAGGTGTATTTTGAAAAAAAAAAATCTTAGAAATAATGTTTGATTCAAATGAATGTCAAGAACATCTTCTGAATCGCTGGATCTTGAAAATAAGGTTCATTTTGTCTTTGAAAACAGCAGTTAACTCACTGCCAAACATCACACAGAAACTTTGATCATTAATGAACTCACAAACCCAAATTTAAAATAACATTTAATTATCAGAGTATACTACCCAGTACAAAAGTATTGTCTGCTCAATTCCTAAACAATACGAAAACATGAATGCTTCTAAATTACCATTTCCTGAGAAGATATTGGGGCACAATTAGTTATTAATAACGATAAGCTCTCAGCTATGACGCAGAGTAAACACACTGCCAGATAGCACGAAATAAACTCCGACTTGGATCTGTATTTTGTTTTGGCCATTTTCAACACATTAGTTGAAATTAGTTTGAATCTTTTGATGCAAATATTTCTTTGCAGCCTAGGTACCTCCATCCATTGTTTGGTGATAGGGCGCCCTTACTTTGACCATTTTCAATGACTAAATGAATAAATAGAAGTGATTTTTCTGCACTGTGCCCTCAGCTATTGCCATGGTTACAGGCAGGGTCAGAGGTCACTGGTAACTATGCATGGTTCACTAACTTTGCAATCTTCTTGATGCCATACCCTTCAGGTCTTGCCATACTCATACCTCTGCCTTCTAGTTGATAACAGAAGACACATTTAAGCATCTCATTCAACCTCCCTCCAATTGTATGCACCTGTGTTATCTCATTAATCAAGTCATTAGTCTGTAACACACCAGTCATATGATACCAGCTGCAGATTGCCATGGAAACTAAGGTGATTCAGACCCGTCTTTGTTAGCCATTTCCACTGAAGTACTGAATGAGTCTCAAGACATAAGGAGTCTTCACGTGACTGATGTGATGTGTCCACTAGTTGGGTCATAGGTCCCAGCCAGATAGTACATATCCTCACTATCTTTGCTGTGCTTGTGTTTCTTAGGTGACGTGTACCGTTTGTATTCCTCCACAGAAAGCACCTCACACCTATGGGAGATTGTCTGCACATCATTCTCATCCACATGTAGGGACTGATAGAGCGCCATCTATTGGTGGAATAAAGAAAATTACCATGTTGTCATGACAACCATCATGACAAATGCAGGAATCTAGTAAATCAACAACATTTTTGTCACATGAATTCTTAAGTCAAACAGACAGTCAAAACTGACTCGGAACTTTTGAACAAATTGAAAAATTGGCAAAGAAAACTTTGACTGGCTGAGCACTGGTACGTTAATCCAGAGGTCTCGGGTTCAAGTCCTGGTCCGGTCAAAGCTTTCTTAAGTCTAAAGTCTAAAGTCTAAAGTCATCAAATATATGCAATGATTTCAAACAGCATCTCTAAATTTCAAACCTTTACACTAATATTCCCCCCAAATAAAGTGATACAAAATGTTGCAAACTGCTTACTGAGTAAAATGACCAAAATGCAATTCGGAAAAATAATATACAGGACCTGACCTTTTGATCCTAGCAGGATCTTTCTCAAAGGCAGGATCAACCGTGCTTCCTATGAGAAAGGTCCTGCCCACATTGAAACCCCACACCCTCAATATCTATGGCCCTGCCAGACTTTCCAACAATGTCTCTCGATAAAATGAATGAGCTTTACCTTTCCGTCATGCGACTTGCGACCCCCTTTGGTCTCTTCTGGATGGTAGAACCACTTGACGCGCACCACCATGTTACCACCCCATGACTCCCACATGCTCTCGATGCGACCGATGTACGGCAACTGAGGGCGCCCTGTAGAAAGGAACACTGCAGCATCGCCTTGCTGCGACGGCCAAAGAAAAGAAAAGAAACGAGAAAGACAAATCAATGAAACTGTGGATTAAGTGTCTCTTCACTATCCAACCTTATGGCCTCAACATCCAGGAAGGGAATGACTAATCCTCACTTCATTAACACCTCTTTTCTTCATCGTCCCTGTAGCTTTCCCCTTTGATCTCCCACTGCCCTCATGTCCCTTTGATCATCCCCACCCTTTTGTTTGTTTGCCTTTTGATCTCCCCTCCCTTGGTGTACATCTGCATCCCACTCCCTTCCCTTTTGTCCTTCCTCTGTCATGTGTGTCAGGGCTTTCCTTCCCCTGACTGTCTGTGTATGTCCTTGTCACTCTGCCTTTGAGAAAGGTCCTGCTAGGATCGAAACGTCAGGCCCTCTAACCTTTGAGATTAATATAAATGACAAAAATACCCAGACAATTTTTCCTTTGTTTGAGGAAAACTGAGTATATTTTGGTTTCATAAATAGAAAAAATTGTAAAACATTTGTAATGTGAAACTGTGAAAAATAAATGAATGAATGAAAGTCAAATGCTTCTGATTGAGACCACCATGGCATGAAAAATACTGGACTATTTCAGGAAGCTGAGAGCACTTAAACGTTCAACCAGAGGCCTAGGTTTAAATTTCAGTCAAGTACAAAATTCTTTACTATTTTTAAATGTAAAAAAATCATAACGGATAAAAAAAGGGAACTTTGTGTATAATTCAGTGAGTTATACAAACATTTTTCAAACTGCTTATCAAAAAATTGCAAATCTGAAAACTACAGCAAGCCTGAAGTTTGGATCCTAGCAGGACCTTTCTGAGATCGAAACTGCAAGTCCTGCTTACTTTCCCCCAACTTATAAATAAATACAACAAGGTTTTTTTACTCACCCTGATGATTTCGTTTTCTCTCATGATTGCTCGGTAGAATACCTTACGGGCTTTTCCCTTGGCACCTCGACGCTGCGTAGCTTTTCCAAACCAGTTCCATAGTTGTCTTGCAGGAAGGAAGGCTGCATGGAATTTAGCACAGGAAATTGGATTAACTCCTTTTTTTTCTGGAGAACATCTTGAGTCAGGATTTGTGTTGCAGTGAATTCCTTTTAGGTGAATGAAATTCTGTGAAAATGGAGAAGTTGTCCTTGAATATCCCAGATTGAAAATGCCATTATTAAAGCATTTCCAAATGGGCACTATTTCATGGATTGGTCAGCATCATCTTCGGTCTCTGACAATATGACAAACTTAACATTTGGTGCAAAGAGTAATGAAAACTGATTGTTTCGAAATCATCACAAATTTGTCTGAAAAAAACATTTTCTACTCGAGTACCGGTATAGCATTTAATCTACAGAGCTTTCAACTATTTGAAAATTCTGCTTCATTCTTAGCTGGCAGGAACTACTAAAAAGGGAAAAGGAAAAGGGAAATGAATGTACAAAGGTCATTTCTAACAAGTTGTGCAGAGTTCAAACTTGAAGTGATTAATTCCAAAAATTAGTCAACCCCAAAAAGATACATTTTCATATACTTTGTTTCTGGATGCCAATAGAGCTTTTTTTTTAAACCAATCACATGAAAACAATTGTTTTGGTACCGAAAAGTACAAAATTGTACTTTGGTTAAAAAAAGGAATTTTCAGAAGCTGTCTTTGAGATGAGAGAAAGGATGAGAAAGTGTGAGAATGAAGGAGGTAGGACTAGGAAAAGAGAAGAGATGTTGAGTACAAGCCATACATAGCGACTACACTACAGGGACAAGGGCTATGGCTACCTGTCATCTTGCTAGTGGATGGTAGACAGCTAGACCGGCTCTTACGACTGGATGACACAGGCGAGTTGTCCTGTAGTCCAAAGAAGTGAGATAAGACACTGAGGTCATAACCGTAGTCACATCATCTTTACAAACCATGACTGCAAGATATTTTGGTGAAGAAAGAATGGTAGTTGTTTTTCATGGGTGGTAGAGGTTCAGGTAGTATGGAATGAGTGCTGGTCCAAGACGGGTTTCTCAAGCTGTCTTGTAATGCTTGAAATCATTAATTTCGTTTGCACTTATTCTCCTGATCAACATCTGGAAATGACCCCATACTTACAAGAACATTTCTATACTCTTTGTCTTTGCCCTGTGCTTGTGCTTATACTAGCATTTATGGCCAAGTATCGCTGGCCTTATGAAGTAAAGTACTGCATCAAGTACTGCATCATCTCAATTAGAAATTTGGTTCAAACAAGGAGTCAAGGAGTCCTTAATAATGTTTTTAATATGGAGTGTGTGATGGCACATTTGAAATCAAAGAAGTTTTTCAGATAGATAAACTTAAAGAAGATTAGAAGAAATTATTATAAAGTTCCCAGTCATTTTTCCCGTTATTTCTTTGACTTGAATTGAAGCTTCATCCAGCTTGTGTGCAACCTGAGCTGCTGTAGCCAGGTTTACAACAATTGGTTCTTTGCATCTGAATGAAAGCGGGGGTGTGATCCCTGGAGATATACGGCAGTTTTTGGTGAAATGCTTCTGACTGGCACCCCCCCACTCTAGCAAAGACTATAGTTGATGATTTGGGAAGGCCGCCATTTAAGGCATAGATAGCTCAGAGCTCAGACAGTAAGAGCACTGGAGGACTCAGGTTTGAGTCCCGTTCCAGCAATTGCCAGCAATTCAAAAAGATGATAAGAAGAGAGAAGACAATCCTGCGAAGAATAACATACCTTGCTGCTGTGACTTTCTGAGGTGCTTTCCTGACTGTCACTGCTGGAATCACGACTGCTATCAGAGGAACTACACTCGTCCATGCTGTGATCTCGGGTTCCACGATGCTTGCTCCAGGCTCCCTTGCCCGCGTCATTCATGGCCGTCTCAGAGGCAGATTCCTCTCCAGTCAAGGCTTGGGCGTTGGCGAGAGGGTGGACGGAGTAGACGGTCTCAGTCTCCACCGTGCAGAAGCTGCTGTGTCTCTCATCGCGGTGGTTCTTCCTCTTGCAGCCACCGCCGCCGCCGCTGCTCGACGAGCATTTCTTCTTGGAGGATTTGGATTTGAAGATGGGAGACTTGCTTCCGGAGGAGGAGCTCAGCTTGGAGGAGCTCTTCTTCTTGCGGTCTTCCTTGCGCTTCTTCTTCTTGGACTTGCCGGGACTCCTAGCAGGGCTCAAGGTGGGACTCCTACGAGGACTCTTGCTAGAAGAACGCTTAGAACGTTTCCGTTCAGACGATTCGTGCCTCCTGTCTTCTCTCTTGCGTTTCTTCTTCTTCTTCTTCTCTTTAGTTCTGGAATCGGCTTTACTGGATAATTTCTTGCTTTTGTCATGATTTTTAGACTTCTTACTCTTACTTTGTACTTTCTGAGGCAAGAAGACCTCATCTTCGCCCGATTCTGTGATACTGCCCATTTCTTGATTCTCAGACAATGTCTTGGCAGACTCAATAGTCTTAGGCTTCTTCTTAGATGGGGTAGTTTTGCCTTTGGATGCATTGTAAGAGTCTGTACTGGTCTCTGTGCTTTCCGGTTTGAACACCGTGGAAGAGCTGGCCTCTGAAGTTCGCCTGCGTCTTTTCCTCTGTAGTTCCGTCGGAATGGGTTCAAACTCCACGATGGGAAAGTCATTGGGCAGCATACGAATGTGGTCCACAGGAATCCGTCCCGAGTCCCCATCATCGAACTCCACACAGACAAAGTTGGGGTCTTCGTTGGGATTGGGCGTTCCCTTGACGACGGTTCCCGGGTAGAGACAGCGAAACTGTTGGCTCCAGTAAGCACAGACGCGAGTGCCTTCCGTGACGTAGCGTGTGGACAGCGGCTTGACATCGATGAAGGTCTCATGGAGAATCTGCTCCTGGGAGAAGACGTGAGGTCTGTTCCCTCGCTCGCCGTCCAAGATGACGCCGTATACATCAGGGGGCTGGATAGCATTGACGTAGCCCGCATAAAAGAGTCCCTCAATGGGCATGAGAACCCTGAGACCATTCTCCAGCTCGTCTTTGTGGATGATGCAGGAACGAGGGGCGGGCGAGCTTTGACGATCTAACAAGTTACTGAGCGGAAGGTTCTCAGCTTCACTGCAACTGCTGTCAAGATTGTCTTCGTGATGTCTGGTCCTGGACTGATCATTGGTACCATCTTGTTTGCTCTTCTTTCCCTGATCTCGTTTCTTGGACAGCTTCTTCTTGGTCTTCCTTGGAGTCTCATCCTTCTCATCTTCTTGAGCGGACATACTTGCTAGCTTCTTCCGGATCTGAAGGGTGTCCGTCTTCAAGGCGTCTAAGACGCTGCCGATATTGGCCACTCCGTTGTGATCCAGACCCGACCCTTGCTCGCTGCTGCTGCCTTCTGAATGCGTCTTAGACTTGGCTGGATGTTGACTCGATTTCTTGGGCGTCTTTGGGGCATCGTGACCCTTCGCAAGGGGACTAGCGTCGCGAGACGTCCCGGGGCTGATGTCACTCAAAAAGATCCTCTCGCTCCTCCTCCTCGTCCAGATTTCCTCGTTAAAGAAGGGCTTGTCTTCGCTTTCTCGTTTCTCCTGCTTGTTCTGCACCACTTTGTAAGGAGGTTCAGTCGATGTCTTGTCTTTCTTCTTGTCCATCTTGGGCGTTTTTGCTGGCTTGGAAGGCAATTCAAAGTCCTTCTCCCTCTTAATGACTAACAGAGAACTCCTCCTGGCTTTCTTGGATGTTTCTAAAATGAAATAATTGAAGATTGAAACAACTATAAGGATGCATTTCACCATTTCATCTTCCCTCCATGATAAAAAGTGACCAATTATCAACCCTTAGAGTTTGTGAAATAAAGAATCTGTTACAACTAATCGAATTTTGCTTTGCTTTACTAATATTCGTTGCCTTTTCTTCCAGGATTGAAAAAAAACCCATTTCTATTGAAACATGGCTTCAGCTCAGAGACTCTTATGGTGATGATTAAGTTCAACAAATCCGACACTAGTTTATTACCAGTCTTTGTCCTCATAGATATAGCATGATGTTTGCAGCGAGGTGAATGTAATTCATTGAGGGTTTGCCCTGCTCAATGTGATCAACACTGAGTTCTAAAAGCTGCCTGAAATATTGTTTTCATCAGGCATCGGGAAATGCACTGAGCACTCGGTGTTTATCAAGTCGAACAAGGGCAAAAACCTCATTGAATTCTTTGTCCCATGACATCCATTTTGAGTCTACGTCTTAAGACGTACCTTGGTCTGATGATACCGGAGAAGCGCTTCTCTTCTTTCCCTTGCTGGGCTTGGTCTTGGGACACTCCGTCTCCGTAGCGGTTCCATCATCAGTCTTGGAATCCTTGAGTGGAGAGGACGACGTCCTCATGAGTTCCTGGGACGAGATGCCAGCCAGGAGGGCCAGACCCTTCTGAGGAGCTTGACCACTGGAGTTTCTTCTCTGCTTGGCATTGATCATGGCCATCTCCCAAGGAGAATCACTGTCATCTTCTAGATCAATAAGACGAGGAATGAAGACATTGTACAATCATTAACGTGATTCAAAGCATCATCCACTTTGTGTGATCCCTGAACTGCTGTTTTCAAGTTTGCAACAATTGGTTGTTCGCATCTGATTGAAAGCGGGGAATGATCCCAGTAGATATATGGCAGTAAAGGGTTGAATGCTTCCACTTAGGCTCGGGCTTTCTCTTTCTTTCTTTCTTTCTTTCTTTCTTCCATTTTAAAGTACAAGACATGAAAATAGAGGGGCCTTGGCTTCGTTTTTTGAATGTTTCACTGCATTTTGAGAAAAGAATCCAAAGCTTCAACTTCAACAAAGAACTCCAATCTGTGTTTTTAGCTTTTGGAAAACAGACGAGGAGACAAAACTAATATCAAAGCCTAATACAGTACAGCCAATATAATATGATGTTAAAGAAAAATACAGGAATGCTTGCATGTAATAAAGCATCTTAGAGTCTCTGATTACTTCCTTGAGAGTAACTCCATGACAACCAACTTACCGTACACATGCAGCACATGCTGAAGACCCCCACTCCGTGGCATCTCCTTCTCCTCGTTTCCATGACTACCACTGGACTTGCGGATGACATTCTCAATAGCCTCTGCGGTCGAGTCGGAGGCTGCGTTGCTTGAGCCCTGACCTCTGACCCCGGTCTTCCTGCTGTCTTTGGTCTTGGGGTCCTTGGTCTTCTTCTTGGTGCTCCTCGATTTGGGTTTGGCCGGCGTCTTGCTAGACGGGCTGGAGATGCAGCTAGGCCAGATGATACTACCACTGTCCGTATCTGAGAGGGAGAAATGGTCCAAGAAACATCAAAGCTCGATTTGCAAGCAAGAGCTCCATTATAACTATTGCTGTGACTATAATCTGACAAGATATGGACATGAAGTTAATACAAAAACTGTTGCAAACTGCTCACTGACTAAAAAATGACCTGCAATACATGAATCTCAAAAGTTAGAGGGCCTGACGTTTTGATCCTAGCAGGACCTTTCTAGTTCCTGCTAGGATTGAAACGTCAGGCCCTCTAAGTTTAAAGATTTGGACAGATAACAACATATCACAGAGGTGGAAATCCTCAAACAGATTAATATCAGAAAACTTTCGAGAGATAGATATTGAGCATGGCATGGATACTTGAACTGTGTTTTAACATTTTTGGCATCATTTCAAGTTAATGATTTGCTTTTTTATTCCATCAGTTGGAATCAAGTTCGTAAAATACTGCAATCGATTTTAAAAAACTAGGAAGGCCTGACATTTCAATCTTGGCAGTGCATTACTCAATGGCAGAATAACAAGGACAAAAACATATAGGAAGGGGACAGCGATAGGTACACAACATATGTAAGCATTTTAAATCTCAAAAGTTAGAGGTCCTGACGGTTTCAATCCTAGCAGGACCTTTCTCTTTGCCTTTGAGAAAGCTCCTGCTAGAATTGAAACATCAGGCCCTCTAACTTGTCTAACTTTTAAAATTGATATATTGCAGGTCAGTTTAATAGTTAGTGAGCAGTTTGCAACAGTTTGTTGTTATTTACTTCATGTAATCAACAAGTTAGACTTCATGAAAATATGGCAGATCTATCTTGAAGAAACTGCAAGGGTTTTTGTATCAATTTAAGGACATTCTGCTTTTGTGAAAGGCACTAATACGGCTGAAACAGCAGACTGTTGGATGTTCACAATTTGTATTTGAGTGGATGTTGATAACTCAGTGATGAGATATTCAGGCATTTGCAGAGGTCTATCAAGGAGCCTCACCAAACTCTGTGGAGCTATTCTGACTGCGTGGACTTCTGACGGCTCCTGTTGTCTTGGCCGACTTTCCAGACCGTGAAAAAGAATCACTGCTCGCCGAGTCTGTCACAGACAACTTGCGTGACTTTGGGACAGCTGCAAGGAACACGATGAAGAGACATACCGGTACCTTATCGATGGCATTACAAGCAAATACATGCACATACTTTACTGTCAACAGCTGCAATCAAGCTTATTTAGGATCAGCATGTGGCAGCTTTAATTCCCTGAATAGAATCGGGACAAGCTATTGTGGCTCCTCAAGTAGGTTACGAGTGTTAGATTGATAACTCAATTGACAAAATGACCTTGACACCCTTATCAGGACGGAAAGCTTAAATGCTAATTCAAAGTTTCATGGGATTGGCTGATTCTGTGGATTAGGAAATCTGATTCATGAAGTTGTTATGGTCTAAAAGGTCCACTCAATCAATTAAAGTGATGAAGATGAAAGAAAAAGTCAAATCAGATCTGAAACTGACTTTGGGTGATATATAAAAATGTTGCAAACTGCTTACTGACTAAAATTACCAAAATGTAAATCTTAAAATTTAGTGGGCCTAACGTTTCGATCCTAGCAGGACCTTTCTCAAAGGCCTTTCTCTGCCTTTGAGAAAGGTCCTGCTAGGATCGAAACGTCAGGCCCACTTAATTTTAAGAGATCTGAAACTGATGAATTTTGTTCTTTATTTTTCGATAAAATAAATAGCACCAGATGATGTGATCATTCCCTGTTTTTTTCAGTTTTGCCATTGGTAAAAAAACAAAACATTCCAGCATAATTTGAATCCACTTGTGAACAATGACTGATGAACACTTTATGGCTTGTGGATTACAGGCTACCTCCAGACAAGTCTGAAGAAATGAGGGCAGCAGTAGTCTTTGATTCAAGCCCAAGTTTCCCGCAGCCTTTAAACTCAAAGTAATATCCAAAAATGATGCTGATTGCTTCCTGGCTGAATGAACAAAATCCCCCAATAATACCACAGTGCTTTCTCAAAGGGATTCTGCATTTGATAAAGGTCCTGCTGGGATCTCAAGCTCAGATGCTTGACATTTTGGAGGATTTGTTTTTGGGGGGAGACAGTACAACCTGCTGGGATCTGCACGTTAGCCTTTAGCTTTGGGGGCAGCGCTAGCAGCGATGCGTAAATGTCAGGGACTACAGGGAAGGCTGCGGGGCACTGACTTCCTGCCAATAGCAAGACAACCATCCACACGCAACGCACCAATGCAACTGCAGGTGTCGCACAGAGGATGTGTGCAATCACCACTTGGATCACAGGTGCTGACAGACGACAGAAAAGCCGGCCATTGTGGGGCAAAACCCAAGGGAATTGAAACGTTCTTACATCAGAGTGTTCCACAAAAAAACACCCCAAAGCCAAGAGAAGAAATAAACCCATGAATGATCAACTTTGTTTCATCCTGCCTTTGAGAAAGGTCCTGTTTGGATCAAAACATCAGGTCTTTGACTTAGTTTGGTTTGCATTTTGGTAATTTAAGTCAGTTCAACGGTTAACAATAGTTTTGGTTATTACTTACTTCAAACAACGAAACTAAGCAATATCTTAGGAAACAGAACTATCAGACATTTGGGGATATCATTCACGAATGTTCTCCGGGTGAAAAACAGGAGTTCTGAAAAGAACCTTAGTGATAACTCGACATTCTGGTCAGAATGCTCTGGTCGTCATCAGGAGAAGCCTGAAGTCTTACTCATGAATGGCAGGAACATTGATGTACCTTTCGTCTTGGCGTCTTTGGAGGGAGTAGGGGACTTGGTCTTGGACTTCAACTTGGACTTGGCTTTGCCGACTGCTGGAACATCTTCTGACGATATCGTTGATTCCTGGGTCTCTTCCTTTGATTTCTGCTTCCTCTTTTTAGTTTTGGACGTCTGGTTTGGAGAGAGAATTATCTACAGTTACATTTCTTGATTTATTCATTGACCGTGAAGAAATATTCAAATGGTATTGGATGCACCAAACGGATGGGAAAAACAAACAGTTGTGCAACTGTCAAAGGTCCATACAAGTCCATACAAGACACACAAGAAAATTAACAACATCTTAAGGTTTTTACAAATTAATCCACAATTGCTTGGATACTGGACTATTCCAGCCCTTAACAGGTGGGTGCCTCCCCAACAGCCAACTATCTTTGCTGGGATGGTGCACCATTTAGAAGCAGCCAAATATTAACTGCCTTTTATTCAAGACTTGAAATTTGAACAAGACTTGAAATTTGAACAACACTTGAAATTTGAACAAGACTTGAAATTTGATTAAAACAAAGTTATCAAGTGCAAAAACCAAAAGGGCTTTAATTATAATGTCAGTCCTTTGAATTCTAAGCACTAATCTGAAAAGTTAGAGGGCCTGACGTTTCGATCTTAGCAGAACCTTCCACAAAGGCAAAGAAAGGTCCTGCTAGGATCGAAAAGTCAGGCCTTAGATTTATGCATTACAGGTAATTTTAGTCAGTGAACAGTTTTTTTTTAAATTAACTTCAATTCTAAGCAGTGATAGCTCACTCATGATTCTAACAGCCTGGGTTTCCTACTTGTGAGTCACATTTGAACGTTAGTTACTGTCAATGGCTACACACCTCACTGTGGCTAGTCTTAGCATCCTTGTCCTTCCTACTGGTCTTCTTCTTCTCCTCCGTCTTTGCTTTCTCCTTGTCATCTTTGTCCTTCTTCTTCTTCTTCTTGGGAGCCAGGAAGGGAGAGCTCTCCTCCAGGGATGCAGCAGCTTCCAGGAGGACCGCCGTGGACGACTTGATGATGGGACTGTATGGTTGGGGGCAGGACAAAGATTGGACTTTGTAAACTCCAAGGAAAATTGGCTAAGAACACCACAATGGGATGACTACTTACAAGCTAGTAGGCAGTGCAAATTATAATACTACTCACCGGTTGCTTGCTTTCTTTGCTTTATATTCTAAGCAACATTGATCTTGGGGAGGGAGTGTTAAGCGGTTTTGTTAAGCGGAGAAAAAGGTTAGTTTGATTACATGTAAGGGAAGAGGTTACCAGACAGGTGGTTGAATACTACATTGGACAGCGGGGATATATGGACAGGGGAGGAATTTGGCGGTGATGCAAAGGTTGGACTAACCCTGCCCCCATGAAAGACGAGCCAGATTACAAATGATTCCTACTGAATTACCAGATTATAAATGATTCCTACTGAATTACCAGATTACAAATGATTCTGACTGAATTACCAGATTACAAATGATTCTGACTGAATTACCAGATGAAGACTGATTCGGTGAATAAGCCAAGAAGACCCTGCTTGTTAATATGATAGATTTTAGTCATGATTAATTTTACTTATCAATTTGATGGATATCCTTGAAGCAAGGAATTCATTTTAAGGTTATTAGAGAATGGTGTTTATCTATCCCTCGGTAATTCTTCTGATGATTATTTGGCACTTACCACTAAACACCAGGCATTCTATATTCCCGTGAAAGTAATTCATTGATTGCATTTTTACTTTTACGTATGAAGTCAATCTATTTCTGTGTTATACTATTTCGCTGTTGTGCTTTTCAGCAAGAAGAGGGATATTTAGAAATGAGGTTAGAAAGATACCTATCCCTATTTAGAAGTTGATTACATTGACTCTAAGTCAGCGGGATTTGGTGGACGGATTTGCGATGCGAGGTAGGACGTTTCTTAAGCCACCGAGAATGCTGGATAGCACCATTGCATGGAGAAGACTGAACCACATAGACATGCATGTGAATCAATTACCATGGCCTGCCCTTGCTGTCAGTATCTTGACTGATTTTACGCTTTCTTGGTCTGCCTGGGCCTCTCTGCCTGTCTTGCTCCAGGCACCGTGACCCCTTGTCCCTTCAAAGAAGATTGGAATGACTTCCGATTACTTACAGGGATGCCTTCCTTAAGTCAGCCGCAGGAGTTTCTTGGACTTGTATCACTTTGTCCCTGGTTTTTCAGTCTAGTCACCCCTCACAGTTCCATTTGTCAGCCTTGGCTGGCAGTCTACCACCAATAGGGATGGAGGCTTATGCCTTGCTTCAGACTAGTCACCCCTCCCAGTTCTATTTGTCAGCCGTGGCTGGCAGTCTACCACCAATAGGGATGGAGGCTCATGCCTTGCTTCAGACTAGTCACCCCACCTAGTTCTATTTGTCAGCCTTGGCTGGCAGTCTACCACCAATAGGGATGGAGGCTCATGCCTTGCTTCAGACTAGTCACCCCCTCCCAGTTCTATTTGTCAGCCTTGGCTGGCAGTCTACCACCAATAGGGATGGAGGCTCATGCCTTGCTTCAGACTAGTCACCCCCTCCAAGTTCTATTTGTAAGCCTTGGCTGGCAGTCTACCACCAGTAGGGATGGAGGCTTATGCCTTGCTTCAGACTAGTCACCCCTCCCAGTTCTATTTGTCAGCCTTGGCTGGCAGTCTACCACCAATAAGGATGGAGGCTTATGCCTTGCTTCAGTCTAGCCACCCTCCCAGATATCTTTGATAGTACTGATTGAAAGTCTACTATCAAACAGGCAGAACTACAACTGCTAAGCAGATATCATTTTATTAATTAACCCTGCTAAGTGGATAGCAACTCAGCATATTGCCTATGGTAATCCAATTCTACAAGATCCACATAGACCCTACCTTTCCATTTCACAAGTTTCCTTGGCTGGTAACCTTAATTCACTAAGCATTTATTTCTATGCTCATCAACTTTGGATAATCACTGCTTACCCACAGATGCAAGAGGTGGGCCGATAATTATTTTACATCAATCTTATTGCAACACTAGATGATGCAGTTTTTAATTCATTGCTGATGATTGAAAGAAGATGACAGAAAGCTGGAGATTGACAAGAATGAATCTGATAATGCCTGGTTGTTTTTCTCGGAGCACACTCACGGCTCAACTGCACTTATTCAGCTTCTCTCAGAGTTACAACAACATTTTGCAGGGTATCGTGAATGACAGTCTGCTGAATAGAGACACCCCCTCTTAGATCACATCTAGGATTGATTTTGACAAGATAGTTATCAACATCCGCCAATAGACACAGACAAGAAATCACCGCCTTAGCCAAAGTCTAATCTCTTGAAAGATGTCAGGAGGTACGGACTAGGCAAACAATGGCAGCGGTCTTGTCATAATAAATCACTGCAGATTGCACTTTACCAGATTCTAATCCAATAATCCACCAGGTGACTCTTCCATAGCGACCAGGCACTAGTCCAGGAGCCTTGAGGGGTCCTGGATTAACTTCCAGCCATACTGGACTCTGCCTTGAAGCAGACTCTGTGCTGGAGTCAGGAGGGAGTGTCGCACGGGGTCACGTTCAGGTTTGTTTGCCATTTTCCCCTCATTTCCTGCGAGTGACCTTGACTTCCTCCGCTCCATGTGTTTTTGGTTGAGAGCAGACAAAGTGTCAACATTCATAAGAAGTCTGAGGATGTCGGCAATCTCTCAGGAATCCGCCCAGGCTGCATCTCTGTGCTTAAAGTCGTCTCCATAATGACTTATCTGTCTTCGTTTGCTCCTTGTCATATTCGCGCTTCCATTTTTCTTTCACTTCAGTCCGAGTCATGCTCAGAACAAGATCCAACTATAACAGTGTATTCTTTAGATAAATTGTGATCTTAAAGCTCACTTAAATTACATTATTAAAATTTTCAATTAATTAAAAAGCCTTTTAGAGTTACAAATAGTTCATGCTGCTTCAAATCCCTTCTTGTTGAACAATATCTATTTTGAAAAATGGCAAAGAAAACTTTGACTGGACTGTGACTTGAACCCGAGACCTCTGGTTTTGCGTACAAGCGCTCTCATAATCTGAGCTATCCAGCCCTTATATGGTGGCCTTCCCAAATAGTCAACAAGTCTTTAGTCTTTTTACCTACCAGTACGTACTTTTTCCAACATTAACCGTAAATTGTAGTTTAAAGGCCTCAAGGACTTTGGGTCCTTCCATGTTAAGATTATAAATTATTTTATATGCGTATGCATAAATGTCAAACTCTTGGAATGTATAAGCCTCTATCAGAAAAAGTTCCAAGTAAACAGTTACAAATGAAAATTTGCCAAAGAAAACTTTGGCTGAAAGAAAAACTTACTGAACCGGGACATGAACCCGAGACCTCTGGATTAACGTACCAGTGCTCTTCCATCTGAGCTCATCCAGCCCTTAGATGGTGGCGTTCCCTAATAGTCAACTAGTCTTTGCAGTCACAAGATGAAATCGCAGTTACTTAATAAAATTAAGAAGACAAAGATGACAGATGCAACATGTTGATCCTAGCAGGACCTTTCTCAAAGGCAGACCTTTGACTGTTTGCTGTGCGTAAGGAATCAAGGAGCTACTTACTTCTTATCTTTCTTTCGTTGCAACTTATCCAGCTCTCTCTTCTTCTCCTGATATTTGCGCTGTAGTTCAGCCATGCGCTGTCTCATCTCCACCTCATTAGGATTCATCAAGTGCTCCGGAATTGTGAAGGTATCAAAGACATCGGTCGATGTACCCCCTAAACAAACACCAGAAAATATGGCATCATCTGTGAATGTTGTGTCTTCAAACACAAGGTTATTATATAGCAAGATGATAAGTACTTTGTATATATATGTTTTTTATAGTCAAAGAAAAAGGGAAAAAATGACTGGGAACTTATACACAACTTTATAAAATGACAAAGAAAACTTTGACTGGACCAGGACTTGGAAGTCTTGAACCCTAGACCTCAGGTTTTGCGTACCAGCGCTCTTACCATCTGAGCTATCCAGCCCTTAGATGGCAGCCAATCAAAATAGTCAACTAGTCTTTGCTGGGGTGGGGGCACCAGTCAGAAGCATTTATCCATTAACTGCTGTATGCTATAGCAGCTTTACATGTAGATGCAAATCTCTGAAACATTTCACAACTCATGGCAGAGTGAATGTCAAAATCCTAAACTCAGTTTGAAAATATATCCAGTCTTATACTGACATTTTGCAGTAGCTATTATGAACACAAGGTAACCCCTGTATAGCTTCCTTATCTAAAGGATTACAGAAAGTGGCTCACATGTCAGACTTGATGATAACAATGCATAAGGTCTTGATATGAAAAACAAACTTGATTTTTGGCTTACTTTTGAAAAGGAAGTCTGTCGGTGATGTGGGACATGACTGGGAAATCAGCTGAAGAGCGCCCCCACTGGCCGAGGTGACAGCACTGGCTGTGTTTCCTTGGAGAGGAGTGCCGTTGTCTTGGTGACGGTTGTCAAGGAGATATGAGTCATCGCGGGTTTGTGTTGTGTGAGCCACACTGCTCTTTTCACTGTCTGTTATATACAAAATGGAAACCAAAAGAAATAAGCACAAAAACAGTTCTACATATTTTCAAGAAACATTCAGTTGGTGCTTTCTGGAAAGAAATCTCGAAAAACAAATTTGACTGAGAATGTTTTAGAAACTTGTCTTTCATCTTTACTTGAAGAATCCCGTACATTTCCCTCAGTGACTATCTCTCAGATTTAAAAAGCAAAATAATCGACTTTTTTCCCCCCTTTTTCTTTGACAATTTTTTTTTAGGATTCTCATCAAGTGATTAATATTAAAACAAGAAAATCTTCTTCCCAGAAAATCAAAGTTATCAACTAAATTTTGTTAATGAAATCAATATTTTAAACTTGTTTGACCCCCAAACAATCAAATAAGCACACAAATGTTTGTACATTTTTTCAATTTTCAAGTTATCAGCTAATTTATGTTAATGAAATCCAAACTAGTTTCACCTTCAATGTCACAAGGAAATAATTTGCAGATTGAAAAAGATATGCCTGCTAATAGCAAGCACGCCAAGACTTACTATAAAGGAACATTGTAAGTTTCGATAAGGAAATGTCAGAACCTTAGCCCCAGGAAGAAGCTTAAGATGCAAAAAGCAGTTGTATCTGCGATACCATCGGCAAGCAGGCCTATAATTGGTCAGACCCTGTGACATTTCTACAAAGTTTCCTGGCCAGACAGAATATTGTTCAACCAGATTGTAACGCTGCAGGTGCAACACCTGTCAAGAGGCCAATCTACGGTGGAACCTTCTTCAGCTCAGGAAAGAGAAAACTGACTGGTGCTAAACAATTGGGGAAAAAAAACCGAGACAATTTGACAGGATAGGGACCTGGGAACTCAGGTTGAGCATACAAGCAGGCTGGATTAAGCAAGAGGCCTTCGGTTCTTCAAGTCAAATTTTGTATCAATTAAAAAAAAAAAATGGCAAAGAAACTTTGACTTTAGACCAGGACTTGAACCCGAGACCTCTGGTTTAATGTACCAGCGGTCTTATCGTCTGAGCTATCCAGCCCTTAGAAGGTGGCCTTCCCAAATAGTCAACTAGTCTTTGCCAGTCTTTACAACTGAGTATTGTTAGGCAGTTCAACCCATCTCATGGTGGCCATTTTTGGTGGCTTCATTCTGGTTTTCTGCCATCGGGCTGCATTTCACAAAGCCTTATAATGCATCATAACTCAACTTATGATGGATAGCTCATTGCAAGTTGCAATAGATCATGGTTTCTGTGTATTGCTCATTGTCTTGCGATTGATTGTAGTTTTTTTAATTTAAAATTTGCCCAAAACAAGGCTGTAACGCCACTCATGGTTAAGGGCTAAGGAAAGAAGGAGATAGAGAGGGACTCAGGAAGACTGGAGATAGGAATTGACATTCCTCTTAAACAGTGCAAGATCGAAGGCTGGGGAAAACATGAACCAGGAAGGGAATTCCAGAGAGAGGTTGAACGAGGGAAGAAGCTGTTCTGATACCTCTTTGTTCTACACCTTGGGAGAGACAGAGTGTATGGTTGAGAGGAAAACATGAACCAGGAAGGGAATTCCAGAGAGAGGCTGACCGGTACGATGAGTTTGTTGGAATTGACTGCAGATCTGTCTGTCTGAACAAATGCTGCTTCATTCATTGCCTTGCCCTAAGCAATATGAAAGGTCTAGAGAGAAGGTTAGTGGTCAGGGCTTACCGTTACCAAGTGAGAAAGCTTTCTGGTCAGCTACTTCACTCAGCAGAGCGATGCCTTCAATGGCTGCCAACTGGTCCTGGTCCAGGGACTCCATCCTGGACGCAAAACTCGGCGTGGCGGTCAAGACGTTAGAGAGAAGAGAGTCCTTGCTCGTCTCCTCTTGCTGGGCGGGGACTTCGGGAGGAGGGAGGGCGGTCTCCAAAGGAGGGGTGTTAAGAGGTGGGATGGGAAGAATGGTCTCTGTCACAGTCCTCTGAGTAACTGCCGGGTCTAAGTTCATATCACTACTCGCTTCTATCGATAATGGAGGTAGAGGCTTTAAGATAACCGTCCTTTCTTCCTCCTCAATTTGTTTATTCTCAGGTGCGGTGGTTTTCGTCTCAGATTGCGCCGTTGCATCTTCCTTACTCTCCCGGCTGATTTTCTCACTCTGTAAGACAAGATTGTCACTGATATCCTCATCCACGACATCGACAATGATGAGTTCCTGGTCTTCACTCTCGTCGGTCCTCACAGAGACCTCCTTGTCCTCCTCCTCCTCCTCCACCTCCTCGGCGAGGCTCCCGTTCTTGGCCTCCTTGGAGTACTCCTCGCTAGCAGGAGTCTCCGAGGGTGATGTCTGCACGCTGATGCTCTTCAGAGCCGTCTTGGAGTTGGTCTCCAGCTTGGACGCTTTGCTGCTGTCTGAATTAGCAGCAGACTTACTGCTGCTCTGTTTAGGGGATGCCGTGGAAGCGCCCGACTCGGTCCGTGGGGAGGAGTTACAGGTCACAGCAGGGCCTGGGAATACACCCGTTGGATTGTAGAGGTATTGCACTTGTTGTGGTGGGTAGACATAGGGTACAGGGGGCTGTCCGGGTAATGGTACACCGGGTAGATAAGGAGCAGGGGGTGGGATCTTCAAATTCAGGACGTCGGGGGTGCTAGCTCGCTTCTCAGCATGGCCATCTCCTTTGGTCTCCCCTCCTGATCCGCTCTTGTGGATCTTATCGCTTGAGCCTTTCTCGTTGCTGCCCTTGCGGGACTGCTGTTCCCTTCTGCGCTGTTCCTCCCTCTGGCGCTGCTCGTCTTGCCGGTACCACTGGGCCAGCGCTTCCTGCTGGTGCTGCAGGGCAAACTGGTAGTCTGCGCTGGGTAGGGGCTGGTCTGGCCGGTGGGCCATGGGGTGCGAGGATTGATGGGGCAACGGCGAGGTGAAGGAGGGCTGGTTGAGAACGAGCTGCTGTAGTTGATGGCTGTGAGGCTGAAGATGAGGTGGCACGAGATATGGCCACATGCCTTGAAAATACAAACACAGAAAAACAGACAATGATACAAATGATTAAAGGCAGGATCGTTCTCATAGGCAGTTTGCAATTTTTCTTATACTACTTTGAAACTCATTGAATTATAGTCTGTCTACCAGCTTCCCAACTTTGCCCATCTTCAGCCGATATCTTATCATGTCTTCCCCTTCCTGTCTGTTTGTGTCACTCTGCCAATCTGCCTTTGAGAAAGGCTCCTGCTATAGGATTGAAATGTCAGGAACTACAGACGCCTCACAGGCCTTCTAAGGTACCTGGTAAAACACCACATGTTGTCATTTCAGAGCAAGCAAAAATGGCACAATGCAAACATGACAATTGACAAAAGTGACAAAACCAAACAGTACATGTACATGGTGACACCCCTGAACGATGGCCAAATGTCAACTCGATCACAATCAATTGAGTCTCTAAATGCAAAAATGAAAAACACAAAACCGAAAAGTACAAAACATTCAAAAGCCATATCAGTTCAAATTATGCTGTTGTGACACAAGTCCAACAATTTGGTTTAACTTTGCAAATACATTTGCAACTGATTTTCATGGCAACTGTCTTTTTGTTTCAAAGTACACCGATAAATTATCATTACAACAAGTTAAACCATTCTATTACAGTTGGGAATAACTCCAGAATCTTTTTTTATTTTTTACCCGAAGCACATGAATGCTGGGTTTCATTTTCCGATAGAACGATGTTACAAGCCTGCACAGGATATTACATTTTGATGGCTTAATGTAAAAAAATTGAAGTTTGAGAGATTAGGAACAGATGGCCATGATACGGGTAAAACTTCATGACTTAATCATAATAGTAACCTCTATGGATAGGAAGTTGGAGTTTACTGACAGGCCAGAGAATGGGACTACCTCTGGAGAAATGGATGACTGCTGTCAAAGATATACAGAGGGTGTGGAAGTTACTCTATAAGATCACCAGAGGATTGGGGGAACAGTCCCAGGGAAGTGCGAGGGATATGGGAGAGGGGAGTAATGAAGACTTTTGTTGAAAAGTCGACAGTGTCACTTCTGGTTATGGTGTAAGCTCGGGATATGTCCGCCGGTAGCGAGCCCAACAGAACAAGGCATTCAGACAACTTGTCGGAAGACATTAGGATTGGACTCCCAGTGATTGAAGACCCGGGAGTAGGGATAGCCATCAATCACAGGCAGGGGAAACCTGAGCAACACTGGAGGAAGGAATTGCAAATGTTATGTTTGAATATGCTGAGCATCCTGCGCATTAATGGAAGCCACTCACTCAGGTTGGGCGGGACAGTAGAGTCGGCGTGCATGGCAGGTGCTTGGGGTACCAGCACTAATTGGCCAGTGGCAGGATCGCGAGCCACCTGGAAGCCGGCTGGGGGCATGGGCAGGTGTCCCGATGCACCCTCGCCACCATGCAAGGAGGCAGCAGGGGGCGGGGCCAGGCCAAAGGGATGACCCAGCCACAGGGACTGGGCATGGGGCTGGCCAGGTCCCCGTGGCAACCAGTGTGGTGGGATGGCCAGGTGAGGTGGGTGAGACGGGGTGATGCGTCCGTCTGTCCGGTCAAAGTGGTGAGGGGAGTGACCAAGACCAGTCCCACCTGTGTCAAGAATGAAGTAAACATTGAACTTTGAACTTTGAACTTGGTAAGAAAACTTTGACTGGACCGTGATTTGAACCAGAGACTTCCGGTCAATATTTTTTTTGACAAAAATAAAATCAAACAAGTAAAGGAAAAACTGACTGGTAACTTGAAAACAAATTGAAAAAATGGCAAAGAAAAGTGAGCTTTCTTCAGAAAGCATTTTGCATATTGCTGCAAAAATAATAACAAATTGATTTCCACAAAGATCTGAACATTAATGTTTGATGCTGTAAAACAAAGCTGAGAATACCTATTTCTCCAACTTCAAATCAATGGAACAATGTTGAATCTCAATTCAAGAATGTCAGGCAACAGGTGGATTAGCTCAATTAGATAACGGACCTGTCACAATGAGATTGGATCCCAAGTCCCCTGGGTACCGGTGATGATGGTACTTCCCCGGAGGCAACAGTTCACCGGCTTCCCTTTGAGATCTAGAGATGGAGAGCAAAGACAACCACAGAGTAAGATGTTTGCAGTGTCATTGTGTAGAATGATCTGTAGTTGTCAGAATGATCTGCAGTTGTCAGAATGATCTGCAGTTGCCGGAATGATCTGCAGTTGTGAGAATGATCTGCAGTTGGCAGAATGATCTGCAGTTGTCAGAATGATCTGCAGTTGTCAGAATGATCTGCAGTTGGCAGAATGATCTGCAGTTGTCAGAATGATCTGCAGTTGTCAGAATGATGTGCAGGTGTCAGAATGATCTGCAGTTGTCGGAATAATCTGCAGTTGGCAGAATGATCTGCAGTTGTCGGAATGATCTGCAGTTGTCAGAATGATCTGCAGTTGTCAGAATGATCTGCAGTTGTCAGTATGATCTGCAGTTGTCAGTATGATCTGCAGTTGTCAGAATGATCTGCAGTTGTCAGAATGATCTGCAGTTGTCAGTATGATCTGCAGTTGTCAGAATGATCTGCAGTTGTCGGAATGATCTGCAGTTGTGAGAATGATCTGCAGTTGGCAGAATGATCTGCAGTTGTCAGAATGATCTGCAGTTGGCAGAATGATCTGCAGTTGTCAGAATGATCTGCAGTTGTCAGAATGATCTGCAGTTGTCAGAATGATCTGCAGTTGTCAGAATGATCTGCAGTTGGCAGAATGATCTGCAGTTGGCAGAATGATCTGCAGTTGTCGGAATGATCTGCAGTTGTCAGAATGATCTGCAGTTGTCAGAATGATCTGCAGTTGGCAGAATGATCTGCAGTTGGCAGAATGATCTGCAGTTGTCAGTATGATCTGCAGTTGGCAGAATGATCTGCAGTTGTCGGAATGATCTGCAGTTGTGAGAATGATCTGCAGTTGGCAGAATGATCTGCAGTTGTCGGAATGATCTGCAGTTGTCAGTATGATCTGCTGTTGTCAGAATGATCTGCTGTTGTCAGAATGATCTGCAGTTGTCAGTATGATCTGCAGTTGTCAGAATGATCTGCAGTTGTCGGAATGATCTGCAGTTGTGAGAATGATCTGCAGTTGGCAGAATGATCTGCAGTTGTCGGAATGATCTGCAGTTGTTAGTATGATCTGCTGTTGTCAGAATGATCTGCTGTTGTCAGAATGATCTGCAGTTTTCAGAAAACTCTTCACCACAACCACTACAGGCATCATAGAGTCTGCTTAAAGTAGATTCTTCAATCTAATTTTCATATATCTAATTAAACCAACACTTATCTTAGCATAGATTTCCTTAATCATCAACCCTGCTATATTCCACATTCATTTCGAAGGCACAGGAATCATCGTTGAAACCCTGCCAAAGCTGCGCCTACAAGAGCATCCTCAGCATGCACGCTGTACAGGACGAGCAATTCTGCGTATTGTTCTAACCTTGGGGAGTGATCCCTGTGCTTGGCGTCTCTCTCCACGCTGTGCAGGCTTCTGCCTCTTCCTCCACGTTCTTCCATTTCCTCCAGGCTGACGTGAGGACTGTCTGTTAGTCATCAAATAAATGCTTTATTTATTGAACCAATCAAAGTGTCAATTGTCAGGAGCTAGTGGGATGGATCAGATCTGACTTGGCCTCTGAGATGAGTCATAGTTTACTCGGGATGGGTAAGAATCCAGCCGTGGCTCATTTTGATCTAGCCAATGAAAACGGAGCTCACCTCTTATTTCAGAAGACTAAAAATCACTGACAGACCACACAAGAGCAGTGATCAGAATCCCTGGATGGTAAGTTATGGTCAATCTCAAATCGTATTAGGATGATTCAATTGAAAGAGTGCAGAAATCAAAACCACAGTTGAATACATTTGTTTTCTTTTCTTCCTCAGAGAAAAGTGGTTTGGAGTCGGTTACAAACTCAGACCACATTTCAGCGAGGCCAGAGGTCTGAATCCAAGAATGGGTTAATTTGATTGTTCCTGTTGTAGTCAGGATCCTGTTCCCAACCAAATCGAGCCTGTCACGCTACATTTGTACAAATGCAAACTCAATCCACCCATTGGCTGCCTGTGTGATTGAAACAAACGGACAACAATCTACATCCATCCTTCCATGTTTCTAGAACTCCTAAAAACAAGTCTAGCACTGCGGCAAGATCAATTTTCTAGATAGAGAGCAAGATCCTTTTCTTGAGTTATCGGGGGAACCAGGGAGGTAGCGTGAAATAGACAAGCATCCCAGGCCAGATGACAGTGTACGTGGCAAGGAAACAACGTTGGCGGTTAAGACGCAGCCCAACAAAACGTGCAACTGAGAGATAAGTGTCAAGCTAAGACTTTGTAGTCAAAGCGAAGGTGGTTAATATGAATGAGTAGCCGTGGGGAAAGGTGGTGGCAAACGGCTCACTGGGGAGTTGCTTTGCCGTGATTTATTCTAGCGCTGAGAGGGAAGCATGCTTCAGTGCTTGCAGCTTTGCATGACTTGTACATAAATAACAGATCATTGGGTTGGTTCAGCTGTGCCAGCAAAATGCATATCATTAGTTGCAAGTGTAGGATCATGGATGGGTTTATGACTGTAAGAAGTCAAACTTCATTCTAGAGTCCGAAGATTGGTTTCAACGGTTAGATGTCCTGGTATTTGGAGCATAGCAGGACCTTTCTACCTTTCTGAAAGGTCTTCCTTGAATTCAAACACTGGGCCTAGTAAATGTCCGAAATTGTTAATTTTGGTTACTCAACTAGAGACGGTTTGAAACATTTGGGCAATTCTATGTTTCTTAAACTTAAAGGCTTACTTCTTGATGTTGAGATGGTTGTAGTTCTTCCCTGGCTGGCAGACTCGGAGTCTGGTCTCTTCTGGGCCACAGCTATCCCCACCGGGGGATTGCGTCCATCACTCCCCTTGGTGCCGGGCGTGGACCGACCCTGAGACGTAACACTCTCCGCGGGTGTCTTACTGCTGTGACTCGATGACTTGGAGCGAGTCTCAGATTTGGGTTCGCTCGTGGGCTTGGCGGGTTTGCTGCTGTTGCTGCTGTTGTTGTTGTTGCTGCCCGGTGATGTCCGCTGGGTGTCACTGTGCGCCTGCATCATGCCTGCTGTTAGCACCGACCGCAGCATGCTTTCTTGTGGAGCCGTGTAGGGAGGGTAGTCCCTTCCGCGGCAGTGCTCCGGTGTCAACTCAGATCGGCTCTCAATCCTCGGTGAAGGAAAGCTCGGTTGATGTGGCGTCCTCTGCAGCAAGCTGGAGTCCACTTTCAAGGCTTCTTGCCCAGCTCCCCGAATGCTCGGGTGCTCGTAGCAGTAACCTCTCTTGGCAGCGGCCATATGCCACTCTAAGAACCTCCTCTGCTCCTCGGAGCTGTAGAGAGGCGGGGGAGCCTCGTGTTTGCCTCCGTCCCGTGAAGATACCAAGCAACTTGGGGGCAGAACAAAGCCTGACATGTGGTGAGGGTACCCATGCACACTTGGCGACGTACTGATGATGGCAGCATCGGATGTCCGACACGTCTCCCTGTGAATCAAGTCACTTGAAGTCCTGTGTGACCCATCAACGCCTCTGTCCTTCCCACCGGTAGACAGCTCAGGTGGCGATGAGTGATGATCACGACTGTCATGAGATGCCTTGCTTCCGGAATGCATCTTCTTCGGCCTATCATGCTTGTCTAGTTTATCACCCTTTCCTTTGCTCTGTGTCGATTTCACATCCGCACTCTCCTTAGATTTCAATCCACCATCTTGGTGCGGAAGTCCGGCCTTAGATTTGTCGATATTGACATCAAATTTGGACTGGCTGTTGGCTTGGTCTTTACTCGAGGCGGAAACAACCTTAGTGACTTCTTTCTTTGAGGCTCTGTCTTTGTCTCGGTCGGTCTTCACCTTTGGTTCCTTGACGGGAACTGTGGCGCTGCAAGCAGGTCCCGGGATGAACTCCCCCAGAGCGGGAACAAACGTGGTCGCGTGGACCTTAGAGCCGTCGCGAGGAGTCTCTCGTCCAATCTCTCGCTCTAGGCTAAGATGGCCGGTGCCATGGAGATAGATGGGAAGATGGTTGATGTAAGAGGGCTGATTCTGAGAGGAGGAGGAGGGAAGGGATCCGTGCGATGGGAAGGAGATGGGCTTGGAGACAGAAGATGTCACACCTGAAAGATAAAGAAAAGTGTGATAAAATAAGTGCTTTGTAATAAGATGTGAAACAATATGCAGGTTCTTCACCATTTCTGTGGGGATAAATATCAATACTTTGTGAACATTCATCACCTAAATATCAGATTTGTATAGTTTTGGGTGCCTCAAAAAAAAAACCTGTTGAAGGTAACCAAAAACTGTTCTTTTCACAAAGGGAGAAAAAATATCTCTTGGAACAGTTTAACAATTGAAATAACAATTGAACAGTTAAATATATCTTTACAGTGAAGCTCTGGGAAGGAGGTAATTGAAAGGTAAACCCATTGTAAACCCATTGGAGATCCATTTCTATAAAGCAGCTGGTCTACACTCTTCATTCAAATGAGATTTGCAGTTACAATTTGTCCTGCACTGTAAATTTTGTACATGTACATGCCCATCGTTAGGAGTTGGGCGTAGTACATACTAACCGAAATGTTGAGTTACCGGCTCTTTTCAGAGCCACGCTCATTCTTGAAAGAGAAGTGCTACATTGTGTCACCGCAAACCTTCCACTTAGTGTTTCCACCGTGCACACCTTCAAGTCTTATCTAGTTAAATTATAAGCTTAATATAGGAGTACAATAAAGTGCAAGTATATAAAAAAACAGATTAATTTGGATTGAATGGAGCTCAATAAATGATAGTGAAACACATTGAGTAATAGAAAAATGTTGCGAACTGTCTTGAAATGACCAAAATGCAAATGGGAGAAGATTAACGTGCTTGAAGTTTTGCTTCTAGCAGGACCTTAACTGCCTTTGGAAAAAGTCCCCCTGGGATGGAAATAACATGCCCTCTTCATTTTGGAAACAAACTTGACAACAATTTAATGAATCATCCCCCCAATTGCAGCAGTTGCTGGCAAGCGAGATAAAATAAAGCCTGCATCATTTGCAATCAGACATAAGAAGAAGTGACATCTAGGTTTCACTTTGTTCTAATTCTGTTTTTCCTGCGCCATGACAACTGGAACGTCTTGAACCAGTCTCCTGGGAATTGGAAACCAACGATGAGAGCAAGTCCGAGATTTTGGATGCTCGGATGCAGCGTCTTGTCTCATGCAACTTGGTCACGATCAGCTTTCCTTCCTGACTCCATCTTACCGAATGTCTCGGAACTTCTTCCTTTTTTTGTGTGTGTGTGTGTGGTGAAGGATAATCAGTGTTTCCTCTCAGTCTCTCCCTTGATTCACTCCAATCTGTTTTGAATTGGAGTATTTTGTCAAGTAATGTTCTCCGTTTTTATTACAAGGTGGTCGAGCATAGGGAAGGTGACTCAATGGGCTTTGGATGCTCAGAATGGTCCCAGCATTGCCTGTGGGAACTGACTCCCAATGGTGACAAAGCCGCAGTCACAGTGTCCATTACAAACTGGCTGGCACGACTTTAACTTCAGGGAAAATCGCTTCAATTTGCGATGAATTGACTGAGGCTACTGCTGAGCCCACGTGAAATCTTACAGCCTGAGGTTAGTGGGGTAGCTACATGCGGGTAATGCTGTTATCTGTTTATAAATTGGCTTCCTTTGAAGGTAGAAAAGAGAAGATTTTGACAGGTGCAATGTTTGACACATGGCTAAAAAATACAATGTCTTTGGTCTACGAGGTTTAAAGGAGAACAAGTGGTTAAGAATGGGCTCACCTACTCAACTGTAAAGAACAAAAAAAACTCTGAGGAAGTCTCTTAATTTGATTACTTGCTGTTTACTTTTTTTTCCAAATGCTGCCTTTTTTGTACTTACATGTGCTGAATGTTGCCATGGAAACCAAGGACTTTGTTCCTTTCTCTTTCTCGCTCGGACTTCCCTCAGTCTGCTCACTGCTGTTTGGACTGCACGCTGGTACACTGGCAGTTGTCACAGAGCTGGCTTTGAGTGGCTTAGGATCCGTTGGACTTGACTGGCTGGCTTCTGCGGGATTAGCCACGGGATTAGTCATTGAGGGATTAGTGGACGAGTTCGCTCCAGCGATCCCACTGTCTGTAGTCCTAACATCCAACGGATTACTGCCAGACGGAGTTTCTCTTAAAGCTGTGGCTCCAACAGGGTTAGATCTTTTAGGATTATCCGCGTCGGGATTAACCGGATCAGACCCAGTGGGATTAGCATTAATGCATTTAGGGTTAACCTCTGCGCTTGGAGCAGTGTTTGTGCCAGAGGACTCGGGTGGTGTCTGCACTGATGGCTTAGGCGTTACTCCTTCAGGATTGCCTTTGTGTTGACTGGTGTCAGTAGGATGCAGCCCTGGGGATATCACGCTCCTTGGCTGATCCACGCAGGGATTCAGCTTCACGCTACCACCTTCCATTGTTGGGGGGGTCTCGTCAGAGCGAAGACCCTGAGGACTGTCTGATGCAGAGGCAGAAGGAGTTACACCAGAGGAACTAATTGACACCGCAGTAGTTCCACTGCTTGTCCCACTCTGATCAGCAACGGGTGAATGACGGGTCCCATGAGGAGAGAGTCCGGGCGACACTGATGAGTGGCTGGCAGATGCCATGACTTTCCGACTGAGGGAGGAAGGGGAGAGTCTCTCCGCTGAAGGCACAGGAATGGGGCTGGAAACCGCGGGCAGGACGGCCAGGTTGGTTCCTGAAGGCCGGCCATTGCCACTGACGGACAAGTCTGTAAGGGACGGCTGGCTTTTGTCCGCTGTGTCCGTTCCTGCGGGTGAATGCGTGGAGGCAACACAAATTGCTTCTTTCGTGGACGATGCCGCGTCCAGAACGCTGCCCATTACTGACGGCTGTGCTTTCTCATCCCCTGCCAGGATGGAGGCTTTCTTCTCGACTACGGTGGAGCCACTTGACAGGACGGCATTGCCATTCACGTCCACGGACAGGTCCTTCCTCTTGCTGCCTTTTTTCCTCCGCTCAGAGGCCGAGTCTTTGGACTTGGGACTTGAAGCGGACGCGCTGGGAATGGACTTAGCGCAGCCGTCTCTGATGGGACTCTGCACACCGTCACCATTACAGCTGGAGTTCTCCGCATTGTTCAGGTCCACGCACACACTAAGTGGGTGACTCTGCTTGCCTCTCAAGCCTGCTGACCTGTCAAGCTTCTTACTCGACCTGTCTTGAGGAAAGTCCGACTCTAACCGCTGTTCAATTTTGGGTGAGTTATCGCACGCAGTCCCTTTATCTTTTGGGTTTGTCCTTCGGTTGGCTGTCGCCTCCTTCTTGTCCTCGGTGAGGTCTTTAGGTTTGTCTTTGCTCTTACTGCGACTGCCGTCATGCTTGCTGGATCGCCTCTCGTCACTCCCAGACGTGTGCCTGGCTTTGCCTGCTGGATGGCCGGATGTCTTTGGGGAAAGGGCGCCCTCTATTGGCCCATGGGGAGACATCTTTGTGACGGCTCCTTCCCAGGATTCCGAGTTCCTTGTGTGATGTGAAGCTGGGATACGCTGACCATCAGCTGAGGAGTATAAAAATTGATCATGAATGTTTAAAAAAAGAAAATTATAACCTTGAACATCTCAAAAAAGAATGAATTATAGGAAATCAATAATCAACATTAAAACAAATTAAAGGTAAAATTTTGATATTTTCTAAAAAAAGAAAAAAAGAAAAAGAAAGTTGACCATCTGATCAAGCAGGAAAATATTAGGTAGGGAATTTCCTTTCATTAAACAGAAAAAAAGGATCCCTCCTTTTTTTTCACTTAGAACCTTTTTTGGACTAAAAGCTTTAGGTAATGGACATTAAGAACATGAATATTTCATCAAACAAAAATATTTGATCTCAACAGCTAGCTGTAAATCATTTTGTTGTCTCATAAACTAGGAGGGCTTGACGTTTCAATCCTAGCAGAGGCTCTGCCTTTGAGAAAGATCCTGCTAGGATTGAAACATCAGGCAATCCTAATTTATGAGATACGCATTTTCTTCATTCTAGCCAGTCAGCAGTTTGCAACATTTTTGCATTTTACTACAAAAATAAATCATTCATATGTGTATTAGGAAGAATTATTCACTTCTGCCTTTAGTATGTTCCCTGACATCTTCACTTGCTTAATCTTTTCCCTGTTGCCTGCCTTTCCATTCTATCAGCTCCTTAGTCTGCTGACCAGATTTCCTCCTTTGTCATCTGGTGCCATCCCTATCTTAATACTTCTCCCCGTCTTAACAGTTTTCCTTGTCATTCTGCCTTTAAAGGCCATTACAACATTGGTAAAGGTCAAAAGATTGCCAGTTTGTTTGTTAAACCTTTAAACACCCCAAAAAAGCAATCCTGCGAAGGTTTTAGCTCAAATGGTGATCTGAGAAAGTAGAAAAAAGTAAACCAAACCACCACGGTTTTTGCACCATTCTGTAGTGTAAGAAATAGTTTATGACTTGTAAATAATTAAACTGTTTGTTGATATTTGAGTGAAAATTTCTAGGGAAGTACAGCATCCCATACCGTAAGATTTCAACATGAGTATTCTATCATAACCATCTACAAACTGGAATTGTTATTATTCTACAAACTGTGTAAATTAGAAGGAAATCTGTGGACATCAATGTTTTTCAATCTTCCCGATGTTGTATTGGACCTTTAAAGCCCCTACACAACATTGATCGAGGTCAAAGAAATCTTTTACCCTTTTCTCCCAAAATACAACATTTTAGGCAGAAATATTTCAGTGTGAGGTTTCTACTATAACCATCTTCAAACTGTATAAATTTCATATAAATCTGTGAATATTTCTGTTTTTCGATCTTACCAATGTTGTGTAGGGGCTTTAGGAAAGGTCCCGCTCTGATTAAAAAATCACATCCTCTAATTTTTGATGCTTGGAAATAAAAAAAAAAAGTGCGCAGTCGCTGAAAAATGATGCCAGCAAGGACGCCAAACAAGTTCATTGATCCGTCAGGCCTTACATATATGCTAAGTGATATATAATGGCAGGATAGTACAGTGACATGCTAGGGTTATCCCAGGTGATTTGCCTACCTGTCTTAGACATTGATGAGACGGCCAGCAATCCTGGACTAGCCGATCCTGACAGGGAATTAAGCCCTGTGAAATATGGGGGATAATGGTGGCCACTACCGACTGGAAAACCTGTATACCCTGAAACAAAAGAAGAAAACGAATTGATGGATGATTAATAAAAGATGAAAATTAAAGAGACAATCTGTACTGATTCAGTGAAAAGAATTTCTTCAAAATTGTGAATATAATGAGACAAACATAATCAGTCAGTCGATATACAGTTTAAATATCACAAAAAGAAATGAGTAAAAAAGATCATGATTTGCTAAAGTAATTAATAAGGTCATTCATTCTGCTATAAGATTCTATGTAAAAAAAAATATTCAGTTGATGTCATGTGGGAATCTGCTTTCATTTAGTAGCTGCTTATTCCTTGAACTTGATCAATTTTGGGATATTCATTCAACTTTAAAGTCAGTGTTCATTTGATTCAAGAATAAGGCATAACTGGTTATACACACGCGTCAGGCACACTGCCCATGCGCAGTTGTTGGTCACCGTTGATTGGCTGAAGGCCGTTTTTGTGAGCAGACAACGCATGTGTACAGGACACATCACGTGACCAACGCGTGAGCGCCGAGTATTTTGGCACGGTGCCAAGGGGGAAAAAACGCCTTGGTTAAACTTGACCTGTACTTTATTTGCCGTTCGGTACTTCGGTAATAAAAGTCGGGTAACTAGTCTGTCAGGTTAATGAACCCACAGCCTTCTGACCTTGAAGCCCTCAGCTCAATTCTGACGAAACCGATTCTATTGCAGCCTTTCAATGTGCACGTGCAGTATTAACGGGCTCCTTTGTGGTGAATTCTCGGGACAAAATGAGACTCCATACCCTGCTAAATTAATGCATTACATCGCAAAACAGTCTGAGATTTTAGCATAGACATCGTGTGCACATCCTGCAATGACAATAGGATCATTTTGTAGACGTCTAAAAGCTTTAATTTCATAAACGTACCCATATCTTCTGAAAGGTACACATTCGTTGGCGAGACCGCAAACGTGAATTTATTTACGGATCGACGTTCAGCCAAACAGGGGCGACACAGAAATGGCTGAAGGGGCACCGTTCGTGGTTAGTGCTCACTGCTCACATTTGACACACTTAAGTGCAGCTGGCTCCTACAGCCTACAAGTGGAGAGGCAAAGTTGGCCTGCCAGACTCCAAATGTTTATTTTCTCTTGGGAAAGGGTGAAAGGTCCAAGTTTGTCACAGGACGGAGGTAGGGAACAGGGTATAGCTCGTAGGCAACGTGTGTGTGTGTGTGGTTTAAACCTATACAATCTGCCCACAGACCTGAACAGCACTGCACAGTGCTGTGTGCATAACACATAGGGCTAGGATGTGACACTGGTTGA
Organism: Luidia sarsii; assembly: GCA_949987565.1. NCBI lineage: Eukaryota > Metazoa > Echinodermata > Asteroidea > Paxillosida > Luidiidae > Luidia > Luidia sarsii. Next base: position 26,350,955 of record OX465104.1, on the reverse strand, counting down.
TCATGGCAACCTGTTTAATGACGCTGCACGGTGCAAGCTTGCATAGAAGGAAGACCAGCAACTATATAATACAGGACACCATAAATGACCTCATTCGTGACGTCAGTAATGACCCCTTGAACTCTTTTTCGACAAATGACGTAAGCGGTGACGAAAAGAAATTCTAGGTCCAGCTACGATCCAAACGTCAGGCACTCATGTCAACTTTTTGACATTTAGTCATATAGTAGTTATTAAACCAATAAGCAAATTAAGCAGGTTGCAACATTTTAGTTAATACTTTATTGTGAATATCTGAAAAGACATTGGAGACTGAATAGGAAAATCAGAATTATCACTGTGTCCGAATAGAAGACAAACACACAGAGGGAGAGTGAGCGAGAAAGAAAGCGTCACAGAGCAAGGGAGAAAGGGGAGGGAGGGAGGGAGGGAGGGAGGGAGAGAGGGAGGGAGGGAGGGAGGGAGGGAGAGAGGGAGGGAGGGAGGGAGGGAGGGAGGGAGGAGGGAGGGTACATGTCAAAGTCTAGCCCGCAGCCTCACGTCCTCTCGATGGTTGTCGGGCTACTAGTAGTAACGCAACCTTACGGGCGTCACTGACGTCACTCATCTCAAAAAGAGATGCGTAACTTACACGGTGTCACCGCAAACCTTCCTCTTGGTGCTTCCACCATGCAAACCTTCCACTTGGTACTTCCACCATGCAAACCTTCCATTTGGTACTTCCACCATGCACACCTTCCACTCGGTACTTCCACCATGCAAACCTTCCACTCGGTACTTCCACCATGCAAACCTTCCACTCAGTGCTTCCACCATGCAAACCTTCCTCTTGGTGCTTCCACCATTCAAACCTTCCACTTGGTACTTCCACCATGCAAACCTTCCATTTGGTACTTCCACCATGCAAACCTTCCACTTGGTACTTCCACCATGCAAACCTTCCACTTGGTACTTCCACCATGCAAACCTTCCACTCGGTACTTCCACCATGCAAACCTTCCACTTGGTACTTCCACCATGCAAACCTTCCATTTGGTACTTCCACCATGCAAACCTTCCACTCGGTACTTCCACCATGCAAACCTTCCACTCAGTGCTTCCACCATGCAAACCTTCCTCTTGGTGCTTCCACCATTCAAACCTTCCACTTGGTACTTCCACCATGCAAACCTTCCATTTGGTACTGCCACCATGCAAACCTTCCACTTGGTACTTCCACCATGCAAACCTTCCACTCGGTACTTCCACCATGCAAACCTTCCACTCAGTACTTCCACCATGCAAACCTTCCACTCAGTGCTTCCACCATGCAAACCTTCCTCTTGGTGCTTCCACCATTCAAACCTTCCACTCGGTGCTTCCACCATGCAAACCTTCCACTTGGTGCTTCCACCGTGCAAACCTTCCACTCGGTACTTCCACTATTCAAACCTTCCACTTGGAACTTCCACTATGGAAACCTTCCACTCGGTACTTCCACAATGCAAACCTTTCACTCGGTACTTCCACCATGCAAACCTTCCACTCAGTGCTTCCACCATGCACACCTTCCACTTGGTGCTTCAACCATGCAAACCTTCCACTCGGTACTTCCACCATGCAAACCTTCCACTTGGTGCTTCCACCATGCAAACCTTCCACTTGGTACTTCCACCATGCAAACCTTCCACTCAGTGCTTCCACCATGCAAACCTTCCACTCGGTGCTTCCACCATGCAAACCTTCCACTCGGTGCTTCCACCATGCAAACCTTCCACTCAGTGCTTCCACCATGCAAACCTTCCACTCGGTGCTTCCACCATTCAAACCTTCCACTCGGTACTTCCACCATATAAACCTTCCACACTGATTTACCTTCTGAGGTAGGAACCCAGTACTGGTTCATGCCGACTGCTTGACCAGCGATGACTGCAGACTGCTTGTATGGCTCCGATGACGACGGACTGGCGTAGCCACCCAGGTACGCGAAACGCGCCCCTAAAACAAGACGAGAAAGACACCAGTAATAAATAAGTCACGCGAGAAACCATACAATATATTTCACATTGTACAGGTAAGCCTGTATCAGATATACATGTAGAGTAGGTAGTAATAACACGTGGATGCGGCTCGAGCTATTCAGATCTTCGGGCGTGAACTGCTAAACATTGAAGGTGATCTTCTCGGACAAAACCGATCGCATTGCAAAACTTCGAACGGAACGTGCGCCCATTCCTGAACGAAATTCGTCATTTAACCCTGACTGTACAGAACGCCGACCCAGTATTAGCGACCAACATCCTCACAAATATTTGAAGAATTAAACCCACTCCCTTCGGGTAATTTGACGGGTATTATCTATATGTGGATCGACGAAATTGGACAAACGGGACGGATAAAGACAATATTATCAAAGGTCTGTGAACAGGTCGTGTTACTCCGTACAGGAAGACAAAATGACGGAGGTTAAAAAAAAAAAAAGATTTTTAAGATAAGAGAAAAGTCAACACATTGGCAGTTCAAGGGAGGTTCGGAACGACGTATAGCAGCACTGTATATGTGGACAATAGGCCGTGTGTGTACTGCATTCTGCAGGAAACCCATAACATGGGCAGTCGGGCGACTCGGGGTAATCATTTCAGCTTTAAAATGGAAATAATCCATAATCCAGACGCCATTGCTACGAGTGGACATTATGATTGACCCATACGTGTGCAGTACGTAATAATTGTATGCCTCCGTAAGTATGGCGTCATCTTGGTCCCGGACGTGCAATGCAAAGCGGGCGACTAAGTTCATCGGCTCGCCGGTATGTCTCGCTACTCTTCTTAATATCAACTGCCTTCACAGATGGAAGAGTTAAGCATGCGATGTCATCATTCTGAACTGATGCATAGCGTATGATGTATAGGGCCTATACGGAAGTCTCTCACTAAGCTAATAGGCTATTTGGAGCGTTGAAACGCCTCAAAGCAGATATTTTGAATACAATCCTGTGGTAATTAGTTACCGGAGGTAATCTAGACAATGTAACGCAGTGCAGTGCAAGGGCACTATCACAGTTAGGCCTATATTGTAAGTACGTGGCGTATTCACAATAACACAATCTCAATCCCACACCTCAATGAGTGCAAAATGATATTACCAAGCTACAACAAAAATATCACAAACGTAGAGGGCAGGACCCTTTTAAAAGACAGATCTTGCCTTTGGGAAAAGTCCTGCTAGGATCCAAACGCCAGAGCCTGTCAATTCCAGTCTCAATCTCCAGTGCAGCACAGTGAAACCATTTGTCAGATTTCTACAGTTTTTGGAAGCCAACCAGTTGCATGTCATAAATTCTCGATCAGTGTTCGTCCATTTGGCAAACAACTGCGCGTTTAAAGTGTCTTTAGGGAAGGGTGTGGTTTATCTAGCAACGAGTAAATGCCTGTACGTGCGATTCTCGTGACGTAGGCTCTGATAACAAGGAAGGTTAATAATGTCATCCTCCCCAACGAGAAACACCCGTAGGACTGATACGTGGGGTTAGAACATAGCTGTGTAGAATGTAATGGGGAGATAAACCTCAGACTGGTTCCCTGCAAGATTCCTCCAATACAAACGCGCTATGGTTCTGGGGACAAGACTAAGCTATCGGCGCTCTTTAGTATTATGTAGGTCGTGTCCGAATCCAACGGTAACGGCTTCCAATTACACACGAGTCTATGGGTGGTCGCTTGCTAGTGGCAGCAGCAAATTTCCATAGACTCGTGTGTTATAACAAGCCATAGCCAATGAGCGCACATCATTTACTGCAAGTCGTCCACCCTTCCTAAGCTAACCAGGGAAATGTGGGCGGATCTGTCCTCCCTCCCACAAGTAAGATTCTGGCAATCTCCCTCCCCAATCCCACAGGCCAGTCCCATTGGCAAGGGGCAGGGAAGCATCTGTAGGGAGAACCAACATGACATAGCATCCCCAGAGAGACACCGGCCTCGGGATTCAACCACAGCGGAAGCAGTATGCCCCTCAACAATTTCCGAAGAGAGAAATATTGTGTCTAAAGCACAACCACAGTGATCGTATTACTCAAACCTAGCGCAGCATTCTGTAAAAAAAAAACTTAGCGAGTGAAGAAAGTAACAAAACAACCTCTGAATTGATAACAAAATAATGGTCAGCGATAATTATACACGGACTTATTCAAATCAGTTTCAAACATTGGCTGATATTATGAAAACGTATCCGAGTGTTGAACGGAGGGTATTGGGAGTGACGGAAAACACTGCTGGGCGCGGGTATGTACGAGAAAGCTCACGATACCCGCCATACAGGTTCTACAGCGCAGTTGCAGCACAGGTTGGTGCAGATAAGAGACGCCAATGAAAGGCGCTGCGATCTTTGTGCAAATAAATACCCCCACCTTTTTTGAATTGGTTGTTTTGCTTGAAGCCTGCAAAGTCTCCGGGCTTCGGTGTTTTATGTCTCTCCGCGAAGCCGTTTGGGGCTCTGCCTTTCAGAGAAGAGAAGCGACTAGCGTCGCTTGTTTACCCAGTAAATAACAAGCAATCGGACCACATTTCAGTGGGATAGATTACCGTAGACGAAATCCGCACTCGTACTTCTCGGAGTCTCTGATAAAACAGAAATCAAGCAGAATCTCAAAGCAAAGTTGATTCCATTTTTTTTGTTCTGTAAGGTGGTGACATTTCCATTCATAAATGTTCCACTATCGACCTTGGTTGCGGGGACACGTATGTCATCTTAGATTCCATAATCATGAATTTGTCGACCCGAGCAATCTTGATGCTACCATGCAGCCTGGTATGGACAGATTGAGTCGTCTTACACAAAAGCAACCACCAGTGCCAGGGTGTGACGTCACGTCTAGCGATCTTCTCATTTGCCCTTGGCCTTTCAGTCAAGATAATGAATTAATTGATTTATGATTATATTCACAGTCACTACTCCGTAGCCACGTCTTGTCATCGCCAGCCCTACCTGTGAATGCTGTACCCAAACAGAGCCAGAATTGGGCCGTGTCTTTAGTCCGGTGCTGGATCGATTCTATTCGCTGAAGGTCGGCAGGGTACAGACCGCTGAATACTACAATCAGCACGGACAGTAGACCCCAGGAGCTGCCCACTGCTTCAGCTAAGACTTACTGGCGAGCCGAAATTGAGTTCAACAACTGCTGACGCGAATTCTTAGTGTGACCACGGCTATCTTTGCGGCCCAAATGTCGTGCCACGGGCGAGTTGAAAGGAACTAACATGGATGGGACTTGCGCGTTCACGTTTTTCGCCTCGTCTCCGACTGAAGTTGTGACCGGATTTCGATCAATTTCCCAGGGATGATTAGGTCCGAGACAAACGTCAATTTCATGGACGGCGAAAGGGTGTAGTATTAATGAACATCCTCCCAGGTTTGTTAAAAGAATCTTATGAGGGAAAACTTTCGAAAAATCCGAGCACAAGAGGTTAGAATGAAACGAATAACAAAGATAGTAAAGTGATAAAACAAAAAAGTTGCAAACTGCTTACTGACTAGAATTACCAAAATGCAAATCTTAAAATTGAGTGGGCCTGACGTTGGGCCTGAATTGAGTGGGCCTGATGTTTCGATCCTAGCAGGACCTTTCTCAAAGGCCTTTGGGAAAGGACCCTTCCCAAAGGCCTTTGAGAAAGGTCCTGCTAGGATCGAAACGGCAGGCCCACTAAATTTTAACAAAGATAGTAGTTAAAACGTCGACCCTATGCGCTCACAATAACTCATCATTGATCCACGGCGCGTAGAACGTACCATGCGCGTGTATGCGCGCGTACAAACTCATTACTTGCGCACGAATCATGAATCACATTGGGGGAAAAACCTATGTAAGTGACGAGCCTCACGGATATAGCTTTAGAATTTAACTAATCATTTCTATCCATCTTGCCTTTGCTTGCCAATATTCTTCTGCCCACCAGAAGATATACATGCACAATCTGGCCGGCATGACTGTTATTATCACGTGAAGTTTGGGCTCCATGGGTAACGTCAACACTCCATTGGAGTTTGGACGCGTGTCATTCATACATGTGCATGGTAGCCTATATAGCCTATAACTACGAAAGGTAAAAGTAATATTCATGCAAATGTGGTTGTTCAAATTAATTATATAGTCTACAATGGTGCGAATGCTGAATTGGAAATGCCATTACAATGACTGCGCTGTGCATGTAATAATACGCGAGGCTATTTCTATTTGATTTTCAAACTGCAGCATCCAATTCTTGTCTTACTCGGGGTGTGAGTAGCTGTATGTAGGCATACCGTACCTACCATCGCTGATAGTTAATGATTTAAAGCAGTAGAGATCCCTGGGCCTGTGCAAGTTTGCACTATGAATGCCTCATACATTAATTAACTGCCAATTAGTCGGTGCACCGCACACTTCCTGCTGGTCACTCAGGCCAAAGGCGCCTGGGGACAAGACCTATGCCCACAGGATATAATACCCCTGACCGCGCCAGATGGACGGCTATGACGAAACAGCTAGTGCCGACATCTTGGGGATTTTCTCAACAAAACCAGAAAGAGAAGATCATCCCAAAAAAAAAATCGCACGAATGTTATATACTCTAAAAATTATTATTTTATCTTAGGCTATTTCACGTTTTCCTAAAAAATGTGAAGCGTTTATTTTGAAATAGAGATAAAGGCGAATGTTCTCAATTTGCAGCTAATTCCTTTTTGTAATACATTGCATTCCAACCAGACCAATCATTGTGTCATATCAATGCAATAACAGAATACCCGACAAGGTATATCTTCTGCTGCACACAATAGGCTTAAAACTATATTGAAAAATGCAAACATTTACGGAGGGAGAACCTTGAAATAAACTCTAGGAAATCTTGTTTACAAGAAATCCAAATCCGATTGGACTCGGAGATAATAATAAGATCGCATAGATCGCGACAGTAAGAGGAAGGTCTATCCACCGCGCGCTACCATACACACCAAGGTCCGCAGACCCAACTCGAATATCGCCGTCCACAACATGTAATATTACTCCTTCAATTCTCATGACATCCGAGGCACTCCACACAATGATTTTCGATTTTAATTTTAGTGATGGGCATACCTTCCCTATTTATCGATTCCTATTACCATTGTGGCTTCTTTTCCCCTTTCCTTCCGGCGTTCTATGCATTGTGATTACACCCCATCGCGAAAGAGAAGAGAAGAATCATTGACCAAAAAAAAAAAAAATTATATACCGGGGAAATATTCGGAGCAAGTTAGTGTGATTGATGTAGCAAGACTATGCAAGCGTTACTCTATGAGTTCGTTTGAAACCAAATAGAAATGAATGTTACTGACCGTACGGAATACTGAGTACGACCCACCAAAACGAACAGAGGAAATCGACAAAGGAATTCATCCTTTGCTAGCGAGTATGTAAATTATAATGGGCGCTTTGAAGCACTTGACCCATGTACAAAGACGCTGTTTGGACAGTATTTGATTTGTCTCTCATTTAGGCTATTTGAAAGAGAAACTGTTTGTTTAACTACAATACAGTGGTCATTGGCCGGGCGTGGGATCTATAGGAGACCAAACAAAACCAGGAAGATTCAACCTTGTCTATCAGCGAGCCACTCCGCCAAGCGAACAAGCATCCACACATTCTGCATTTCTCTCCATTCCCCATCGATCTCAGAGGGAACTCTGAAGTACATGTCCGAATCCAAGTCTTCTTTTTTTTGCTGACACGGCCATTTGAGAATATCACGATACAAGCCCAAACCTCGAAGATAACGCACAAATCCCGCATATGTAGATTTATTCCCAACTGCCGTTGCCAAGGGACACCCAAATAGTTTTGTTTCCTCCAAACCAGGAGATGTTCACATCTACCCAAGAGGTAAGGAAGAAATGCGTTTCTCCTGTCCATCAATACATAACAGTTTATCAATAAGCAGTAAATACTGGAATGGGACGTTGTCAGTTCACCGGGTCTACATTCACCTGTCTGAACGCGTCAGTGTTTGAAGAAGATGGCAAATACGTGGATCGGCACTGCCGAGAACATGACAGAGGGACGGTTATAGGCATGGCTAGCTCCTTGGCTTAGAAACTCAATCGATTGTGACGAAAACGGCCAGAGTTAACGATTTGTGTCCAGCGAAAATGACAGCCAGCAGCAAATGTTAGCAACGAAAGCACCGTACGGGTGGATATTGAGCAAGAAAGATCATGGCAAAATCTTTCAGAACCGAGTTAAAATCATCGCGATTCGTTTCCGAATCCACGTCAGTCATGCATCGAGATGCGGCTACAAAATGTAGGTTAGACTGAGGAACTAACCTCTCCCGTGAACCGAAAAGGTCCTGTCCGACTTTCGAACTAAAATCTGCATGTTTTGCGCTGACATCAGTTGGACAGCTGACTCGCAAGGCATCGGTGTGTGCCCGTGTGTATAGTATAGGTCCAGCATTGAGGCTCCCTGCCACACATTGATTAGAACACGGGTGTCGCACGGCACACAAGCTGGGCAGTTTCTGCGATCGATCCGACACAAAAACGGCGGGCAGACATCGGGAGGTGGGAGGTGGAAGGACGGGGAGACAGAGCGAAGAGGGACGGGGCCACGGCACGGTGGTCACCCGGGGCAAAGGCGAATTCTACCCGCTCAACTCATCCCCCGGGGACCGGTAGACAACGGACTAGATCGCCAAACACGATATGCAAGGACATAAATGCGCCTTCAATGAATAATGATAATGCGTGGGTATACACGCAGCATATTGAGGAAGTCTTACCAAGCCGCGCCAACACGAATACTGCAGTCTGCGTTGGAGTTCCTATACTCAAACTTATTCAGTCCCACACAAAAGAAACCTCTATTATGCGGGATTAGTTTTGCCGACTAAAATTACGGCATTTTTGGACATATTGATTTGGGTAGCGGTCTGTTGTCTGTCCATGTTTCACCCGGAAATCAATACCAAATTGGACACTGTGTAATGATTAAGAAACGTAGCTGGCCTAAGGATGGCGTCCATCGCCCATAACCATCCCGCCATATAACAGTCAAAAGGTCTACAAACGGGTCACTCTCTCACGGGGGCAAATGCTGCATCTTGCCTCCCTGTCCCCTACTTCATATCATAAATTGCTCCAGTTAGGAACCCCTCCTACAAAATCAGATATGAATGTAGAAGAACAGTTTTCATGGATCAAGAAGGTTCTACTTGTTCCTCTACAAGTCCAGAGTTTTCAGTGGCAAGCAGCGTCACGTCAGGGAACTTTTAAAAAACATTTCTTCACCGTGGTCCTTTAATTCCAGCTACAATGAACTGCCATTAATTCAGAGTGACGCAAAGATGTGGCAACTTCTAACAAAAATTACCAAAAAATTACGAAATTACGAAATTCTCATCTCATAAATTTAGACGGCATAGGCAGATTTCATTTGAAATAAGTGGACTATAGACCACTGAGGGGTCGCTAAACCCAAGACAACAAGAAATACAACATAGCAATGTCTGCTATTGTCAGGGTATATAGGGAATTATATAAGTTCTACCTATTAATAGTATTATACGACAGCTCTCAAACTCGTACTAGCTCTTCCGCTTGAAATACACAGATCGCACAAATGAATATAGCATAATGGAAAATGTAGCCGATCATGTGGTTAATATGATATTGCAACCCCGAAAAGTTCGCATATTACGTGAGTGAACCGAAATAGTTATTAAACATCAGTGTTGAATAACCATTTAAAGTATTCAGTTATAATGGAAAGGTTATATTTCACAGTCTTGAATTTCACATTTTGTCACGTTAAATTGTACCGAATCATTATGATTTAAAACTAAAATTCCACTTTAAGTCTACACATCATTGAAGGCATTGACAGATAAGTCGACGTTATTTAGTGTTCGTATTGTGAGTCATTATTGTGAAGCAATGCGTCTGAAATTATTCCAACAATTTCTGAAAATGACGACAGGTTCGATGAAATAAAGGAATAAGTTCTCGCTTTAAAATTGCGTGTATATTCCCAGGCTTTGGGGTTTAAGGCCTTCGTAATATTCTACAAAATGGCTTCATCCTTTCAGTGATTTCTGTATAAGGAGGATTGGCATTAAACCTAATTAACAGTAAGAGGCTAAGAGGGTCTTACGATTCGATCCTAGCAGGCAATAGAGTTATCTTCAGATTAGTCCAACTTTTAAAATTCTGTCAAGTTTTCTGGTATTCCTTTTACATAAATTTGGGTCTCACCAGTTTTAATTCCCTCGAGCAAAAGCAAACACAAACTGGGTTATCCAAAAAGCTTTGTAAACTTGCTGTGAGAATCTTTCTAATCTAAGACTAATCGGTAGCTTTCCCTTCATGGGTTTACACGGATGACTCTACGCTCATCGTTTGAATTCAATATTTTGCCATTACTCAAAATTGCACCGTAATTGGCCGTGTAGTGCAGAGAGTGTGACCGGCAGTGCTTAGGTGCAAGAAATAATCCTCGCATACGAACAGTTCAATACGTTTTCTACTCAGTGCCCGGAGCAGCGTTGTATTGTAAGGCAGCCTCCCCTCTGTGTTCGGCGCGAGTTGGTAGAGTGCCGTACGCCACACACAGCCAACAACGAACAATGTGTAGACAGCGCAGCGCAGCGGTAGCGTGCAGAGCTCTCTCTCTCTCTCTCCCCCTCGCAGGGCGAAGCTTATCTCCGGTGCACGCCAGCATTGTGTAAGGCCTGTTGCCAACAAAGAAATAGCGCCTATCTGGACCGTGCAAACAAATCCAAAGTGTGCGCAGGCTAGGTCCGTGCATGGCACTGCGCTACTCAATCGTATGCATCGCGGATGGCCAAGTTGAAATTCCAATCACGGTCAGGGCACGTCACCGACAAATACCCACGAAATAGCCTCAGTATTGTCAACTACAGGGCGATACTAAGGCAAACATTCAGTATGCCAAACGATTAGAAAAGAAAATGCTATTCACGTGTTAAACAAAAATCTCGCAGAAAGCCATCACGAACTTGTGTGCCTGTAAATAAAGGCCTATCTTAGGTAATCGTCCTGTGTTGATGAGTGTGCGTTCTTGCCCATGAAACTCACGATGCTAACAAGTCGTGTATCCTGTGTCCCTCCTATTTATTTCTATAGGCAGGGTTTGAAGAACCATCTGACTTTTGCATTTAACGCTGCCGTGAGCATAGATCGTTAGCCAGACGGAGTCTGGCAGAATCGTGATGGCTGGTTTGGGCGTGACCAAGGTTTCCTGTTTCATTCTAAAAAGTGATGACCTTTCCTTCTCAAGACCAGACAGAAATGTATAAACTTACTTTAGGATATGGTATCTTTCGAACATGGATGATATTCCGTAATTTACTTTTTGAATGTTAAAAACAACGCGTATCAGTTGATTTACTTCAAGATCAAACTCCACGATATGTGAATATGCGAGTAAATTGGCTTGTGCTGGTTTCATAACGTATTACGTTATCGCTGCACTATCAGTGAAGACATGACAACATCCCGAAGGTCCCCGGGTTACATATCGCACACAAGAACAGCAACATGTATAAACACACTGTCCTTCTAAGATGTAATATCACATGCATCTGCATCCCATCACACGTCATTCTGAAGGTTCCGCACTAAGTCACAAGACATAATGATTAAATTCTTCTTGCATTCCTTAGGCCACCAAATTAAAAAAGATGCGATGTAATTCAATATACATAGTGTGGAACAGAGCTTTCCACAGTTTGCAAATCAAAACTAGTTTTACATTCTCACACTATGCAGTAGTTCAAATCACAAATTGTTATCAACCTGACTGGATAACTTAGCTCACCAACTGGCACTGAATGTAATGTTTCTGGTTTGCTATGAAAATAATAAATAATAGCATCAGAATAGGCTGCAAGCGCGTATATTGTCTTACAAAGACTTCTTACGGGAGTGGTATACAGGGAGACTATTTACCGCTGGTATGACAGAACACTGCCAACATCATATCATTGTTAGCACAATCCTTACTGACCTTGTACATGCTTAACCTGGTTTTAGTTTGCCGATTATCTTTGATGACTTGGACGTCAATTTGGAACATCTGCTATATCTCCATGGCAACATAATAGTCACAAGGAACTAATTGCACATCGCTCTTTATGCGCACAGCGTTCGGCTTTACTCTCGTTAAATGGGGCAGGTACGACGTGTACATAAAACATAGTTATGCTTAGTCCAATATACACACGTGGACTGCGCGATAGCTACTTAGCAGGGCAACCATGTTGGTCCAAGCTGAATATGGAACAACGTTAGCCTATAAAATGTCATGTTCGCCTTTGTTTGTCTATCTTCCACAAATCTGCAGAGACGGACGGATGGGATGCATAACAAAAAAAGAAAACAGATGTAAAAATCCATTACTTATTCCAATGACTGTTTGCCATCATTGGAAATGAAATTCGTTATTAATCTGATTAATTCTAAATTCATTGGCACACCTGGATTCCCTGGGAAAGGTAACCAATTTGTCCAAATTCTACCCATCCATTTCTTTTTCGATTGTGATTCTTACCAATTGGAGCTAACCCTACGTTACTTGTACGAATTGGTGCATCGGCATATGGACCGCAGTGGCCTGTATGCAATTGGGTAAGTTTCGACAGAATCCACCGAATCTCCATACATATTATACATGATTACGATTGAATACAGCGTGCACTTAGGAATAGAGATAGATAAAATTATACAATACTGGAGCGATAATTTATGGGTCCTGTGTCAAGTCTCCTTTTCGCGACTCACTACCGCGGTGAGATATGGAAGCTAGTGAAGGGTGCGTGTGCGATATTACTGGTCCGTGAGACAGGCATGGAAAGCCTGACTGCGTTAAGAATAACTTCCGTGGGTCTTATTTAGCGAGCACATTTCCTTCCTAGCTTCCTGCCGCTTTGCCGCCGTCACTCCTGAACAATAAGGATGCTCCGCTCCGCTCACATCCATTTATGTATTGGGACAGTTTACCGTCTCGTTCATGTGTGGCCTTCCCATTAACAGGCATTACAGTAGGCCTTTGCAAAGAACCCCCATAGCAGTATGAGGAGTGCGTTGTGAGTATTCAACTTGTTTTGTTGTTGTATAAAAAAAAAATAAGCGCAGAGAATAAGCGATTCTTCCGTAAGTCGTACACCCAGAATAAGATGTACACACCCGTGCAAAAACTACTTTGTCCCCTTCCAAACCAAACCGTTGGATTACTAGGATCAGGCACTCCCCTAATAACACTTTCAGCTTGGTAAGCCAGCGAATGCATTGATTAGCTTAACACTACTTACGTTCAAGGAAACCCAATTGCCATTTCAGTGTCTGACAAGCTTAAAACCCGCCACGTTCAAAGGAAATGTCACTGACATTACACACATACACGGACGGAACAAGTTCATCGCTAACAGCAAAGCCTTCCACTGTCAGTCGCTTCAGAAACGTTCACACGTTTGCAGTATCTGACCGTGGCTGTTTTCGCAATATTCATCACCTTCCAAACTGAACAATGTGGAGGGATGTCGTGTCGATCCTAGGAGGCCCTTTCTCAAAGGTCCTCCTAGGATAACAGAAGTCAGTAGTAAGCAGTTCGCAATTACTTTTCTGCAACGCCTTCGAAACTGCACGCATTTTGTCTTACGCCGTTACGGCATAGGGTTAACTGTAAGATAATGTTATGCGTGACCAACATTGAGATACAACCTTACGCGGTATCGTCATTATAATACAGACATAAGAAAATGAGTTTCTTATTCTCATTTATGGCATAATATAATTTCACCTCTAAACATTCACGTATCCTTTCAAAGTCCCTTTACAATGTCTTCCCTGTACAGTACTCTCCCTTCCTGTCCCCAGTAGTCAACTTGTGTGGGCGTAGGGCATAGGCCTCCACAAAGAATAGAGCAATGAATCAAATTACTTGATTAGAATTTCTTAGTTCAGTGAGAGAGGGAGAGAGGGAGGAGGGGGATGGCATAACATAGAGCTGTTCACATGTAGGGCCTACGATTTAATATCCGTCTTAGGACAGGGCAGCACACAGGATATAGCCCTGGTGCAGTGGATGTGAAAATAGAAAAAGGCTTGGCCCTTTTTTATAACGGGACTGGGAGAAGTAATACTATAAAAACGAGAATAATAGAATATGACCACGATGTGTCATGACGTGGAGCTGGCAGTGAACAATGCACGTGACTGTTTAGGGCATTCTCTATATAGGTTTGAATGTATACCCTTCATAATCAGAGACTGGTAGGCAGTCTGGGCTATAAAATACTGGACCATCCTGAATGGATGAGCTATGGGCCTAGCTGGGATGGGTACTTTGGCAAGGGCAAAACAATAGGCCTTACAGCTTGGGTATATGCGTGTCGTGTGTGATAAATGGACCAAACATCGTATTAATCACGTGCACTATCCAAGGCGTAAAGGGATACTCCTGCACTCCTGCAGTGTGCATGCTGCTTTTAGTGTCACACACTATGATGGTGTATCGGCTCAATTGGAGCTTCATATTCACGGCTACATTTCTTCTTATTTTCAGCCCTCGCTCTTAATAAGAACCCAACACGACTGTGGTAAATTGAAGGGTGAGGCAGAGTTATCAAAGACAGATATAAGCGGGATTTCACTGACAAAAAACCACGATGATTTGCCCAAATCGGAAAGAGCCATCTTGGGTCGATGAACTGTGAATATCAAAGCTTTAGTGCTTAAACTATCTCCTGGTAACAAATCATTATGTTAATTGCCAACCCGTTCAATAGACGAGGAGTATTTGCCTTTGATAAAGATCACCATGGTGACGCACCAGTCGGACAAACAAAGCCTGGAGCTTATTCAAGTTCTGATTATGAAATAAATATCATCATTCATTGCTCTTTTCTAAGTGAAGGCTCGTATCACGTAGATTTCATCATATATGAAACAATAATAAGGATATCGTGAAATTCATCATCTTCCACATGGCGGACTGACAGCTGTGACTGTTTACATTCAAAAGGTAGGTAATTGTTTGTTTAGACAGAGTGAGTAGAGACGAATACATACCTGCACCTGCTACTGAGCACGGAAAGAGCTTGTCCTGGTAGCTAGCATGTCCCGGGCTAGTAATGGATGTCACGGCAGCCGTAGACGAGCGTGTGTTGGTGTTGGGACCGGCGGGCAGATCGGCAAACACGGGGCTGAGCACGGTGTCTGTGCTGACTGCGACGGGCGCTGGCACGGTGCCGTGCGGAGGCAGGACGGGGGCGGGGTAGGGTGGAGTGGCAGTCAGCGGTAGGCCAGTCCGACCTTCCATTAGGACCCTACCCGAGGGAGGCACGGTACCACGAGTCCACGAACCAGGCTACAATGGTAGCATGCCGTTGACTCCATCCATGGCGGGGGAGTCAGCCCTGCTCCTGAAGACGAGTTGTTATTTTTGGGCCAATATCCGTCTGAAGTTGCTGATGGATCTCCAACCAAAAACTGGCAATGCCGCTTGATTTCTGGCGCGTCTATAACTGCAAAAGCAGCGTCGTTGATCAGCGAGGTGTGATGGGTGACCGTGTAAGCTGTTAGGCTTTTGTGTATGGGATTCTTTACGGCTCTGCAGTTCAATCCATGACGGATGAATGCAACTCTTTGTCCCAAACTGATCTTGACGCGAAACTTCCCAGTCTTTTCACACAGGACTCTGCTCTCTCAGGAACGGACTCGTTCAACTTTTCAGGAGATGTCTCACGCCTGTAGTCAAAAGAAGTTCAAAAGAGATTTGATGTTTAATACGACTGGAGTTTTTCACAGTAAGCTACCGGTACCTAGACTCGGTCCTCATACTAGCAACCTTTTGGATTGGGGTCATTCAAAGGGTCATGCAAGGAGAATTGTAATTCGAGATTAAAAAGTCAACCTCCATAGGATGGACTGGAGCTATCTTAAGAAATATCACAAACGCCGAGAATTTTCAAAGCTAAGCCCAAGTATCAAAGTGGTTTGGGTTACACCTAATTATGGAACACTAGTATCTCCTGCATATTTAATTAGTGGAATTACATATCAACCCACTGAAATAAATATGAAAGGGTTGCGGTAACATTATGTGGAATATCTTTATTGAGCAAGATGTATTTCTAAACACGAGTGGTAACTCTTCCTAAAAGAGTAGGCCTATATTCCATTTTCAAGATGTTTACCGGTTTATCACCACGTAAAGCCTTGTACCTTATTCGAGACACCATCTACTTTAGATGAGCATTCCAAAATAGGATACCGGTAAGGAAAGGCATTTATAAAATATTCGTGCAACGATCAACCACGGGTACGGGAAAATGTGCGTGAGCCAAATGCTATTCCAAACAGTACAACTCCATCATTGCCGCTGAGATACACGCAGTCCAGACGACTATCTGAAAGTACACGGACACTGGTACTATTACTAAGCTGGTTTATGGTGCTGATCCATTGGGCTTCAACCGTGTGACAGTCAAAGCATTCTCCACAAACCCCACCGTATAACCCCCACCATTGTGCTGCACCCAATAAAGAGAATTCCCAAATCACACTCTGAATTTGGCATGACTTAAAAGCGCCGTTCATTTCATTATCAACATAAATTATGTGTGCAGGAATCATGTTGAATAATGTCACGACGTAGAGGCACCGTATCCTCCATATATTCACATATCACACCTGTCTTTGGAATACCAACGCAACTCTCAAATCTTGTCACGCTGTGCAGTCACCGAGTCGTACATTCCTGTGTTTTTTCCCTGCTCGCCAGTGATTGATAACAACCTTGAAACCCACGCTACGACATCACCTGCACGCATGTGTGTATACTACACACCTTCCAGTTGGATACTCTAACGACACGATAACGCCACGCACACGGGAGAGTTTGTACAGCGGAGCTGGGCCGACTGTTTGGCCGAGGTAGCACGGCGCACGAAACCACAGTTACACGGTGAGGATAGTCGGTGTAGGGCGGTGGTCCGACTGCGTGCACCGATTTGTACTGACCCACCGACCCACCGACCGACCGCCGGTCGTCACACAATCGACGGGCCGGGGCAGCGACCGAAAGCCAGGCACCTGTCTGGCGCTGAATGGCATATCAAGAACCAGTACCTGTGGGGATTTCACCCAAGTGGACTCAAGCTCAGCCCCCATACAGTGAGCAATCACAAAGTGCGCTGTGTACACAATCGTCCGCAGTGTGCACACAGAAGCCCCGATCAAAGTAAGAAATAAAAACCCGTGTTCCCTGGAAACCCATAGTATCAGTGCACCACGAATAATCCCAACCCAACTCAAACGAGTCCAGTCAACTCCTACAATAACCCTCAATCTAATTAGGCTACAAACAGACACAAAGCGAAACTGATCAATTAGCAATTCTAGTCACTTTGACGCATAGGATGCACTGTTCAAGATGTCAAATCTTTTAAGAACCAAAGACTCGGAGAAATAAAAGACAAACTGAATGAGTCAGAGTCCACTACAGTCCGCAAATGCAGAAATTCTGAACAACCCATTACGTTTAATATTCCACGTCTTCTACTCATAAAATGCTCAAGATCTGGGCAGTTAAAATTGAAGCAGGGATGAGTAGCGATATATCAATCTTCTCTTAAACTACTCTCTCGGCTGCCGACTTCAATCTAAACACAATTAGAAGAAATCGCATCCGAATCCGTCCTGAAAGGGTAGCCTGTGTTATTATTTAGCTGGTTTGGGTCATCGTTCCGAGGGCGATGAACCCGGAGTCCTCTGGTCGGACTATCAACGCTAGGCACAGGTACAACAACATCGTTTCAATCAGCACGTTTATGCTCGACATGGGTTCATCCATTCTCAAACATGCTGCAAAGCCCTAACGGGCTTGTAATTGGCCCACCAATTTGGTTAGAAAAATAGCCCAGAATTCACTTGTACAGGACAGACAATGTAGGGTATTACGAACAGGAACGCAATGAGTGACATCACACGGGAGGATCTCGTCAACCGATTTGTAGACCCTTCAGCTTTACACATTACCAATTAGAGAAATTAGTTGAATTTGTGAGAAAATATCAACATCTGACACCTGTCCATGGTGAGTAGTTTTATATGTCTACATTTCTACACGAGGTGATGGTCAGTATTCACTAATTTAATGCTTTTAATTGGAATAGTCAAGAATTCAGTTTCCGATCTTACCACAAATTTCGGTCAACTGGCGTCTCCCTTCAACACTCTACAGCCGTTACGCCAACACGTCTCAATGCCCTGCGGTGCACGTTGCGTAAGGTAGGTTCTTACGCACGGTCTTTCCTTCTCAGGACCTTTCTAGTGGATGAGCTGAAATTGGGCAACGCCTAGAAACCCGTATGTACAAGCCATGGTACAAGAAAGAGGTCGAGCATGATCTCACGGTGGGAACTGAAAGGCTAGCAAGCTCGTTTCTAATGATTTCCTTACTGAAAACGCCGGGTCTTTCAATTTACGGTACCCCGTACTGTATAAAGAACTCGCGTGCATTGAAAACGAATTGGAGAGATTAAGCCTGAAATCTTCCCGTGAACTTACTACTTAGTAGTTTTGGACATGCTATATCTAACCATAGCTCTATGAATGATCTAACAGACCAATCCCGCAAGTGGAAGGGTTGCGGTGAGTCAGTGACACTTTGTAAAACAGATTTTTGAGACGGAGTCTCTTTTGGTGAGAGATCACCTTTTAAAACTCACGTTAAATTTGGTTAAATCACAGAAAACCCCACTCTAGCAACAAGATGAAACGAGACTTTGAAGCATCAGAATGTCTAGCCAATACCGCGCGGTATAGATTGAGTCGAGTGAGTGCAACCCCACAATGCCCGTGCTTTTAAAGCAACAGCCCCAAAGCAGAGTGGCTTTTGGAAAATAAGAGTTCAATTAGAATGGGCGGTGTCCCACGTATCTAGGTTGATAACTTCAAGCAAATATCTATAGGTGATTAAACGGGAACTACATACGATAATTTTGTAGACGTGACCTATAAGGTTTCTACAGACCTATACGCCTTACATACCCAAGCGTATAGCCGCACCAAGGTCTGGTTGATAAAACTACATCAATTATTTCTAACGACGTAGCCATGGCCACCTATACATTTGCTTCAATACATAGAGAACCGCTCACGAAAATCAGAATGGCCGCCACAGCCACATCATAACGGAATAATGCAGACCCGTTTTTTTTTCAAATAGGATGGCATTTGGTGCTTAGCAGCTTGTCACGAGTGAGCACGTATGAAAACGTTTCCCTGTTCTATGGCAAGACAATTCCCTGGGGATTAATTCCATTGATGACCGTGCAAGAACGCCACAGTGGCCTACTTATATATCCGTTCAAGAGCGAGTCAGTCAGCCAGCCAATGGGGGTTCTTAACAACGAAGACTATACTAAGTAGTTAACATTTGGTGTCGATGAAACTCGAAAGCTACCCATTCCAAAACCTTCGGAAGCATTTACAGTTTCGCGAAAGAAACACACCCATACTACACGCCGTGGCAACGCAGTATCAATATACAGATTCCTATAAAGTAAAACAGAAAACGGACATGTTGATGATCAACAAACTGATTAACCTTTGGTTTAGAAGAACACTAGAATGATTCAATGTACATCCAAAGTAGTTCACACTTCACAACATGAGTAAAAAACTACTAGTGTTCATTTTCATGACTTGATTTTCGACAAATCTTTACAGAATGTCGTCTCATTTCAACTTCAGAAGGCTCGGATGAAGAAAAAAAATATCTTTTTTAGAAAAACGACAATCCAGTCGCTCAAAAAAATACACAAATCTTTGTGACAAAGATCTTTGTGACGCTATAATTTAAGCGTCTTATTCTTGAGACACAGGTGATTCTTTCCAAGATTTTTTTTTCGAGAACTGCGAACTGAAAACTACGAACCAAGAGAGTAATTTAAAGGGGAAGGGGTCCAAATTATGCCAAAAATGTTGATGAATTGTCGGAAATTGACTTCTAACTACCAATTGTTTCGCGTGCAATTATGGACTCGATAAATGTGTGAAGATATGCAATAGGTAAGATAGACGGCCTGTGTTCCGTCGGCTATCTGATAATGGGTGCAGCTACATGCGTCAGTGGCCTATCAAATCACAGGGGAGCTGATGGGAACCGGTCCAGGGAACAACAAGGGCAAGGGTGCAGGACGAGGCGGGTGACCGCCTGCTCCCTTGCCACATTTTGGGAAGAAGTACAAAACGCGAAGACTTGGTGATATTTACGATCACATGGACGGACACATGGGAAGAAACATCAGGAGTTCCACCTCTTCTGCATTTCATTTTCCTTTCAGACGTCTTCATAGTATCCTATACACATAAGGTTTGAGCCATCAGCTTGGGTTTATGTAAAACGGTATTTCGTTCTCGAGAAAATTAAGAGATTATACAGCACGCATGATAGTAACCCGTTCACAATCAGTCCAAGTGTATGTGACACATTGCCGTAATGATAATTTATTTCGCGCTGTAGTCTATACACACCCAATTAGAACCTAGTTTCTTGACGTTGGGCTCGACTTGCACAGATAATCATGATGTGTGTACGCGAGGAAACATGTTCTTTGACAACGCTTACCAAAGTCAGTATGCTTAATTTGAGTTCTGCTTCAATAAATTATTCTGTCAAAACAATGTGCTCGGCCAATAAAACTATATGACTGGCACCATAGCCCGCGCAAAGAAAGTTGGCAATTCAGCAGAAGAGACTTGACACTCTCAGAGATGGCAACATTTGGATGGCGGAGGACTGCTATACGCTACTGGTGCGATGATCGCTAGACCTTGGTTCCAAACTTGGAATCTCACTTCAGTCATCTAATCAAACCTTGTGTTTCCAGTTTGAATTGACCTGATGCTCAGACGATACAACGAGATTAGTCGACGACAACCAAGGTAATTAATGCGCAGCATGTTTGTTTATTGATCCTGACCTCATTTCTCATACTTTTCTGACTCGTGTGCCGTTTTTGGTTACTCTCTTTTGGACCGCTACATGAAAATTGATTGCTCAATATTATTCACGCAACCAACTGGTAGAACATCGGGAATCAAAGGCCACTGGGGAAAACAATGCTTCAACTTTGGAATTGAAATCTCACAGAGCACTCGGTAAAACTGCAGACAACTTCAGCGCCATTTAAATTGAAATACTTGAAGACGTTTCTTTCAGCGCTCTTTTCCCTTTTTTTCATTTCTAATGAGTAGGACCCATTTTCAGATCATTTTACGGCTGGAGATGAACGTCTTTTTCTAATCAGGCGTACTAAAAAAAAACTAGCAACAGGAATATGACCTTACCCTAGAGACACCAACAATTGCAAGTGCGCAGCACATACTGAGAAAGTAAAAGGTACACATGAAAACCACGATGCATGGTCTGCAAAATTGACGAGTGTTTCAGTCGGTGAAAAGGGAGAAAATACAAGAACTTAGCTGAATAAATGTAATTCGTGCAATGAAAGTCAATATTTAATGGTGCTGCTTCGTCAACGCTACGTAGTGGTCACGTGCACGCCAGCACAGCTGAACTCCAAATAATTGCATTAGGCGACAGTGACTAAGAGCGCATGCGCATTGCAACAACTTAGAAAGTCTGGCTTACGTCACGAAGGTTCACGTACACACATTTATTGTCCTGTAGATATACGAGTTCTATTCCAACTGCAGTTACAAGTCCAAGCCTTGGGGCAAAACTGAACAAAAACTGGGTGTCTTCACATTACAAAACTATCCGCGTTACGTGCAAACCAAATTTATGGTTGGTTACCGAGAAACGGAGTGGCGATATTTAGCAGACAACGCTGCTCTATACGTAAGTGTATTTTACGCTTGGGAGTTGGGCCTACTGTCCTTGTACGCAACCGTCTTCTTGCATCTGATATTTTATGCTCTGATTTGGTGTCATTTATATTCATCCAATTAACACTGTGGCCGTTATTTTGAAGGTTTTCCATTTTATTTCTGGTGTAAATCCAGTAGCAAAATGAAGTATGCAAAAGGTTAAAATTCCTTGTTACTTTTGCCAACTGAATTAGCATTAGCAACCATTTGCCTAATCTAGTTAGGCCTAGAATTAGAAAGAGCATTCACAACTTGCAAAAAGGCTAGAATTGTCTTCTGAATTAAAATCCCTCAATAAATATTAACTGTCTATGGCTTGTATAAGCTTTAATAAGTTAATAGACGTCGGGATGTGGATTCGAACCGAAGACATTAAAGTTTGTTATCTCCTTAAGTTGAGCTAGATGTATATTGACACAAACGCATTGGCAACCGTAAAATAGTCAACCAGCGAAAGGACTAATAAAGTTAAGCAGTCAATGATTGCCACCAGGAAGCGCTGCTGCTATCTTGTACTCTCTTCAACTTGTACTCCAAACACAAAGTCACAAGAGAATTCTTTAAATTTAACCGACAGTCCGACACAAATCTCCCCAAATCTTTTTTGGAATATGGGGACAGGGATGAAGGATTAAAGGCAACTAAACATCCATTTGCTTGTTTGTAATACATGTAGGGACTTTATCCCGGGCACAACAAAGACAGTCGGGGAGAAAGAGCTGAAATGGTGGGCGATTTTCTGGTGAAATATTAAGCACAAGTAGGCTATAGAGACTGGGTACATTAGACTGTGTGTCACACGGCGCGCACTGACAATCGCTGCGCTGCGAACTACAAGCCTGGTGCAAATTGAGTGATTGCCGAATGTTGACGGGTCATAAGAGCTCCACCGCCCTTCCAAGTACAAGACGCCGACAACATGGAGACGACGTGGAGAGAGCGAGGCGGTGGTTACAAGGCCTGCTTCAATGCAGCAAGGTGCTCGCCACTCGCTACTCTACTTCGCCATTTCATCACTGTGTGTCCACACTCTAGCAGCAGCCAAAATATCGCCAGATAAATCTCCAACTTGCGGCACTCAGACAACAAAACTCGGTCACTTGCACCCATGAGACTACAGATCTGGTTCACTTTGTGTACGGCTTTGATTTATCATAGTATAAACATCGTCAGTATTTTGTAAATGTTTCTTAATAATGAAATATAAATAATGCTAAGTAAGTGGCTGGCCAGAAAGATACTCAGACAAAGGTATTCGTGCCTTGCCTCTTGTTAAAATGGCAACAGAGTATGTTGCATCGTGCATTGTACAATATACAGAAATGTACAATCTGGCAGTAAACATAAACAAATCGAAGTTCGGCTTTTCTCAAGAACCGAAACACTGAAACAGAAAAATCAACCTTTATCAGTTGTGCTTGGAAAGTCTTATTCGCATACGCAGACTGCTTCTTTTGTATCTGACTGAAACAAGCAACTAAGCTTATTAATTAATAAATACTTACAGTTCATAAATTAATGGAAATCTTTGGCTACCGTGGTATCACAGAAGGATTTCAAATGCGATCTTCAGAAGTTCATGTGGTAATGACGGTACGGACCGTTCACATTTTTATTTCTATAACCGTTAATATGAATACAATTTGCGTGGGCTGCCGTGTTGACATTACTGATTGTAACAAAACAGAATTTTTAGTGAGATTTTCTCTGGGCACGAGCAATCGGTTTATCGAATCTGCAGGCCTGGGACTCTGTAATGGAGGCTGGAAATAAAGCAAATATCGCGGCGATTAGTGCTTACAAGTTGCACCGGCGCCCTTCTCGTTAGGAAATGTTATTGCGGAAAAGGTTTGCAATGGAAAAAAAGATACGACTGAGGTGCGGCGAAATCCAGCACTATTACCGGTGAACAAATGGCTATAGCAGTAGCAGTCGACACAGCAAATGCATGAACTAAGCAGTAAGCACGGCTCCGGTTAGATAGCCCAAAGGTTGATAATTATTGCCCGACACTTCTAACATTTCTTAGGGAGAGGGAATCGACATGACGTGCCCAGACTGTTGTAAAATGCAGCCTAGGCATTATAATGCAAGCATTTATCAGAACCGCAATGAAGTTAAAGAGCCTCTTTGTAAGTGGTAACCGCATTTGTACTTTCCACCGCCCATTCACCAGAGCGGTGAATATCTCCCTTAGCTTTAAAGCCCTTAAATCAGCAACACACGAATCCATACAAAACCATGCAGGTTTTCAAATATCGCTAAAAAATGTTGAAAAAAATGTTCGTTTTATCCAACCAAATGTAAGCAATTCATTTTACTCATAAAGGTGTCAGCAATTAAAATGTCATCGTCTTACCGAGTAACTTTCGTCTGAGTCGGCATTTGAATATAAGGATATTTAAGATATCTTATTCCCTCGAAATGGGTAAACAAAATCGTGGGAGCAAAATGTCGGTATAGAATTTCCATGGAAGCAATTTCGGGCGGTATCAACGAGAATTTTCCAGCAAATATTCTGGAATATTGTGTCTGTGTTCATGCAGCGTAGTGTGCATCCACTCATATACAGGCGCCAGTCCAATAGCGAATGGCCACCAGTCAAACTCGCATGAATGCTTGCAACGCCCGTCAAAACTGTTATAGTATAATGTCCGATGCTGCGCTATATTTTTTCACTAACAATTTTCTTCTGTAGTGCACAATCAATAATCATAAAACACACCTGCTGCCGAACTAGAAATTAAAAAACTACTTCAGTTCAGACATTAGTTTTCTATGTGACGCGTGCGGTTTTGTAAATTTAAGAGACGAATTTATTACGTACACTGTCTTAGTCTACAACTATGCACTATATTAGTAGGAAAAGGCACTATCAAATAACATGCCTTGTAGGTATAAGATAAATTGCATAGACTGCTGCATGATTCACACTAAGGTTAAGACTGCAGTAGCAACAATTTTTCGCTGTGTACAATGCATTGGTATGCAAGGCACAGGCTCGCCACAGAAACATTAGCCACCCTCGTGGGGTGATTGGGCGCGTTTGCCGGTTGAACTTGTCAGCCGTTGCACGCTGATACACCGCCTAGACTCAATCCAACCTATACGCAACTTTCTATGAGAGTTACTCACTGCATTAACATGTGCATGCATTTCCAATTCAGATACTTAAATGCATACCCGCTGCCTGCATTTCGAAACCCGTATGGCTTATCCATACTTCATCAATACAACCATACCGCGAAACGAAATGAATTTAAACAATATCCATAAAGTTAGCCTGAAATCGGCACAACGAAAAACCATGTTCTTTTCAAAGGCTCAGGAAAGACGCCAAGCTCGATCAGGAGACGACTGTCTCTGTCCCCACCCTACAAAGGGAGCTTCCAATTTCTAACCGTCAGGAATTTGACAAACACCAAATGGCACACAAAGTCTCTAGGCTTAACCCACATAGCGCACCAACGACACACACGTATGCACCCGTGTTAACATTAACTTGGTGTGGCAACCCGCGCACTAGTTGTCAATGCGCTACGCAGACACGAACTGAGAGGCCCCCTCTCCCTCAATTTACAGAGAAATAAATGGGAAAAAAATCCCAACGCTATAAACCACAGGCCTACGATGTAAACATTCCCGAAATATAACTGGGACTGTGTTTACATAAAAGCATCCGTTGGCGCTGGGTAGGTAATGTATTCTAGTTCAGGTAGGTTATTGATCTGCAGTGTACAGCAAAATGCTGGAGTTTCAAACAAGAACATTGCCTATGCATTTAACATGCAGTCAAATGATCACAATCATATCGCCCATTCCGATAATCTTTGCCAAGTCCTCGTAGTCCACTATCAAATCGCTCGCTTCATTCCTCCCTTGACTTAGCTATAAAAAAACCTTACTTTAGTGGGGAAGTTCCTACGATACAGGTTATCGTACAGACTGAAACTGCGGTCTGGAATAAGCGGTCGAATACAAACGATGTATAAAAACTATATCAGTACAGCAACCAAGAAGGCAATCCTATTTGAACGTAATGAAAAGCCAACCAAATAAATCATTCAAAATCCTTTAAACGTTTCTCTGAGAACCATTTCAATGCACAAACTGTACAATCTTTTATAATATCTAATATTCATGGTTTGATACCTTTCGCTTTCTTTCTCTTCAACTTTTTGAATGAAAGGCTACCGCAGCGCTATTCGTCCGCAAAATCAATTCATCCCCACGCAGATAACTTGGCGTTATCCCTCACTAAGTAAAACAATGGAAAACAACACATGTATAACTAGAACTATCACCAATACCCGAAGACAGCCATATAAATGTGATGGGAAAAAAATTAAATAGGGCCTAAAAATTATAGATACGTGTACATGTTAGGTTCGGGAATTCTTATCCTCAAGCCATAAACGTGGTAAAAGTCGACACGCTCAAGTCACAAGCCAGACTGATTGTGTTATATTTAACTAATGAGATGCATACTATTCTGCTGTATTCTATGAGAGGCATTGAGAATCCATCCCTTAACGGTAGCCAGCGCATAATAGCTCGATGAGAAATATATTATAATTAATACATTCAAGGAAGGACGCCAATGTGGCTCGTGGGATGTGTGCATACGCGTGCACAATGAATGAACGAAATATGCTACATTCATTTACGGCAGCTAACACAACCCACAATGTGCATTCACTGTGCAGTATTTGTAAGTGTAAGAAACCACGGCTGTATTTTGAGCTATATCGAACAGCGTACAAAACGAAGGGTGGGCGCTCAATAGATTAAGACACACACGCATCTATGTATCTGTGCAGGCATCAGAAACTACACGTGCCAGGATACTGCCTTGTTATAACTGAGTGCAAGGGCCTAGCACAAAACGAGCAACTGCCAGCACATATCGTATTACCGCTATCATTTCTAACCCATCACTATTCCAGGTCTGAGGATGGCAATACTAGATCACCTGGCTCGCTTATTCTACCACGGATCCCTGAATTATACAGTTAGATGTGTTTATTTGTAGACACTTCTAAACCGTTGCTATGTCAACAACTACACTACAAGAGCCTCCCAAAACGAGACGGTCTCTGTCTCTAAGAACGGAGGCAGTGCGTGGTAAGTATAGTCAGTACCTGTTCCACGGTACGTTCACAGAGGCTACCGTCATAGTTACAAGCGTATTGGCCCTTTGCCAAGCAACCACAAAACGTAAAAGGGCAGAAACACCACTAACAGAATGCAAGCTTACACCGCATTGTGTCCAAAAAATGAACACCATAAACGCAAACTAAAGAAAATCACGCCTGACTAACGAATCCAGCTGCAATCTTTAGACTCCTCCGTGAAGGCACACGCTGTATACTATTATGCAACTAGAATGAAAGTGGACAAGGCAAGGAACATATTTCGTCATCCAAATTAAATTTTCATTGAAAGGGCATGATTCTGAACGGGTAAAATATTTACCTTCGGAACCAGACAGACGGCCAGTGGGTATGGAAGGGACTCGAGCCTATACACTACTGAAATTCAGGAGGTGCTGTGCAGAAAATAAATTGTCACTGGTAAATTAATGATACCAGAGGGAGCTGGGGGAAAGGGTAAAAGGCAACAAATCGCCAAGCAACTTGGGCTGTCTGTGCGGTCAGGGAATAGACAAATGAAACTGAAAAGTAAGATACGTTATACACTAGAACAACTCGCCCATATGTTAATGTGGCTAAAGAGCAAAAAGCCTATACACGTAGTAGGCCTATTCTATTGCCGTGGTTTAATAAAATATCCTCAATTTCAACAATCGAGTAGAACGATTCAAAAACTGATGGCTGCGAAACACAGGAACGACTATTTCGAAATGTTTTCAAATCCCATACATGTACAAAAGAGAGAGTTCTGACTTTAACAGCACTTGAGCACAAGAGACTCTATTTTACGTCCCCAATATAACATGAAATGATTTACTTTCCTTCTCACCGCAAAACAAAATAAATGGCGGTTTCTTTAAAAAAAAACCCGACAACTTGACAGATTGAAGCACAGGTTATCAAAGGAAGACCTCGCACTCAGCAGGAGACGGAGATAGTGTGGGGTTTGGTCCACGCAAGATTTGCTTTTCGAATAGTTCCTCGTATTCTTGATGAAGCTCCTCAAATATCTACTGCACAGTTTTAGACAAGCTCGCGCCTTGCAGTGAAACTGATATTCACTACTTTACAATGACGGCTTACCTGCATATTAAAATCATTAAAAACCATAGCATGAGTCGGTGTGATTGATCAGTGCTGTAGACAGGGTCACCTTCCCCTAAATAAACATCGAGTCGATTTCTAAAAAACACCAAGCAAAAACCCTGCCTATATACCCGTACTGTGTGCAGCACGTTGGCGGTGTACACAGAGGCGGACAGCACGCTAACGGCGAAGAATAACCAGCGTTATACCCTTGGCTTGCACCGCATACATACAACCACGATATAGCACAGGCAACCACGGGCTCCCTATTCTATCCAGCCCTGCCGTACAACCACCGCGTTCTATGCATGTGCTGTGACTGGTCCGCAAAACCCACAAGAGCCGTGCAAGGCACAGCCAACTGGTTACGGCATAACGAACCTCCAACTTCATTCGGAGGAAAACCTCCAGCAGTTCGTCAGGAATAATTACTCTGGCAATACGTCGGCTATTCGAAAATGGATTCCACGCAAGAGGGTGACATAATCATGTATCCTGGATCAAACATCGTGTCCTTTCATTATTGAGGAAGACTTCCATTTTCCTTGTTCCTCTTTTATTTGTTTATGTTTCTAGCAGTTTTTGTTAAAATCCTGCGTTACATTCCAAACAACATAGGGACCAACTTCTGACGAAACCGTGTGCTTAACTATCAAGGATTTACTTCATAGATTCGTTTCCATGACAATGGCCTACCAAGAGGTAAACAAGCATAATTATCTTCCCCATGTTAATAAAAAATAAAACCCAATCTCCCAAATCAAAATGAGACGGGTATGGAACAGATTACATTGCAACAGATTATACTAAATCATTTCCTTACAGTCTGGTCTTAGGAAGATACTATTTTGTTGTTTTATTTATTTCAGATATTGACAAGGGAAACACGGAAGACAGAGAGGGGCAATGAGTGTTGTTTTAAAATAGGGCGTCTACTGCAATCACAATTACAGCGCCAATTACATTACGGGGCAGGGCCACACAACACGTCACACCGCAGTAACTATAGCCCAGTCAAGATCCCTGCACAGCACACACCCTATATCACGTCATATAACACCCACCCCATCTGCGAATATATGTATGTGATTCTTATCAGAGATTTTCTCTTTGAGAGAGGTCCTGCTAGGATCAAAACGCCAAGCCCTCTCAAAATGGTTTAACTTATTCTCGGGGTTGTTCGTTTTCCATCCAAACCAGTCACCCGGAGATCGGCTGTGTTTTGACGAATAAAACAAAACACTCCCACCTTTCCTGGACAATAATACTTAGGCTTTACGGGTTTTTTTGTTGGGGATAATTTCTGACAGAGCCAACTCTGTGCTGCTATTATGTTTTCTAGCAGAAAACAAAATGGTCAAAGTAAATGGTTTATGCATGGGTGAGCAGATGATCAGTGAACTGAAACACGGAAATGTCAGGACTGCATAGGACCTAGTAGATGTGAACGATGTTCCAAGCTTCAACCCTGAACGGAGACCATAGACCATCACTGAAACACTATGACCACAGCTAAGTTAAATTTCCATGGACACACGCAAAGAATGTGTTGCAGGACTAGGGGCCTACATGATATTTCTATTCATGTACAGTCAAATGCACATAAATTATTCTACCTTCTGCACCAAAAAGGGACAGGGTGATTTCCAGGAGAAATCACATTACTGGTTAGGTCTTATTCATTAATCAATGATAATTTCAGGACGTGAAATAAGCCCCGTAGGTTAGACATAAATTATTGTCTTTCCAGACCAATTGCCTACATGAATCTGAAATTATTTCTTGTCAGAGAACATTGGTAACGTTAACGTCAATTTCAATGACGGGGGAAAATCTAGAGAAAATATCCCACGCACGCTATCGGATGTAAAGCACACTAATTTGTAAAGTTCATGGAAAAGCCATGGAAATTAACAAATTCACAAACACCGACCAAAAGGATTTCGACAATTTAAAACATTCTCTGGTGAAGGTAAAATGTACACACGATATATAACCTATGTGTAGAGTAATTCTAAGCAAGCCCTACCATACACGCCCGTACTCCGTAGTATACTGCACATTATCAGAAGCACTAACATGGAGTACCACGCACCATAAGGCTGCGTGTGTAGCAAACCATGGCTCCTCGCTACACACAAACTAATGCACGATGCAAGGTCAAACAAAAATCCCCCCTGAAAAAAACACCAAATCTAAAATCCATTTTAGATGCTCTCACCTTCACGACGAGACCGTAACAAGAATTCCATTTACACAGAGAGCTAATTCCCATGGGAATGTGCTTCCTTTAGACACAGGCCGGACACACAGAGGAGTGTATCCTCTATGGAAATTGGCAGCAAATTGGACGAGTGACCAGAGAGGGTCTCAATGGAGCGCCGCGGTGGGCAGAGCTCTGACCGTGTCCATCGGACAAATGCCGGCCGTGAAACGCGTCACGGACACGGCGCTGTGTGGCGCTGCGTGCGCCTCCATCCTCGCTAATTCCTCACATGACGAGGACAGCGGCCACCGACATTACATCGATGTATCCTTCAAATATCTCCCACAACTGTCCACCCGTGTACATAGTTCGCATGTCTGTATCCAGCAGAGCCGCTTCAGACCGGTGCCTGGTATCGCTGGTGTTGAGAAGGGGGCAAAATCCGGTGGAAAATGTGGTGTTTTCATCGACGATGGAGACAGGTTGAGCTCCGTGTGTGTAGTGGATGCGTTGTGCGTGTACTACGAGGCTACAGTGTCCGTGCGGTTGTGCACACACTAATACGCCGTAGTGCCACGGTACACAGGCTGACGGTAGCACGCACCACCGTACGGCTCACCGTACACGGCCAAGCATAGCCCCGACACCAACGGCTGTAAGGTCCTAACATGGAGGTCCAAACCCACAACACCGGTCTCAAGATTTGGGGCAGATTCTCGATCGGGATGACCCCTTGGATTGAAGTCCATACATTGTATCTGTGGGTTTGTGGTCAGTCCAGGGAATCCTAATGCGGGTTGGGTTTTCAAAAGTCTCGGTGGCCGATCAACCACACGGTGTACGGTGAGTCACGGGATGGTTACGGCATCATAACACACCGTGTAAAGTCAACACGGTCCACGAAGTAGCCTTACTGCCAAAGCATCGCTGCAGATCTAACGGTCAGTTCTCCACTTCAACATCGCTAAAATTCCACCAAGATAGCAAGGTGCTCTCCCAGGCTAGACTGCAGTCGTATTTTCTGCCGTGTTCTCCACAGACCCCGTGCACGAGGCACAGTCAATGGCAGTGTGAGATGAGGGTTTTGTAGGCAGATGTCGATGTCAGCTGTGTACCACCGTTGGAGGATCGGCTCGTGGTGCGGGCGTTGTTAGCGGGACCACAGCCTCCCGGTCGTGGGGCCGCAACGCAATCAGACACGGCCCAAGTAAACAGCGTCGACTCGCTGATCGAGAACTCGCATCCTTACTCTCGGATCTCCAAACTCCACCGATATTTTCAATCCTCCGACCAGATGAACTGCCATTAAGACATTTCGCAGTAATTTTCCCCAAATTACTGCCCCCTAACAACCGATTTACGATACTGACTTAGTAAAATAAATTCCACTTACCTTGCGAATGTCCAGTAACTCCAAATGCTTTAAACTTCCCAACAGAGCAATGTAGACAAAAACTGCACGTTCAGGACTAAGTAAGTCAGGATTTTCCCTTCAAAATAAGTTCCAGATTTTCCTGACGACCAGATATTTTCATCAGCGCGAGCGATCGACGGTATGTTTTAACTTGTGGACCCGTACGGACTGGGTGGACGGTTCTTCAGTGTTCTACTGCTGGGTAGCTGGGGCTACACACTGATCAACCGACCACTTGTCCGTCAAAGCATCTAAACGGCACATCTGATTGGTCCAAGCCACCGCTCCATAGTCTCATTGAATACGCCAGCTCGGAGAGACCACACACCCCTTCTGCGAGATGGTACGTGCCGAGTAGAATGCGGCTCCGAACGTAAACAGGCGAAGCTTGGACCGATTCTATTCGAGCCGTGGGCACCTTCTTACCGCAGCCTATTCTTCATGGATTTCATCGCCAAATACAATAGCGTGGTATTGTTATTTCAACGCTTGAATGGCAACCAAAAAGACCTTTAGTGAGTTGCACCTTTCACGCGTGTTGTTAAATTCCCTTACCAGCCAGGATTTTTTTCTCTTCACCAACCGCAATGGGAATGAGTGTGCCAACGCTCCAACGTGTAGCGGGCAGATGCACACGTTGGAAATGCTTGCTATTTCTCTCTTGACGAAGTATCTGGACGTTAGAACCAGACAAGTATGAAGTTAATATCTACCAGCAGTTCTGCATATCGAATGGCTAGGAAGAGAACTACCCTCTCACTATAATGACCGAATCAGCTAATGCCACGAACACAAATTCCACTGAATTATATTCCATCCACTGAAGACCAAATTATTTCTCGATATCGTCCAGTAATATTTCACCGAGTAAAAATAATCGAGTCGTGGATTGGGGTTTGTTATTGATTAATTTATTCAATTCAAATAAGGCATCTGACTTAATGAATTTCCGATTGAAATTACTGCTAACCAGACGATAAGAGAAATGATAGAATTATCAAAGCACGTCAGCGTACTAGTACCGAAATGATAATTGGTTATGGTATAGGAATGTGTCAGGATCATGATTCATTTTTATAAAACGAGGTTTTTGTCTTTAAAGTCACAAAGGATGGTGTTGTAGTGTGCTCATAAGCATAGCAGTAGACGAGGAGTAGTCAGTGACCTAACACTCGAAAGGTTGAGTTTAACACTTTACTTTTACGAGCAACACATCCGTGATGTTACGAAGATCTCTCAGACATTCTGACGAGAGAAATTTACATACAGGACCCACATATACATACATGTAATCTAAAGGCTCATTCAGTTGACATATGATTAGAAGTTGACCTAGAATCCATCATTAGAGAGTCGGGCACCAGTGCACAGATCGACCAAATTACGCCAGTCTTTCCTGTGTATCTCAACGTGTCTCATCCCTGTATCGTACAAATAGATTACTCGCTATTTTCACGTGGCTTATTACGAACGCTTCAAAGCAACGGCAAAGAGTGCTATGCCCAAACGTCATTTGTCTAAATTAGACTTTCGGTAGGAATCTTTTCCTCAGCAAATCAAACAAAAGCGAATTCAAATGGTGATAAATCGATGTTTTCGACTGTAGCCTATACTATTAGCTCCTGGGGTAGATTCGCATCGGATCAGTCTGGCGGGATTCGAACCGGAAGTCTTAGCGTGCGTACTCAAGTAAAAGACGGTACATATTGTCACTGTCAGCTCATTGCATTGCTTCTCTCAGTTCTACCAAGACATATTAAACCACGTCTTCCTATGAGGCAATGGCAGAGGATGAGAACAAGCAATGGAGTTGATTCACGAGGTAGAGTGGGCGCTAAAACGTGGGCAATACATTACCGTGTTTATGGAAGTGTACATGAATGAAGCAGCCACAGAATGGGTAGGTCTGCGAGTGCATTATCGTTTAAAGCCTCGCCAAATTAAAGAAATCTTCACCGCAATGAAAATGGATTTCAGTCAATACAAAACATCGAGCTAACGGTGGGCTAAATGTCGAAATGTGCCCAGGCCAGAATTCACCTCAGAAAAATGACTGAAGGCCTTCATTGGGAGTCAGCATACGCCATAGCTATATACAAAAGCAACATTTATTTTTGTTAATGGACTCGTTAAAGGTGAATCTTAATGTTGAAAGCGGTTGCAATTGATGAAGAGTAGGGCAAAAAAATGGGTCCAAATATTGAACCGGGGTGAAATTGCTGGCTGTCTGGCGAAAGTATGACAGAGAGCTCTTTGAAATATCTCTCGGCCATCACAGACATCAGACAAGATGTCTTCTGGAAGTGCTGAGGAACCAGCTAAATTCTTAGGTGTCATACACAGGGGTTTTGACTGGTACCCTGTATGATCACCCCCAAGCAAATATATTTCAGAACTGCAAGTATTAAAACTGATTGCACGCAGTCTCTTGGCTGCAACAACAACTCCATCTAAGCCCACATTCCTTAATTGGTCCCGATCTTGCACTTTGCCCATACCTATAGCATCGGGTAAAGACTTCAACACTTTGTCGATAGACGGCCAGCATGGACAATCTTATATCGGAGACGAGACAAGGAACGTGGATAGATCGGAGGCAAGGAGGAGATTAACCTATAGACGATATTCTAGATGGCCGAAGAAGGATTCAACATTTCTGGAGTGATACTTTTTCCATCCTGCAGTGCTTCAAACTTTAGTTTTCCAGATGTACTATGACAAACGGTTGGAGCTGCAACCTCGACACATAATTCAGCTGCCAGTAGAGCGGTCATGCCTTCATCAATCATGCGGGCTTTTACTGCATCAGGCTGAGATCCGTAATAAGGCCAGCTTTACCCACGTCTGCAAAGCTTGTCTAAAGCTGGCTGGGTTAGCGTTTTATAATACACCACGGCGGGCCGTGTGTGGGTGCGCGCACCGCGATTCCACCACCTCGCAGGCCGTCTAATGCGTCGCAGTCACCGGCGCACGTCAGAAGCACGGCGCGCTGCTCTCGTGGTGTCGCAGATCCTTACAGCTGCCGACTATATGGTGGGTATTACAGCGTCTGCGATATCACTAATTAAGTAGATGCACCCCATCTATCTCTGTCGTCATGCCAATTGGTATGATAAAGTTTAATCATTTGGCAAAAAAACCGCACAGCCGCAATTATTATAACGTTCATATGAATCAACTTATATAAAGACATTGTAGTGCGGTCGTTTGATGTTAAAAATAACTCATCTTTCAGGGAAAAAACATTATTTGGTGGTGCATGCATGGTTAGTCTTTTACACTATGCAGCCCTATTCAATACGAGATACGAACGTGCGTACTCACGTCATTGAACAATTTTGTTTAAAACTATCCTCTACTCTGCAAACAGTACACCTTGGGAAATAAAGGGAAGCAATGCAATCGAGTTGTGCCGCCCCAAAAAATTGAAAGCACAATCTACGGGGTGAAACTTGGACGTCACTCGTGGATTGGAAAAAAAAGGCGGGAAGAACAAGAGCACGTGAATGCATTTCTGGTCGAACGTTTGTGCTATGATTTACACTAGCATCATGTTAACACTTTAGGGAATAGTCACCACGCGCTCTCCTTAAAAAAAGGGGGAAACTCAGTCCTTTTATTTAATGTGTCTGTATATTAAGCAAGCCCAGGGGACGGTAATACGAAGTGAAAATGCTCACTTCCCAATGACTGAGGTTTTTTCACCCACGGAAAAAAAAACCCGCTAAGAAAATAGCGAGGAGTTTTCATTGCATGGGTTGGATGGATGGATGGATGGATGGGGGATTCGTAACGTGTTCAGGAATTATGAGTGTCGCTGGACGGTGCCAACAAGACAGGCAGGTGCGGGTTTTATACGCAGCTAAGCACCGCAGGGCTACCTTGCCTTCTGGCAAATAGTGCCATATTGTGCTGGGTGTTACACGGAGAAAGAACCACGGCCTCCTACAGCAACAGCGATGACCTGTGTTTGCTTCCCCGGAAGAAAAAAAACGAGGTTATAAAATGGCGTCAGGGGAAACTATACAGCAGGCCTTGCAAAGGAGGCGAGTTGGTGCAGGGAATGATATAACGATCTCGGCCAAGAAGGCGTCCTGACAGAGGATGGAGATATTTCACATTACATAAATCAACAAAACTTTGATATACCAAAATTCTAAGCCATGGTTGAGAGCAAATAGCATAAACGATATTCTACCACACTGGAAAATGCACCGGCCATACACAATGCTTACTAAATACTAAACTAATCCTTTGTCAATTCGCTATTTGCTTAATTAAATGCAGCAAAGCTGGACATTTATTTGACTTTCTTTCAACTCGCTAAATCATCTTCAACTAGACACGAGCATCGAACAGCAATGCGGTGGATGGAGAGAATGTATGAATATGAGTTTGTATCATAGTTGGCGGGGTCCATCATCGTCATCACCAAGGAATAAAATGAAGGCAGCTGTTGAATTGAGCGAAAAGGACGGCCTCTTATGCGGGTTTGCAGTGGGCATGAAATCGTATCCGACCTGCGTGGTGCGCCCAGCGCATGTCCGTCTGCACGGAGGGGGCGGGCGGACCGGGGCACGGTATACTCGGGGGGCTTCGGGGGCGCTCTGCTCAGCCGCACAGCGGGCCCCGGCAACCCGCTGCCTCGGCCTGGCCCGTGGGAGATGGAACAGTGCCGGGGAAGTGGCCAGACACCGGGCCGCATCTCAATGATGTGAGCTGTGTGTATATATTAGAGTGCATGCCGTGGAGTTTGGTGGCCTCTGCTTGCTTGCATCTCGAGGGCCAACCTTGTAACCCCAACATGGAAGACATACCCAGGCTACGATTCCAAGTGCTAGGTCAGAACGCGAAACGGCCAAGAATAATGTGAAGAATTACATCACTGCAAGAAAATAGCGTGGAACCAAAAGGTCATAATGCTTTCTATTGCTGTGACCTACATTCGACCAGCCAACGTTTGTACAGTATATCTGCTAACTTACAGTAAATAGTTGTCAAGGATATAGTCTCCAATCTTTCAAATGAAACAAATTCTCCTTTCAAATATAGGCCTATACAATAAAGGAATAATTGAAGTCACGTGCACGTGAGTTGTTAGTAAGTTGATAATTCGTATCTCATACAGATTTGCATAATTCATAAAGAGGCTTGGTAGATAATTATTAATTAATTCAGAGGGCGTGCATATTAATGAGCGCACCTCTCCAATGCAAGTAAATGGTGAGCTGTATACTTCACGTATCTCACTGCATGATATTTCTCCTCAGATCATCAGCTCGCTTTTATCACCAAATTTCTTAAGCCATATTTTATTCATGAAATAAGAATAATTTTGTCAGGCATTTATCTCAGCCCTTGCAAAGAATACGTAATGTGTTGATCTGTGAGTGCATTCTGATCTTGATAAGTACCTGTACATTCACACAGTATGCATAAACACAGGCCGTATCAGTTGTTCGAAATTGTACATTTTGGGAAGGTACTATTCATTGCACGGTGTCAATTGCAATATAGAAAACCATACAAGTTCTTCCTATAACACCGGCATATATTTAGGAGATAATTCCATTACACAAGTTACACTAAGTTGAAAGCATCTTCAAAGTGTTTCCCTCAGTATTCGCGGCTCAATAAGATGGTGCTCCCCATCATAATCCTGACCTAAGTTGGAAACTATTTCTTGATGAGGAAAGAAATGTACAGAATAGTCTTATATGGTGATGTGTGACCCACGATGAGGAGGTTACACAGCGCCTCTATACAGTCTAATGGATTTATACTATAAAATATTTGCATAGATTTACAACCATTCTCCAATGAATACCGGTAGGCCTATGAAGTACGATGAGGCCACACTGGCTCCGCATAGTTCCGAGGGATTAATACTTGAAAGTAATACATAAATTAATTCTACAACCATTCTCCAATGAACATGAAGTATCTTTCGTGACTTTTCCTATTACTCAGTTTCCAATGCAAAAACCTCATCACGAATGTTTAAATGAAGACGATTCTTTTATAGTTACAACGGCTCTTCTTCCTGTCCAAATCGCGATTAAGGTCCGGAATCTTTAATCGAACAACAACAACAAGCGATCAAACGGACAGTTGATGACCGACAGTTGATGACCGATAAGATGACCGACTCTATTTTTGCCCAAGCTATAATTATACAAACTGTTAATAAGATTTCCCGTAAGTGTGACGCCATAACGAGCCTCATTGATGACACGCACGGCGACTGTGATAATCCTCTAATATATGTACATGCAGCCCAAACACTGCAGGCAACCATGACCCCTTTACAATTAGTCAATCATGTCTCCAACTCGACAATAGTTCCAATTGAAGCAAGAACGCACTAATGAAAGTGTATCGGGCACAAGCGGAATGATTGATAGAAAGTGGGTAGATTTGAGGCTCGTTGCTATACACAAAGCACTCGTTAGTCAGTCGGTGCAGGGGAGGTCTCAGCTCATCCACACCTCATATTGAGGGCCAAGCCTTTTCCGATCGTTAAAGGGCTGAAATTTCAAGCTTCTATGCGAGGAAAATGCACGCAAATGCTATATGCAACGATCGGGGTGGTTTATTTCTCCCTGGTGGAGATCAACGCTTTAAAGCCGAGGCATGGACATTGACGTGGTATATACCGGTATATTTCCCCATTCCTGCTGTATTGCAGGCGTGCAAGACTCGTCTGTTATACGGCTAGCTAGGCTACCGTGTGTGATAAGGCCATGGAGCTGATGCATGGACGATAATGAAAGTTTAATTGGTCAGTGGATGACTGACCCCTAACGTCAGTTTAAATCATCGTGTTTTACCAAGGCTCACTGACCCATACAGACTACCCTCCATTGCCTAGAATCATTTCTATCAAACTTAAAACAAAATATGAGTTGACGTTTTCCTTTTAAATCATCAACAACCGAAAATCATAAGCTTTATCATTACTTTCATATATGGTTTTGGCCAAATGAAATTTAATGGGAATTTTAGATCTATGGCTTATTATTCATTTCCTTGCCTTTTCTCTCTGTCTTTCTGTTTGTGTGGGTAGGCTTATTAATTGGTGAATGAAAGCGAAGCAATAAAGTAGAGATGACACGTTACGGAGCGTCGCGAATATCCTGCAATTATTCCATTTGCTCAACTCGGTTGTTGAACTCCACGTCATGCACACAGAGGACAGTACTCCACAGTCCCATCACGTCCCTTTACTGTCTGTGCAATAAAGTACACCAGGCAAGGGTTACGGTATATACAGGGAAGGGAAAACACTCAGTATTACGGTAGACGACTGCCCCAAAACATCCGGCACTACCTCAAAGAGAGGCAAATGTAATGGTAAAAGCACACACGCGGGTTCTGTAGATGAAGATGTGTTCAAGCGTGTAAGAAAGTCGTGCCGTAGTTATTACGCAGGGTCGACACAATCCAACATGACAAGGAGACAGATACTGCAGGCCGGACAATGAAGATGCGGACGATAAGACGTACACTTGGGGGTCGGGAGCTTGGAACAGCCCTGAAAAGTTAGATTCCCGTAATCATTATTTCAAAGGAATGAGGCAGAGACCGGTTTCTTGAAGGATACATACGTCATCACATTGTTTTCCCATTGTATGGTATTTGAAATGTTTGAAACTGCCACAAATTCATTCAAAACGTAAAAACGAATAATTACTGGGCTAGTTAGTAACGCAGATTTATATGGCAAATCTAGTTTGGGTATTTGAGGATTTTTACTTTTGAGGACTCGCGCAAAGAGGTGAAATATGGTTGGAATTCGTAGCGGTTTGTGGTCTAGGGTTGAAAAGGATCATGACAAAATGCCAATGATATAGAATGGGACAATTAAGCACAAACCTAAAGGCTACCCATTTGGTAAGGGAGGGGTAAGCGATGTCTGGAGGGTGGATGGTAGGATGTCCTTGTTACAACCGCACCCATACCCTATACACTCAGCCACAAACCTTCCTCAAACCTGTAACATACAATACATGACTCGCCAGCATCCAGTCCCAACCATATATACAGTACTCCCGAACAACAAAAACAAACGATGTGCTTCCCCGCAATTTCTAGAGGAGCGTTTCTGATTTGCATTTAATCGGGAGAGATTGTACAACATCTCGGGCCAGTAGTTTCCCTCAGTAATCGGCATAGCGGCACAAATCACTGTGTGTGGGAGAGGAGGGAGGGGGAGAGGAGGAGGAGAGAGGAGTGCGTGGCTTAGAAATCCGCCTGTGTTTGTTGGAGGTAGGATAGACGGTCCCTCGGTGTAACGCTGGGTTCAGTCCGTGCGACCATCCCGAGTTCTTGTTCATAAACGGGGTTGGTAGTCGACTCTCTCCCGCACCCACCACTGTGTCTCCAGAGTGCTCCAATGTCTTCTCCGCCGCGATGACGATGATGATGAAGACGAAGGGGACACCACGGTCCTTTCTCTCCTGATGGGGGGGGGGGGGCGAGAGAGAAAAAGCCAAATCAGTTTCTCCTCCAGAAAAAAAGGCCCTCAGTGCTTGCTGGATCGATGCAGCACTGTAGTTTGCCCTGCGGCCCTGTCATTCAACTGAAAAGCTGCGGAAAATCCACACACGCATGCAGCTTGCTTGGCGAGATGTGTGGTACAGGGCAGGGGCAGGGGGTAAGGGCTGGACGCGAGGACAAGGCAGGCGAAGAAACTACCCCAGGCAATCACTGCATGTGTAACCCAGCAACCAAGCAAGCAGGCTATGGAGTCTGGGGTTTTAAGCACAAGGTAACCTGCACTCTTGCCTTCATAATAATACACAATATCAAATCTCATGCGGCCAGCGCCTATATATGCCTTCGGAATAATATGTCCAGCAAAGTACTTTAAACCTGGACCACATACAGCTACTTGCATACGGCCTCTGTGCCCACCACACAAGATCAGACACAATGCGTCTTTACCAGTGATTCCTTAGACACAGCACTCCTCAATGGGCCGCTTCCAAGCCCATGAGATTCTTCCAACTCGCCCTAACCACGCTGGACAATATTGGCCTCTATGGAGTGGGACAACCCAGGTCCTTGGTATACAGCGCTGGTTTGGATTGGAGGTGACATATGCGGAAGAGGGACACACAATCCTAGCGGTTGTAGGAAGTACGGACCGAAATTGGAAATGTGTGTGTGGGGGGGCAGAAAAAAAGAAATTAGACAGGAATTGGTTTTAGAAAAGTACAAGCATCTTAGGACATGGACTATACGATAGTACAGGACAACGCCTGCGACCAACTCCGGTATACAGACACGGTAAGGATAATTTCATAGACATTACACGTGACTGACCACGACAAATTGTGCTCGGAGAACAGTGCCCGTAATCAAATCAAAGAACAAACGATGGTGCCTGTATCATACATCTGCCGTTTGCTATAGGAAAGAGGCCTCTTCTGTGGACGCTAATGAGAGAAAACTCCGCGGTAAAACTTAAGACGACATCGATGTCAGGTTATTGAATGACAATGCCTACATTATTGTCTGCTACGTTATTCACGTCACATTGATAGACCAAGAAGTTGTAGACATTTTACTATGATTGAAAAAAAAAATGTAATGAGCTTCACCAAGCGATCCTTAATGTGCATTATGATGTTAAGTGGTGGTCGGCTGGTTCACACCCTATCTGAGAAATACCATCAGCAATTCTGCACAGCATGTCACATCGCATCAAAGGGTTTGGAGCAGAATGTGTCATCCATGCCTAATTATTTTTGTCTCTGTTGAATGGAAGCGAAGAAGCGAAACTGGGTGCAGAAATATTCGTCTTATTTGATTTGGGTGTGCCAGTTCTACCTCTGCATACTTTTGGAGGTGTTCTAGATGTGCCAAATTGCTAATTGAATAATTATACCGGAGGGTCAAACGAGACAAGCTAACTCAGTTGCAAAAGAGTGCATTTCTCCCTCCAATGTCTATATTTGACTGAACAGACAGAGTCAAGGACTGAACACAGTCGCTTGCCTGGTTCGAAGATGAAGAAGATGCTTTCCCAGCCAAAGGTAAGGGTGGATATTTGAACGAAAGAACGAACTGAGACAATGCAGTACTGAACCAAATCATCATAGATAACAAATGAAATAATGGCTCTTGAGTATTCATGCTTCAAAGTAGCTGGAATAAGATGACGAAATCCGTGGTGAGACACGTCTTTCTTCCCTCGCTGTAAAAAAAAAAGTGTCACCTTCGAATTCTCACCTTCAGATTCATACAATAACAGGCCCTCGAAGTAACTTCTTTGACCCCTTCCCTCCCTGAAAATAAACAAACCTCAAGTGTACACCTCAACCCCCCCGACAGTACGCAGCCTCAGCGCAGCTCGGTGGCTGGGCCAAACACTTCCTGGGACACGCTGGGCTCGCTGTGACACCTGGAAATCAGGTCAGGCTCATGGGCCTGTACCCGAGGTCTATACTCGACTGTGGAAGTCGGCGCTTCCTAATGACGGCATTCTTCTCCCGCCCACCACCAGGTCAAAGGTCACTCAAGGTGGGGTTAGGAGAAAGGGTGGCGCTGGCATTTCATTGATTGATACGAAGCACAAGTCTTCTCACACGGAGTGAACTGAGGCAGCGTCAGATGAAACATGGGATGAGGACAAATAAATACACCAAAGTATGGAAAGACTCTATCTCTATCGGCGATAGTCTGGCAATAGGTCTAGTGCAAGACACTATGGCCGTTTTCGATATGAAGGCTTAGATCTATGATCTAAAAACAAACGTTTGGCCCCAGTTTCGTGGGGAATACTCTGTACCTATCAAGCCATCAACCCTTCAAATTCGGAAACAAACCACAACCTGGATTTTCTGGTTTTGTCAGGTGGGGACGAAGTCCGAGCCCGAGCCTAAGCCTTAATTATTTTCGTAAACGGCCAATGAGTTTCGCAGCCAGATATGCTTCAATCCAATCATAGAGCAAGGACAGCTGTGTGGTCCAAGCCATCTTGGAAGAGGATTTTGGACAAGGACACGACAAGGACACGACAAGGACTAGTGTCCCATTATCACAATGGGTCATAATGACAAGGACTCGGACGTGTAGGTTTGTCGGTTCGAGTATCGGCCGCTTATCCATTCCAAACTAAGGCGTCCTTGTCGGCCCATTTCTCTTTGCAGATTTCTTCAAATTCTTGAACGAATTCTGCCTTTGCATGTGCATCTGCCTTATATACAAGCTCCGAGGACGATATCCACGTGCGCGCATCCACCTTAGTAACCGTTTCCTACAATTTCATCCCAAAAACTACAGTACGTTACCGGGGGTAAGCCTCCAATATGTAACCAATTTGATCAAAGATTCGAATTGTGTTTCTAATGAAAACCAAGTTATAAGCTTATTTATCCCTTGTCTATATATCCATAGGTTGCCTAATCAGAGTGTTACAAAAGGGAGCATTTTCAGTCAAGTCAACATTTACCAATCTGTTGTGTGTATAGGTTTTACACACGACAAAATCAACTTAGAAAAAAATAGAAGTGAACATCACCTCCGTATCGTGAATTTCAAGCCGAACATTCGTCATCTTAAAGATCTCGCATCAGCCAGTTCATCCACAGAACTCCTCCCCGAACTCCCCGAAAGAGGAATATGAGGTTAATCGCACGAGGAATGTCTCGGCCCTATCGTGGTATAATTGGCAAGGTCTATATCCTCCCCAGCCCTAACGTGAAGCAGTCAATACGACCGTCACATCACACACACACGCCCAACCTCCCTTCAAATGCCGTATTAATACAATTGCTGTTAACAGGATTCTAATATCGGTCGGTGGCCGTGATGTCGGACGCACGGGCAGGATTAACGTGGGACGCGTTATAGTGTTAGAGTCAACACGACCAGGGACGAGTCACGCACGTGACTCCTCCTTCGTTCAAGACAGCAACTCTGCCCCCCCCTCGTCAGCGGCGGTCACGTGACTGACGACGGCAGACAGCCATTGCAACGCGTGTGAACAGATGAGCCGACGAGAGACCGGAAGCACACTCCAAGTCCACATACATCCTGAGGAACGTCTTGTTTCGCATCCGTTGCCGAGAACAATGAGAGAAGTTACATAGTTGTGGATGCAGTTAGACCACGGTTAGACATAGGCCTATTGCTAGCCAAGCATAGGCCTATGGGTTTACGCGTGTATTCTTGAAATTGGTCAGGAAACAGCGTGTGGGTCGAAGCCTGTATAATCGTGTTAGCAATTCGGAAAGCCTAGCCGTGAAACGGTCGCATGAGACTACCTAGAACCACGTGGTGTGGGGGCGAGGTTGAACACTCCATCGCAAGCAGTGGGTTTTAAATGTAAAAGGGTAGGCCTACACCTCCCCCACAACAAAAGATCCTTCTCAAATGTCAACTATAAAATAAAGAGAAATTGGGTTGAGGTCTAGCAAGTGCAAATTAAATGTGCCATCCGGTTCTATGAATTGAGCATGTATATGAAACCGGCATAACTTGC
This sequence comes from Luidia sarsii, assembly GCA_949987565.1. Taxonomy (NCBI): domain Eukaryota; kingdom Metazoa; phylum Echinodermata; class Asteroidea; order Paxillosida; family Luidiidae; genus Luidia; species Luidia sarsii. The sequence continues at coordinate 26,306,697 of OX465104.1, read as the reverse complement.
GTAGTGGGGGCTTCGAATCCACTGCCCATGTGCAGTGCAATTACAGACACCTGCCTTTCAATCATAATTACATTCAGACAGGTGAAACTCGTTAATTAGGGACCAAGGTAGGAAGGGGTGAAGGTATGGGGGGTGGGACAATCCATACATCACGTACAAGTCATATTAGTCAACGTCCCTCTCCGCTCGAAAATTAACTTCAATTCTGATATGATGAATGGAAATCTATAATGAATTTCCTCGTGACATATCACATTGTCAGAAGAGTCCAAACAATTGTCAACGCGTATTCCCCGGATCGGTCGAACAAGTCTCATTGGTTGTCACACACCGTGTTGGAATCTGGGCCAATAGATGAAGCTTTGTTCGCCAATCCCTTTCTCCATCAGATGTTGACGTATAAGAAGCAACATCGTGTACATCTTGTACATTTATTCCTCATTCATCCACACATCTATTCACCCCCACCACCCGCCATGCTTATCCTCCTTGGTGTACCGGACCTGAAGTTATCGATTGCTCCAAACGACAATAGCAAATCGTATCGATTCCTTCGCCGCCCCCCACAATTGGTAATTCCCATCTCCGGCACAGTCCAATGTTGTCAGTGCAAGACACAAAGTTCGTCTACAGAATGATGAGATGTTGTCTTGCTCCCACGGGGGGGATAAGATGTTCTCCGAGTCCAACCTCCGCAACCCACGACGTCCACGCCGTAATCCCTGCAAGACGCGCATCTATTAATCTGGGCCGTATCAAACTGCATGTCTGGTGTGTTGTCTGACCGCATCACTTCACTGACAACGGCAAGCCAGACTCCCGCAAACTTCTAGGCACCTGTGTGTTGCTGATTACTTGCCCAGATGTCACCAGCCCACGCAGACTATATTACGTCTACACCACGACCCTTTCCCCACGAATCACCATAATCTTAGAAATAGAAGTTTACGTGCAGGGACTGGGGGTGGCCTAATGAGGAATTCTGGCGCTTTTTTCCCCCAAACCCAGCAGATATCATTCTCGGGTAAAAAAAAAAGGGGGTTGAGAAGTTCACCAGTACGGGAGGCACCATGTTCACGCCGACGCACGTGTGCCTGGAGCGCGCCGCGATGCACGGTATGGTCGACGGCAACCGCCCGCCTCCGTCCTATAATGCCGAGTCCTTAGCGGACCGCACCCAGATACTATGAACCTCGCCTCGCACGCAGCTAGACTCAGTTATGTTATACCAGCCAAGGGCACGGCTGCAATGCATCGCCGTCTGATATTCATTCCAAGGGTATAAGTGCAGCGGTCTGGTGCCGTTCGCCTCCTGTTCAACTGACCAGAAAGATCATTATATATACCACCGAGATGAAATCTTGCGGCCGACAACTCCGTATTTTTAGACCATGAGAAAACCAGGCAGGGATTTCTGATTGGACATTGGGTCTGACAGCTCAGTCATAGCGGAATGCTCGAAATAACGAGCATAATGATCGGAGTCGAGACATTTTGTTAGGAATAACTCCGTGTAAGAGTTATATCGATAATGGCCAGTTTGGGACAAGGACCTATATCTGTATCTTTCATCGATCAGACAAATCTATTTTTTTTTCTCCACTGATTGGAACGGATAGCGTTCTAACCTATATTCCAGCCATACGCTAACCTACATTCTCATTTTTGTACGTTTCCTTCATTTCCCCTAGCGAACAATTTCCCTCTTGTTTGCCTGATCCCATCTGCTTTCTAGTACACGGTTTGAATCCATAACCCGGCCCATAGTTCGCTACTAATGACTGCGTAGTATGCTAGATCATTTCCAAAGTGCATAATGATCAAAGTACAGCTTCACTGGTCTCCGGTCTAACCCCACGTACAGCACGTAGGCACTAGAACCGTGTGTACATCGGTTATACAGCCAGCGATATGACCGAGGGTTGTTTGTGGAGTAGCGTGTCGCGGCCTCCATGCTTGGCCGTATATCGCCCCGACCTCACCGTACAGACCCGGCCCGCGAGCCCGCTCGCTCCATGCCGGCGCGGACACTTTCCAGTGAGGCCCCATACGCGCTGGCAACCGCCTCGTCTAATACACGTAATCCCATCGCGGATTGTTTTTTCAAAGTCAGTCTGCATTTGCGAGGATTGATTACGCAGCTAGCACTAGCGGGCACACAGGCAGCAGCAAAGCGCGAACAAAGCCACCACGGCATGTCTAGCGGCACAACCATGGGGCCAGCAACGGAGTGCAGAGTGGGCGAGAGGTGCGGATAGTCCGAGTGGAGATCGTTAGAAATTCATTTTATACCGTGAATTAAAAAGGAGAGAGGGCATAGGCCTACATACATGCTTAACGAGCAGCTAGAATTACACACCAACCGTGTCACCCGAGCGAACGGCGCAGCATTTCCCTAATAATGCCCTTTCTCTCCACCACCACAACCAGCACTGGGTTGGATTGTTGCGCTGTGTGTGGTTTGTCTACCGTGGTGTGGTCCATTGCGCGAGTTAGTGCGCACATACAGGCGGGCAGATATATAGACAGGCGGGCGGGCGGGCTGGCGGAGGGGCAGGCGTGCAGCCAGACCTAGGTAGGTAGGCAGAGGGTCAGGCAGATATGAAAGGCGACAGGCAACGGAGGGGCAGCACAGGCGGACAGGCAGGTATAGGCAGGCAGATAGGTATAGGCGACAGAGCGGGCAGGCAGGCGGGAGGGCGGGCAGGTAGGCGGGCAGAGGGGCAGGTAGGCGGGAGAACGGGCAGGTAGGCAGGCAGAGGGGCAGGTAGGCGGGAGGGAGGGCAGGTAGGCGGGAGAGCGGGCAGGTAGGTGGGCAGAGGGGCAGGTAGGCGGGCAGAGGGGCAGGTAGGCGGGCAGAGGGGCAGGAAGGCGGGCAGAGGGGCAGGTAGGCGGGCAGAGGGGCAGGTAGGCGGGCAGAGGGGCAGGTAGGCGGGAGGGAGGGCAGGTAGGCGGGAGAGCGGGCAGGTAGGCGGGCAGAGGGGCAGGTAGGCGGGAGAGCGGGCAGGTAGGTGGGCAGAGGGGCAGGTAGGCGGGAGAGCGGGCAGGTAGGCGGGAGAGCGGGCAGGTAGGCAGGCAGAGGGGCAGGTAGGCGGGAGAGCGGGCAGGTAGGCGGGCAGAGGGGCAGGTAGGCGGGAGGGAGGGCAGGTAGGCGGGAGAGCGGGCAGGTAGGCGGGCAGAGGGGCAGGTAGGCGGGAGGGAGGGCAGGTAGGCGGGAGAGCGGGCAGGTAGGCGGGAGAGCGGGCAGGTAGGCAGGCAGAGGGGCAGGTAGGCGGGAGAGCGGGCAGGTAGGCGGGCAGAGGGGCAGGTAGGCGGGAGAGCGGGCAGGTAGGCGGGCAGAGGGGCAGGTAGGCGGGAGAGCGGGCAGGTAGGTGGGCAGAGGGGCAGGTAGGCAGGCAGAGGGGCAGGTAGGCGGGCAGAGGGGCAGGTAGGCGGGAGGGAGGGCAGGTAGGCGGGAGAGCGGGCAGGTAGGCGGGCAGAGGGGCAGGTAGGCGGGCAGAGGGGCAGGTAGGCGGGAGAGCGGGCAGGTAGGCAGGCAGAGGGGCAGGTAGGCGGGAGAGCGGGCAGGTAGGCGGGCAGAGGGGCAGGTAGGCGGGAGGGAGGGCAGGTAGGCGGGAGAGCGGGCAGGTAGGCGGGAGAGCGGGCAGGTAGGCAGGCAGAGGGGCAGGTAGGCGGGAGAGCGGGCAGGTAGGCGGGCAGAGGGGCAGGTAGGCGGGAGGGAGGGCAGGTAGGCGGGAGAGCGGGCAGAGGGGCAGGTAGGCGGGAGGGAGGGCAGGTAGGCGGGAGAGCGGGCAGGTAGGTGGGCAGAGGGGCAGGTAGGCGGGAGGGCGGGCAGAGGGGCAGGTAGGCGGGAGGAAGGGCAGGTAGGCGGGCAGAGGGGCAGGTAGGCGGGCAGAGGGGCAGGTAGGCGGGCAGAGGGGCAGGTAGGCGGGCAGAGGGGCAGGTAGGCGGGAGGGCGGGCAGAGGGGCAGGTAGGCGGGAGGGAGGGCAGGTAGGCGGGAGAGCGGGCAGGTAGGCGGGCAGAGGGGCAGGTAGGCGGGAGAACGGGCAGGTAGGCGGGCAGAGGGGCAGGTAGGCGGGAGGGAGGGCAGGTAGGCGGGAGAGCGGGCAGGTAGGCGGGCAGAGGGGCAGGTAGGCGGGCATAGGGGCAGGTAGGCGGGCAGAGGGGCAGGTAGGCGGGCAGAGGGGCAGGTAGGCGGGCAGAGGGGCAGGTAGGCGGGAGGGAGGGCAGGTAGGCGGGAGAGCGGGCAGGTAGGCGGGCAGAGGGGCAGGTAGGCGGGCAGAGGGGCAGGAAGGCGGGCAGAGGGGCAGGTAGGCGGGCAGAGGGGCAGGTAGGCGGGCAGAGGGGCAGGTAGGCGGGAGGGAGGGCAGGTAGGCGGGAGAGCGGGCAGGTAGGCGGGCAGAGGGGCAGGTAGGCGGGCAGAGGGGCAGGTAGGCGGGCAGAGGGGCAGGTAGACGGGCAGAGGGGCAGGTAGGCGGGAGAGCGGGCAGGTAGGCGGGATGGAGGGCAGGTAGGCGGGCAGAGGGGCAGGCAGGCGGGAGGGCGGGCAGGCAGGCAAGCAGGCGGGCAGGGCAGAGAGACAGACAGACAAGGAGGACAGAGATACTAGCATGCAGGTATAAGGAGGCTGACAGGACCGTGTGGATGAATGGTAGTCGCTGATGAAGACAGAGATAGAGCCAGACGACTGGCCGTGTTCCTCTGGTCCACACGGCAAAGTCACGAGGGTCAATTGTAGAGGCGACACGTTGCATATGGTGGCGGGGGGCCAGGGAGACAGAGGACCCACCATTTGCACGCTCGTATGACTTGACTCTCCTGATTCAACTTGACACCGGCACGATGCTGCCTTGACACTTGCACACACACCCAACATACCAGCCTCCTCAACAACCCAGGCTACCAGCCTCCTCAACAACCCAGGCTACCATCCTCCTCAACAACCCAGGCTACCATCCTCCTCAACAACCCAGGCTACCAGCCTCCTCAACAACCCAGGCTACCAGCCTCCTCAACAACCCAGGCTACCAGTACTCATCAACAACCCAGGCTACCAGCCTCCTCAACAACCCAGGCTACCAGTACTCCTCAACAACCCAGGCTACCAGTACTCCTCAACAACCCAGGCTACCAGCCTCCTCAACAACCCAGGCTACCAGTACTCCTCAACAACCCAGGCTACCAGTACTCCTCAACAACCCAGGCTACCAGCCTCCTCAACAACCCAGGCTACCAGCCTCCTCAACAACCCAGGCTACCAGTACTCCTCAACAACCCAGGCTACCAGTACTCCTCAACAACCCAGGCTACCAGCCTCCTCAACAACCCAGGCTACCAGTACTCCTCAACAACCCAGGCTACCAGTACTCCTCAACAACCTAGGCTACCAGCCTCCTCAACAACCCAGGCTACCAGTACTCCTCAACAACCCAGGCTACCAGCCTCCTCAACAACCCAGGCTACCAGCCTCCTCAACAACCCAGGCTACCTGTACTCCTCAACAACCCAGGCTACCAGCCTCCTCAACAACCCAGGCTACCAGCCTCCTCAACAATCCAGGCTACCAGTACTCCTCAACAACCCAGGCTACCAGTACTCCTCAACAACCCAGGCTACCAGTACTCATCAACAACCCAGGCTACCAGCCTCCTCAACAAACCAGGCTACCAGTACTCCTCAACAACCCAGGCTACCAGTACTCCTCAACAACCCAGGCTACCAGCCTCCTCAACAACCCAGGCTACCAGTACTCCTCAACAACCCAGGCTACCAGTACTCCCCAACAACCCAGGCTTCCAGCCTCCTCAACAACCCAGGCTACCAGTACTCCTCAACAACCCAAGCTACCAGCCTCCTCAACAACCCAGGCTACCAGTACTCCTCAACAACCCAGGCTACCAGTACTCCTCAACAACCCAGGCTACCAGCCTCCTCAAAAACCCAGGCTACCAGTACTCCTCAACAACCCAGGCTACCAGCCTCCTCAACAACCCAGGCTACCAGCCTCCTCAACAACCCAGGCTACCAGTACTCCCCAACAACCCAGGCTTCCAGCCTCCTCAACAACCCAGGCTACCAGTACTCCTCAACAACCCAGGCTACCAGCCTCCTCAACAACCCAGGCTACCAGTACTCCTCAACAACCCAGGCTACCAGTACTCCTCAACAACCCAGGCTACCAGCCTCCTCAAAAACCCAGGCTACCAGTACTCCTCAACAACCCAGGCTACCAGCCTCCTCAACAACCCAGGCTACCAGCCTCCTCAACAACCCAGGCTACCAGCCTCCTCAACAACCCAGGCTACCAGTACTCCCCAACAACCCAGGCTTCCAGCCTCCTCAACAACCCAGGCTACCAGTACTCCTCAACAACCCAGGCTACCAGCCTCCTCAACAACCCAGGCTACCAGTACTCCTCAACAACCCAGGCTACCAGTACTCCTCAACAACCCAGGCTACCAGCCTCCTCAAAAACCCAGGCTACCAGTACTCCTCAACAACCCAGGCTACCAGCCTCCTCAACAACCCAGGCTACCAGCCTCCTCAACAACCCAGGCTACCAGTACTCCTCAACAACCCAGGCTACCAGTACTCCTCAACAACCCAGGCTTCCAGCCTCCTCAACAACCCAGGCTACCAGTACTCCTCAACAACCCAGGCTACCAGTACTCCTCAACAACCTAGGCTACCAGCCTCCTCAACAACCCAGGCTACCAGTACTCCTCAACAACCCAAGCTACCAGCCTCCTCAACAACCCAGGCTACCAGCCTCCTCAACAACCCAGGCTACCAGTACTCCTCAACAACCCAGGCTACCAGCCTCCTCAAAAACCAGTACTCCTCGACATCCAAAGATACACGGAAGGATAAGGGCAAGAGACGACCAAGTGCTGCACACACAGATGCATCAAGTCATCGCACAATGACTGAAGACGTTCTAAGACACCGCCTCCTTGACTAGATCTTAGCTGACAGGGAAGGCATCAAGCATACCAACATGCTTGTCTTGCCCGTTACACAGTCTCATAGTAACCCATTAATAAGGCAATCTTCGTCACCTACGCCTTTATGTTTATGCAGTGTGTAAGGAAAATGCCTTACTGCACAGTCAATATAAAATTCTTCCAGTGTACACATGCACCGAACCCTATACGTACATGTACATGTACTTAGTGTAATAAGACCAGTTATCTCCGCTACGGTAGTCTTGAATTTCCTCTATTTTGAAAATCCACTTTCCTCCATATTTACTCGATCAGCATATTGGTAATGTTGTACCGTAAACCATCAGCCTGTCTGTATGTCCCTTCAAGTGGAGCCCCTACTCGGATCGCACAACGCACCGAGTTGAATGAGCCCCGTGAACTCAATCGCCAGCCGGTCCCTGTCGGAGAGACGCACCGCGCTGAGAGAGCGGGGAGGAGGTGAGGTTAGCGGGCGACGCCCGGACAAGCTGGGCGGTGATTTCAGCCGTCTGCACGGTAGGGCTTCCACCCCACGGGCAAGGTCGGCCGCTCCCGCTGTCCGCTACTCGGCAACCCGCTTCATCGGGTCATTCAGTCATCTGCACAGCAGTGCTCTAATTCACAGACAGCTGAATCTCACCAGAATAATTACGACTGGGATCTCAAGCTTTGAACACGGATGCCTCAAAATCAAGATGTCAACGATAGCAATAACAAGAATGCAAAAATCAAACACCATACCGACAAGTCTATACCCCTTTAAGTCTGCAGCGACTGATACACCCAAAGATGAAAACGCAGCTTTTTAAAAATTTATTTCATTTATATTTTCGTCCTTTGGGGAGGACGAGAGTATCTACTTCTGACTGCGGGCTTCAATTTCAGATGAATTCCGCAGAAATTGGAATGCTTACCTGGCTGCATTGCACAAGGGAGTTTGTGTAGCCAACTCAAATTGATTAAGGAGCGATAGGCACTGAGAGAGCTCCAGAATACAAATGCTGCAGTGGATCTGAGGGTGAGAGGCATTTTAGCATGCAGATTATTTTCGGCTGGAGGTTGGAAACGGAATGGTGCCAACGCTTGGCTTTGTTAGGAGTCCAATGAATGATGGATGTGTGACTACAAGGGTAGGACAAGGGTCTGACCCACTTCATATATGACCTCAATTCTGTAGAATGTATGTAGAAGGTACTACGCCAATACACACTCTTGCTCAAAAAGTTCGACTGTTTTTTTTTTTTTACACTTCTTTACCTATAATCATTATGACAATATGATTTGTTCTTTATAGATAAAGTGTGGAATCTTCTCAAAACGTTATTGATCAGTACAGACATATCACAATGAAAATCAAATAGCAATCAACAGGGAGATGCTCTGAAAATAAGATTACTCCAACTTGATGAGAAACGATATGCCACAGAGTGTAGAACCACTGGTAGAAAATATCACTATACGGGCCATGCTGTACAAATAATCATCAGACGTTTTTTTCTTCCTAATAGGAATACATCTTCTGGCATTTACGATCGGTAAAACTTTTGTCAAGGACCAGCGCCGACCAACTGAATTGTGATTCCAAGATGAAGTCCACAGGAAGTCACTGCCACCGTGAAGGAGTCTACTAGCAGTAGATGCTGGAACAGCATCAATGATTCTGAAATCACCAGCGACTATATTCACATGCAGAGGAATACTACGGGGCGGGTTCGTTACTAGATCGGATTGGAAGTCGCAGATCCAGAAAGAGATTCGCCTTTCGTAATACTCTAATAGTGGAGGCTTTGTTTGGTAATACAATGGGAGTGGACAATCTCATGGATGAGCGTTCGTCGTCTGCCTGCCTGCCTGTCTGTCTGTCTGTCTGTCTGTCCTTTTACACGTTTTGCTTCTGTCATTTAAAAAAATGAAACCGACTTAAATAAACAGCTTTTGCTAATTGTTGGTACATGTATTTGTCAGCATGCTGCATTCCCGTCTCGTGTCATTCAATCATTCCTCCTACGAGTACGAGGAGAGAGAGGCAGACAGGGAGAGACAGGAGAGATGATGGGATGAGAGAGAAAGAGGAAGATAGAGGTAGAGAGAAGCAGCGAGACCCACATGCAGATACAGACAGAGATAGACAGAGAGACGGAGAGACACAGTGATAGGTTGAGATAGGGAGATGGGAAGAGACGGAGAGAGACATAGAGACAGGGAGACAGATAGAAAGATAGGTTGAGACAGTGAGATAGGGAGATGGAGAGAGTCAGGGAGACCGTGACGGTGAGACATGAAGACAGTGAGAGACAGGGAGACAGTGAGACAGAGAGATAGGGAGATACAGAGACAGCTCAGAGAAAACGACAGGGAGGTAGAAAGCGAGAGCCAGGTAAACAGAGAGACATGAAGACATGAGGAAAAAGAGGGACGGAAAAGACAGAAAGACAGAAAGCGAGGGATTGAGATATAGAGGAAGGCAGAGGGAGGCAGAGAGAGAAAGATGAAGAGAGACAGAGACACGGAGAGGTGTAAATACGGAGAGTTTGACAGAGAGAGAGAGAGAGCAGAGACGAACAATATTATTCCCCCAAGCCACTGGCGCCGTACACAACACAACAGTGGCCCAGCCCAGTGCGGCCAAACCCGACCCAAGACAACAGTGTCTTGCTTGTGTGCGGCTGTGCGAGTAATGTCAATACGCGGCCAGTTTGCGGCGGGCTTGTTTCCCGAGGCCGGTCGGCTAGTGGGGGGGGGGGGGGGGCTGTACAACGTCACAGCGCTGCACCCTGACGACCCTGCGATCACAAGGTCTACCCCAAGCATGCAACCCACGACGTGCACGGGGCTATATACGATGGGCACGGAGCTGTGTGCATGGGCGTATGCAGTCAGCTAACCCACTGTGGGCCCGGATGTGAAGCCGTCAAAGTGAGCAGCAACGTCATGGGAGATTCAGACCAGACCAAACCCTCCACACACAGCAGACAGCCACGTCCAAAGGCTCGCATACACAGAAGACTCGGTCGCGTCTTGCGTCGTCAGGTTTTCACCTCGCAATGCCACCAGGCAAATGTCACAGGGTGTGGATGGGACAAAAATCACCCGCCCAATGGAGCCATTGCTAAATGCACGTCATTTCACACGACTGCGTGTTCATTTCAGGAGCTGTTTACACCATAACCCATGCATCAGGTGACGTCATTAGCCACGGCCCACGTACAGAGGTCAATGGCCTCCGCCGTGAAATATATAAACGCGTGACATCACGTGAGCACAGATCCTCCGCTCATTGGCTGGATGAAGTTACCTCTCAGCACGGGGAACGTTCACGCTGAGTTCTCTAGAGTAAGGCGAGTCATGATCACAGCGTTCCTTGACGAAACACGTGGGTGAAAGTAACTTTTTCTGAAAAACTTGGCTGGCGCAGTTCATACTCATAGACGGTTTGCATACGCTCAGTCCATGGACATGGGTTGCCTTATGGTAATCAGGGCAGTGCTGTGGGTGACACGGCTCATGGGATCTCCTGGGATGAGTGGGTTTAGTGAAAGAGGAAAGACGAAGGCAAAGGGTCTGACACAAAGACGCCGTACTGTAGGCGTGGCTAGGTCCGCTTCTATAATGGCCTGCTAATCTGAAATCAGACGATTGGAGTTGGCATGGGAGAGGGCAGGGGATGGAAGAGGGAAAGAGGTAGTGACCGGAAAGGCGAGGTAAAAGGATAATGAGGGACTGAGTCCCACGTAGTAACGGATAGGATTACTGTAAGACTGACAATGTGGAGGCTCATGCACAACGGTAATTGCCTCACGCATCATTATAGTCCAGTTATGTTAATGCCTTCGGAATAAAATGCCCGCTGTAAAACACACGACAAGAGTCTACAAGGCAAACGCACAGATCTACGTGCTGCTCTATGGTGATTTACATCAGTGATTAGATTATGTAGACCTTGTTGTCGGGTACCATCCTTCCATGCCTGCGAGGTTCCAAATTGTCTGATTGTGAAAACAACTCAGGTTGGGTTCGAACCGGCGAACCTCGCTTTCGAGTGTAGATGTGTTATCCTTGGTAACGGTCGTGTGGTGATTGCATTGCAATACCAGTAGGCTGGGTGCACACTGAAAGATCGGCCACGTGTGGTATGGTGCAGAGCAAGATGCAACTTGGTTATCCTGCCGTGGGGATGGTCTTACCATGGTCTTACCTTGCCGACTTCAATTTAAGAAAAAAAAAGACCTGCATCGCCCTCTCCAAATGGCCCCCTGCCCCCATTTTAGGAGGCTAGAAGCCCCGCCCCCTTTCTAACAATGGACTTTATTTACACAGAGCAGGTGCAGCGTGTAGAGTATACAGGGGAGCGACAGAAGTGCAATGAGCATTCCGCGTTGGTTGGAATACCATGCAGCGATGAAGCGCCTGCAGAAACGACCGACCCGTACACGGGTACCCGTCTAAAACAATCGCATCACGGGGGTAAATCCATCACGCTCCACGGACCTGAAAGACCAGAGAGATCACAACGTGTCTCTGTGCTATAACCCGCACGAAACCGCACTCCCCTCACGAGCCACGTCTGCGCCGACAAAACCTGACTGGGAGTGGGTGGGAGACATTTGTGGAGCGAATCAGACAGCGGTGGACGGGTTGGGTTCAAGGCCAACTGGACTGAATTGGTGTACCCAGACTGAAGTAATACTCACCACGCTCTCCGGATGCCATTTGTATAAAGGAAAGAAAGTTGTTTGTGCTTATATATAGGATGCGGTGTGAGGGGGAATTGGGTCCGGGAAGAAACCAGCCTTCGCTGCCTGGCTCGCCCCGTCCGTCGGTGAAATATCACACCTCCCTCCTCGTCTATTTTGTTGCAGGGGTTCGCTGAACTTGCCCGGCTGTTGAGGACGAGTGATTATCATAATATAGTCCAAGGACAGTGACTGGGGCAGTACAAGGAACTCGTGCCTGTCCCTTACTGATTGCCTGTACGCTCCAACGCCTTTCATTTGCTTAGTTCGGGTGAGTGAGAGAGAGGGAGAGGGAGGGAGAGGGAGGGAGAGAGAGGGGCTCCCCTCACGGATCGAGGGGGAGAGAAGGGGGGAGAGAGGGAGGGAGACAGAGATATATATGGAGAGAGAGAGGGGAAAGAGAGGGAGAGGAAGAGGAAGAGAGAGACAGGAAGAGAGAGAGAGAGGCAGAGGGAGAGGGAGAGGGAGAGGCAGAGGCAGAGGCAGAGGCAGAGGCAGAGACAGAGGCAGAGGCAGAGGCAGAGGGAGAGGGAGAGGCAGAGGCAGAGGCAGAGGGAGAGGGAGAGGCAGAGGGAGAGGCAGAGGGAGAGGGAGAGGGAGAGGCAGAGGCAGAGGGAGAGGCAGAGGCAGAGGCAGAGGGAGAGGGAGAGGGAGAGGGAGAGGGAGAGGGAGAGGGAGAGGGAGAGGCAGAGGGAGAGGCAGAGGCAGAGGCAGAGGCAGAGGCAGAGGCCGAGGCCGAGGCCGAGGCAGAGGCAGAGGCAGAGGCAGAGGCAGAGGCAGAGGCAGAGGCAGAGGCAGAGGCAGAGGCAGAGGCAGAGGCAGAGGGATAGAGAAAGAGTGAGACTGGAGAGAGATGACAGTGCATCGTGCAATAAGTTCAGTGTTCGTTCCTCTGCCGTTGAATGAGTGATTTTCTCGTGAACACTCAAGTCTCCGGGTACCTTCAATTCCAGCGGCGCTCAGCGAGCACCCAGCCCGTGTGTATCTCGCTTAGCCCGGCCCCGAACGAGCGACGCTGCGCTGGTTGACTGGTTGCGAGTGTACCGGGCCAATTCCAGACCACACTGACTATGACACACCATTGTGCATTCACCCTGGTATTCACGCCCAGACAAAAAGAAATAGGAGGCCGACGAACAAACCAATGTGATCGCTTATCAGACCTGGGATCTTAGAATAAATGGACTACAGAAAGTTATACTAAACCCTTCTGATTTATATATTTCAGATGGGTTATTTCTGCGAAAGAAAAAGGAATTATATTTTCAGTCTTCTCCAGGATTTGGTGACAAATTTTAATCTTAATCTTCGTAAAAGAAAATAAAGAGTGCCTGACGTTTCAATCCGATTTTCTGATTGAAGATCATACTCTAATCATGTCCAGAAACGACCAATATGAAAGGACCTATTACATTAATCACAACAAATGCTGGTGGTCAGACGATCAGATCCTAGCAGGACCTTTCTCCAAGGTAGAATGACTTCTGCATTGTTGACGCTTGCATTTATGTCATTGAAGAGAGTAAACATTTCGTTTATGTATAATTGTATAATGATTCGGTCAATAAGTGAAGCTGCTGTTGTATGTATTGCCGTTAACAACACATGACAACACGATTTCACAACACAATTTCACAACACAATTTCACAACACATTTTGACAACACATTTTGACAACACAATTTCACAACACATTTTGACAACACAATTTCACAACACATTTTGACAACACAATTTCACAACACATTTCCATTGTCAATTCGATGACTTCGTCTGGACCGTCGGTCAAGTTGACGAGGACATGCCCATCTCAGTCCTGGTCAATCTGTGACCGTGTCTAAGACCAAACGGCTGGCACGACAGTCGCGGCCAATTCTGATGAAGACTCGACTAAGGTGACAAGGTGTCTTCTACGGACAAGAACAAGTAATTGGACTTACACGGTAAGGCCACAGTCAGTTGATCCATAAAATATCGAGACAGCATCTCTGCCGCTTTCTATAACACCGCAAAGCTTCTGTCTTTATACTGGAAGTTAATCATCACCTTTCCCATGATATTTCCCTGGGTCGCTCTCCAATGGACACCGAGCGGTGGTTCAGTCGCCCCACCAACAAGATGTGGTAATCAAATTCGGCGGTGCATAGCAAGCAATCGTGCTTTGCACCGGTCACAAATATCGCGATACCTTCACCATGTCTCCCCTCAAGTTGGACTTTGTTGTTGATGTTGCTGTTGTTGCCGTTATGATAATGACGAGGCAGGGGCATTAGTAATTATCAAGCAAGCTGGCGAGCTTGGCTTACCTCTCAAGGCTTCCAAATTGTTGTTTCCGAGATGCGAGTCCCGGGTTCGCAGTTTCGGAATGACCGTGAAGATTAACACTGCCTGTCTCTATCAGTGATAATTGTCTATGATTTGCAGGCGCCGCGTGCGGGTATGGTTCGTACTATAGCTCCAAAGGCATTGAACTTCAAAGCACCAAACATGCCAGATGTTTGGAAGGGAGGGGGTTTGAAGCCTGAGTTAAAGGTGTGATGCATCTCTGGTTATAATCAATAATCGGACGATTTCATCGAAAAGATGACCAGTGGTTAAGATATGATCAATTGTGACCTTGTAAAAAAAATCGCCTAAAAACACTGTTAGCTCTAGGGTATACTACTTCACTTGACTGAACAATTACTGGAAAGAACACATGGAAACATCGGGGGTCACCCTGGGACATGTCCTAGGATGGTCCAGGGGCTGGTCGGGGTATAGCACAGGCTCTGCGAGTAGTCCTAGGGAGGATGGAAGTGGTCCTGGGTATAGTCCTAGGGTGGATGGGGTGGATGGGGTGGATGGGGGTAGTCCTGGGGTATAGTCCTGGGGTGGATGGGGTGGTCCTGGGTGGATGGGGTAGTCCTGGGATAGTCCTGGGGGTAGTACTTGGGGTAGTCCTTGGGTAGTCCTGGGGTGGATGGGGGTAGTCGTGGGGTAGTCCTGGGGTGGATGGGGTAGTCCTGGGTGGATGGGGGTAGTCGTGGGGTAGTCCTGGGTGGATGGGGTAGTCCTGGGGTAGTCCTGGGGTAGTCCTGGGGATAGTACTGGGGTAGTCCTCGGGTAGTCCTGGGGCGGATGGAGGTAGTCCTAGGGTAGTCCTGGGGTGGATGGGGTAGTCCTGCACGGGGTAGTCCTGGGACTGGGTAACCCTGGGGCGGATACCAGTCCTGGGGTGGATGGGGCAGTAGTCCTGGGATGGATGGGGGAAGTCATGGGGTAGTCCGGGGGTGGATGGGGTCATGGGAGTCCTGGGTGGATGGGGGTAGTCCTAGGGTGGATAGGGGTAGTCCTAGGGTGGATAGGGATAATCCTGTGGAGTATATCGGGGTACAATGACCCCAAAACTCGTATTCAAAAAGAGCTCTTTCTTGATTAACATTTTCTATTATGAAATATGTCAATCGTCAACGCGCCGATCAATAGTTTCATCGTTAGAAACTTTCCCCAGCCACCCAGTTCCACAATCAAAATGAAGTCAGGCAGACTGGATCCTCAGCAATATCGGGTAATAAATGTCCACTCGCCCGTCCCTTATATCTCAGTATGACGAACTGCAAGGCGAGGCGAGGCTGGTCAGTTGAACGATCACGGTAGCTGCGTACTTGCCCAGATGTGCACGAGGTGAGTGGTACATCCATCCAATGGTACGCGCTAACAGACCGCTGCAGCTGCTGCACGCGCTGTGTGAGACTGTCATCAGTGGGCCCCGCTGCGCGCACATAGGGTGAGGCAACCTTTCTTCTCCCCTCCTGACCTGCGTCACACATCTCCAATGAACCCCCGAGCTCTCCTCCCTAGATCACGCCCAAGTCCGGCCGGCTCTGCTAAGGTGCTCGGTCACTGGCTGAATTCACTCGCCGTGTCAGACAGTTCTCTCACGTCATAGTGACGATTTTAGATCGCTTTTTGTGTTACACTTGCAAGCTCTGCTTTCGTCGTGTTTTCGAGCTGTTTGTGGTGAACTGTTCTGTGTATAATCGGAAACTGACGCACGGGATTAGTTATGTGTGATATCAATCCGATACCAAAATTAATCCACGCACCCGTGGAACTTATACGGTATCAATACTCATCTCGAAAGAGGAGAAAGATGACAGATGGGAAAAAGAAGCATACGATTGAATAATCCTGACTTTGAGAAAGGTCCTGCTACAAACGTTTTCAAACTAAATCGAGTCCCCCAAATCACGTGTTATTGTGCTTCATTGTTTCCTATGTTCATGCCGAACATATTCCGAAAAACAAATGAATTCGACCCATGGAGTTTGGGGCATAGTTAGACAATATTCTCGTCATGAAATAGATCATCTCAAAATCCCTGGAGCTCTTTTTCTGTCTTCAATGAAGCTTCATTTTCTTAATGATGCCTACTGAGAACATCCTATCAATCAGTGAAACGTAATGACGTTGCTATGACACTTGGTAGAATAATGAGGACAGGCGAAACAATGGAAAGATGTTATATTCATTTCTTCATAGGAGAAATGAGACCTTCCTGTAACCAAAAAACAAACAAACACCAAAAGTGAAAGGAAAAAATCGATTTAAATTCAATAGAAAAGCAACTACCTCAACAACAAAATGAGAGCGATCGATTATAGCGTATCGATAGCGTATCGGTAGAATAACAGCGTGTCGGGAATTATCGATAGCCGCATCGATCCGATACGCTATTTGATGCCTGGCTAGAATAGAACGCTGCAGCCAACCATTCCTCTTGAATGTAAACTGGGTAGCATGTCTTGGCGTTAGTAAGTCTTTTCACGGTTGACCGGCACGCCGTAATAGAGGCACAGGCAGACGAGTGGGGCAGCGTGTCTGTCTGGCTGGCCTCTCAATCACTCCCCACACCGTCCCCCTCCCCTCCCCCATCGCCCGGTCCTTGTCCCCAGCTCAGTGGCCGGCTCCCTACAATGCCTGCCCGTGCCCAGCCTATAACCCCCTCCATCCTGCCTGCCATGCATGCGACCCGCCTAGCGAGCACCGCGGTAGATTCAGCTACACAGCTCCCTGGAAACCTAAGCCCCCTACCTCCCGGCAATGAGAGGCTAACATAGCACGCTTACTATGCATTCCATACCGCTTACCCACCGCGGACGGGCACAATTTTCACAAATGTCTAAGTCCCGCACTACTCCAGGCTAGTGCTGCTAAAATGCAGTCGGAAACTTTGAGGGGTTGTGCCCATGGGCCTAGCAAGCGCCAGGTCCCTCACCCTAACATTCACCCTCTTCTCCCTCTCTCTCTCTCTCCTTCCTATACGGTGTAGCGAGCGGGAGTGGGGCAAGGCGGGGCTCCCTGGAGAGTTGAGCAAACCACGGTGTCCCGGGTCGTGACGCGCGCTGCATTGAGCGCTCTGTATACCGTCGAGTCCGCGTTGCGGTCGGTCGTAGATTGCCAGCGCGCCCGGCCCCAGTCAAGCCACGGTTTTAGTAGGCATCAAGCCCCAACCTGCAGACTGCATTGGCCAACTCTTACTCCAAGCACCAATACGTATCGGTTTCCAGACGCGGCAGGAAATGCCTCCATCTATGTTTCAAGGAACAGAACAGCGGACTCGGAATATATCAGGCCGGGTATTTATGCAGTAGCGTACGCGCGAGTGTGGACTGGCTTGCTGTGGGGTGTCATACCAATTATAGAATTCGTCATTTTGCAAAGGCGATGTAGGAACGAATAATGCCCACAGTCATATGTGACAAGTGGCTGGGGCCAAGTTGCTGGTCTAACGTCGGGGGTGGTTTAAGCGTTGATAACCAAGGCTTCGATTGGGGATTGGGCCTTGCTGCTGGCGGGACAGGGAGGGAGAGAGGTGACCAAACAAAGGGGCACTGCCCCACCATGTCTAATTCGGGTGTTTGGTCGAGACAAGACTGCAATGGCTTGTACTCCGACGCTGCCCAACACAACAGTTACGAGCTAGTTGGCCTACTTCTAGCAGCATATACCAAGTCACCAGTTCGCACACACAAACGCCCTCTACCTCCTTCTCCCTCATGAAAAGATAATCAAATATACATCAATGACTAGTTTTATATCACACCGGCTCATACATCCAAAGTACCTTCAACGAGAAATAATTAAATCAAAATATAAATATAAATCCAAATTCTAACAATGACACATGTTATGGTATCTTGGTATTGACATGTAGGTCACGTGACACACCTACGTTTACGTGGAGGGGTGGGCGTGGCTTCTAGACGCTCTCCTATTGGTCGGTTCTGCGCATCTACGCCACCCATCTTCTCACCCACCCACGAACGCCAATTACCTCGTTACAGAAACCCATCTCGAGTTGTGTGACGTCATGAAGGCAGCATTACGTGTAGAGAAAGGACCCACTGGGATGTGATGAAGGGGGTTGAAGAAAGAGAGAGAATGGAGGAGTGAAAGAGAGACGGACAGACAGACAGACAGACAGACATACAGAGAGACAGATGGAGAGGAAGAGAAAGAAGAGTGGGAGAGGAAGGGATAGAGAGAATATGAGTGAGACAACACAGAGACACAGACATCACGAGTAGACAGAGAGATACAGATCCTACAAAGACAGAGAGAAAATGGCACAGATACAGATAGACACAAAGAGACAGATAGAGACAAAGAAATAGAGAGCTCATCTAGATTCCCGCACAAGCACGATGTATCTCGTGCACCAATCCTATCGCACAGCGATAACCTGTTTGTCACAACGCTACTTATGAGCGACAAAGGTTACTTCACAGGGTCATTGTTACGTCATTAATCCTCTCAATTATGCTTGCGCAGGAAACGAGAAAATAACGAGTGAGGATAGGTTAAAGCGGCAAGACTTGAAATGCACCAAACCTACCAAAACATCCCAGTTCTACATTTGCGTGCATTCAATACAAATACTGACCATAGTGTCATACATAGATGGACGGAACGATTTCTGAGTAACGCCTTTACACCATCAGTCAAAGTTGACCCACAGGTCACGTGGCCAGCCTTGACACTGTCCAGCAGTCTCCCATTCAAGTCCTAAGCGGTAGTTATGTCCGACTGCCTTTGTCCGTTCGCCAAACCACAAACTCCAATCAAACAGTTCAACTCTTTTCTTTACTACGGCACGGAGGTCAGAACCAAACAGATATAATACATGTACACAGTTCAGCCCGGTTTATTCAGATTTACGGACGAGGCGGTTTTGGTCAACACCCATCCGTGTATAATACGGTCAGATCATAGCTTCTACTAATCATGCTTCTACTCATTTCTGATATTTTCTCAATCTCCCGTGTCCCGTTCGCCACACGTTTCTGACCAATGTTTTGTTAGTGTCAATGACGACCAAACGGGAGTAATTCAAAGATCTCTCTGTGTTCCGTTATCGCATTTGCCCTTTAATTAAACTTTGCCTCAACTATTATCGGGCACAGCGTGCACACGACTAGTCAGACCAACCATGCGGCATTTACAAACAGATATTGGTTTTCTGTAATCCATCCCGATGTTTTGTGTTGTTTCTCACGCTGCCTATCTATTTCAATCCCATGCAAAGACGCAGTCACAAGAGCCTATCTCCCAGGATTCGCGGTGATAACACACACCCGGACGCCATATTGGATCACGTGACAGACACAGGCCCTTCCATTGGTCATTAGCCAGTTTGAGTGGGAATATTTGCTCTGAATCGTAGAGTGAGAGAAACGCTCGACGTCATCTTGAATCACGTGACTGATATCAACCAACCACGTGCATGGTAGGTGTTAAATTTCCCTGATTACGAGATGGAATCTTAAATCTTGTTTCCATTCGTAAATTCTGCCGACCTGTTCCGTTAGCTTTGGGAAAACATTCAACCAGTAACCATAGTAACAATCTGAACAGGATGATAATTTTTCACAATAGAATAAATACCTATCGTCTGCGTGCCCGTAAATCTGAATTTTATTCGATAGGACTCTGGTTTCGGTGACTTTTTCCACTCGCTGCCGTGACAAGAATTTCGAAATTCCAATCATTTGATATTTTCATTGCGTTCAAATATTGGAGGGATTCAACGTTTTTATTTGAATTTTCTTCAATCATTCAGCAAAAGAAAGACAAATTTCATAGAAATCTCAAACAAATGTAGCAGGCCTTGCGTGTGGACCTGCATTGATGAAGGTGCTGCTAGAAACGTCTCTACATTTTAGACTTGCATGTTAGCCTGTACTCTCTATGCAGTTTGCAAGAGTTTTGTATGTTACTAGATTACTGGAACATCAACTCTTTAGAAAATGTCACTTCTAGAAAGTAAACTAACAGCCTTACATGAAAAACTGTAACGGTAACTTGGTAGATCAATGATATAACCGTCACCGAAATCTCATTCTGATAATAAATGTACGACAAAAGTCTAATGAACTGAAATCTGTTACATATAATTATGCTGTACAGGCTAATGTGGAGAGTAGTCTGATGGACCCTGATGGTACATTGGCTAGATGTATTTCCAATTAGCAATTAGTACAGTACACCCCGTGTTGGTTTGCTGAAATACACTATTGCTACAACTTTACGAGTAACAGTATAAGGTTAAAGGAATATTCTTACGACTAAAAGGGATTTACTTGAGAGAAACAAAATGAAGAATTTGGTTTAGCGTCAACACAGACAAATAGTAAAGCATGTCTATAGAATTCCTTTAACTCGAGACAAAACAATAATATGAGATAAGTGGACTTCACGAGTTCCGAGAAATTGAGGAAACAAGGTTGGGTGAGGAGTCGGCGGTAAAGTGCACTGTGCTGTCCTTGGTCGCTGTGAAACTGAAATGAGCGAAGTGAAATGTAAAATGACGTGGTTTTAGTTTAGCTTGGTAGGCCGTGCGACCACACCTGTCCGTCATAGATGATAGACATACTTCACCTCCTTCCGACAGCTAGGCTCCACACCAGCCGCATTTCTGAGAGTAAAACAGGGGACCGCGGGGTGGCGCAGCTCAACATCATTGACTGCTTCATTGCTCACCCATCACGGTGTATTTATGAGGCTGGTCGCCACGACTACTCCTTCAGAAATGGCCGTGTGCTTGTGATTAGTGCGAGGCGAGACAGTGCACAAGCATAGAGCAAGGAAAGTGCTCTATGGTACAACCATGCCTCTCGTTAATGTAATACTCAAGGACGAGTTCCTGCCACAATAATATCGAAGTTCCGCACTGCAACCGTGCATGCACGTGGCTTTCACCCACAGGAGACCGCAAGCACTCATTTCACCGTAGCACCACCCACACTGCAGCAGTTCCAATGCAAGCACGCTGCACAGAATTGCAAAAAACCTTCCCCCACTAAATCTTACACGGCCTTCCAGTTCGTTTCTATTATATGATCTCATCGGCGGTCTCAAGGCAGCCGATTGTAAATTATCCACCTTCTACACACCTCCTGCTCAAAGATGGGATCCTGCTTCATGAAGATTGCATATTTTAGACTCCATCCTCTGATGAGACGTGGGCAGATTTCACACCGACCGCCCGCGTCCTGCGCGGGACTTGCGTGGGAGAGCGGGTTTGACAGCGGCGATCATGGGGCCTGTCGACGCACCGCCCCGTCAACTTTTCAGCGGCACTCAGCTGCGAGCATCGGTGGGTATAGAGGACCCTAAGTCCCGGGGCTCTCCCCTTCTATTCCACGCTCAGCCCGCTCACACGGACCTGGCAGCTCAGCACCTTTCATATCATACAATGCCCCCTGGACTCGTATTGAAAGGGTGAGGGAGAGGGGGAGTGAGGGGAGTGAGAGTGGGGAGACGGAGTGGGGTGGAGAGAGAGATGGGGAGAGGGAGAGAGAGTAGAGAGGGAGAGAGCAAAGAGTGAGAGGGAGAAAGAGAGTGGGGTGGGGAGAGAGATATGGGGAGGGGGAGAGGGAGAGATAGGAAGAGAGAGAGATAGACGGGAAGAGGGAGAGGGAGAGGGAGAGAGAGAGAGAGACAGAGAGAGTGGGGTGGGGAGAGAGATATGGGGAGAGGGAGAGATAGACGGGAAGAGGGAAAGGGAGAGAGAGATGGGAAGAGGGAGAGGGAGAGAGAGAGAGACAGAGAGAGTGGGGTGGGGAGAGAGATATGGGGAGAGGGAGAGATAGACGGGAAGAGGGAAAGGGAGAGAGAGATGGGAAGAGGGAGAGAGAGAGAGGGAGAGGGAGAGAGAGGGTGAGTTGGGTGGAGAGAGATGGGGAGAGGGAGAGATAGACGGGAAGAGGGAGAGGGAGAGGGAGAGAGAGAGAGAGTCAGAGAGAGTGGGGTGGGGAGAGAGATATGGGGAGAGGGAGAGATAGACGGGAAGAGGGAAAGGGAGAGAGAGATGGGAAGAGGGAGAGAGAGAGAGGGAGAGGGAGAGAGAGGGGGAGTTGGGTGGAGAGAGATGGGGAGAGGGAGAGATAGACGGGAAGAGGGAGAGGGAGAGAGAGATGGGTAGAGGGAGAGAGAGAGAGAGAGAGTTGGGTGGAGAAAGATGGGGAGAGAGTTGGGTGGAGAGAGATGGGGAGAGGGAAAGATAGACGGGAAGAGGGAGAGAGAGATGGGAAGAGGAAGAGAGAGGGAGTTGGGTGGAGAGAGATGGGGAGAGGGATAGAGAGAGAGTGTGGAAAGGGAGTGGGGTGGAGAGGGAGGGATTGGGGTGGAGAGGGAGGGATAGGGATAGGGAGCGAGGGGGGCGAGGCGGCATAGTAGGAGGGTGGCCGGTCAATAGCCCAGTTTGTTCGGGTTGATTGGCGAGGCGATAGGTGGGACGGCCTTGAACGATCGCAGACGACTGTCAGTACGGCTGCGCGCCAACCACGGACAACGACCCACAAAGCTCCATTATAACACACACACAGCCAGTGCTCCGCTGAACTAAACGGTATTGTGTACACACTGAATACATCATTGCGGTTACTATTCTGTCTTGGAGATAAAAGAATTAAAGAAGACAAAACCAGGCGTGGGTTGTCTCGTAATAAATAACAATTTGGCTATAAATAGACAGTTGTATTAATGTTGACACGTGGCTAGACGTTACGCATGGAGCAACCGAACGAATCAATCCCCTTTAGGCATGAGCGTTGCATGCTTGAAAAGCGGATGGTTTGAATGCAGAACCAAACGGCCGCTGGGTTTTGTCCTCCAAGTTTTTGTCCTTCAAGAAATGGAACAAAAGATTGCAAGTTTTCCATTAGTGGATTCAAACATTCGCACACAGTTGCCGTCTGTACAATGGCTATGGCATCAAGCAATGCTATACCCGACGAGCGTCAAACTCAGAGGTAAACCTGTTTTATAAAAATGGCGACCCAAACTGTGGGGTGGAACCATCGAATTAAAGAAAGAAAACGTACATTTACTCAAACACAGACAATCAATTGGTTCTTATTTCAAGTGTTTATCAGTAATTCTTAAGCGTTGTTCATACCTCACGATTCACGACCGACGTTATTACAGCTTTACTTTACGCCAATCTTAGGAATCAAACCGCCATTTATGGTTTCCCCACAGAAGAAAATCAGCTATAGAGTCCTTGTTATGTAACAAACTTTAACAAATCTGTTAACATGAGGAATACTAACTACTGTATAACACCTTGTACAGCTTTGATCACACTGCTATGGTCGAAGAATACAACTCCACAAAGGTGGAGCTCGTGAGAGCATCTTAGACCTTCATGCCTTCTACTCGTCCTGCATCATCGTCCCATCCTCCCGTAACTCAGCCAACCGGCCGCAGACCGATCTGCACGCCTCTCTCCACCAAGACGCACACCCACGTCAGGCAGGATACTCCACGGGGCACGACCGCCGCTCCCTCACACCACTCCTCCACTACGCAAGAGTGCAATCCCGTGCACACACCCCGTAGGAAGTTGACATACACGCAGCGATATATTAATTAAGAATGTTGGCCAGTAGCTGTCTCAGTATTCATGCTTTGATGACCAATCGGTTCCTGGTACAGTCGGGTTAATATACAGCACAAACCAGCGCTACACGCTCGCTCAACACGCGGGATGCTGGTTACACACACGCCAATTTCTTTCAATAAAGCTTTACCAGCCGTTCTAGAAGGTGGACTAGGCTGTGTCGGCTCAATCTTTCAGCCTGCCTGCATAATTCCCTCAGGGGAACCCTGTTCTCCCCCTTCATTTCTCCGGGAAAGGAAGAAATATGTAAATTTGACCGCAACCATAGTAACCATCGCTAATGTTGCCCAGAGGCACTAGGGCGCTGATTGGTTGGCTGTTCACCACGCTACAGCCCGAGCAGAGGAGTTTTTACATTTGCTAACAAACCCATGTGTGCATAAAAACGAGGACCTATACATATTCTCTGCTTTGGAGTTTAATATAATGTCCACTGTCGACTTTGGGTGAAGCCTCGATGTACAGCTAGCGTGGGTGAATTAAACAAATCAGCAGAGTGGAAATGACAGTGGGGATATATCAAATCTACTTACGTATAAAACATAAAGAATAGTGTGGAACGCACCAGTCTTAGGCTGATTGTATTGAGTAACCCAAGGTCCAAAATCACAATTTCAGGACAGAACAAAATCTGTATACCAGCGCTACAATCAAAGGTACACGTATGTCCATGCAGTGCTGCTGGACAGGATATTAAAACAAAACTTGCAACGACCTCCAAAAGTAACCTGATCCTGTTCTGTCATGCTTTTCCATCCAGTGTCACTTTTAAGCCCATTATTTGAACAGTGAGGGCGCCCTTCAAGATAATAATGGCCTCTAAGAAAATGGAATTTAACAAACTTGAATCCAAAGTTGATAACAAGTAAATCAATTCCATAATTATTAAGATAAACTTCTTCTTGAATTGAACAAAGCACCGTGAGCTACAACTCATCTTCAAGATCAAATAATTTTGAAGAAATTTCTGTAAAAATACTCTTACATTTACTGATCTTCCGTTAACCGTTATCACTAATTATGGATACTGCAAAAAAATTGTTCCTTCTACCACTCTAAATCTGTCTAAACCATGCTACAACTTGGTTCTCCACAGCACTGATGACAGTTGGAAACTTGGAATCCAGCAGTCTACTTTCTCCTGACAACCAGGCAGAGTACACACTGTCTGAAAAGTCACCTTCTCTTTTCAGAGCCACACTCCATCTCACAGGTGATGTCACCGCAAACCTTCCACTTAGGGTTTGCTGATTGAAGCGTACAGGCTTTCGAGTTTTAAGACTTCAAACGATATTTTAAGTAAAGTAATTTTACTTGGGTCATAAAGAAAAAACTGTATTCATGACACTTTCAGGGAAAGTTTGTAATTACTAACATTACAGACAGAAAACAGATTTCGTTTACAGTGTACATGCACATGAGAACAGAGGAACTTCAAGAAGTCAAAATAAATGAGTAAAGAGGCTAATGTTGAAGATTGATGGCGTCTACTGGACGACTGAATCATCTGTTCATGATCCGGGACTTTAAAAACATTGAGGTTCGAGCAACAGTGTAAACTGTATTTTCCCCCATCTTTTATGAGTGGCCAGTCACAGATCAACCAATAGCTCCACAATTGCAGGCAGTCTTATACCATCTGTAGAGCCCACTGGCATCTACATCGTTCTTTCCGTACAGCCCTGTACATTTATAAAGTGACTTCTCCAAAGCACTTTGACAGTTGGTTTTGGTGGACACTGGCCCGGTCTGGTCAGTATTTACCAATGAGTTTCTGACCTTCCATCTGGTAGGCTTTGTGACGATATGTCTTCCGGATCTTTAAGTTGAGTAGCGGAGGGTCGTCAGGGTCCACTTGAATTCCTCGATCTTCTCGTTGCTTGAGGACCATTGCCTGAAGGAGGGGCGGCAGAGGAGCATGGCTGGGCGCCACGTGGAAAGACTCAGGCTTGGGCGAGAACTTAGAGAAGTCTTCTTCATCTGTCTTACGGATTAATTCCCACTCTTTCTTCCACCAAGCACCGATGGGGACCTCCAAACCTTCCCGTTTGTATCCTGCCAAGAATGAACAATGACATTTCATTCAAGTTGTTGGAAAATCAAATCAAATATCTAACCTCAAATACCATTTAAAACACAATTTGAGTCGGTTTCTTTGACTTAGCTTCTAAGCATTCTACAAGCAGTTGCAAATAGTACATGGACTAGTAGATTGCTGAATAAGGGAAGTTTGCATGGTGGAAAAACATAGTGGAAGGTTTGCTTTGACATCGTGTGTATCTCTTCTCTTTCAAGAAGTGTGGCTCTGAAAAGAGCCGGTAACTCAACGCTTGCCTTCAGGTAGTGTGTACTCTGCCCGTCATCAGAGCCACACTTCTTGAAAGAGAAGAGATATACATGGTGTCACCGCAAACCTTCCACTAGATTGCTAAAATAAAACAATACAGAATACTAAAACAGGATACAACATTTTTGGAAGTTGGATGATAAAATAAACCACCCCTCACCTCTGTATGTGCACTCTCCCCACACTTCTCCCCTGTCAAGCTCCTGGTAAATATAATTGAGAGAAAATAAAAGTATTAGAAGAAAATCAAGAATACTAGACAAACTGAAGGGACAATGTCAAACTGGCATTGGTGATTAATGCAAACCCAATTATCACCAAAGTGTCTGGCTGTGCACAAACCCTCTGGAATTTGTTTGCTTCAAAATAAATTTGCAGAGTGAATTTAGGTAACTGCCTGCCCAAATCAACACTGCCTGAAGGATAGGGCAGTTGAACACTGTCCAGTTGTGACACAGGCATGGCAGCCATGAGCTTTGATATAATAATACCCGGACTCAACTAGGGGCAAGAGTTTAGTTTATTACCCTCACAGGCTCACCGTAAAAGACTGGGGAGGGGGGGGGGCCACAACAGACCACCTTATTGTTGTGACGTTTGTTTGGGTGAGGGTATAATTAAACTAAAATCTTTCCCATCTAGGCTTGTGCTTACTGTCTTGTATTTTACTGTACTGAGAACATTATCGGTTGAAAAATTGGCAAAGAAAACTTGGACTGGACCAAGACTTGAACCCAAGACCTCTGGATTAACGTACCGGTGCTCTTCCATCTGAGCTATCTAGCCCTTAGATGGTGGCCTCCCCTAGGCTATAGTAATACTAATAGTAATAGTATACTATTACTAGCAAAAAGTAGTATAGTCCTGAGTACTGAACTAGTCTTTATCAATACGCAGTGGCTATTGTTACGGCAGCCGTAATGCAATTTCCATTTTCTATAGTTACGGCACTGCAACTGCGCAAGCGCGAGGACATGTCAGATTTTGTTGTATGGGGTATTAAACCCCACATGCACAGGCAGCGCCTCAAGCTCAGTACAGGCACAAGAAACATGGCAAATCCTCTGGCTGTAGGCAAATAATTTGCTTGTCCTGAAGCAATATCCCTGTCATTATCGGAATGGAAAAAAGTGTATTTTACAATCATGTATTATAAAAGCTCTCGCACGGTGAGATCGGCAAAAAAAATGGGTCCCTTACAAAGTCGTCAGCAAAGCACTGTACTACGATGTTGATATCGCGTGCGTGCATGTGGCGGCAGAAAATACGAGAAGTCATTCGATTTTAGGGAGGTTTAAAAGACCACTATACAAATTATAAAACTATTATTATACCTATAAATCAACGTTGTAATTTTCTTTAACGCAGTGGCTGTTGTTACGGCAGTCGTCCGTGTGGTTCCCTGACTTGATTGTATTTCGTCAGCATTGCAGGCTGGTTGAACCAGTCTTAGCTGATAGTCTGGTTCCAAGAGCTAAACATCCTGACAAATACTGTGAAGTCAGGGAACCACACGGACGACTGCCGTAACAACAGCCACTGCGTTTCTTTAATCAAACAGTGGCAACAAATAATGACGAATGTATCATGCAAAATAATGCAACAAATCAAGATCAAGCACAAAGGTCGGACGGCAGCATCGACAGCTAACACCGTGCTTCCAAAGTCAGTGTACACGTTAAGGCCGACGGGACAGGAGCACTAGTTTCGTGGTTCGATCTGTCTTATGTCTTCACGCTTGCACAGTTGGAGTGCCGTAACTACCGTATAGAAAATGGAAACTGCGTTACGGCTGCCGTAACAATAGTATACTCAATAGCCACTGCGTTGTCAATATTGAATACCAGTTCACAGTTGCCACCTCAGACTCACACAATTCCAGGGAAAAGACAGTGTTTAGTAAATTAGTATACATTGTTAGGCATTAATAATATATAAACATAGGCTTTGGGTGTTCTCTTGGTAACATTTTTACATTTTAGTGGCGGGAATTGTCAAATTGAATGATTTCATTTACCGGTTTCTCGCAGTCAATCTTGACTCGAGTTATTCTGAAGTAACTCGGCTCATCCTTCGGGTAGAGCATCATCCATCGTCGTCTCGTGACGATTCTTCCGATTCCATAGTTCGGCAACTCGGTCAGAACATTGATCAAATTCTTTCCGGTATACCATACATGCCTGTGCACAGCCTCCATGCTGACTAAATCCCGATAAATAAGCAATTCTTCAGTATAGTCCTTGCACGAAATTTAATTCCTACACACACATGGAAATCGCCATTTTGTTCTACACAACCCAAACAGTAGATGGCGGCATACAACATTAACGGTAGGCTGGTTCCCTTCCCCTGCCTGGTCTCCAGACGTCACACGTCCTTAGAAATGTAGAGGACGTGCATAAAGAGTAACTCTATAGAGGTCTATAGAGGTCGCTGTTTACTGCGACGCTACTCGACGCCATTTTACTACTCCGAATGTTTCTCGTCTGTTTTGTTTTTGTTTGCGTTGATTTCTTTACAACATGCCGTCATGTGCAGTCATCAACTGCACGAATAGACAGTTTAAGGGCTGCGGATTAACATTTCACCTGTAAGTAAGCATTTGCATGCGTTCAGATGGTTCTAGTATTTAATTTCCTTGCGTTGGGTTGTGTACAATTAATTATTTGTTATTGAGCCGATGTTGTTTACATTTGGCTAGTCATGAGGCATTACAGACATTCACTCTTTGTAGGAGGAAAACAAGTTTCAGGGTAGCTTTTATTGCTTCATGCTAGTTACAGCGACTCCAATCACCTCAGTTTGAGGGATCCCCATTTGCTCAACAGAAAAACAAATCAGAGGTCTGTCTTCACTTCAATGGGGAAACTACCCTTTCCAGATTCTAACCTTCCAAGAGTCGGTTTGACGTGATTGGGAATCTCAATTGTGTTTTTCTCTTCACAGATTTCCTTTTGGTCGTCCTACTGTGCTGGAGCAATGGATCACAAACGTCAAGCGCAATGGATGGACTCCTAACAAGAAAGCAGTACTGTGCTCCGCCCACTTTGAAGATGCCTGCTTTGACAAGACAGGGCAGACAATAAGACTCCGTGTGGATGCTGTGCCAACTTTATTTGACCCCCCTGGTTGGAAGGCCCAAAATTATCATCAGAAGGTATTTCTCCTGCAAACGTCATGAGTTAAATTTGACTTGGACCAGTATTTGAAGCTGGCTCTGTTGTTCATGCCTAAGCACTCTACCGCCTGAGCTAACCGGCTGTTAGAAAGCCCTCATAAAATGAGTCAACTATCTCCGCTAGGGAGGAGATGCCAGTCAATACCACCCAGCCATTCAATGCCATATGCCACTCATTCAGGGAATCAATCCCACTTTTCATCAGAAGAAGACAACAAATAATCACAGAATCAAGATGATGAAGATTGAGGGTTTATGCGAGGCTTGTATCTGTTTGTGAATTATCATCATTCAACTGTTTCTACTTCCTTGTCTTTCTTTTTTTGGAACATCAGCAACCACTAAAGAAACTTGCGCAAGATTGTCCCAAGACGCAGCCATCCACAGACCTGAGCAGCAAAGGCCCATCCAGGGACCCCACCCCGGCCAAGCCAACCTTCTCTCTGCTGGATCACCCCTACTCCATCCAAGAAAGTCCCAAGACGGTCAAGAAGAGACTCAACGTGGCCCTAGACCACATCAACAACTTGCATAAACGATTGAAGACCACCCAGCAGAAATCACGCCGTCTCCAAAGAAGAGTCAAGACTCTTGAAGATGTTGTCAGGTCCCTGCAGGAACAGCAACTCATCACCCATTGCACTGAAGATTTTGCAGAGACATTCTTGGATGTTGAAGACTATCTGAACACGTGAAGTCAGACAAAAAGTACTACTTGCAGTTATTCCTGAGGAAAATGTACAAATTATGTTTCATAATAAAAGTTCAGTTTTATTTTTGTGAATTTCTACAACCTGTACATTGTTTTTTTTTTTCTTTTTTTTTCTTCGTTAATTTGTTTCCTTGTTTGTCATTGTTATCAATGTGTAGTAAGAGTGGCTACACACTGAATGTATTCATGAAATATTAGCTGTCAATTCTGAACAGTGAGAATTAATACAAAAAGGATGCCAACTGCTCACTAACTAAAATGACCTGCGATACATCAATCTCAAAAGTTAGAGGGCCTGACGTTTTTATCCTAGCAGGAGCTTTCTCAAAGGCAAAGTGAGAGAGAGGGTTGAATCCACAATATTTCACAGTAAATACAAAAAAATAGTTGTGCACTTGCACCTGCATTCAGAATTACTGTATTGTCAAGAGAGGGCGCTGTTTGAATTTATGCATTAGCCAATGAAGGTGTTTTGATAACGGCAGTATCAAGTAGAATTTTACGGATGTTTACTAAACTCAGGATAAAAATGATAATACTCTACCTCCATGGTTGAACAATGAATGCCTTCCATGATTGCAAATAGTGACTTACAACCCGTGATGGGAAAACCCAAAGTGGAATAAACACAGTAGACGTGGCCTCAAGGAGAGACCCTTTCCAAATAAACAGTCTGCCTCTAAATCTGCACCGTGACAAGAAACTTGTCTCAATATTTGGGTTTGAGGAATCGTCCACATTTCCAACCGCTTATTCATCCCTTCTGGTCCACCAAATACGGGCATGGATTGACCGGGAGAGCAGACAAAACAAGAAAAGAAAATGGAAAATAATTAACTGTCACCACTTTCATAAAGCAGGTAAAAATACAAGAGGCTAATTATTCATAAAACTATTATTTTAGAGAGGCCATAAACCTGATAGCGTCTCAGCTGTCAATAAAAACACATCGAATTTCAATTCCTCAAACCCCGGGAAAAGGCTAGCATCTTGCAACGGGCGTCAGTCGGAACGTTGGCGACGCAATTAACCAAGATGCCCCGCCGCCATGCACCCAATGAAGTCATCAATAAAGGCATTGTTACATAATTGCCACCTCCAGCATATTAGCATATTAATGAGCGGAATAATACGCGCGGCTTGGCACAGCTGTGGTCCAGTAACAATCATTGATTGCCAGCATCGCGGACTAGACCTCACCAGCTGTTGTCTCTTCGCAAACCCACACAGACATCAACACAGAATGATAATAATTACGACCGTACGTCGTGTCCACCCTCTAGCATTCTGGAAAATGGGCTTTACTTTGCTACATTTCATTGTAGTCTCCGTCTGGCAGGGAATTACTCCCCCAAGCCAAGTACGGATATTTTGATTGATTGTCATCCGTTTATCATTCTTCATCTTTATCTTGTCTAGCCAAGAACTGAAGCACTATCAAATAGAGCAAAGAAATCGAATACACAGACAATGTCCTTGAACAGGGTGTGGTTTCTGGTGAGCTCATCCATAATTATTTAGTTTCAGTCTATTTTTCTCTTTTGCATTCAGTTTACATTATCCAGCTGTCCGTGAAGATAATGTTGTCAAAAAGCGAGGAGGCCTATCACGGGCGGCCTCTTTCTCTTCTATTTTACATTAAACTGAACAAAAGCTAACAAAACAAGCAATGTGGTTGAAATCCGGGACGGATTTCTCACTTCTTAAAAGAGCTGAAACATTCACGC
Organism: Luidia sarsii; assembly: GCA_949987565.1. Lineage (NCBI taxonomy): Eukaryota > Metazoa > Echinodermata > Asteroidea > Paxillosida > Luidiidae > Luidia > Luidia sarsii. The sequence goes on along the minus strand of OX465104.1, from coordinate 26,275,087 downwards.
ATCCATGCATCCAATTAGCGCCAAACGAAAACAGACCCATTACTGAGTACGTCGACAGCTGTATCAATAATCATGATTCCCGAAACTCGATCAACGCTCCAAAAAACAAATTCGTTTTACACGAATGTTCCACATGAGTTGACGTCATAAATCCATGACGTAGCAGGTCGTGAATTCAACTCAGAAGCATGATTTCTTGCCCTCTGTGACCCAAATACCAACAAGAGGGAGCTCAAGAAGTTGAAGCTAACCTTTTGAAGGTCAGAGATGTTAGAGGCCAGGCACATTGCGTGGGATACACAGCATGGTTTCTTAATCATACAATTTCTTCAATAATATTATTGACATCGTTCGCTTTATTGGAGTTAACCTTTTAAGGCCGTCCACGTCTGACTGCACGGAAAGGTGAACAATGATACTTGTTTTCGATCCCAACCTTTCAGTCTTGTGACACAAATGGGGCCAAAGAAATTTACTACGGAAGTGCAGAAAAATTTCATTTGTATCATTATAGGCCCTGCAGTAACTGCAACTTTTGGTGCTATGTTGCGAATGTCTTCACTTCAAAGTCACATGACACGCCTAATTGATACCCTCGTGTCGCCGTCTGAGTGATGAAGTAATTGGCAAATGAGCAGCATGTACGCGCCGCGCGCAGGATTAGCCAATAATTATAGAAATCCCGAAGAGAATGACGTCACATGCCTCGATTTCTCCTGTATGTGATGTTCAAGATTCTTTAATCTTAACGTTTCAAAGTGATAATTATGTTCGTCGTAGTACGAAACTGCATTATCATCCTGAAAATGACGAACAGGTAAAAATTGTTCGAAACGTTGATTCAATCTAAGTATCACTTCCTCTCACAACCACAAATAACGCACGACTTACATCATGGAAACCACATACTGTTGGAGAACGGCATACTGATAATCGGCTATTCCTTAACATAACGTAGCCACAAAATTGAAACAAATTGACCCGACTTGTCTGCTCTTCCGATACCTTCCCCCATCCCCTCCCGACAAAATGAATACCAGACTTTGCTGTGCTTAAGAAGGAGAAAAGTGTAAAGATCCGAGAGCGAGTTTGACGGGAAATTGAGCAATTAGCTGTGGTTGTTGGATGTTACCTGCGGGAGATCGCTCGAGCTAATTTGGGACGTCTTTGCCTCTTGCACTCTCGAAAAGGAAATGAGCCCAAATTAACCGACGAACAAAAATCACGTTGGAAGCCACAGAACATCACAGATGCAGGTGTCTTGCTTTTACCACTGGTTTTATAAGATTCAGACTGAGCAGCCAAAGGTCGATCAGTTTGCGTGTGACTGGTCTGGGGAGTTATAGCAATGACGCACGCAACTCAGTCATAGCTTGGACTAAGACGAAAAGAATGGCGTCCACACAGCTTGGTGTCTTGAAGACGTGGTTCTGCAGTCATCGCGCGGCTTACGGGGCTCTTAGTCATTGCAGACGAACTTATCACTTGACCCCGACTGAAGGTCGATCGAAAGCTTGTGACCTTGTCTAAATATGTCCTTGGTTCTAAACACAAGACAGGGACATCTATCAACCGATAGACCTTCTTGAGAAAGGTCTTGCTCATAGGATAGAAACGCCAAGCCTTCCAAAGTGTTGAGAAATAATGAATGACCAAAATAGCATACAACACAATAACTGTCCGAGCACCAAGCCTTGTGATCGTGTCCAAAAATAATCTCAAGATTAAAATACAAGACAGTGCTATCTATAGGCTGCGGATCGGAGAGTCTATTTTCCTGCAGTAAAATGACGAGAACGTAGGCCTAAATGCCGACACAGTTATCTCATGGAGGAATATAAGAAGATGGTTATCTGAACACCATTTGCAATCATGATAGTGACATCCTTCAAGTTCCCTGGAAGTGTTGACGGGTTCCTTCCAAGGACTACGAAGCGACCGAATGGAATTCAGCTCAGCGTGACTCTTCCTTGTAGCATCTCGACTGTCAATGACAGTACTAAATGCCAGTTTAAAAAGACATTGAATGCAAATGTATCAACCTTGACTATGATTATAGGAATACCGCAAAGCAATACACACCAATGTCCATTTCAATCTGTGACGGTCGGTACGTAATATACCTGACCAATGAGGCTACTACTACCACTACCAGGTCTACATGCACAAATCAAATTTCCCACGAGAGTGCGTGAACCCCATGGGTGACTGCTGTGTTTTTGAAAGGTCTTTTTGAAAATCCAGCCGAGCGAGAAGTCATCGCATGACCGGCTGCAGCGTTGATCCAAAGAACAAGAACCATCAGTTGTGACTGTTAAAAAACAATGGCCCGACATGTGCACAGCCTATGGGTAAGTATAGAAAGGTAATATAGACAGTCTCTTCAAAATAATGACCATAATATTAATGATTCTAACCAGACAAGGACAGTTTCGTGTCAACAACTTTTTAACTGGTATGCAGTTCATATAACAATGCGCCAGTCTACCAATAACACAATACAGAATGCGCTCTATGGGTGGGATCATATAAACATGTTTACTCAAACTTCCTAAATGCGTCCCTTGGACGTGACACACGGTGAGTGCAGACGCATTACTTGCCGTTCCCGCGGTCTCGAGTAAACCTCCAAAAATAATGTGGTAGTATTTTCATTTAAAAGGCCCGGTGGATATAAGGCCTACCCTGACATTCCGTCTCAGTTTGAGTTATGGTCGTGTACAAACTCCCCATCTGGACATTTCTGCAATCAGCCAAGATTTAAATCAGTCATGGGAACTAGCAAGATACTGCTGTCGGCATAAGGGAACAAGGGAGTTTAGAGAATGCCTCACTTCAAATACAGTAGTCGTAAATAATGACAGGCCTACTCAGGCCTTTCCAGCTAATAACGGTCTTCCTCTGATCCCTTAGAATGGCACATTGATCATATCACACCGTTCTCCTCCAACAAAGTAACTCCATGTTTGGGACTGTATGTCTCCGTTCATCTGCGCTGCAGCTGCCCTAAAGTGGTGTCTCTTCTCAGAAACACAATATCTAACAAAAGAGATTTTAAGTGCTACAAACCAAGTTGCTCTTTCATTGTATGTGAACAGAAAACATAGCTATGTAGTTAATGTAAAAGAAACACTACAGATAGAGGGGCGGTAGAGGCGGAGAGGGGAGAAGGAGAGGGAGGGGAGGCGGAAGGGGAGAGGGAGAGGAAAGAGGCGGAAGGGGGAGAGGGAGAGAGCGAGGAAGGGGGAGAGGGAGAGGGAGAGGGAGAGGGAGAGAGAGAGGGAGCGGGAGAGGGAGAGGGAGAGGGAGAGGGAGAGAGAGGCGGAAGGGGAGAGGGAGAGGAAAGAGGCGGAAGGGGGAGAGGGAGAGAGCGAGGAGAGGGAGAGGGAGAGGGAGAGGGAGAGGGAGAGGGAGAGGGAGAGGGAGGGGAGAGGGAGAGGGAGAGGGAGAGGGAGAGGGAGAGGGAGAGGGAGAGGGAGAGGGAGAGGGAGAGGGAGAGGGAGAGGAAGAGGGAGGGGGAGAGGGAGAGGGAGGGGGAGGGGGAGAGGGAGGGGGAGGGGGAGAGGGAGAGGGAGAGGGAGAGGGAGAGGGAGAGGGAGAGGGAGAGGGAGAGGGAGAGGGAGAGGGAGAGGGAGAGGGAGAGGGAGAGGGAGAGGGAGAGGGAGAGGGAAGAGGGAGAGGGAGAGGGAGAGGGAGAGGGAGCGGGAGAGGGAGAGGGAGAGGGAGAGGGAGAGGGAGAGGGAGAGTGAGAGGGAGAGGGAGAAAGGAGAGGGAGAGGGAGAGGGAGAGGGAGAGGGAGAGGGAGAGGGAGAGGGAGAGGGAAGAGGGAGAGGGAGAGGGAAGAGGGAGAGGGAGAGGGAGAGGGAGAGGGAGAAGGAGAGGGAGAGGGAGAGGGAGAGGGAAGAGGGAGAGGGAGAGGGAGAGGGAGAGGGAGAGAGGGAGAGGGAGAGGGAGAGGGAGAGGGAGAGGGAGAGTGAGAGGGAGAGGGAGAAAGGAGAGGGAGAGGGAGAGGGAGAGGGAGAGGGAGAGGGAGAGGGAGAGGGAGAGGGAGAGGGAGAGGGAGAGGGAAGAGGGAGAGGGAGAGGGAGAGGGAGAGGGAGAGAGGGAGAGGGAGAGGGAGAGAGGGAGAGGGAGAGGGAGAGGGAGAGAGGGAGAGGGAGAGGGAGAGGGAGAGAGGGAGAGGGAGAGGGAGAGAGGGAGGGAGGGGAGAGAGGGAGGGAGAGGGAGAGGGAGAGAGGGAGGGATAGGGAGAGGGAGAGGGAGAGAGGGAGAGGGAGAGGGAGAGAGGGAGAGGGAGAGGGAGAGGGAGAGAGCGAGGGAGGGGAGAGAGGGAGGGAGAGGGAGAGGGAGAGAGGGAGGGAGAGGGAGAGATGGAGAGAGGGAGGGGAGAGGGTGAGAGAGGGAGGGAGGGGAGAGGGGGAGAGACTACAACAGACAAAACGGCCTAAAAAACATGAGCTTATCCACTTTAAAGTGCATAATTAAAATCAAAACCGAGTTTAGCATAGACAAGGAAAAAATCCTCTTAAAGGATTCATGCAGCCATTAAACTTGATATAATCGGATGGGGAATATTTATGACCCATCTACCACAAGGCAACTGATAATGATAACTGTTCAAGCGCAAAGTCACGCTCTAATCTCGTTAAGTCTCGCCGATTCCCGGGGTCAATCTGTTGGTTATCCATGAGCAGGGGTCACGGTGGGTCGGTCACGTGAGGAGCGGAATGATGGCAATGACCGCAGTCATGTCGTCGAGAAACCCAAGACCCCAGCTATCGGTAATACTGACCGGGCAAGAGACGCCATTGCTTCAGGCGTTAAGGTCGATGGCCGTTAGACGCCATGAAAAGAGACTACATTAAAGGGACGTGCCCATTAGACCGCACGTTACTGGCGTCAGAGGGGCGGCTTTTAAAGTCTCCCGTCAAGCCGCATGTTTAATTTCCCACGGGAGCCGCCCAATATCTGTAATAAGGAGAGTAATCCAGCCAGTATTTGTCATCAGTTTGGAGTGAGACTAGATCTGTCTTATCGGCTCATTCCTAACATCGTTCAGTTTTCTTCCCTCCTTCAGTCTTGCAATCTCAAAATATTGTTTGATGTTTGTCAGCAAGTAAAATCATTCCGTTCTCATCCTAATTCCATTAACACATCCTCCTGAAGTTCTGTCATCTTCAGATTTCTAGAGCCTTAAACATATAAATCAAGACATAAATTATTTCAATCATTTGTAAATTTTAAAATTTTCGGATTACCCCTGGTAAAATGTCTACAAAGACTTGATCATTCTACCTATAGGCAGTGAAGGTATTTACAACTAAACAGATTATATAAACGCCACTAATGCCATGAATTGAGTTATACATTAGTGGAATGGTACGAGCAGACAGCCATGAAAAAACCCCTGGCATATTATCAACACTCCTGTCTGTCCATGGCATAGAACAGCACTAATGCGTTACCATGACGACAGTATTCAGTGCGGCAGAGCCACCGACCTGAAGTCGACCCTTGATACCAGCCAAGGCTGCCAGACATACGGATATATATTTCATGTCTTCATTTATTAACAGTGATGCCGACCAAATCTGACAACATTCACTTCAGCAATAAGGGAGTTTGATTCGCTTTTTCACCATTTTATTATCATCAAATCAAGCAGCCGAAACGTGCTCGTGAAAACAATTCAAATAAATCCTCGTGAAAACAATTCAAATAAACCATCATTATTTTGAACACTCAGTACCACACAATCCATCATCTCCCACATCACCTCACCTGGAAGACTGGTTGGTCCTTTTTTTTCCCTCTTGGATGTTTTTGTTTTAACCTCACCTTGAAATACCAAACTCTCAAGATTTCCAAAATATTGACACGCCGAATACAGGGAAATTCCTGACAGTTTATAAACCACCTTGTCAGGTTTGCTGACATTACAAGGATTTGGTAAATTGACATCTTGAAGCAGTCAGCATTGACCACACTTCTCACCATGTATTCAGGTTACTGACTGCAAACCAGCAAACAGCCATACTGTGATGAAACCGTTGCCATAACAACCAATCCAAACCTTTTTCAAATTTACCCTGCAAATCTTCCTAATAATTGTCCGTTAACTCAATGACATGCCCAATATAATCATTTTAGTTATTTGTAAATAGTATCTTAAAAAAAACAAAGTTCAATTATTGCGATTTGATAATCATTCTTGTTCCACAAGATCATGAAAATACCACATGTTCAAATTGTTAAACAGTTACCTTTCTGGATCACTGATTAAAATACTCAGTGATGATCCTCATGACATTTATACCAGGCAGAAAGAAAATTATGTAGCATGATTATACAAGACCCAGAGAAAACACCGGCCATTTGTCTCAAGGCCATACACATGCACAGCAAATTTACACTTGTTTAATGCAACCAGCAAGTCTCTTGCCATGGGGCTGACCGCACAACCAACCAGCCTCAACCACAAAGCTGAAATTCATCCACCTCACTGCTGTTAGTTCAGCAACCCTGATGAAAAAACGGTGCGGCTTTTGTTTGTCCTCGCCAAATATGGCCAGTCACTTTGACAGCTGCATTTTAGCCAGGGGCATTTCTCAGCTCTGCCTGACTATCAGTGACCCGAGATAAGGTGCCAGACATGCCCAGCCATGAGCCAGCATCAATTTATCTTGACAACAAACATGCAAGGCTTCCCCACATGGCTCCATTGATTGAATTGAATTCACAGCCATTTGGATTTCAAGTCCCCTGAGCAAGTTCTTCAGGCTTTTGCTCTGTGCTGAAATCACCCCCCAATATAAAACACCCGAATTAGAAATTAAGATTCAATTCACAAATTCTGCGTAATAAATATTAGTAACGATGTTATTTTGTATAAAAAGGGTTCCGCACTGCAATGGGTTACAATAATTTTGAGCAGTGTTTTCAAAGACAGCGTTTACCCATGTCCAAACAATTTTCTTTCATCCAATGCAGTACAAATGCACATCTGTTTTTTTACAACTGATGTAATTTTGTTATCATGTAAAAACTTCAGGGTGGAAATGTCAAGGTATATTTCTTGGAAGTAACTGTCCACAAGTTGGAAAACAATTACATGCACTTCCACAAAACATATTTACCTTCCCGACATTGTCTACACAACGACTGGCAGTGTGAGCGAAATATTGAAAAACTGTCAAAATTGTGTCCTTGTTAATGTTAGTAGTAGTTTTCTATCACCCCATTTGCAAACTAGGGGACAGTGTTCCAATACTTAGATTTCAATGAGATTGAATAGCTTTGTTTGGCATTCAAACTCAAATATTTTCCATCCTCTCAAAAGTTTGGACGAACTTAAAAAAAAGGGTGTTTGTGAAGATGGCCACTCCTGTTACACCATTTCAACATGACAACATCCTTAAGATGCTGGTCCATTTTCTCTGTGTCTGTGACCAGGTCAAGATGTTTGTCAAGAGATTTCACAACTGGGTTAGGTCTCGGGTGTGCAGCATGTAAGGGTCTGCCACATTGCTTGCCAATCCCTCGATATTGTGAAACCTTTAAGAAAAAACGAGTCCAACAGGAGCCTCAGGATCAACAGTTTTAAGTAGAAAGCCTTTTCTGTGAAAGACTCCGGGGGAAACTCCTGAGAGGCCAGGGAGTGTCACTCCGTCGGAAACATTCTCCACAGGAAATTGCGACAAGCAAATATAATTTGGCAGCTCAGTACGTGCAATAACTCGCAGTCCTAGTATCTTCCAGTCCACAGAGACCAAACCTTTCAGATGGAAAAGCCTGTGTAAATGCACTTCTTTTTCTCTGCGTTGGCATTTCAAGGACCTCTTTTTTTTTTAGCATATCCAACCTGCCAACTTTGTTAGCAAGTCTGCATTCATATGTAAATCCTCCAGAGGCACTTGTGGTAATGTCTAATTTGCTAACCAGAAACGTGACAATAGGTTTGGCCATGCCTTGTTCATCTGAAGAAAGGTGGGAGCTGACTATACATTAAACGCTTCACTGAACAAGACAGGCTACTGTGTGGGAGAGCTACCCGGAAAAGGGAAGAACCGAAATAAAAGCTTCTTTCAGTTACGAAAACAGACCTATCCACAGTTCACTCTCTCTAGAGAAACTTGAGAAAGGCATTGTAAAATAAGGCACTTTTGGTAGAATCCAAAATGGCAAAACGAATCGAATAAGCATGTCCACTCTATTTATCACAACCAATATTTCGAGGCAGAAGTTCCCTGATGAACACATTTGGTTGATTCTACACGAATCATCGAATACTGACAAACATTCAATTGAGAGGGCAGTAATACAAAATCATAAAAAACTGCCATGAAAAAAACCAAAGATTTTGTGCTTGTACAAATAATTTGGCCTGTTTTCTTAGAAAAAAAAAGTACCCAAAGAATAAATTTTCTCAAATGGTGGACCACTGGCACCTGACACAAGAACCATTCAACTTCTCTATCATAACTGAAACTGAAACTTCATTGATAGTGAAGTTAATTAGGATCAAGGGTCTGCAAGGATTAGAAACTATTCTGATAAGATGATCAACCAATCAAATTGAATTGATATCTGTCCAACCAGTATAAGCCTGATTATCTGCTGGTTTGGTTATTGCAAAAAGGAAGACCTACTTGAGAAACCGATAGCAGAAAGGAAATAGAAATTCAATTCATTGTTATTTTTCCAGCTCAAGAAATTCATACTACTGTACAACCAAATTAGTCTGCCTCAGGCATCCTCTGACAAAAAGGGTTACAAAAATTAGTAGTATTTTGTAAAAAATAGGACAAAAGAAAACATCATTGCAAATACTCCCGCTATGAATTATAAAACTTCAAAGCAGTGTATAACTGTTCATAAATTCTAATTTCGAGGATGCCTAGTTGTGGTTTGAATATAAAATTTTCTTTATACACACAATCTTTTGAATAAGAATTCTATTCACACATGTCAACTCAGATCACCATTCCTGGGATCACTTAGTACAGGGCTTGAATTTGGTGTAAAAACCAACAAATTTGACAAGATCATTTGTTTTCTTAAAACCAAAGTTTTAAGTGAATGCTGGTTTTATCACCCCAAGCATCAATGTCTCAGTCATTGAAAGTTTGAGGTTTGAGGACAGAAAAGCAAAGAAAACTTCAATCATACACTTGTTCAGAACCAAAAAGTTTTGAAAAAATGGCAAAGTAAACTTGGACTGGACTGGGACTTGAGCCTGAGACTTCTTACCATCTCAGTATTCTCAATTTTCCAGCCCTTAACCCAAAATGCCACCAGATGCTCAATGACTTAAATGACAAAAATTGAATCGCAAAAGGACCTCCCTCAAAGGCAGAAGCTTTGAGAGAGCTACAGCTGTGGCATCAAAATGTCACACTCACTTGATTTTGGACTGACACAATTGAATACAATTATTCACCGGCAGTTACTGAAGATGGGTGTAATTTGTTAGACTGAAAAGCAGATGGTCTTGTTTGCTCAAAGGTTGACCGGACAGAAGATGACTCTATCCTGCGTGCGTTCTAAGCCCTGGTCTTATTCTCCAGCTCAAGATGGTCACTGCGTAGAGGCCGCTACCTCCCTCGTTTCTTCTGCTGTCTCTGCATACTCCTTCGTTTATCGATCATCTCACACAGCAAGTCCAAGACGTTATCCAACCCTTCTCCGGTGATCCCACAGGCCGGTATGAGCTGGTAGGGAGTATGTTGCCTGAGCTCCTTCAAGCCAAGACATCGCTCCACCTCCTCCAGGTTCACTGCCTCTCTCAAGTCTTGCTTGCTAGCAATGATTAGGATAGGCACGCCGCTGTTTGTCGGGGATCTAGACAGCTTGATGAGTTCAGTCTTGGCCTCTTCAAATCGCTCCGTGTCTGAACTGTCTACTACAAAGACTAGCGCATCCGTTGCTCTGGTGTAGGACTTCCATAGTGGACGTAGTTTCTCACTGCCACCCGCGTCCCAGAATTTAAACCGCGCTCCTTTGGATTTGCCCGAGTGTGACCGTATTTTTTCGGTATTGAATCCTATGGTGGGAACTGCATTGATGAATTCCTTCAGTTTGAGACGATATAAAATCGTTGTCTTCCCAGACATGTCCAGTCCGAGAAGAACCACGTGTAGGGACTCCAGGAAGGGAAAGCAGGTGACGGATGACTGAGATGATCCAGTTCCCATGGCGACAAACTCCCAGCCGAGATTGGACAAAATCAAACCGATAAGGACAGGATTGGTTGTCAGGTTGTCATGTTATCGAACCAAATTTATCTGTCTGCCTGCTGTCGACAAGATTGATGATAACTGCCTGCCATTTTTACACATCGTGTAGAATAAGGTCAGTTCGTGCTAACATTGCAATCCTTGCAGTACAGACAGTAAGTCCATGCAGCTAGCAAATGCATTAGCACAGTGAATGTTGTTGCAACTACCACTGTATCATCAGTTCCAAGGCAATCAACAATTCTCATCCGAAAGAAATCACATTTCCCCCACGTCAGGCAGGAATTCTGCGAGCCGGCGAAGTAGCCAAAGGGGCATCACACGATAGGCCTGGATTTACCAGCACTCACAAGTCCTGTACTCCTGTTTTATCTCCGGGAAGAGTGATCACACGGGCGTCTCTCGGCCGTCAACGTTCGTGGGGGAATGTAGGCGTTTGCCCCCGGTGCAATCCAGCCGACGCCACGCTACAACATTCTCGGTAGACGGTGACGTGACTTGCTCCAAGATCTCCATGGACGCTCGCAGGATCAGGGAGATTGTCGGCTCTTGGCTCAAATCTCCCGAGTCCTTCTGTCATCTATATATCATCCCGTTAACCGTGAAATGTACTATATGGATGTGTAATACCGTTTTTTTTAGTCTTTTTCCGAGATCGTAAATACCGTACGTAGGAACGACCCCCTGCTGTATTAGCATAATACACTATTCATATGTAAACTATACGCGGCCCTGAGCACAGCTTACTCTACGTCATTCAGTCAGTTTAGACCGTACCATTCTTACAATTGAAATAAAATTACAGAATTTGCTCAAGTCCCAGAATTCTTTACATTTCTAGTGATCGATATTTCTCATGTTTAGATGTGAGCTATTCAGCTTTTACAGTGTAGCTGAGTTTTTCGAATGTTATTGAAACATTTTTGTTACTCCCCTTTTTTGAAAATCGACCAATCCACTTGCCGACCAAATCCGAAGATAATCGATTTTATTGTCAACGACTGTGCTGTCATTTGTGAAGATCTTTTCCCATCAAAGCCCCCCTCCCTCCCCCCATTTTTTTTGTATCTTGTTTACCTACGAACGGATGAGTTCGTGGGGGTTAGGCTGTGCATTTTTTAGATTGTTGCACTTCGAAAGTTAAAACGGTTCAAAGGGATCAATCCTGTTGAGTATTGTTCAGTGTATACAACTAGTACAACTACAGTACAAGAAAACAGGATGAATTGCCAAAATTTGTAGTAACATTTTCATACTTTTTCAAAAGTAAGCTTTAGTCTTCAAATTCCAGGTTGATGTTAAACTTTAACTGAAACCGGTTGGTAAAGTATTTGAAAATGAACATTATTATTCTGGGGAGGATCTTTATGAGAAAAGCTGCCAGGACTAAGTATCATCTGTCAATTGGTGGCGCTGTTCAATATTTACGGTCGGAAGTTTTCACAGTTTTCGACAAAAATTTATTACCAAGAAAACTCTTCATCGGCAATGGCGGCGAACTTTAGTGGAGCTCTGCGATTGACTGATTTAGACGATTTCATAACCCCTTCCCAGGTCTGTAATCTCTTCATTGTACAGAGGAAGGAATTCCTCGAAATGAGTTCTTTCACGCATTTCCTTTTCAGTGCTTTTTGAGAGATCACGATTTTACGATAAAAATGTACGATGTGCATTATGCTTGCACATCATTGTACATCGCATACGATGTGACACAAATTGTACTCATCTTTCTCAGAGAAAACAATGACATTTTGTAACACCGATCATGACATATTACATCAAAGTTCTATGTGGAATTAAGAATTTAGATGTTGTGGGTTGTTTAGGGAGGATTGTCAGTGGTAGTGTGGCACTGTCTGTGGTGATTGATACATTTTTATTTTACTTTTTATTTGAGTAAAGCTAAAGCCACACACTACGTATATGTATTAGTTATGAAACAAACATCTAAATGATGCTCAATTATTTATGTTTGTAAATCTGAGGACAACATTTGCAGATATATCAACTGAAAGGGAAAGAACGAGAAAGGTGGTGAATAACCAGAATAAGATAAGATGGCTTACCAAAAACATGCCATTACTTCATTAGAATTATAAAGCATTTCGGAAACATAAACCCTTCAGCCTATATGCATTGGATTTGTGCACAGGATGGAAAGTATGATTATGGAGCTCCTTCCCCCCAAAAGTACCAACCAAAAACTACAAACAAAATTCCTCATGAAATATGATTTAAATAAATTCATCAATCTCAAAGGTTTTATCAAACCAAACTACACAAGGTGAAGACACCTTTTCATATACAGTACACCTGTTTGTGGTTATTATGTAATGATTTGAAATGATTGTCTTACAGGAGTGCATCAAACCAGTGCAGGTGGACAGACTACCTGGCCGGTCTGGTCCCATCAAAGTCCAGTCTGATGGAAGCTATGTACAGATAGGCATTGTAAGATGAACATAGGATCCCAGACCGCAATCTTACCAGTCTGACCCCTGATACCACAGTCACAGTTCTGATGTTGATCTGTCATATTTTATCAGAATTAACTCTGATTTTGTATTTACTATTTTCCCAAATAATTCAAAAAGCAAAGACATTTTGACTTAACTTGGCTTTGAACCCAGACCTCTGATTTAAAGTACCAATGCTCTTAACACAATGCAGCCCTTAGATGGTGACCTTCCCAAATAGTCAACCATCTTTGCTGGAGTGGAGGCACCATTCAAGCATTTAAGATATTTAATTCTGTCTATCCCTAATACTCAAACCAGCTGAGCTATCCAGCCCTGCCAAAAACTCAACTCTCTTTGCTGGGGTTGGAACTCCAGTGAGATGCAGTTAACCATTAACAATGTCTATCACTAACACTCAACCAGCTGAGCTATCTAGCCCATAGGTGGACTACAGATAGACTCTTAGCTGGGGTGGGGGCAACAATCAGAATCAATCAATCAATCAATCAATCAACCATTCACTATCACATATGTGCAGGGATCACATTCCTTATTTTCATCCGATGTGAATAACTGCAAGAAGTATTTCTCTGCTGACTGTTTTGACTAGGATGGTGAGGAGACCCAACTGAAGAAAGCCCAGATTACTCTGAATGACTGCCTAGCCTGCAGTGGTTGCATAACATCGGCAGAGAGTGTTCTCATTACGCAGCAGAGCCACGAAGAGCTACTCAGAGTCCTAGAAGCAAACAATAAACTACCACAGGTAAGTCATGGGTCCTCCTATCATGTATCATGTCATTCACCCTGGGTCATATCATTAATGATAATTGATAGGACTTATAATGCACCAAAAACACTCTGTAGTGGAGAAGAGAGAAGAGAAGGTTACACGAAGTAAAAGAAGTCAAAAACCAGGGTTTGGTCAAGCACAAAACTCTTGCTCAACCAAATAAGGTTGCCAGACAAACCACTGCTTGTCTTTTTATGCTTTTTTGAAACAAATAAACTGACATCGAAAGCATTTACAGTCGTATAAAGGCGTGTTTTGATTTTCATTTAACTGAAGTTTGGTTGTCAATCTAAGGTTGATTATCACACTGCAGCTGCTCTTTCAAATTGGTGTCATTTGAGAGCAGAATACCGCAGGACCTACATGGATATTCACTGATGAAGTTTTTTCTTAGAACTGTTATTTCTTTCTGTCTACTACCAGAACCACCAAGACAAGAAGATCGTTGTGGTGTCCATTTCGCCTCAATCCAGAGCATCACTAGCTGCAAGGTATCACCTAGGCATTAGGGAGACAGCGTGTAGGCTGACAGGATTCTTCAAGGCATTAGGTAAGAACAGAGAGGTCACATCATTGGACAATAGAGGGCCTGACATTTCAATCCTAGCAGGATCTTCAAGGAAGGTCTGTACACTTATTCTTGTTCCTTCTTGTTATTAACATCGCCTCATTGGTATTGTGAATACAGGCGTCCACCATGTGTTTGATGAGACATTTGCAAGAGACTTCAGTCTTCTCCGAAGCCAGAAGGAGTTTGTAGACAGATACCGACGGCAGAATGAGAAGGGGACACTACCAATGCTTGCATCAGCCTGCCCAGGTTAGAGAGACAGTTATACATTCAAATTAATTACTTAAAATCAATAATGAGTCATGAAAAAGAAGTAACATGCAAAACTTTTGCAAACTGCTCTCTGACTTAAATTACCAAAATGCAGATCTTATAAATTAGGAGGTCCTGACGTTTCAAAGTTTTGCACCCAGCAGAACCATTCTTCAAGGTACATGAGAAAGGCCCTGCCAGAAATGTTATGTGACTTACCAATTAAAATCTATTTCCATCTGGCCTCATCACTTCTGTTGTGAAGTAAATAAATCTGTTGCAAACTGCTCACTGACTAAAATGACCTGCAATACATGAATCTCAAAAGTTAGAGGGCCAGATGTTTCAATGCAGGACCTTTCTCAAAGGCAAAAGGCAACACTTCAATTATTTTTGCATCTAAGAGAATGAAATTCAATGAGGGGTTGCCTGAGCGGCCTGTATTTTTTCAACAGGCCATCGAGCAATCATGCAAAGCACACAGCACCAATTATACGTTGAGTAAGGGAAAGCCTTGATAAATTTCTGTCGGTGCTTTGACTGGTTTGGTTAGACAGCTTTGTTTCAGGATTCTTGCCATGATCTGATCTTTGTCTAGGCTGGGTGTGTTACGCTGAGAAGACCCATGGCTCCTACATCCTGCCCTACATCAGCACAGCCAAGTCTCCCCAACAGGTCATGGGGTCATTGGTCAAAGGTTACTTTGCCGAGAAGGGCAGTCTGAGGCCAGACCAGGTGTACCATGCTACGGTCATGCCTTGCTTCGACAAGAAGCTGGAGGCATCTCGGGAAGACTTCTATAATGATATCTTCAGTACGAGAGACGTTGATTGCGTCATTACATCAGGTAAAGTGATAAACAGTTCATTCCCTCCTTTGATGGATCACGGCTTAGACCCTTCGTGCCTCTTGATCAAATTGGCAGGTCAGTTACAATACTCTGAAGTACAACACCAGACATAAAGAGATGGAGACCTATGGTTAGTCTTCCCAGTTACCTCCTCTCTCTAGTGACCACTGACGTGTGTTATAGAGGCTGATTTATCTGATTACTCTTCAAAGTAATTCTTGAATGGCCTGTACATACATACACCACATGTGCTTTTCACATCACAAAATCATGTAAATCTCAGGAAATTCAGGGTATATTTCTGTTTGAAGATCCACAGTCTTCAAATATTGGCGTAGCTGTGTAACCATACGGGGAAATAAAAACAAATATTCAGACTTTCAGAGGGCCCGACACTATCATAATTATGAGTAGGACCTTTCTCAAAGGCAAAAGGCACAATGCAATAAATTTGTACACAGTTTTACACAATGTACATGTGCCAAAGCTACATCTTACATTGTAAAACTTCCTAGACTTTTATCATTTTGATGTGTGTGTGCATAACCTTTCCAATGCCTTCAGGTGAAGTTGAAGCAATGCTGGATAATGAGAAGTTATCCCTGACTGAGGTGGAGCCACAAGACATAGAGACAATGATTCCGGTCTCCATGGAGGGACAGGAGCTAGTCAACCATACAGGAGGTGGATCAGGGGGCTACTCAGAGCACATCTTCCGTTACGCGGCTCAAGACCTGTTTGGAGTCTCAGTCAGTCAGATAGACTACAAGACTCTCAAGTAAGTGGTCCTAGTCTCTCCTTTTTCTCCAAACTCATTTCCATCTCAACAATCCAGATTCTTGACTTGATCAAACCCCAATTTACCTGACCTGAGGTAACCTTACCCGAATGATTTATCCTAACCTGTCCTTACCTATCCTAACCTGACCTTACCTATCCTAACCTGTCCTTACCTATCCTAACCTGTCCTTACCTATCCTAACCTGTCCTTACCTATCCTAACCTGTCCTTACCTATCCTAACCTGTCCTTACCTATCCTAACCTGTCCTTACCTATCCTAACCTGTCCTTACCTATCCTAACCTGACCTTACCTATCCTAACCTGTCCTTACCTATCCTAACCTGTCCTTACCTATCCTAACCTGTCCTTACCTATCCTAACCTGTCCTTACCTATCCTAACCTGACCTTACCTATCCTAACCTGTCCTTACCTAAACCGTGCACACAGGTCTAGCACTCTGTGCTGGCTAAAATGATGGCCTGACGTCATTCTATCTTGGTTTAGTTTTCCAGCTTGACCCACAGTCAGCATTGATCTTGACTAGTTCCCTAGCAATCTTTTCGGAGACGGTCAATACTCATGCCATCCGTGTACGAGGACACTGGACAGCCTCTTGGTCAATTCCCCTAGAACTAAAGATAGAATCACCCCCTTTTCAATCAGATTTAAACTTCAGTTGTGATTTCCATTTTCTGCACAGAAACAAGGACTTCAAAGAAGCAACTCTGGAGGTGGACGGTGAAGTCCAACTCAAGTTTGCTCTGGCCTATGGTTTCCGCAATATTCAGAATCTGGTGCAGAAGATCAAGCGAGGGCGCTCTCCCTACCACTTTGTAGAGGTCATGGCCTGCCCAGCAGGTAAGGAGGCTCCATAATGTCATCTGTAAAACAGGGCCGAGATTACTTGTTAAAATGTCAAGAAGAAAGTGTCTTGAATTAGATTGAGACAGTCAAAGACTTGGATAATTCAGAAAAGGTGATAGACAATAAAATGTAGTACCCTTCTGTTGACTGGAAAGTTGCAAATTGCCCATTGATTTCAAAGACAAAAACTGCAGGTTTGATCCTAGCAGGACCTTTCTCAAAGGTCTCTGAGAATCTTAAAAAGTAAAGGCCTGAAGATGTGATTAAAAATGTCTTCCTTTTTCAGAGGAAGTAGAATTGAAACCATGGTAATAATTTAAATAACTAATTGCGAAGTAATAGCGGACTAATTACTGACCATTGCCTTGTTGCTACTGACCAGGTTGTCTGAATGGTGGTGGACAGGTCAGACCACAGGACAGTGAGCAACCCAAGGAGTTACTGGCACGAGTAGAGGACTTGTACAACTCTATTACCACACGCAAGCCTGAGGAGAGCCCACATGTTAATGAGCTGCATTCTGATTGGCTGGGAGGTGCGGAGAGTGACACGGCTCGAGCAACGCTCCAGACAAAGTATCACGCTGTGGAGAAGATGAACAACGCCTTGACCATTAAATGGTGATTCCTGGTCTTCCATCAATAAATAAATGACCATGGATTTGATAACCAATTGTATCACCTGTCACATAGTAATCATAGTACACAAATGTTGCAAGCTGCTCACTTTCTAAAAAGACCAAAATGCAAATATCCAAAAAGTAAAGGGCATGATGGTTGGACCCTTGCAGGAGGTTTCTCAAAGGCAGAACTATGTACACTATATACATGATCTATTTAATTAGCCTTAGTGGCTATGATGATAAGGCATGAAGGGTTGATACCAAGGAATTCCCTTCCAAAATACTGTACATGTACATCAAACTGTCTCTAAGACTTCTTTGAATCAGAAGTTTAACCTTTGTCCGAAGTTTATCTTTCCACGGATTCCTGGGAAGATCATTGGTACTTTGCATCAAGGATCACGCCTATCATCTGATTGGAATTTGTTGAAACACAAGAGGGCACTAGACTGGAAAGCATTAATTTCATTTTAATGTTCAAGTTCTGCCGTGGTAATATCTAGTCTTATTGTTCCATCAAAGACAATCCTGGTAAATTTGTGGACAGTGCCACAGACTCCAGCCAACAGACTTGATGAAATAGGCCTGCTTGAAATGTTAGCAAGAAATGAGAAAAACACCAAGAAAATACATGAACAAACAAAATTTCCTAGGAATCTAAAGCAAAGGAGAACCTTACATTTCCATCCAAGTAAGACCTTTTAAAAGGGACAAGCAAATAACTATAAGCAATTGTCCTCGTGTACTTGCTAAAAAATAATGCTGTGAATCTTACGGATGTATAATATATTCAGAGACAGACCATTATGTATCTAGGTTCATTCAGGGGTAAAACAATCAGGTTTATTAGAAATCAATTGCTAATAAAAAATGTACAGTTATCAGAATTAACCAATTCTTTGTGGTGACTTATTGTAAGTCTCCTGGTAGCCATCTCCCACTAATTTGTTCAATAAGTCATCCACTTGCTATTGGGGAAACTCCTGCCACACCGCAGGCAGAACAGGTGCAGCAGACTTGGAAGCGCTACGTGTCCAAGAACTGCAACAGAATTGAGCGATGGGAAGTTCACCCTCTTCCCTGTCAAATCTGATGCCAGCCATTCCATGGCCACACTGTCAAAAAATATTCATAGCAAAGATTGGCTCGGTTAGCCATCTCTGTACCCACACCACCCTGTCATGATGTGAAGACAAGGTCATCTCCGCCTAGTGGGAAAAGGACGAACATCAAGTAGAGCAGGCAAAAAATACAATTGAGGAATACTGGGACGAGACATTTTTCATAGTACAGTACAAAACCCAGAACAATGAACAAAATTTGAACATGTTTTCTCTACCTTAAATCAATGACTGATACAGGTACATCGGTACAGTAACACCCACGGTACAGAAGGATTGGACATCTTGGTATGTTCATTACTTCTTCCCGTCCTCTTTGATTTTGCTCAAAGGTGACCATCTTAAAAGGACACCTGTGTTTTAAAGCACACTGGTTGCAGAAACAACACAAGAAAGGGTGGACAAGGTTGCCATGGCAATCATACGTTCTCAGGAGTCTTGATTTCTCATGATTTATTTTATAGCAAAAAGAATCTACAACAGTGGTTTGTGGCGACACCAAGTAAGAATATCTCTTCTCTAAGGAGAAGTGATGGATTTGACGTTTCCAAGAGCGCTCTGTCCATCGTCAGAAGACTGGGATTCCTGAAGAGGGGTTTTCTTAGACAGTATCAATCGGAAAGCTGGTTCACACAGATGCCAGTGTCCTGTCAACTTCCTGAAATGATGAAGGAATGAACACACATGAAGGCCACTTGTATCAAGGAATACAATATGTGAAAAATGGTATTTGAGAAAACTTTGACTGGACCGGTACTTGAACCCGAGACCTTTGGTTTTGCGTACCAGCGCTGTTAACATCTGATGGCCCTCGCAAATACACGTAGTCAACTAGTCTTTGTAATATTCTTTATTTTTACAAAGAAGGAGTCAGAGAAGCAGAGAAGGTAAAGGCAGAACTGACTGCTGGAATCGAGGTAATATCTCTCCCTCAGCAACTTTATCCACTAAAAATTGAAAATTGAACAGACAGGAAACTGCGCTTTTCACCAATTTCACCAAAAAGGAAAGGAATTTGAAAAGATAAAGGATTTTAGCCTTGGCCTACCAGGGCTATTCCTTTATCCAGACCTTAGGCACAGGCTTCACATATGCTTAACAGTCTGCTTGGCTAATGGCACTAATGGGATGCAATTAACCATCAATTGCTACCAGGATCACATTCCCTTCTCATCAGCTGAACACAAGAGCCGTCATCAAGATGCTGCAAGAGCATTCCAATGCGAGTCTACACACTGATGGTCTTAAAGATGTTGAAGCCACTGTGTGCCGTACTGATGACAGCGCCGGGAATCTGGGGATGCCAGTGAAGCTCCTTGATATCACTCTGGCCTTGATGAACAAAGAGAAGCTGAGCAGGAATGCCGTCCAGTCTGGTCCCGCCTTCCTGGCACTCTTGCTCTCTCTCCAAGGACAGATCCCAGAGGGTCAGCTGGTCATCTGAGCCAGCCGCCGCAAAGACAGTACTGTCTGTGGGGTGCCATTCCACGCTGGTGATTGGACCTGTGTGATGCTTGAACTTGGCCACTGGAGGAGACTTTTTCTAAAGAGAAAAGTGGGACAAGCGGTTCAAATTACACTCTCTAAATAAAGGAACTAAGACAAATAAACTGCAAACTGCTTACTGACTTAATGACCAAACAGGAAATTAAAACAAATGATGAGGTCTTGCATGTCAATACCGTGGAACGTAGCAATAATGAACGCTGATATACATTCGGCTATAACCTTGGCACCCGACATATACCATAGATATGCTGTGGCAACTGCTATAACTAAAGACTGCTATACTGAACAATTTTCATGTTCGTTATAGTTGCACTGTACTACAGTCTTTCTCCAAACCACTGACTCCTCCTCCTTTCTTACCTGAAAATGCCTCAGGTCCCAGACATTCAAGACACCATCGTCACCCCCTGATAAGATAAATGGATCCTTCCGATTCCAGTGGATCACATTGACATCACTGCTGTGGGACTCTTCCATTGTTATCATGCAAGCTTTGGAGGGGGTGGCCCTTATGTCCCAGACTCGGATACTTTTATCCACAGAGCAGGAGGCAAATACCTTCAAAATAAAAGGATTAGAGATTACAAACTACTGCTCCTGTCACTGATGAAGAACTCTTATGATGTGTATTTTAATATTTTTGAACTTCTTGTTTGATATATGCAAGACCAAGTCAGCAATATACTTGTAAACTAGTTCTAAAGAATGCAGAATAATCAATGTCATCATCTGTAATGAAGAAATACTCAGAACAAAATTCAGTGAAGAGGTCAAAGGAAAAAGGTGGACATGGATTGGCCATGTGCTAGGAATGAAGGAAGAGAGCCACTGTACACTGCACTTTCCTGGACACCAGAAGGCAAAAGGAGAGTGGGGGCGACCAGAAAACAACATGGCGCCCAACAGTGGGAAAAGAGAGGAAAGAACTGGGATGGACATCTTGGAGAGAAGGTAAAACTGTGGCCAGAGACGCTGGAGAGAAAGCCAGACAGCCTTACGGGCCACTAGGCCCAGAGAGGATATGTAAGAAAGATTACAAGGATATACACATTTTGCCTACATTTTTCTCAGTTGGTGACCATTGTAAATCTTCCACTGATTCTGTGTGTGCAGCAAATGGTCGCTGGTCCACATGCCACTGGCCCCCTTCCTGCAGTCTCCACAGATGGATGTTTCTCCTGCAATCTCCGGTCAGTAGGTTTCCTGCCAAACAAAGTCAGCGCAAATACTCTCATGAGACTGGTGCCGTTTAAACCTACCAAATCCATCCCCTGACAAATGAAAATCTAAGCATGAACAGTCAATGGATGCTCAAAAGTATTTTGAAAAAATGGCAACGAAAATTTGACTTGAGACCTATGTCTTAATGCACCAACGCTCTTGCTATCTGAGCTATCCAGCCCCTATGATGGTGGCCTTCCCAATTACTGTAGTCAACTAGTCTTTGCCAGTGTAGGGGCGCCAGTAAGAAGCGTTTTACTGTTTTAAATACAATTCAGAGATTCTGATGTTCCTG
Source organism: Luidia sarsii (assembly GCA_949987565.1). Lineage (NCBI taxonomy): Eukaryota > Metazoa > Echinodermata > Asteroidea > Paxillosida > Luidiidae > Luidia > Luidia sarsii. Next base: position 26,253,512 of record OX465104.1, on the reverse strand, counting down.
GCAGGACCTTCCTCAAAAAGCAGGATTAGGAAGGGCCCTGCACAGATCAACGTGTTAGATCTTACAAATATGCAGATTTCAATATATGTTTAATTTCATTTATCTATTTGATGTATATTTCAAGTCAGAAAGCAACATTTCTCTATCAATTAAATGCCAGCTACATTACTTTCAGTTTAGCCATTCATATCTTGGCTGGTTCCGTGCCTTTAGTTGGTAACCCATCTCCTTCCTGCAGTCCCCAATACTAATGATCCAAGTGTCTGCTCACCTGGTGTAGTTGTACACCAGTCCATTGCATATCCTTCAATCTGGTGGCCGCTGAAAGTGAATAACGGTTTGTGGGATTCCTGCCTGGCAAACCTTGCCATATGCTGAGAGTTGCCTACAGCAGTCATGGCAGGACTGAGATCCCATATGTGCACGGCTCCTGTCTCAGACCACGTTGCCGCTACTTGCTTCTGTCCAATGACGGTGCTCTGTTGAAAAGGAGGTGAGGACCAGGAAGACAAAGAAGAAAGAAAAGAGTCAAACAAATACAGGACAAACTGACAGAACGTTCGGCAAACAAAAGTGGCAAAGAAATCTTTGACTGGACCAGGACTTTAAGCTGTGAAATCTGGTTTTGCGAACCAGTGCTCTTACCATCTGAGCTATGAAGCCCTTAGATGGCGGCCTTCCCAAATATTTAGCAGCAGGTGATAGTAAGGGCCTTTAAGGAATCTGTTCTTATCCTTATTCTATTGATGGAACAGCAGGTGATAGTAAGGCACTGCTAGGAATCTGTTCTTAGTCTCTTACCCTTATTCTATTGATGGAACCGCAGGTGATAGTAAGGCACTGCTAGGAATTTGTTCTTAGTCTCTTACCCTTATTCTATTGATGGAACAGCAGGTGATAGTAAGGCACTGCTAGGAATCTGTTCTTAGTCTCTTACCCTTATTCTATTGATGGAACAGCAGGTGATAGTAAGGCACTGCTAGGAATCTGTTCTTAGTCTCTTACCCTTATTCTATTGATGGAACAGCAGGTGATAGTAAGGCACTGCTAGGAATCTGTTCTTAGTCTCTTACCCTTATTCTATTGATGGAACAGCAGGTGATAGTAAGGCACTGCTAGGAATCTGTTCTTAGTCTCTTACCCTTATTCTATTGATGGAACAGCAGGTGATAGTAAGGCACTGCTAGGAATCTGTTCTTAGTCTCTTACCCTTATTCTATTGATGGAACAGCAGGTGATAGTAAGGCACTGCTAGGAATCTGTTCTTAGTCTCTTACCCTTATTCTATTGATGGAACAGCAGGTGATAGTAAGGCACTGCTAGGAATCTGTTCTTAGTCTCTTACCCTTATTCTATTAATGGAACAGCAGGTGATAGTAAGGCACTGCTAGGAATCTGTTCTTAGTCTCTTACCCTTATTCTATTAATGGAACAGCAGGTGACAGTAAGGCACTGCTAGGAATTTGTTCTTAGTCTCTTACCCTTATTCTATTGATGGAACAGCAGGTGATAGTAAGGCACTGCTAGGAATCTGTTCTTAGTCTCTTACCCTTATTCTATTGATGGAACAGCAGGTGATAGTAAGGCACTGCTAGGAATTTGTTCTTAGTCTCTTACCCTTATTCTATTGATGGAGCAGCAGGTGATAGTAAGGCACTGCTAGGAATTTGTTCTTAGTCTCTTACCCTTATTCTATTAATGGAACAGCAGGTGACAGTAAGGCACTGCTAGGAATTTGTTCTTAGTCTCTTACCCTTATTCTATTGATGGAACAGCAGGTGATAGTAAGGCACTGCTAGGAATTTGTTCTTAGTCTCTTACCCTTATTCTATTAATGGAACAGCAGGTGATAGTAAGGCACTGCTAGGAATCTGTTCTTAGTCTCTTACCCTTATTCTATTAATGGAACAGCAGGTGACAGTAAGGCACTGCTAGGAATTTGTTCTTAGTCTCTTACCCTTATTCTATTGATGGAACAGCAGGTGATAGTAAGGCACTGCTAGGAATTTGTTCTTAGTCTCTTACCCTTATTCTATTGATGGAACAGCAGGTGATAGTAAGGCACTGCTAGGAATCTGTTCTTAGTCTCTTACCCTTATTCTATTGATGGAACAGCAGGTGATAGTAAGGCACTGCTAGGAATCTGTTCTTAGTCTCTTACCCTTATTCTATTGATGGAACCGAGATGCTTCATCATGGCCGTCTCCAGCTCTGGCTTCTCATCCTCATCCTCACTGTCACTGTCCTCATCGCTGTCATCGTCATTGTCATCTTTCCGTCTGGTGCGGTGGAGGTTGGTCATCTTCATGACAATGACATTGTTCAAATGAGTCTTCTCTGCTTGGGATCCTGGGAAAGAAAAACAAGTAGAATAAGATTCATGATAGGTTTGTATTAATCTAAGCAATATTATTATGAAATTGAACAAAAGTTGGAACTTAAAATTATCTAGAGTGATATACAAAAATGTTGCAAACTGCAAAAAAGTTGGAACTTTTAAATTGAATTTATTTGTACTAACATTTAGAAAGCTGTTTCACAGTTACCACTAATATAATAATAATAATATCATTGAATTCTTACCTGCAACAATGAACATGGTGTGAGGATACCCTGCGCGGTTCTCTCCTAATGAATCCCTGAGAATATCAAAACTCAAACAAGGAGCCCCTGAAATAAAGCAGTGAAATACAATGTCTAAATTTTAAGCTTATTTCATTTGCCCACGCAGCCCAGGGTAATTTTCAAGGGTTCCAAAACAGATGACACTAGTCACCGGACATCCTGTGCATATTGGTCAAGTAACTAGTAAGTAGTAAGATAGCCTAGAATTTGGGCAATATGGGAAATGTCTGAAGGAGTGAAGAAGAATTGTCAAACTTCCGACAGAGTCAAAGACATTTGAAGTAAATGAAATCAAATATTATTCACTTAACATTACAAACACAATACAACTTACAACAATACAAGAACGAGTATTCATATAATCATAATGATAATCATAAATTCATATGATCCTTTGTGTTGTGTTTGGCTTACATTAATGTACATACACGTATACACTGTATTTATGAATAATTTATTACTGGTACTACTAGTATAGTAGTAAGAAGTATACTGTATTACTGATGAGCATGTCTAAAGTGAAAAAGTGAAGTGTCCGAGAATTGGGCACACCTCGTAAATAACCAATACCTGTCTGCGCCTGATGGTACATGTGGTAGGCAGAGTCGTCTCGCACCAACATTTCACCTTCGTCCAGAGGGTCTCCGGGCAAATACACACTCCTCTCCTTCTCCTCTCCCTCAGAATCCTCCATGTCGCTGTTTTCAGGGTCTACCACCTCCATAATCTCCTCAACTTCGCCCGAAGGCGGTGCCTCTTCGACACTCTCCGAGTTCGAAGCCATGCTTGTTTTAACTTGCGAAATATTATTTAGTCGGGTACCCTGTTTGGTGCTGATCCTTCTTGCAATGCAAGGGAGTCCAAAGCCCAGACTATTTTAATGTTGACATCTGCGTGTCAAAGGTCAACTGTTTTTTAAAGCGCATTGTGGTCGTTGAGGGCGGTATTCTACTAAAGTTGGGAGCAGCTGATGATCGAGCGAAAATGACCCAAACATTATCGAGGTAAATATCTCCAAACTACGCTCAAATTGATTCCAAATCATCCACACAAGATCAGAATGGATAGCTTTGATTACTTGAACTTTTAGAAATGCGAATCTCAATTTTGTTTTGCAAGGATCTTTCAAAACCTTTTAGGAATGGTTGTTGTTGTCAAAACACAGTAAGATTTGGTACAGCACACACGTACTCGTAGTCGTACTCGTTAGTCTACATGTAATGTACAGTAATTGAGTATTACTGTATTAAAACTATTATATAGGCCATTAGGCATTACATTAGGCATTACAGTGATTTTACTGACACAAGAAAAAGTCGGATAAAGCGTGTAAAATAGACTTTGAATCTCAATATTTGGACAGATCCTACCACTACAGATGAGTGTGGACGATATTGCCCTTTGGTTTTGTCGTATTTGCGGATGTAAACAGGCCAATAAAGTCATAAAACTTAAATTTAAAAAAACAAAAAACTAGTTTTAATGTCCCTGGAATGCCTGGATCCACCATTCAGCTAACATGCCCTGAACTATTCTGTTTTAATGAGCTTGCCATAAAAAAAATCAGTTGATTAAAGTTTAAAAATTCAGCAGAATTGACGTTTCAATCCCTACAGTGCAGGACTTTTATAAAAGTGGATCGTAGTAGATCCTGTTAGTGTTAGTTCTCTTCGTGGTCATTTCAGTTAGTAGTTAGTATTAGTAAGCAGTTTGCAAATTGCATGTATTACTGAATGTTTGTTTTCAACTTCTCCCAGCAGGAAAAGAAGTCGTGAGCTGGAGGACATTGACCTTTTACCCTCACCCAAAAGAATAGATGTGAACTTTAACAGGTTTGTTACAACTCTTTACTTAGATGGTACAAGGGATCCTGTATTTGGTCCCATTTTTCATCCAATTTACGGGGGGGTTTTCAGAAGGAGAATATTTTAAATGAGGGTTTAAAATAAGGCAGGTTATATTCACCCGGCAACAGCATTCTTCCGCAAATGCTATTCTGCCGGTCCCTTACACATGTTGCCGGCTCTCTTGCCTGAAAGCTTATTCGATAGATTTGAGAGTCCTACCCAATAAATTTTTCAGAGTATTTTCAATATTCAACATTGAAGTTATACCTTTTTTTTCCCCCTTTTTTTTCTTCTGATGAATATTTCCCAATTATGTTTGTTGACAGTGCCAGTCACATTAATAATCATTTAAATGGAACTGACGAGATGGATGGTTCAAGTAAATATTTACAGGTGAGCAACAATGCATTCTACATTTCATAATTTCTTCTATTAATCGAGTAACCAAAAACCTCTTTGACTTTACCAACAAATTAAGCAGTTTCATTGTATTCAGCGATACAATCATTTTGCTCGACTGTGTCTGATATATAACAAAAGAACTCTGAAAGATTCTTATTCAACTCTGATTCAAATTTGTTCAGGTTAAAATCTCACTTTTAAAATAGACTTTAAAACTCCAAAGTAACCAAGTACATCATGAATGACTCCCTTGCCCTGGGTCTTTATCTTAGGCATTGAAATCTCCATCACAGCTTCAGACTTACAGTATGTGGCTCCAACATTGCTGTATGATTCACCAGTAAAGCATGGCTATTAGAATTGACTCAAATTGTTTGTTTATTTGGAACAAGTTTTGAGGGACTGACGTTCAATCCAAGCAAGAAAGACCCTGCTAGGATAGAAACGTCAGGCTCTATAAAATAATGTTTAAAATTTTCATTTTGATCATTTAAGTCAGCAGTTTGTAACACTTAATTTCTTAAGGGTTAGGATTTTTATAGTTATCTTTTTATCATTTGTTAATTTCAGAATGGCACATGTTACCATGGAGAGTCCAGCTCAGCCCAGTGCCAACGATCATCACACCAGCCAGCAACTTCCCCCTTAATACACCACCAGACAGATGACCCTAGCCACCCAACTCTGCCCACACAACACAACCACTGGCCTCCGGTATCATTAGACACATCTACCTGCACAGCTCTGAGTAACCTTCATCTCATCCCTCAAGATCAGCCGGAGACATCGCTGTCTGACAGTAGGACACAAGAGGACGAGAGCTCCGCCTATAGGGATATAAACAGGGTTCTGAGGGAAGCGCACTTTGCAAGGTTAGCGCGGCTGAATGGTTCGTTTAGAGACGGCTTGTAACCCAGCTCCCAAGATGTTCCAATTCAGATGCAATATGTGTAGTCAGCTTTCTGTAGGGATGCATAACACTCCTTAGTGTCTCATTAGTTCCTGCTCAAGACGTTATTACGCTCTTAGTTTCCCCTCGTGAACTCCTTCCTACTGCCCCCACTCTTGCCCCTTTTCTACACACTTCCTGTCCTGTAGTCCCTAGTGTACAAGTCATGGGTGAAAGCAGAGGAGACCAAGCATGGGTTGGACTCTTATTCTGCTGAGGTTTGCCCGGACAAAGTCAAGTAATGTTAGACTAACACTGGCTGATGAAGTGTACACATTTTTACAGAACAGAAACAGCCAAATCAATTCTTGGTTAAATTGCCACTGAAACGCTGTTAGCAATGTCTTGTATTACATCCGCTGCTGTTGTCATGGGCTCTTCTATACATAGCCCTGACTTCATACAGACAAGCTAGCCACATAGTGGCAGCCACAGTTATAGCTATAGCCATGGCCACAGCCACAGTCTGCTCACTGAAGTTGACCACGGCCTCATTACATGCTATGACATGCCCCCTCCTCCAGTCTACTCACAGCTGTAGTAGAGTGGCACCAAATTCCACGGTGCCATGTGGCCACATGAATCACAGCACAGAGTCCAGACTGATGCTATGAATATGCTTGCTAAGCCACAGGTCTAGTTATACCAGTTCATTCCGATGCAGCTATATTCTCTATGGCAAAGTCCATCATTCATTTGAAAGTTACGTGGATTGAAATGTGTAGTAGTCCTTTATTTGTCCTGGTTTCTCGACCGAGTGCTTTTCTTTTGTGTTCTGTGCACTTTTTTGTTCTTTTGTGCAGCCACCTTTTATTAAGGCCAGCCCCTGGTGTTATGCAATAACCTAACTAAAATGGTGCATGTGGACTTGGCTCGCACAAAAGGGCACAGAACACAAAAGAAAAGCACTCGGTCGAGAAACCAGGACAAATAAAGGACTACTACAAATGAAACAGGAATACACCCACTATGTTGCCTATGAATTGAGACGCTAAGAGGATTCCAATGGATAGCACCCAAACGTTAACACACAAAAATGAATCAACAAAACAATTCCTGAATAGTTTCCATCAAACAAAAATACATACAAATCTTATTTGTAATTTGTTACATCACAAGACAGCTTTGGTCAGCAAATTGATAATGCTTTCAGTGTCTCCTGTTGAGGAAATATGTGTCATTGTTACAATGGGGTTCAGTTAATGCAGCTTCACAGGATATATTTACGTCTCATCCCTCTCAAACATTATGGATATCAAAGCATTGAAAAAAATCATTTAACCATTAACTGCTGTATATCTCCAGGGATCACGTCTTGTTTTCATTCAGATGCAAACAACCAATTGTTGTAAACCTGACAACAGTTCGGGAATCAAACAAAGTGGATGCAGTTTTTTTTTCTTCAATTAAGCCAACAAATAAAGTATAAATCTGACTATGAACTTCTAGCAAGAATTGAGTCTCCTAAGTATATATGACCACAGGGATTTGTTCCCCCGAAGTGCTGATCAAAGATTGTCAGTATTGTACATGTACTTCCATAATGCTGTCTCTTGATTGGTCAAGAGCTTGTCACATGCAAACCATGCACCCAAGTTGCCTTTCTGTGTCAGAGTTCAAGTTTAGTGGAGAGGTTTTTCTTTTTTTACTTGAAAGATTGTGGGTTAAAGGTCATCTTTTAGTTTAGAAAAACTGTGATAGAGTTAATGTCGAACAATAACTGTCCTTCTCCATCTCTGTAGTGTCAGAATAATGTTCTATATTCCTTATTTTGCCTGTGTTAACTTTTATGATGGCAAGTGAAATCTCAGGAGGTGGTAATATGCAAGTGTCCTGTGGTTGTGGGAGTCAATTTCAAAGAGCGATTCTCAGCAGTCCGTTTCAAAATCTGGATTCAGTCTTGTTGAAAATGACTGTGACTACAGCAGTTCTTGAATTCAGGAGTTACAGAGAATACTGCAGGTGTCCCAAGCTTGCTCAGGAGTTCCTTTTCCTGATAATGAGAGAACAATTTTGAAAAATAGCAAAGAAAACTTTGACTGGACTGGGACTTGAACCCGAGACCTCTGGAAACATACCAATGCTCTTCCATCTGAGCTATCTAGCCCTTAGATGGCGGCCTCCCCAAATAGTCAACTAGTCTTTGAGATAAACATTTCTGCAAAAAAGGGGATGAAATTGCCACATGAACCAAGAGAGGTTGACCAGTAAATTTGCATTTGTAGCTTAAACCTGTTCCAGACATATTGCATTAGTATGTATTTTCCTGAATTCATTTCTATGTATTAAAACTGTCGCTGTTTTTTTTGCTAAAGCTTATATTGTTTTTACAGCTAATATATTATACTAAAATATTTGTATAATAATATGTATAATAAATATATTATTCAACTAATAATTCAGTGTTAAAACTATCAAACATTATTAACCTTATTTAGTTTTATAACACCTAGAATTCATCCATCTTAGGACACTTGTGCATTTGTGCTGAAAAAAAAAAGAGGTTAGAACCACTGGAAACAGTCATTTCAGTCAAATCGATATTCTTCAAAGTGCTTCAAGATTGGTGTTGTACAAGTGAAATGAACTTGAAGTGAAAAATATGAACTAACAAAATGTATACAGAAAAATTAGTTTTCTTTCTAGGGTTGTTCAAAACATTTCCAATGATCAGTGGATGTGACACACTCTTTTTCAGGGATTCTAACCTGCGATTGATTGATGAATTGAGTGTTGATTCACCGGGTAAACGTCAATAGATTGTTTCTACTCAAATCCATTTCCAACATCGGAAAATTAATGATTAGCCACTCAGCTAGATCATCTTTCTTGCAATGTGCAACAGGGTCTGCCTTTGCTTTTGTAACTGACAGTTCCTCTTCTGTAAGAGTGAATCTGCTTGTATCTTACAAAAGAGGAATTTCAGAAATATTACCATGCAAATTGAATGATGTCATCGTCTGGATGCAAATAAAGGTTTTATTACCGAGGCAGACATTTCTTCAATGTGTCTTATTTGAGTTGCAGAATTAACAGGCAATTTCAGGTCAGCTTTGATTCCTTCAAAATACTGCCCGACGCCCCCTCTGCATCCACACTCATGTTCCATTCCTCCTGCTAGCTTCACTCCTGCTGCACAACCATAAATCATTCTTCCCATTGGTAAGTTTAGGCACTTGAGAACGACCCTGCTATTCCCCTGCTAGCTTCACTCTGGTGCACAACCCTAATCCCTTCTTCCCATTGGACCATCTTCCCTTTGAAATATATTTCAAAGTATAATAAACATCTTGAACACTGCTTTTGAGAAAGGTCTTGCTAGGATCGAAATGTCTGAATGTTTAAGATTAACTAAAATCAATGATTTACATTTTTGGCAAACAGGTGTATCGAAGCAATAAATAAAAAATGCTAATTAAGATGAATTTTAATATCTAAATAAAATTTTGCATTAATTATGTACATTTCGTGAAAAATATTTTCCAACTTAAAAGAGACCCAGTAAGCATTGAAACGTCAGGCTTTCTAAATGTTCGCAAACAAAGCAGTAAATTTCAAATTTATATATTTTTCATTTTCACAAATCTCGAAAAAGGGGATCTTATGTTCTCTTCTTTTTCAACTACCGGTAGTTAACAAAACACCTTTGTACTTTCCTGCAGGTAGTAAAAATGCTAAGGTGCGTTTGTAACAGTGTCATTTGACCTCAGCTAGGATTGAAAGGTCAAACTAGGATTGAAACGCCAGGCAAGGCCCTCTTACTCTAAGATCAACTAAAAATCATTGGTGTATTTACATTTTGGCAAACAATGCCACATGTATATATCCAAAAGTCAAACGTCGCCAACTGGATCGGATTCAAAATCAAACGACTCGGTTATCATTATTGATTCTTTCTATTTTACGTGTGAATTTGCGAGACATTTTATATGATATCCATTACTAAAATGTATACGTAGCATAAGCTAGATCGAACATTTCCTAATTTTAAAGTAACCCTATTTATATATTTTTTTTCATTTGCACGAATCTTGATTCAAAGGTAGCTCACTAAAGTATAATAATTTAAAAATAATAATAATCGAATTACAATTTCAATACTACTATCGTTTATGAACATTTCGTGCCCAAAGGCTGAGTGTTTTGTATTTGCTACTCTAAAATATGTGCGCCGTTTGATCTCTCCAAACGACGGCCAAGCCATTTTCTTTGGGGGGGGGGGGGGTGAACACGTTGAAAGAAACTGCCATCATTGGGAGTGATGAAACATTAAAATAACTTTAAAAATAAAGCATTCCTTTCACCGTCCGCCATTCAAGTTGCATTTCCTTACAGCGTAAACAAGAAATAATAAGACTTTGATTTGTAAAGATTAACCAAGCCTAGAGTGACCTCTGGCGAGTATCCGTAGAGGACAATTATTGTCAGCCTTTTTGAAAGGATCGATACGTCATCAGGCACTCTATGTAAATGGTCAATTTAGTCAATAAATCACCCTGCCTTCGAGAAAGATCCTTCCAGGCTAGAAACGTCGACATTCTACATTCAGATAGGCCTTCTTCAGGCCCTCGACATAACGCCATCATTCACCGCTGGGGCCTGCGCCCATCAGCAGCCTGCCCATGCGGAGCCTGGAACAGACCGCCCACCACATCATCCACGAGTGCCCCACCTTCCCCCCACCCAATGACCTTGACCTGAATGACCTGAGTCCCGACGCAGAGAGCTGGCTGCAGCGGCTGAGCGACATCGCCTAGCTGCCTCACACAAAAGAAGAAGAGGCCCTCTACAGATTCAAGTCATTCGTACATCGATGTCGTACGTACATCTGTGCCCTTCGTACATCAATGTCATACGTACATCTATGTCGTACGTACATCTGTGCCGTACGTACATCTGTGCCGTACGTACATCTGTGCCGTACGTACATCTGTGCCCGTACGTACATCTGTGTCGTACGCACATGCCATACGTGCATCTATGTTGTACGAACACTATGCCGTTCGTACGACTTATTTCTCGTACGTCCGAGTTTCGTCTGAGAGGGAGTTTTTCGCCGTGTCCCTAATGCAGTTTTGTAAAAAGTGGAGGGACATTAGTCCTTGCAGAAATTCGGCATGAAAGACTACACATTTTTTTTCTGGGAGTGATTAGCAGAAAATCCAATCTGCTAAGAACATAAAAATTCAAAAGCATTTGAAAAATTAAGTACAAAGAACTTAGACACGTTTTGATACGGATTTGTTCGTCTCGAAAATGAAGGCTTTTGTAAGCCCTGCTTTGTTCCATGGAGGTCGATTTAGTGATGTGCACCCATAATGATCTTTATGTCTGCTGCCCTCAAGTACGATTCATAGGTATCCATTTGACTTTGCAGATTTCATTTACATGACAATTCCCCCGTCACCTTCCCATTGTCCGTCAGTTGACGTTGTCGTTGTCTTCTGTTTAGTTGTAGACATTGACGTTGTCATTTTAGTTGTTGTCTTTGCCGTCGTCGTCTGTGAGTCAATGTTATGTTCGGTACATTTCAAGGTCTGTCGTATCTTAGTAGCATTGCTACTTAGGATGAGCGAATGCACCCGACTACATGCGATCTGGTTTGAGGGTAAGACGTGCAGATTCACACCTCCAAGACGAATCTTGGTGCAGGTACAAGGGTCATCGTGAGCTATCAGCCAGCCGTAGGAATCGTCACTTGTCTTATCACCATGGATATGCTCTTGGTAGATGTAACACACGGTTTCTTCTGTGTACACAAAAAAACGAAACGAAAACCACCTTTAATGCGTAGGCTATTGCCTCCGAAACAAAAAGGAAAATCGGGGATAGGTGCGAGTTATATAGTTGACAAGTTAGACTGCGAATCACGGCATATCCATTCCCGAAGCCCTTAAAACTAGTTTCAATACCACAAACACAAGAATTTAGAGGGCGTGAGGTTTGGATCCTAGCACGACCTTTTTTCAAAACCGGACCTTAAAGGATGTTCATTCTAGTCTTTCAACTCAGTAAGCAGTTTGCAACATTTGTTTCATTACTACGTACAAGGAGGTCGCCTTTAATTATCATAATGAAAAATTATTAGATGCTTCAAATATCCTTGATATCAATAATGATGGGAATTAGTTTCTCGGAACAACTTGAGCAATGATTGTATGCACGCCATCTCCATTTGAAAACTAAGTTTTCTCTCATCAAATGAAATTCGAATAATAATTTTAAACGACTTGGGAAAAAGTCAAAGACCGCCTGGTTATCCTACCAGCGCTCTCACCACTTGAGCTATCAACCACAATTTTCATATTTGTTTTGGGAATGAGGTACAGTATTGTCAGTGTATCATCGAAATTATCATCTCTTTTGTCTTTGACAATAGCAAATGGTAACCTTCTGGTGCACAACAATTTCTATTATTTTGTTTCAAAGACCCGTATTTGTGAGTTCTGCCTTTCAAAAAATGCCAGGTTTAGACGAAGGATCCTTTCCTCCAATCGATCATAACACTGACCTTGCTCCTCTGCTTTATTTTCGTCATCGGACTCAAGAGGGCGCTCACACACAAAGTTGTAGGGATAATCATGACACTCGCCGGTATTTTCTTGATACGGTGGTATCAGTGACTCGGACTCCATCATCTCAAGCAAGACACACATTCTAAAAGTAACATCATCCGACCAACCTGACGACAAAATAGATCAGTAAAACAATAAATGTCTACGTAGGCTCATAACTGCCACAGAGCTCACACACAATGGCGACAGCGTGCCGATATGGTAGAGTTTGTTTGACATGAATTTGGCGCTAGGTTAAGGGTTAATTAATTTGAGTATTGCGATGAACCGTTTTTATGGCGCATACAACTTAATAGGTCCAAAAAGGTGTTTGAGCGCCATTAAAGTGCGTCCCACTACTTTTAACGATTTTTTTTTCGCACAATAAAATATTCTGCTGAAGATGACAAGCCTGGTCAATCTATACCTTCAATACGGAAATGGGGCTTTATTTTAGAGTGGCGCTATTTGGTCGTAGACGTGAAAGAATGCTTCTTGAAAACTGGAGGGAAATCGGTTTGTGAAAACCTTTGTTGAGTGCAGCTAAAGGGAGGTTGATTTAGAAATAACTCATGAGTCTAATATACTGTATTGGAATCACGTGTGGACGATAGACAATGGCTCCCGTAGACCGATGTGTACTCCAAAGGGTAACGTATGTTGGAGCGACCCTCTGCCAAGTATGAATATGCATCAGGTACCGACGTCACTGCAAAACGATCTGTATCCGTACCACTCCGTATCCGTACCAATGACAGTACCACTCCGTATCCGTATAGAGTGATACTCATGTATGTATCTGGTTTGGCGACCCTGGGTAAACGGCAGACCTTAGTGGGCTTGACGTTGTTTGGAAAATGTGTAAAGAAGACGTACAGGCTTTGTAACACTTTCTTTTACAAATCCCTTGAAAGTCATGTAAAATCTTGAAAAGATCGTGGAAAGTCATGGAATAATAAAATGATGATTAAATGACCTGGTATTAGGGCCTATGTCAAAAACAATAGCGACTCTGTTTACTTGTTCTTTCACTTTTATTTTTCGAGCAAAAGCACAATTAAGGCACGGTTTCGTTTTGGAAAGGGACGGTAATTCGAACATAGATCTGCGCATGCGCGACAACCTGCAAGTCCCCGTTCCGTTCAAATAGCTAGCCCGAACCCTAACCCTTTCTGTATACATTGAACGTAAGCGTGCATGTACACCCATTCAGTTTTGCGGTCAAAAGTAGATTGAATTTAGAACTCGTGAATATTAACGTTGAGTCGTCGTAGCAGCGCACATGATTGGATGGTTCTGAATCTATTGTCTTCCCAGAATTCTGATTGGATACTCATCGTCAACTGTTCAACGTACAGAGTGGACGGTACAAAACGAAAGTACACTACTTGGACGAGCGCCGACTCTTCATAGGGTTGCTGCACAATATATACATTGTAGCCAATAATAATTATTATTCTCAGCTTAGAAGAGTGCCGACTCTTCTGTGTTGGTCCACAACACAACACAAATTATTCTCGGCTGAGACGAGCGCCGACTCTTCACAGGGTTGCTCCACAACACGGAGTGGTACGGTCGGTGTACGGATACGGATCGGTGTGCAGTGACGTCAATACCCGATGCATATTCATATCTCGGCAGATAGTTTCTCCAACATACGTTACAAATATGAAGCCGTAGTAAATGAATTGGGACATGGCTAACGCTTACAATGCGCAACCAATTATACCATGAAATTCAATAGGGGTTATCCTACCGCGCCGATTAACACTTTACGCTGAAGTGCTTTGCCTGCAAAACAAATACAGGCAGCTCGGGTGGGATTGGAACCCGCGGCTCCCGAATTCTAGTACGGACGTCTTAACCACTTGACCACCGAGCTGGTCGAGGTCGTGTGGCGGATTCGAATAATGTATAGCGGCGGGTACCGCGTCGTATTAGTGTCGAGGAGAATGCACTTCGTCAATTCTTGTTAAGCGTTTAAATAATGGACACAAAGGAATCCCAAGTTTTTCTTTACTTTGATTAAAAATGAGGCTATAATACTTTCCATTAGAAGAATGGAGATAGAGTACAGTGGGGACTGTAAAAAAAAAACCTCTTCATACAGAGAGCAATCAAGGGTTTAATCCCAAGTGTTTAAACTTTGAGGAGCAAGATTATAATCCAAACACTTACCCGGGTCGGTAGCACACACTTTAGTTATGTTCCGCGAAGATGTGTAGTCGTGACGACACCCCAACCAACACATGTGTATATCCTTTTGCAGAAGGAACTGAGCAATGCCAGACCATTCCTCGTCTGTCTCTAACACAAGGAGGTCGGCATCCATGTCTTGACACATCTTCCTGGCATGCAGCCAATCCAAAGAGGTGAGGTGTCCAGTTTCGTCTTTCCCAAGAAGGTACTCGCTATCATTCCACTGAAACCACCCATCCGCATTGAGTGCTAAAACGAGAAGAACAAGAACAAAAATCAAAAACCGAAAAAGGAGAAAACCAACCTGAAAAAGAACGGTCTGAAGTTATTCAGTGAACCTCATGCTTGTGCGTCTTCCTTCCTAAGCGTCAACTTACCTATAGCGTTTGCTCGTTGTAATCTTATGAAAAGGCAAATCATACACAGAAAGATTTCTGTAGACATTGTGGGTGTCAAATTTCTTCCACTGCTCCCTCGTGCAACGTTTCAGCTATGGATCTGAAGGCTGGTATGTGCGCAGGATGCTTATATACAGGCTACGCACAGAATCAAAATTGATGAAAAAAACCCGCACGGAATCGATTAGTTTTTACCACAAAAGACAAAAAAAGGAAAATAAATGAGTGACGAAGGCGGACGAACAATAGTGGGCGTGGCTATTTGAAATCAAACCAACCATATGCAAATAAGGAGGCGTGGCTTTGCCAGTACGTCACATCACCGGTCTCTCTTGATTGGACAGTGGCCAGCTTCAACACGCGGCTTGATGCTGACGAGATGCTAGCTGACTGATGAATTTGGCGATACAATAATTTATTGGAAGCAACGCTTCAAATACGCGCGCATGCGTATTTCAACTTTAGCAGCCAGTTACTTTTAGCTCCATGCTTTTAGCAAGCATCGATTTGATATTATCAGAACAGCTACGTATCGATGTTTGGCAAGGTAGCCGTTCATGGACCATAGCGCGTGAATTAAGTATCGGCCTGGGCCTACGGAAGAACCGAGGTCACATCCACGAACAATCGAAACCCATCAAAAACCTGACGAAGTGACGCCTTGTATATTGTGCATGAAAATATGAAATATGTAAGTGTGAAGTACAAATGTGTAGGTCATTATTATTATCGACTCTTATTCACTTTAGAATTTCGACAAATTGGAGTTGCCAGTCGACGTTCACTTATACGGTGAATTTTTTGGAGACCTATGTCAACTACCCTGTATACCCTCGTGGCAAACATCGCAAATGTTTCGTCATAGAAAATTTTACCAGACTAGTTTGCCTTTGTGCTGGCCTCTGGAAAACAAGATGTCTGCAGAATATGCAGAAAAGGTCTATTCCTATTGGTTTACATGCGAATAAAATGGGTGACATCTCATCAGATGTAGTTTATAGTTACGCCTGATGCCTACTTTCGATATGTGGGTAGATATCACACAGACACACAGAAGTCTGACTGTGGTCAGGTGCCACTGAATTCGAGTGGGTTACTGAGACCATTGTGCTTCAGTTCAATTAAAGCATTCTAATTGCCCGTCGCTATACTTCACTGCAGCCTTTGTGTCACCTTCTATTTTGGGTGCCGTTTGCAATAAAATAAAATCGAGAAAATTGCGAAGTCGATATATAGTGACCAAGTTTCTCGGTCACTTCATAACGAGCAATCGTTAGACTCTACCTGTACCATTTTAGGCAGCGGCGTAGCAATTAAGGAAATTTTTCATTGGGGGGGGGGGGGGTGCCAAAATGTGTGTTGGGTGGGGGACATCCATTTGGGCTCCCAGTGGGGGGGGGGGGGGGCGACGAGCTTTCAAAGGGGAGGCGGATGCCCCTACCACGCCGCTGCATTTAGGTCCAATGTTACATTACACTCAAGAGAAGGGTGTCAGGATAAAAAGACCGGTTATGAAGCCGTACATGCAACAATTTACCTCTGGGAGCCCTTATCATCTGTGTACTTCCTTACTATCAGTAACTCTTACAGCACTCGATATGGATAGAGGAATTACATTTGCAACTTGGCATAATGGATAAATACTAACTAAGAAGTAATATCGTAACCAATATTCATCTGTGCATGGATGAACCTATAGAAAATCATTCAGGATTCAGTTGAACAGACTTTGTGACGATGTCTTGATAAGACATAAGCGAAACCACTTTATGACAATCACAGCTCGACTGAAACCCGTGTGTAAAGACAAAAAAGAGAAACAATTTATAATTTAGACCATAATCCTATCTAAATTTCCCCCAGTTGTATAACGACTATAATTATTATGTCAAAATCGTACAGGGTATGTGGTTTCAATGGTAGCACGACAGCAATCAGATACTATCCAGGGAGTCTTCATGAACAAAATAATGTGCAAACAAAGTGACTCTGTGGCCAAGGAAATAAGCGCTGCCAAGTCATTGTTTAGGGGCGTTGGCCGCCCCCTCCCCATAAAACTCAAACCCTTTGAACGTGACCTTCCCTGTGCTCGCAATGCCTTTTAGATTTAGAACCAAACAGGAAAGATCCATTCAATCTGAAATGATAGAAGTCATGTACGCAACACGTCCAATTCGTGTGATTGATTGATTGTAATCCCATGTGTTTTGAAACCGTTGATCCGCGCGCATCTTCTGGCCGTCCATCAGAGAACCAATCAGCATCGAGGGCGTTGTTGGGCAACGCACCAATAGGCTTACGCAATATAATGGCATTAGCCAATCAGCGCCAAGGAGTCGGACAAAGAGCGTGACGCGCGTTAGCTACCAAACAATTATGCATCACTGGTGCCCTGAGTCCGCTCACTCGTGCAGTATCCTAGCACGATTCATCGGTAACCCGCCGTAATTCATTATCCGTAGCCCATTTGGCGCATTCGAAGCTCATTCGCCATTATCGTCTATCGAGGAAAGGTTGAGAATTCACCATGGCTCGTACCAAGCAAACCGCCCGTAAATCCACCGGAGGAAAGGCTCCCCGTAAGCAGTTGGCCACCAAGGCCGCTCGCAAGAGCGCCCCGTCTACTGGCGGAGTCAAGAAGCCCCATCGCTACAGGCCCGGCACCGTGGCTCTCCGTGAGATCCGCCGCTACCAGAAGAGCACCGAGCTGCTGATCCGCAAGCTGCCCTTCCAGCGTCTGGTCCGTGAGATCGCTCAGGACTTCAAGACCGAGCTGCGCTTCCAGAGTGCCGCTATCGGGGCCCTGCAGGAGGCTAGCGAGGCCTACCTGGTCGGCCTCTTCGAGGACACCAACCTGTGCGCCATCCACGCCAAGCGTGTCACCATCATGCCCAAGGATATCCAGCTGGCCCGCCGCATCCGTGGAGAGCGTGCTTAGAAGAGTGACCAACCTTCTAATAAAAAAACAACCCGGCTCTTTTCAGAGCCACCACATATTCCCAAAAGAGATGAAGAAAACATGTCTGTCTGTCACCCACATTCAACGAATCTTGTTGCCAATAAATATTAGTTCAACCTGTGCTTTTCTGTGTCAATTTCGAGTCAATTTTGCACATTCTACAAGCGATAGATATACTGAAACTATGGTCTCTCAAAATAGCTTTGCGCGCATATCAAACATGGCGGCCATGTTTGGCTTTGTATGAAAATGCCGTTTGGACTGCAGTGCATACAACACGCCCAGTACGAGAATACAGCACTATTCACGTACAGCACACTACAGCCCATAGTGCCGTGCATTTTGTATGCATCATAAGCTTTCAGCATAGGGCTAATGTGCGTGTACAGGATAATGGCCTACCGTGTACTGCGCTGTGCAAGCAGCGTGCCAGTATTGGACGCGTTCATTGTGACGTGAATGACCTCAGATAATGGGTTCATAGACTTGTACAAGTCCTCCCTATGTGGGCCTTGCGAAAACTCTTCTTGCGAAATAACTTGCACAACATTTTGATAAATTGCAACCTATCACCGAAATTAAAAAGTAATAAAAACGTCGAAACTAGAAACAGGCTTGAATGAAGAGATTGGAGGGTCCGACACTTTGGATTCTAGTAGTACTATTATAAGTATAAGGACCAATCGACATCTTAATACTATAGGCAGCAGCTACATGTACAACACTTGATATTTTTCAGTAAATTTCTCGTGACAAAGAAATAATTCCCTTTCCACAATAAAATGATAAGACAATGTTGCAAAGCGCTTAGAGTAGAAATGACACATCGTAACAAAGAGGGCATGACGTTCAAATTTCAACAGGACATTTCTCAAGGATGTAAGACACTAGATAATTATTGAGACGTCTGTCAAGATGACTCCATTATGTTACTAAGGGGAACAGGAGGATTTCACGCGTCCTCGTTAATTGCTTCATCCGTCGTCACTTTGACATACTTCTTAGATGTCAACAAGCCTCACTCACATCATATAAGCCTATATATGATGTGAGAAATGTTGATAAGAAAGCGGATGAGGGGGTTAAAAAAATCCCATTCAAAACTTCAACCGTTCAAGCCTGCAGCAACCCACCTTCATTGAAACAAGCATGGAGGGAATGCTTGCGGTAAAGACAAACCGTGGAGCTATAAAAAACAGCTCCATGGATAAATAAAAGTTGATGATCCGATTCGTTCACGGCGTCTTTACTTCTAGCAACTAAGCCAGTGAAGTCCCTCCATCCACCAAGTCCCTTCATTATATATGATAGAGTGGGGGACATTATATTCTCTTGAGGGACCGAAAGGAATCGGATTGGAAAGGGCTCCGAAGTCATTGAGAAACGAGAGGGTAGAGATGTAATTCCAAGATAGATATTGGTATCTAAAATGTTAACAGAATATAGGCATACATTCCATTTGTTCTCAGGATTATACTGATGTAATCATTGATTAGATCTTATGCATTTTAGTCAGATCCTTGGTATTTTTAAAGACTTACAAGTGACTTTCATTAGTTCTTGGCAATATCTGCATTTGGAACATCAGAAACGTGAGACAACAATAAACTCATAACATAATCTAACAGACGTTATTTTTTACCCAGCAACCGGTTTGCTCCAATCATGACATTTTCTGATGAAAACGGCAACAGAACTCAAAATTGAGTTGGTCATCGTTAAATTCAATCAAACAGAAAAATGATTTACAAATTCTACCCGCAAATCTGTGAGTCAAAAAGTTACAAACTGCTAACTGACTTAAAATGACCAAATCCATAATGCAAATCTCAAAAGCGAGGGCCCGACGTTTCGATCCTGTAGTACCTTATCAAAGACAGAATGATTCATCCGAAAGAAAATGGTTCACCAATATTTTGGGAGTTCCAATTCTTACACGAAAAAGGGGTGAGTTAAATAATTTTCTTGACACAACCAAGCCGACCATACAGGGCTGGACTTCACAAAGCATTAGTATGCATCGTAACTCAACTTACGATTGGTTATTAATTGTTATACCGTGGAGGTAGGAGTAGGGCTACTCCTACCTCCATGTGATACACCGTATGGTTGCTGTGCATCCCTCATTGTCTTGCGATGGTGAAATCAACCACAACTTTGTGCTCGGTAGAGCGTGTTAGTAATGGCCCATTGCCCACCTATGATCAATTAGCAGCTTATTCATTACATTGGCTTTGGCACAACCGCGAGTTAACGACAAACAAAAACATCTGGAGGACTTTTATGTACTTCCTCTGAGGATGAGGGCGAGTCCGCTGACCTGGGACGTGTAAAGAAATACAATAGTCCGTCTCTAATTAAGTTAGGAGAGATTTATGCAGGCACCTTATACCCCAGCTAAGATCGTTCCTGACGAAAGCGTCTAAGATATGATCTACCCACGCTTCTCAATAGCGGAATCAGATATAGGGATATTAATCATCCAATTAGAAGTCCACTTTTGACAAGACAAGTAGTTTATTGGTGATGACATTCGTCTTTTGCTCATTCAGAAAGTGATCCTCCTCAACGACAAAAGGTAGGGTTCTCAGAAGGTGCTACCGGGTATAATTGAATTGTTTTTTACATTAGGGCCTCGTCAAAACTAGACACGCAGTTGAAAAAACAGCAGCTGTTGGGGCTACAATTACTGCCCGCCTCATGCGCGACTTGTTCCAGAAGACTAACCATACGCATCGGCCCTGTTAAGCCACCTATGTATGACATATGATTTCGTCCATGCTGCATGATTAGTTTCGCTTTCGGAGGAAGAGACCTCGTACTGATTGGACACATGGCATGGGAGTGTCTCATATAAACTTGAGACCGACGAGCGAGGGGAGCATTCTGTGGCTGGGGAGGACGCACGAAGCAAGGTCGGCAATCAGGACATTCTGATCCCACGAGATTTGCATTGGAGTCTTGAAAGCCCGTCTGTATCTATAACCAGGTAAGGTCGCAGCTGTTGATGCGGTTCTTTACGGGATACAGATCCAACTAATACCAATCGCACAAATTCAAACCTAAGACAAAACAATGTGGAGAGCCTTGTAAAAGACTACACTTGGGTTGAAGGATTGCATGGTTTGCAATATGGGCGGGAAAGATTCTCCACGCTCCAGTGCTCTCCGAAAAGCAATGATAATTGGAATCCAGCAGTCTCCTGACGACGGGCAGAGTACACACTGCCCGAAACGTTGAGTTACTTGATCATTTAGAGCCACACATTCAGTCTCAAAAGAGATGTGTTGCATGGTGTCACTGCAACTTGGCATTTCGCAAAGGCAAAATGACAAGAACAAACAAACAGAGTGGAAGTGGATATAGGATGCGGATGACAGAAAAAATGACAAAGGAGGAAAGCTGACAGCATAGGACGGGGAATGACAGTGTAGGAAAGGGGTATAATCTAAGATGTTTGTTAAAAAAGAAAAAATAAAAGCAATGAAAACTGACATTGACAGTTTAAATACTTTATAAAAAATAGATACGAACATTGGACTGGCCCGGGAATGGAAGCGCGATATCCGCGGTCTAACGTTCTAGTGCAAACAATAAAGACTTTCTTGGAAAACTAGTTTCGAGATAGTGATCGGAGAATTTTTGGATTTTAATCGTGAAGCTGATCTGAATATTTGTTTCCTCATTGGTTTCTTTCTATGGATTGCTCTCAGACACAATGGCGAAGATACTTTTGGTGATCGCGTGTGCACTGCTCCTGGTGATTGGGGCCAACTCATCCTGCCAGAGATTTAGAAGTAAGTGAAGTGAGTCGTGAGGAGTGATGATGAGTAGTGATGAGTTGTGAGTGGAGAGGAGGGAGTGATGAGCGGGGAGAGGAGAGGAGGGACTGATGAGTGGTGAGGAGTTATGAGGAGGGGTGAGTGGGGACTGGAGAGGGATGATGAGTGGGGAGTGTCTAGGAGTGAGTGGAGAGGAGTGAGTGGTGAGGAGTTATGAGGAGTGGTGGGTGGGAACTGGAGAGGGGTGATGAGTGGGGAGTGGCTAGGAGTGAGCGGAGAGGAGTGAGGGGTGATGCGTGGGGAGTGGCTAGGGATGAGTGGAGAGGTGAGTGGTGAGGAGTGAGGAGTGGGAGGAGGGAGTGGCGAGGAGTGAGGAGCAGAGAGGAGTGGTGAGTGGGGTGTGGAGAGGAGTGAACGGAGAGGGGTGAGTAGTGAGGAGTGGAGAGGAGGGAGTGGAGTGGAGAGGAGGGGGTAGCGAGGATTGAAGAGCAGAGGAACGGTGAGTGGGGAGTGGAGAGGAGTGAACGGAGAGGATAGTGAGAGGAGGGAGTGATGAGTGCTGACTAGTGTGTGAAAGCTGGTGAGAGTGATCTGAGCACAGAGTGACTATATAGTATTATGCCAAGTTTCGATCCTAGCGAGACCCATCTCAAAGGTCTTGCTATATTCAGTCGGAACATTTGGCCAGGCTCTTAATTTGTAATTTTGTATAATTTGTGAAGGTTAATAGTTAAACAACTTATATGCTTCTGACTGGCATCCACGCTATCTAACCGTTGAAAGATATCTAAATATTTTCGATTACAAATTCTCGAGAAAAAAAAACTCAGATTGATGCGGGCAAATGAACGAGAATTTCTTGAACCCTGTAAACCGTTATTGTAATCAACAAGAAACCCATAAGCTCAATGGATATCCATGACATCCCACATGGCCGACCTTGACCCAATCCACCGAGTTACAATCATCAGGGGCATTCGATATCATTCACACCGAATGACAAAATAATTGGCTACGCATCACTGAAATCGTCAGACATCATCCTATTACAATAATCACTTTTCTATCTGTCACATTCTGAACGGTTTCCTTCATGTTTTTCATCGTCAGCAAAATGCGACCCAGACGTGCCTGCTGCAGACCAGATGCCTGCTGCGTTTTCGACCAAATGCTACGACTGCACCTGCAACCCAGCATCCAATACCATCACCTGTTGCATGAAGTAAGACACACCACCGAGAACATGACATTTCTCGCTTTTTTAGTTACTGAGTAGGCCATAGCTTTTTTTTTTAGGGGACATCAGCCTGTATCATTGACACGAGTCAGTGACTCGGACTCACTTCGCATACGAACTACCGGTGCGTGACTGACTTGAATTAACTCTTTCCTTGCTCTATGAATTAACCCAGACCACTGACACGGGTGACATCCAAACTTGGTATCTGTCTATACGCTACGTCTGGAACAAACAAACCCAAAACAAAAGTACCTTATGGTTGAAAGTTTAGCCTACTCTAACTATGGCTTGATCACTTCGTGCCGGGGTCTCCGAAATCGGAACGCCGGTGGTGTTGCTACGCGTCGAGCCCCCCGAATCCGGGCACCATTATTGTCCAAGTTGTAAACAATTACTTTTCACTTCAGCCTTACATCCTGCCACAAAACAATTTAGCAGGAGCCACACAAATCGGTACGATTGTGGCAGGCTTGACTCCGGCGTGCACACATAATAGTGCACTCATATCGATTTATTTTACAAATATTTAGTGTTTCAAACCTCAAGAAAATTTTTTAATCCACGTGGCGGTCATGACTCATGAGCACTGAAAGTGGCCCGATACGATACAAAATGGCAACTCCCTGCCATACACGAAGTTAGGGCAGGGACGTGGCTAGGACATGGAAGACGCACGACCCATTTTGGAATAGGATCGTGAGGTGAGCTTACAAGGCTTTTTTTAATGTCAGTACTGTCTCATGACCTCTCCACAGCATCCCCATCCCCGTTGGGTACAACACAAGAAGGTGTGTCTCCACATTCGACGAGGACACCTGCCAGTTCCGCGTCACGAAAAAGAACAACCCGAGGAGAGAGTGTGCAGTCAACGCATGGACCGGTTGAAGAAAATAAAGTATTCATGACTTAAAACCCAAACAACCTTGGCTCAACATTGAATCCTGACGTTGTTCATTGATTACTAATTTCTTTGACTTTTCTTGTGATATTTACCTGGACTGGAGCTATTTTACATATTTATTTTCTTTCAATTTGAATATTTGATAGTAAGACTAGTTGATTATTTGAGAAGGCTGGGAAAACTTTGACACGAGTGGGACTTGGAGACCGCTGGTTTTACGTACCAGCTTTTACTACATGGAGATGTTGGCCTCCCCAAAATATCACAGTAAACTATTAGTCTTTGCCGGTATGGGGGCGCCAGTCAGAAGAATTTAACCAATTTTTGCCACATCTTTACAATAAATGTAAAAACAGAGTGACCCGCGATTTTGAAATGATTCTAGAATCCTCTTTTAAGAAGTAAAATTCGTCAAAACTTGGATCACCAAAGGCGTTAAGTAAAAGGATTACACTAATATTTCTTGTACTTTTATGCTTTTTTTAAAATTGCATTTGATGGGACCCATGGGAGATCACTACTGGATGGGAAGCCCAGAGTAAATACGATGATAATAATAACAACATTAACATGACTATAGGGCCTACTAAACTTGATATACAAAACAATTCTAGCAATTTTATATCCACTTGATAATTGAGCGTCAATCTTAGATCCTCCCGTTCGTAGGTTGATGTGATTTCGGATATAAAAGGCCCAATATATCAATAAGGACATTGAGACGTTTGGTGATGCACAAATAACCGCTTTGAGGAATGTGCTAAGCACGCGTGTGTATAGTTCATGCGCGCAACTTCAAAGAGGACAGGACCGATGTCTGCCGCCCTCAGCGTCTCAAAATCTCTCACTTGCAGCAGAGTTTGTTGAACTTGCATTATTTTGTAGTAAGCTTTGATGAATTGACATCTTTAGAAAAATCAACCTATATAATCATTTAAAAAACTGAATCATTAGGGGCCCCATCATGATAAAACCATACAGGACATTGTATCATTATCAGGCCTGGAGTTACTATACTTTTATACAGAGCAGGTACACAAATAGCTGAAATTCAGAGTAAAAATCTTAACAAAAAAGCTGCAGTCAGGTAAAAACATGAGTGCTCACACCCCTGCATTATGCATTATTAAAAGCTACTGTATAAACGATTGAAGTCCCATGATTTTGGACAAACTAAGTGTTTGTCACATTTCTCACAAGAATCTCATGAAGGCCTAAGCATGATCATATGTCATTTTGCTTGATTCAACTTTTTTGAAAAATGCATGCATTGCCAATGGCTTGTTTCACTCTTAAGCATTAGTCACTTGACTTTTTGATGACTTAATAAACACATAAATAAATATAGAAACTACATGTATTTTGTTAGGTTATTGTAACTACCATGTCAGGTAAAGGATATGGAAAGTGAGAAGAGTTTTAATGAACAAAACACCAAGTTATCTTGACTCTGTTGGTTATTTTTCAAAGGAATAATTGGTCTTTGTTCCTCTTATCCAATCAATTGGCAAGCTTGGCATTACATCTCTCCATCCCACTCTGTTTCCGTCCTTGTCATTAAATGTTTGCCTTTGTAAAAGATCCCTCTGAAATTGAAGGGTTGGGTTAACCATTCCGATCATTTGGAATTTCTGGAAGGTGGATACTCCATGTCTACGAAATTAAATGCTGCATCACTTTCTCAAATATTGGCATTTTGCTGTTCACTACGCTCTCAATGGGGGCGAGAGAGGCTCACCATGCGCAAAGTACCCGCACCCTGGGAAGCTTATCAAACACACATCACGTAAATACCAAAAATAAATTATTTTCTACAGACATGAATTTTAAACTAAAAACATTTAAATTTGTTCAAAAGTTCCCAGTCAGTTTTTCCTTTGTTTAACTAATAACTACAAATCAAATCAATATTTTTCATCATTCTAGTTTGAATACAGAACACTACAATCAAACTGGCCATGTATAATGTGAAATGCCCATGATCACTACAATCCTTGTTAGTTGCCTATTGTTCAGTACCGTGCAACCATGGAAATGCAAATCAAATTTACATTTGATGAGGCTGATTTATCCATTTTTATTCCACGCCTTCGATACAAACAAGTAATTCCCTCCTTGAAAAGGAATTCTCAAAGAGAAGCTTTTTACCAACATCAATCCTCCAAATATAATCAACCTGGAGATTTTTAAATAAAAATCACATCACATACCTTTGACAGCCTCACCCCTAATATTTGCCATGAGACATTGAAGATTCTGCAAAGTTTGACCACCATTGTTGACTGTGGTATTTGGAGCTTCAAATGTTAATTCCTGGTGCTCATAGAAGCAGCATGAACCTGTGAAAAAAACCCACAAATTTATAATCATCAGATGTTCACAACATAACAAAGCAGACAACAAGAATAGTTTTATATTTAATATCAATTTAACTGGTCTTATTTAAAAAAAAGTTTTATGCAACTTCGCCTAAAACAAGGCCATAAAGCCACTCAAGGTTATGGGCTGAGGGAAGAGGGAGATAGAGAGGGGGACTCAGGAAGGCTGGAGATAGGAATTGACATTCCTCTTAAAAAGGGCAAGATCGTAGGCTGGGGAAAACATGAACCAGGAAAGGAATTCCAGAGAGATGTTGAACGAGGGAGAAGCTGTTCTGATACCTCTTTGTTCTACACAAACTCAATGCAAATCTAAGTGGACAATCTAAGGCATAAATGTGTGCAATGGAATAGACTTATTATTAATAATCAGAAAGAAATTATTAAGTTTGATAATAGTCAATACCTAGACTTATCTTTCCAAACCAAAGTAAAGGACTGGTGATTCTAAATGATTACGGAAAAGAAACAAATCAAAACTTTACCTTCCAGCATATTTTAGGAACCTCTATGCTTCCATAGCCCCCTGTGTATCCTTCAGGACCATCCAAGCCACGGTACTGAAGTACAGCCCAGATCTAGGATAGTGAGAGATCCTTCCTCATAATACTGGATGTACCTAATGCACAAAGAATAGTTGATGGAGGTACATGTATGCTTTACACATAATTATGGCAAGCTATCACAAAGTTGTTGAGATCGGTATTTACATCTGCAGTGCTTCAGACTATCATGTAGGGGTAGATCTCAATTAGAATATATCGAAACAAGAAAACGCAATTTGCAGGGCAGTGTATGTGGTTGAACATTAAGGTGTCACTTGTGTCAGCTTCTCCTTCACTACATACAATTGTCCTCAGTCAGAAAGGTTTCACTTCAACTGACGTGACGGACAGTTGACCATTTAATTAATCAAATTAACATTTGCAAAGTCTCCTCCAATACAATTTGGGGTCAACAAGACAGTAGACCTCCGAGTCCAACACTATAATAATTAATGGGAAAATATAATAAAAAGAAGAATTTGAACAGGGAATTGAAGATGAATTGCAAGATTTCAGATCAAGACTCAGTCTCAAGTAAGTACTGCAGCAGTGTATGCTACACTGTAGTCTGTAGGCTAGTCAGTAGTTGGGGTACTGCAACTACACTGTGTAAGCCTACTATTAGTAGTAGTACTACTACTAGTATAGTAGTAGTATATAAGTTGCATATTGAGATACACGTATGAATTACAACCAATTAAACCAATGTAATCCTTAGTCTCTAGTATTACTATTATTAAATATTAGTATTAAACAAAATGTAGATAATCCAAATGTTTGGTCCACTCAAATCTTCATTCATGCGCCAAATTATTATCCATGTACAATATAAAACTATTGTATAATTATAAATTTTATATTTGTAATATCAAATAAAGGGCCTAGGCTAGCCTAAACTAGCAGTAGTACTACTACTACTAGTAGTACTAGTAGTAGTAGTAGTAGTAGTACTAGTACTACTATGTACTAGTACTACTACTACTACTACTACTAAGTACTAGTACTACTACTAATTTACTAGTACGAGTAGTAGTACTACTACTAGTAGTAGTAGTATAGTAAAGTAGGCGTTTTTAAATTTTTGTTTGGTTTG
Organism: Luidia sarsii; assembly: GCA_949987565.1. Taxonomy (NCBI): domain Eukaryota; kingdom Metazoa; phylum Echinodermata; class Asteroidea; order Paxillosida; family Luidiidae; genus Luidia; species Luidia sarsii. The sequence continues at coordinate 26,225,640 of OX465104.1, read as the reverse complement.
ACTTCCTTCCGTTTTATACGTTTTTATTCCTCTTTTTGACTTTTATACTCTTTTATACTCGTTAGGTCTATTCGTTAATCTGAGCTGTATAAGAAAATATGTAGAGTATCCTTCCATTGACAAATATGAACGTTTAAACTGAGCATAAATGATTTTGCTACTTACCAATTGCCAAAAGCAGACGACATTGCCTCCGCCATTTTGATGCAATGAAGTTGTTTACCCCAAATGAGCCGTGTCCGAATATTGGCTGCGGCTAGAAGTTACACGCAATCCTATGGGAACTGGCCGCAGCCGCTTGGTGACGACTCCCATTGACTCGTACGTACTTTGAAGCCGTAGCCAATGAATTCGGAGGCAGCCCTCGAAAAGGAGTGTGCGCGTTATGGGACGCCCTCAATCGGTCATTACCACAACCAAGATGGCGGCGCCCATACGCATATCACGCTTGCTCATGGTCTCACACAGAGTGTCTCGTCTTCCCAGGTTAGTGTCAGTATTCATGCGGATCTTGTGAATTCGGAGCATAGATATTCACAACGGCGTCATAAAAAGTTGTAAAAATGTGTACTTTTCCACAAATGTTGATACCTTACACATGCTTAGTTACAGGACATGATCATTCATAATCATAGTCATACTTAGTTAGTAAAACAAGTATGAAGTACAAACCAGTACTAGTAGTAGTAGTACTACTAGTACTACTACACTAGTACTAGTAGTAGTAGTAGTACTACTTAGTAGTAGTAGTACTAGTAGTAACAAGTAGTATAGTATTAGTAATAGTAATATAATACAGTCTTACACTTTAGTGATGTCTTCTAAATACAGTGTCAGGGTCCAGTACTTGAGAGTATGACTATGACGACCACAATAAATAATATAACAACATTGATTAACAACACAACAGCCACTAGGCAGTAGGCACTACTTTACTCATACTAATTACTATTACTACTAGTACTACTAGTACAAGTAGTACTAGTACTACTACTAGTAGTAGTATTACTAGACAATAGACTAGATAATCTTTGATAAATGATTTGATTTATATTTATAATATTATTACCTACGTACCCACCATAAATGTGTCACCTGGTATATTTGAAAGCTACTAAGTAATATTGTCAATTGATACTAATTTTTACTAAGTATGGTTAAATTGGAAACTCTGGTTCAATTAAAACTCTTCTCTTAATCTAATGATGAAAAAATCACCATCAGTTTTCTTTTAAAGTCTAAAATATATTTGGTTATCTCAATTAGAAGCCCAGGTGTTGTCCATGGACGGCTTGCAAGTCACAGAGGCAGTGTGGAAGCATTGCACCATTCAACCCTAGCCAGAAATTCAGAATCGCCGTCCGATGTCCTCAAACATTTTGACTGGATTTCTGAGAGCGCTCCGTGTTTCCCTGTCAGCGGTGACAAGATCACTGTACTCAATGGGCCTGTGGAATACTTTGAAACATTAAAGGTAAATACTAAATGTATGTCAACTGTCAAGTGTTCATGTCAAACAAATAAAGGGCAATCTGACTTGTGGAGATATACGTCAGTTAATGGTTGAATGCTTCTGACTGGCATCCCCACCCTGGCAAAGACTTGATGGATATAATAATCTATTTACAGATTACCCCCAAAATAAAAGGGAAAGAACACCAAACTTCTAATTGGGCATTTACTCAGAATTCTTCCTTTGAGAAAAATAGTCCTGATAGGATTGGAAAGTCTAACGAGAAAAGGCTTACAATTCATTACATCTCAACTTGCCTATCATAAGTTGTGATAGGCAGTATGGTTTCTGTGCATTGCTCATTGTCTTGCAATTGGTTGTAACGATGAGTTTTGACCACATGAGATTTGTTCTTAAAATTTAGTGGGCCTGACGTTTCGATCCTAGCAGGACCTTTCTCAAAGGCAGAGTGCCTTTGAGAAAGGTCCTGCTAGGATCGAAACGTCAGGCCCACTAAATTTTAAGATTTACATTTTGGTAATTTTAGTCAGTAAGCAGTTTGCAACATTTTTGTATATCACATGAGACTTGACCAAATACTTCCCTCAGTCTGATGTTTTGAGCCGAGTGGGACCTTTCTCAGAGGCAGAATGCTGATTACTAGGTTGTGTGTATTTCCTCCAATAGGAGCGACTGCACATGAGCAGGCAGCGCGTTGTGCTTGCTGCCCTCTATCTTGGCACTGGCTGGCAGGAGGAGGAGATTGTAAGTATTCAATTCCGTCCTCCATGATTCAACAGAAAAGTGAACAACGATTGACCCTCAAAAAGCATATTTTTGCTTTTTGTAAATGGCAGTGTGATCCCTGGAGATTTATGGAATGGTTGAATGGTTCTGACTGGCCCTCTCATCTTAGTGAAGACAGTTGACTATTTGGGAAGGCCACCGTCTTAGGGCTGGATAGCTCAGATGGTCAGAACAGAGTGAGGTAGTCCATGTCCTGAGGGGTGATGAAAGCAAGAATTTCAGGAGCAAGCATTAGAAGTCATACTGACATCCATTGTTCACTTTTAGTAAGATACCAGTCACCAAATAGTCAATCATATCACAGTGAATGAAAAAACACCTCCATAACCTTTGCCTGCTTACACAAAGTCTCCTGAAGATTAATCCTAGACTTCTCTCATCTTTTCTTTCATAGGTCAACGCACTCTATGAATCTTGTCAGAAGGGTCACCTCACGAATCCCTCTTCACCTCTCGATGTCCGAATCCTCCTGGACTGCACCCGAGGTTCCCGGGGGAGGCACAACTCCCGCACGATGCTCCTTCCTCTGCTCAGGGACTTCCCAGGAGACGTCCAGGTCTCTCTGTACCACACCCCGGACCTCAGAGGAATCTTAAAGAGATTGATTCCAGAGAGATGGAATGAAGTCATTGGATTGTCTCATCTTAAGGTTTGCATCTTCGATGATACAGTCATCATAAGTGGGTAAGTAGCTGAATTTGTGCATTCAAATTTTCTGAAAGTACACATTTTCTTTGTTCTGATTAATTTGTAGGAATTTTGTCCCCTTTGTTCACCAGAGCTAATCTGAGTGAATCCTACTTCACTAATCGTCAGGACCGCTACGTCATGCTTGAAGACTGCCCTCGTGTGGCAGACTTCTTCAGTGAGCTCGTCTCGGCAGTCAGCTCTTTCTCCTTCCAGCTGAATGCTGATGACACTTTGACCCTTGACCCAGAGGTCAACATTCACCCATTTCAAGGTAGGAGAATCAAGAGATTTCTGTTCCGATCTCATTAATCTTCTGCTTACTAAAAAATAAAGTTATACAAACTGTTTACTGACTCAAATGACTAAAAAGCAAATCGAAAAATTTAGAGGGCCCGATGTTTCGATCCTAGCAGAACCTTTTTCAGAGAGTTCCTGTTCATGGATTGAGAAAAGAACTTAGTCTCTGTAATCCTAATTTCCCTGAGAGATCTGACTTTGTTCTTGATTGTAACAGGTGATGAGAAGACATTCAAGGAGACTGCCAGGAATAGAATCCAGCGGATCTTGGATCCTTCAAGATGGAGTCAGTCTTCCAAGCACCCTACAAAGCAGAGACATAGCCATCAGCACCAAGGCCTGAAGTGCAATCACAGCGATGCCAAACAGACTCAACCCAGAAACTCAGAGAATCTCACCTCTACAGAATCATTGCAAAGGATACACGGGGATGCTACATGCTCTGCAGATGACAAAACCACATCAAACAGTTTGACAAATGACCACACACTGAAGATGAATACTGAAATGTTTCCAGACACCAAATCTGAAATGAGTGGTCAAAGTGAGAAAAGGAACCCTATGGGATCCCAGGACTGCAGTCTACATAGGACTAGTGAAATGGAGGACACTCTTGTATTTCCTCTGGTCCAGATGGGCCCATTTGGGGTCTGCATTGACCAGCAAGTGACCGGTCACATTCTGAGGTCTGGTGAGGAAGGATCGTGCTGCGTCTTGGCATCAGGGTACTTCAACTTGACCAAGGAGTATATGGATATTGTGCTGTCGTCTAAAGCTCTCTACAACATTCTGATGGCTTCACCACAGGTGGGTAACCAACTACAAAGACTCGTAATCATCTTTCCCCAGGCAGTTTAGGAACTGGCTGCCAAGTCGACCACATAATGTGGTTTCAATGCAAAATTATTTCCTGCAAAGATGTTAGTGTCCAACAGTCCTTTGCCTTTCAAAATTTGTTCAATCATTTTTGTCACCTGGAACTAGAATCTGGCAGATTTTGCAGGATTAGGTCCCAATTATAGTTACACTGCCTGGTCTCTTCGTATTTTCTACCAAGGATTTAAAGTAGCTACATGATGTCCTTTCTTTCTCTATTGTCTTCCTCTGTCTCTTTCTTCTGTTGCCAGGCCAACGGTTTCTATGGTGCCAAGGGCATCTCAGGCTATGTCCCCGCGGCATACAACTTCATTGCCAGGAACTTCCTGCGGAAAGTACAACGCCAGAGCCAGGGACAAAGAATCTTGATGTACGAGTATTACCGACAGGGCTGGACATTCCATGTCAAAGGTATGGGATGCCAAATAGGAAATCAACGCAAAGTATCAAAAGGCAAAAGTGCTTGTCGATATTGACTCAACTCTGATCAATCCATCAACATTGCATCTTTCCAAAATTTGAGGGTCTGTTGTTCCCAGAAGGGCCTGTCTCAAAGGCAGAATGACAATTATCAAAACAGATAGGAAGGCTTGTCCATCCAAGAGAAAGTCGGGCAGTGGGAAGGGAATCAAAGAAGGGAAGATCAAAGGAAAAGATCAAAGTGAGAAGTGGTGGAGCCAACACTAAAAGGATTACTTATAATAAAATAACGTTATTTACATTGCATCTTGTTCATAGGATTGTGGTACTACCTTCGCGAGCAATCACTGCCATCAATGACGTTGATTGGTTCTCCAAATTTTGGTAAGAATTTTCACAAAGTTATGATTAAGTTGGATGCCTCCAACAAAATATAACATATTTTCTAGGGTTGATGTTTGGTAGTTTTTATTGTATAATCTTGATGCTATCTTTCTCCATTTCAGGTCATAGGTCAGTGCATCGTGACCTCGAGGCACAGGTCGCGATTGTGACGAGTAATGAAAAGCTGCAAAACCAACTTTATGAGGTAAACATGAGAGTGAAGGAATATCATGTGAAGTGAATTCATCCATCCAAGACAAATTCAAACCAGTTCAAACTTCAAATTGCTGCACATGTTTCCCCTACAAATCATGACAATGAACATCATCACCATCATCATCCTACAAACTTTCTCTAACTGGTACGGTCTTGCGCCAGAGAAGCAATTTAGTCTGGTAGCAGCATCCCTTCAGTATCTGCCAAGAGGTGCTGGACATACTGCAAGTACAATGTGCGAGGCCGACCCGGTTTCCTCTTCCCATGTAGTGGAACATAATTTATAAAGTAACTTCTTTCACAAGCTCGTCATCTTTGAGGCAGAGAATATGGCCCCAAAAATTGACAAAGATCAATGTAGATGTCAATGAGCGTCTACTTCTTATTACTTATTGGCCTGACTTTCATCATAACAAGACCTTTCTTCTTTGGTCCTTTCAGTCAGTAAATAGTTTGCAACATTTGTGTAATATTTTGTTCTCATATTTTCAATTGTCCTTTAGGAGCAGCAGCGATTCTTTAGCCAATCCCAGCCAGTGACTGATGCGACCTTCAAGCAGGATGATCACCAAGTTCCACTCTGGGCCAAAATATTCACCTTTGTCACAAGGAACTTTTTCTGATTCTTGGTTGACAATGTACCACCAAAAGGGGATAGGGGCTTATGCCTTGGTTTAGAGTAGACTAGCCACCCATTCCTGTTCTGGTTGTCAGCCTTGGCTGGCTGACTACCAGCAATAGGGGAAAGAGGCTCATGCTTTGCTTCAGACTAGTCACCCAATCCCAGTTCTATTTGTCAGCCTTAGCTGGCAGTCTACCAACCAATAGGGATGGAGGCTCATGCCTTGCTTCAGACTAGTCACCCAATCCCAGTTCTATTTGTCAGCCTTAGCTGGCAGTCTACCAACCAATAGGGATGGAGGCTCATGCCTTGCTTCAGACTAGTCACCCAATCCCAGTTCTATTTGTCAGCCTTAGCTGGCAGTCTACCAACCAATAGGGATGGAGGCTTATGCCTTGCTTCAGACTAGTCACCCAATCCCAGTTCTATTTGTCAGCTGTGACTGGCAGTCTACCACCAATAGGGATGCAGGCTCATGCCTTGCTTCTGACTAGCCACCGGTCCCCATCACGGTAGCCTTGGTTGGTAATCTACCACTATAAGGGTTTGAGGCTTATACCAAGCCCTAGGCTAATTACTGGTACCTACCCTTTATTTACACTTTTAGGATATCGTCAAACATCATGACCCTAGAGGGCAGTGTGTCCTCCAAAGATAATGATGAAACATGATCTCACGAAAGCACTGCCATACATGAAGCACTAACGAGCTGCCAGAGTGGCCACACTATGTATGTCATCGATCTAAAGAACCATATATTGTGCAGAGTTGATGCTTGGCTAGCCAGAACAAACCATTAAGGTCCAGACGTGACTGTTTTGGCAACCCTTAAACTAAGACAGAGGCATAAGTACCTCCTACTTGTAGTGCTACTGCTACTAATACTGTTTCTTTATCCCCTGGTTGAGAATAAGGCAGTGAGCATCTGTCTTCATCAACACTCCATCTATCTTAGGCTGCTACCTCAGCCTCAGACCACGTTCTGTAGCCTAGTTGGTTTCTTCAACTTTCCGTTCACCCTCTGGTGCCCATGGCACACTTACTGAGCTGAGCATTGAGTGATGAGCTATGGATGAGCGTGGATGAACTATGTTTTTAAATCAGGAGAATATAATATTATGGAAAAATAAAAAAAGAAGGGAATCCTGAATGAATTCATACACTTTGTATTCGTGTGTTCTTGTTGTCATGGAGGATGAAGTAAGTTACATGGTGGAAGACGAAAGTTGGAGTTCAAGGTTCACCAAGTCCAATAATCTGACTCAAGTCTCCACCAAGACGATGCATCATGAACGACTAGGCAAGAGATTGATGTTCATACTACAATAGCAATACACCTGACCTTGCCCATGCAAAAGCCAACAAGAATGTCTACAATAAAATCTACAATAAAACCCCAACCCTTACAAACTCAATTTCGGAAAAAGGTAACTAGGTGATTCTAAATTTACGATTCACCTCTTGTGAGATCTATACAGCCATACACGTTGTCACACGTTGCATAGGCTAATGTTTGAATATAAATTGCGTGCAATAAACCCATAATTAGATACAGACACAAATCAAGCACAATAAAACCCTGTAAGTTAACATGCAGGTACTGCACATATATACACATTGACTAGGGAAAGCGACATACCCATCGAATTGATTATTTCAAAATTAAGAGAGCTTGAATTTTCAATTCCAATTCCCAGAAGCAATGATTTCAAGTCACAAGAAATGGTTACATTTTCAAGGATCTCACGTTACGTTAGCAAGTCATACCTTTACCTCTTGGAAAAGATAACGATGTAGGATTTCAGGTCATGGAATAAAGGTCACCACATAAAGATAAAAAATGTCATCATTTAGAGGGCCGGACGTTTCGATACTAGCAGGGCCTTTATCAAAGGCAGATTACTACTGGGAGATTGATTTTAAAAAGATTTAATAATGTATTCTAATGACAAAGTCACGAGATGTGACATAGATTTCGAACAAGACATTCATTGCATGTCTGTCCATGCATCTAGTCACAACCTTCGGTCGTCGTCACAGCACGCAGATAAAAGTGGTGACGAGAGCAGGTTGAGCAAATGTTATGTTAAACTGATAAAACAAATGCCACTCACCCGATCAAATATTTAAAGTGATAGCAAGATTGCCTGTCATTGATTTGCTTTCAGGAAGGGAGTGGTCGCATTTGCATGTGACATTTCGACTCGTAACTCAAATGGAAAAAAGGATACCTAAAATATATTTGTTTTACAGGATGAATGCATGCTTGTTGAGGTTGGACAAGGACATGCTAGGAACCCGAATGGACAATTTAAGGAATATGAGAGATGGAAAGCTAATAATAGATAAATATCCAAATGATTCCTAAGAAAGTTTCGACCCTCGCAGGACTTTTCTCAAAGGCAGAACTTTGCATGGATTCGTATAATCAATTGTTTATCGACCCACATTAACATTTTCTCAAATTGCGATGCTTTGTCGAATAGGTCTATTTCCGTACAGAACATTTCAAAGGAAAATCTCTTTAGCATGACGTGTGCATGATTTGATGAATATTGTAATTCAGGCCAATCCCTAAGGCCCTCGGTCTTCCTTGCGGACGAGGGGGTCTTAAGACGCGTCCCTTTGGGATAATGAGAACGTTTGCCTCAGGGATAAGCAAACGCGGAGAGCCTCTTGTGAAAATACTCGGCCCAGTCCTTGAGAATGCTCGCCAAACAACTCAAGACAGCTCCGAGCTTGCTTGAAAAGCCACCGCGGCTATCTTTAGTCCACTCCAACTCCGAGGACGGCGAGCGGAGGTTTGGACCTATTCAAAATAGGTACTAGGCCAGGGCCTACTTCTCGCCCAGCGGTGCCGCTAACTATACGGGCACAAAACACCACAATGCACTAACGGTGCTGCAACATTTGGGCCGGTTGTGTGGGTTTTTTGTCCATGAGTAAAAAGGTGTATGATTAGGAGACAATGACGAGTGACAAAGGGCCTTTTGGCGGGTGAACTGTTCGACATGACAGGTACCAGGGCTATCTGTTTGTTTGCTCTCGTCTGATTTAATGATGTTGACACATAGCCAGCCTGTGCAGGCGATGGCGCATGAATAGACAGCTACAAATAGCAACGCGACTTGGTTACTTTGTTCATAAAAGCCCGGACCTGCTAGCAATCAACTACATCTTCTATTCGCTTTAATTTGGGCACAAATGAGGGATTCCCTTCGGTCTCAATGACACGGAGGATATTTCTGGCTGGATTTGCTAGGGTCCATGAGTAAACACAAGCTAGCCACATGCGGCGCATATGACGGATAATCCCAGATTTGCTTAAGGATTTATTCCTAGGAAACGCTACAGAGCTAAGACGGATCAGCAATCTGAACAGTGCGAATCGCTGAAAGAACCTGTACATCTCGAGGACGGTCCTTGCACCTTTGCCTCTGACGACAAAGTAACTCCTCGATTTAAATGAGCAGCGACAAAAGACAGTGTGATATTTGGACGTCAAGCCCTCTACACTTCGACTGAAAAAGGGGTAAGGCTTTCTTCGATATTACGATCATAAAACAGTGTTTCAAGTAACTCAAGTAGGGAAAGGGGTGTGATGTAACGATGACTTCGTCATGGTTCTGTTCCCTTGCTCAATGATGGTCGAATGAGTCTTCGCAATAATAACTTGTTCATCTTGTCGTTTCTTGTATTGTTGTCGTCGTACCTGTAGGCATATCGACCTACTAACACCACACCACTTATGAAAACTATGAGGGAATTGGAGATTGCTAGAACAGCAGTTTTCAGTTTGATTTAAGTATACTCTCAGGACAGTATAGGTCTGAGAATAGAGCTAGGAAACAGATGATGACGATCGACATACATTTGGAAGAATCAACTCATGTATTTCTAAATGTTAGAAGATTGATGTATGGATATATATACTACAGATGACATTCGCTCATACAACATGCCAGTTGTGTCTCAATTATTTATACATGTATATTAAAAGCTCCTTAGTGTGTTGTATTTCCCCGTGGAATGAAACTGGAAAGGACAAAAAAAAATCTTAGAAGTTACAACTTTCTTTTCGGTGGCACGATGTGGGTAGATTTGTGAAAGCTTGTGGTTTTGAAAAGGTTTAAAAAAAATCCATGTCAAGGCGTTAATCTTAAACACAGTCGGAGAAAAAACTATGAGTTACGATTATGCGTATAGCTAGGAGTTGAACACCCGCATAGACCTGTCACAATATTGACCTCCTGCAATTCAAGATTCATCTTAAAGGGCATAACACATAATGCTTAACCAAAGTACTCCTCGTGGAATTGTTCTCGTGATTTGTCGACTATAGTTTACATCCGTAAGGAGCTATCAATTATGAAGGAGCTCCAAGTATCATTAATGTGCACTCACTTCTCCACATGTTTACATTATACACAGTTGGAGTTGGAGAGCGATGCTATTCGAAAACAACTTCAAGTGAAGCACCCATTCAATGATCGTTACTTTCACCTTGGAATTGTGGGACGGATTGATGGACAGTGTCCAGACGTGATTGCTGTCACAGTTGGTTTGAATCAAGCCGATGAGTGAACCCTTATAGTGGCTCTGAATGGAGGCTGGGCAACGGTACGGGCTACCATAGGATATTTATAATCGACGAAAGGACGACAGCAAAGACAACTTGGAAATGGAAAGAAACGGGTAAGCATTCATGGAACTCTGCGACCTTATTTGTTAGTTTCCCTTTCAACCTTACGCTTACGATGGGCCAACTCATAAGTGAAATATTATACTTAAAAAAGGTACACAAAGGATAACACCTTAGCATGTGCAAAGGAGTATTGTCATTACCTTGTACATTACTGAATGTTTCTTCAAGCACATGCACACAATAATACATCCAATGAGTGGCCCATTGAATATATAAAGCACATCCTCCAACTACACCAAAAGGCTCATCCATTGAGCAAAATGGTTGAAGCCTTAGACCCAGGAAAATCCACTGCAAACCCTGCAGGTACACGAATAACAATTCAATCTTGCAAAGTTAGAAGGACTTATAGTTATATACGTTTCTTTCCATCGGACCCTTCCAGTCAGAAAGGTCAAACTACAATAGAAACGCCAGTCGCTCGACTAATTTTTAGAGTTCGTGAATTTCAGGTCATTGTAACCAGTAAACGATTTGCATTTCGTTGGATGAGTTTAGTCAAACCTGACTGACATGTACATGTTCTTGGGCTCAACTACTTGGTGACTTGGATCGGGTTGGATGGCTACACAATGTAGCCACATATAACTCCTGCATGTGGAAAGACAAAAGCAAGAAGTGTTGGTAATAAAGTATTCGTAGAACATACAAAACCGCGGGTCGGAGTAGCATATATATCTGAATGTGTCCATAGCAGAAAGATTAACATGGTGATTTTCTAACCTTATGTACGTGTATTAAACTAGATTGAAAGGTTGGAACACTGGATAGCCCAGTTGGTCAGAGCGCCGATACGTGAATCCAGGGGTCTCGGGTTCAAGTCCCGGTCCGGTCTTTTTTTATTCCCAGTCACTTTTCCTTCACTTAATTTGATTGTACTTTTAATATTAACACCTGCTGATGACGTTCGAGCATTACTGCATTCCCCATGTTTTGATTTTCAAAACAAAGTTATCATAGTTGAACAATTAGTTAGACGTTAAGTTGGCTTGAAATCGGTGTACCGGTATACAAATGCAATTATATGCTAAACAAAAATGATGGAAAGACATAGGAACATAATCTGGAATGAAATTATAATGCCATAAATATATTCACGCTTCATCCAACGGTGTAGACATGTATCAAACACAGGTATACTGTCAAATGTGTGTCGAGACCTCAAAGGGAACGCTATGCATCGCATACTGCAAACATTGACTCCGTGGTTTTAATCAAAACTCAACAACCACCTCTCGAGACAGAGCAGCCCTGGCTGGGCTCTCTATCTCCCCATCCCTCTCTTTCTTCCTCTCTTTCCTCCTCTCTATCTCTCTAGTAGTTCTCCCTTTCTCCCTCTCCCTCTCCACTCATGTCTCCCTCTTCCTCCCTCTCTCCCCTCGCCATCCATTCTGTTCTCTTCCTTCCTCTTCCTTCCTCTCCCTCCCCTCTCTCCCTCTCCATCCCTTCTCTTCTCTTCCTTCTTCTCTCCCCCTATGTCTCTTTCTCCCTCTCTCTCACTCTCTCCCTCTCTTTTTCACTCTCTCCCCCTCCCCCTCTCTCTCTCCCTGTCTCTCTCACTCTCCACCTGCTTCTCAATCTTCTTCTCTCCCTCTCCACCTCCTCCATCTTCCTACCACTTCATCCCTCTCCCTAATCCTCTCTCCATCCCTCTCCCTCTCCCTCCGTCTCTCTCCATCCCTCTCCCTCTCCCTCCGTCTCTCTCCCTCCCTCTCCCTCTCTTTTCCCCCTCTCTACGTATACTGGAGGGGAGTGTTGATTCAGTGTCAAGTGACGGTCGTGCATTGTGGAGTCATGATGTCCCGTGTTAGAGGAACGTGACTCGACACTCCATAGCCCCGCAATACATCGGTGTCGACTCCCAGCAGAACTTGATCTTTCTCTCTACCACAAGGTCTCCCGGAAACTTGTAAACATCCCACAAAGCAGCCGTTGATACTACAGGGCTATTTCAAGTCGATTTCCAGGGAGGGAATTGTAGATATGGGGTCAGGTTGTGATGTGAATGAATAGTCTGTTATACTGGACAGTCGGATAATGAAGCCGGGAGGTGTATGGTTGTGCATAGACTTCCACTCCAGCTACCACTCTAGATCGGATGCTACAGTACAACACTCTAGCTTGGATGCTATAGCTAGCATCGGTACAACTATGGAGCTAGCTCCATGCTACAACTTCCCATCAATGTGAAGCCAGATCATGCCTTCAACTCGTGGTTGGCCGACAATTCATGCATTCAGTTTTCACACAGTGGTAATTTTTTTCTCTCAGTCTCACTCTAACACGTGTTTTGCCGTCTCCATCACTCAGTTTTAAATGATGTTGTAGCCTGGTCCTCAGTCATGTCAAATCGCTTGGATTATCAATGAGCGCATCGGATAACACCACACAAAGAATCACATCGTCTACCATCATCAAACTTGACTTGTGAAATTGACAAATTACGGAGGATGAAATGGATTTATATTCGTCGGAGAGCGAAAGCGATGTGAGTGTGGATGAGGAAAGGTAAGAAAGAGTTAGCAGTGTGGCATAAAAAACATGAAATTTAAGATACTAGAATCATCGGATTGTATCGCTTTGGGAAAGGTCCACGGATGATCGAAACGTGTGCATGGCACTCTAAATCTAGACAGTCTGACATTTGGATGAAGACAGACTTTTCTCAAAGGCAGAATTATCTACCTTTGAGAAAGGGCCTGCCAGGAATGAATCGTCCTGTCCTGAGCTCTTCATTTCGGTCATAAGTATAAGCATAGAGCACTATGGCATAAGTCAGCAGTTTGTAGCATGGAAATAAATGAAGGAACTGCTGCAAAAATAATGACTTTTTAGTATTTTTCGGTTAGAAAATTAAACATGCTAGCACAATGAATGAAATCGTCTTCCTGGGACGCATATTGCGGGACAGGTTGTATTATTATTAATGACATACTGTTTAAGCCATCGCAGGTTTTCCAAATTAACATAATTATACGCGGCTTCTATCATTTTCTGAGAGCGTAGGTGTGGGGTTTTATGATGTCAGCTTACTCGTTCTGAATTGGGTGTTTATACGATTCTTTTATCGGGTACATCGTGCGCAAATAGCTCCAATTAATAGGGGAAGAGGTAAATATGCAGTCCTTTTTATGAACGTGATGTAAAAATGTAGGGCCTAGTGTACCATTAACCCTGTCCGTAAGGATGGCTGAGTATTACTGGGTACTGGAGTCTATGTTGGTATTTGCTCATCGCTTGACTTCTACCTAATGTGCAGTGGTTACTATGGTGCTGAACGAGACATAACTCAAGTGCATATCGCTGCCAGCAAGATTAAACCTATCCAAAAATTGATGAAATTGTATACAATAAACGAAAAGACAATAGTTAAGCGGTTATAACTATAGTGCACTACCAATCCATCTCATTAATGCACAAGAAGAATCGATTTTTGCTCGAGAATCCGACTTTCTGAAATCATTATTTTTCGCCTACACATTTCTGGCTTATTAATCCAAGTTGAACTATTTCTGTATTGGTGATGGTGACAGAGAAATAAAAGATGACGATAGAATGAAAGACAATTCAAACGTGAAGGATAAATGGAGCGAAGCAGGGTAGATGTTTACAAAGAGGGAATTCGAAGAAATGTCGGCCTTACAAAATGAACATGAAAACTGCAGAGTGTATATAGCTGAGTAGGCCTATAATACAGTGTATAGGCCCCTACTGGTCCACACATGTCCAACATTTCAGCCGCATTTCTTCTCTTACTTTCCGCAATTCTACCTTTCAGAAAGCTCCAGTTAGGATCGACACATCAGGCCCTCCAAATGTTTGACATTCCATTTCTATGATTAAAATAAAAAAGATATTCTGATTACAGTGGAAGTAGGAATAAAACAAATCTGACGCAAATGATTAAACCATTAGTCCCTAGTGGAGGCCTTCATCCATGGCTGTAGGCCTACTTCTCCATTGGAACACGTATAGATCAGGTAAACATGGTTTGAGAACACTCAGTATACGTGCATACACCTGCATTCTAAGCACATTATTATGCATCTGCTAATTGCTGTAAACGCGTAACAAGCTTCAGTCCTTGACTCACCAAACACAATGCGATGACGTGGACACATTTCATTATTTATTCATTATGTTCCACCTCGGTGCAATTATCAGGTCTATTATCGATAAATGAGTAAAGTACGACTCTCTTATCAGGAGAAGCGGCCCGATGTATTGGCGGAAGTAATTAAACGGAGTGAAAGATAAACAAGTTGGCAGATTCATGAAGTAGTTTGTTTGTCCGGCTGCGATATCTGCAAAGGAGCTTTAGGCTACCTGCTCCTTTGAGCTCTAGGAAGGAGGAGGCAGACGATAAGGGAGCCAGATCTGCGCGGGGTGTTGCCTGCAACCTTTGTATTGTTGCGTGGAGCTTGTTGGGAGCAACAAACTAACCTGGTGGAAAAGTCTGCCTTTGTGGGGCAGCGTTTACTCGAGAGAAACTAACAAAAGGCGGAGATAGAAACCCCAAAACCTCGGTGGAGTGAACGGGTCGAGGAGTAAGCAGAAGACTGAGCAATAACCGCTCATCTTTAATGCTCAAAAACCCAACCATGACTATAGCTGTCTTGAAGTCTGGCTTTTTAAATTGGAGTTCTGATAATCAAGCCCAAAACCTTCTAATTACAATGCATCGTCTTGGGCAAATAGCGATTGCTTGACAACACGATATTCCTTTTTTTGCAAAGCACGAGAGAACATTGCCACATTTGTGGAAACATCCTGCAACTCAATAATACAGTATGCTCAAAACCCATTATACACAATCAAGACATCATTCCTCTCTAAAAAATTAAACCTTTCTTTCTGTCAGGTGACGCTTGTTTCTTTTACGGACACTTGTTTCGTCTGCCAATTGATGCGTTAATAAGACTATTTGGGTGATCGATTTGAACCAGGAATACACGCAAAGACAAAGATCTGCTCTTCAAATTCTCGCCAACACCCATACGCCATGAATTGGCTTTTTTCAGTGTGAATTAAGCCACCCCATAATTGGAATGTGTTTTCGGGGTTTTTTCATCTTGTCTATTCAGCATTGAGAAAGATGACACGGTCCGTTTCGAGGATCAGATTAAACTGCATCACTTGAAGGCGCTGATGGAGAAGTTTGCCAAGCATCAGCCCACGGACGACATGCCCCCTGACGGCTTCGTGACTCCCGGCAGAATAGTCAAGAGGGAGTCAGGGAACGTGACCGTCAAGGAGTTCAAGGAGATGATTCACAGCCTCTTCAAGACAACGGCATGGGATGCACAGATGGAAAACCTCTTTACGAAGGTGAGTGGGGAGTGGTGATGGTGAGTGGTGAGCGGTGATGGTGAGTGGTGATGGTGAGTGGTGATGACGAGGGGTGAGTGGTGATGGTGAGTGATGAGTGGTGAGTGGTGAAGGTGAGTGGTGATGGTGAGTGATGAGTGGTGAGTGGTGAAGGTGAGTGGTAAATGGTGAGTGGTGATGGTGAATGGTAATGGTGAGTGGTGAGTGGTGAAGGTTAGTGGTGATGGTGAGTGGTGAGTGGTGAAGGTGAGTGGTAAATGGTGAGTGGTGATGGTGAATGGTGATGGTGAGTGGTGAGTGGTGAAGGTTAGTGGTGATGGTGAGTGGTGATGGTGAGTGATGGGTGGTGAGTGGTGAAGGTGAGTGGTAAATGGTGAGTGGTGATGGTGAGTGGTGATGGTGAGTGGTGAGTGGTGAGTGGTGAAGGTTAGTGGTGATGGTGAGTGGTGATGGTGAGTGGGGAGAGGTGATGGTGAGTGGTGATGGTGAGTGTGGAGTGGTTAAGGTGATGAGTAGGGAGTGGTGATTGTAAGTGGTGAGTAGTTATTGGTGAGTGGTGATGGTGAGGATGTAGTATAGGTTACTGTGGTGAGAGTCACATAGACAACTCCTCAATCTTCATTCTTGATTTAACAGGTGGATACCTCAGCCGATGGTATGGTGGATTGGAATGAGTTCTGCACGTATATGCTTCTACACTATCGTGAGAATGACAACGTGAGGAGAGATATACCATTCAAGAACGAACCCCACTTTAGACATCTCACTCAGAATAAGGTAACCAGCTCATCTATCTTACAAGATAATCAACCAATTCTGTTGTGAGATTTGATCTACATGTATTTAGAAAAGCAAAGATTGCAATATATTTAGAAAATGTCACTATCTAAGGGCTGGATAGCTCAGATGGTAAGAGCGCTGGTAGGCAAAACCAGAGGTCTCGGGTTCAAGTCCTGGTCCAGTCGAAGTTTTCTTCCATTTTTCAAATTTACTGTAAATAGAAAGGTCCTGCTTGGATCGAAACGTCAGGCCCACTAAATTTTGAGATGTAAATAGTAATAGTTTCATTCTTAACAATTTTCTTATTGTTTGCAGCAAGAGATAATACAGTGTGTAATATCTCTGGAAAACCCTTCAAGATATGTCACTCTTAGTAAGGTAAGAGCATTTTAATCGAATAATGGTGAACAAATCCTCAGTACATTTGATTGAACGGTCAATTAGATAGGCCCCCTAATAGTGTCTTACATCTCGACTTAAATTAAGCCATGTCAATGTCCCCAACAACGCACTACTAAAAACTCAGAAAACAAAGATTAGATATGTATTCAATTGAAATATTTAAACAAGAAAACCTCTTTTACATTTTGATGTCTTAAGAGTATATTTATCTTTTTTGTTTGAATTAATAGTGCTGATGTATGCATTTTTCATATCAATGCCATTTGTATCACATGCTGTTTGCTGAGTATTATCTTTTTAAAGCATGTCTTAGATAAGGCATCTTAAGTCCCTCCTTCTTCCCACCTTCAGGAAGGCGTCCTGTGTATTCTAGATGCACACTATCTCCACGTTGAACGTTGCTATGAACTCAAGACTGAGTGTGAAGATCCCCGTGCCTCTAAGAGACGGTGCAAGACCTGGTACACAGACATCACCCTCATGGGCAACGCTAATAAACTAGTCATTAGCTCAACGGGCAGAGATCTCAGATTCTGGGATATATCTTGCCCTGCAACTTTCTGTGAAGACTTCCATCTGTATGGTAAGCTCAACAGATCTATGCCTGGCCAAAAATGGAAATGATTTTGTTGCTTTTGAATAATTACTCTAAGAATTATGAAAAAAAATGATCTTTTGATAATTGCTCTATTTATCGTTTGTTTAAAACGATTGTCTGACTGAATGCTTGCGATTATAAAATTAGCATTTTAAAATGTTTATCTTTCGTTCTCAGCTCTTACAGATGTTCCAGTTTGTATGGACTATTGGTATGACCCTAAGGTAAATAAAATATCTACAATCTTGAATCCTATTAAGAGTATTACAGGATGACAAGAAATAACGACGAAATACGGTTACTACGAAAAAGCTAGTATTTGAAATATAGTAAAAAAAACATCCTTATTGAAAATTATCAAGTGGAGGATAAAGTCGGTGAAGAAGATTATTTGCAAAACAATGTAGAGTGCTTGATGTTTCCTGTCTGCCTTCCTTTGAGAAACATCCATAGGATCTAAACAAAAAGTGACCCTATCAAGTGCTTGAAGTTTGCAAATCAGTAAGCAGATTGCAATATTTTTATATCAAGGTTAGTTTGAGTACTTTGTGAAGTGACCCGCTAACTTTGGGCTCATCTCAATCGTCTTTACTTTCTCTTTTCCTCTAAAGCATCCATCAGCAGAATCCCTACTGATCGTCGGTGATGATCTAGGATCTATTCACCTCTACCATTTCATCAAACCCTTGGAGAAGCTATTTGAGACTCCCTTCACAGACAAAGAAGGAGTCAAGAAAATATGGGCCCAGGTGAGCAGGGAAGGAGAAGGAATCGCCTTGATCAATTCATTGGCCAAAGCTACACATGAATCCTGGATCGTTGAAACAATGACTTTGGACTCCAGTACGGTCTGTGACCTTCAATGTGGCATTCATTGCATTAGGTCGTGTCCAAAACGGGCTTCCAGAGCTATGGCTATGGCTAACGTCTTCGCATCCCTGTGTGTTTCCAATGGAGCAAAGATCTAGCCGTAGCTCTAGACAACAGATTCGGACACGGCCTTAGTCAAAAGCAACAACATACCTGACCTTTGGCAGAGTCGAGACATATCTTGTTCTCAGGAAGTAAACGATGTGTTCTGAAAGACAATGAAATGGAATGAGACATAGAAGCCATGGTTTTGAAGTCAGTTACTTTGTACTTCAATGGGGGTTTTGGACCCAAATCGCCGTATAATTAGCACTGTATGCTCACTGCTTTGCCGAATGGTCTGCGAGCTAGTCGACTGTTTGCAGTCATCCTAAAAAAATTCTTGACCTCATTCCTCTACTTCGATCTTCTCTCCGGGCTCCTCTCTCATCTCCTCCAGGATCTGCTCAATCACAGCCGCTATGTCCGTCACACCCTACTCCCCGCAATCCACAAGGAACTAGTCCGTAAGGTCCGCTACCTCCATGACAACGACTCCATCATCTCATCCAGTGGAAGTAAGACCACATCCCTTGTCCTGATGGACACACAGAGGAAGAAGAAGACGTATACCTTCAAGATGAGTAAGGGAGTTGAGTGTTTTGACTTCAACAAAACCCTGAACGTCATCGCAACAGGAAGCATTGACCACAGCGTGCACCTGTGGAATCCGTTTGTCCAGGAGAGAGCCACAGCTTGCATGATGGGTCACATGATGACCGTGGTTGGGGTCGCCATCAACGAAGCCACTGCGCATGTCTACTCCTATGCCAAGGATGGGGTAAGTAGATGGACATTAGAATACATTCTACAGGGCCTGACGTTTCAATTCTAGCAGGTCCATTCTGAGAGGCATTCACAAAGGTCCTGCTAGGATCCAAATGTCGGGCACTCAATAATCTTGATATTTGCATTTGGGTCATTCAAATCAGTGATCAGTTTCCATCATGTTTGTTTATCACTTGACATCAAAATTGAATCAATTTCTGATATGAGTGTACTGAGCATAGGATACCTTGAAGGTTTGTGGTGACACCATGTAGCGCTTCTCTTTCAAGAAGGAGTGTGGCTCTGAAAAGAGTTAGAGCCACACTCCTTCTTGAAAGAGAAGTGCTACATAGTTTTACACTGTAAATCTTCCACTTAGCATTTCCACCATGCAGACCTATAGTCTTATCTGATACCTCCATTGGTAACTTAATTGATGCTGTTCTTCCACTGGTGACCTGATGACAGACCGCTTATGGTATCCAATGACCAATGTTTTCATCACGTGACAGATCATCAAAGTCTGGGACCTGAAGGAATACTCCTGCCTTCAGACATACCCAGTGCGATTCCCCTGTCTACAACATCTCCGCTCACCTGAGTATGGCTCCAGCTGTCTCATCCTGCATCAACGGTCACTGGTTGCCTGCTGCGGTGATTACATTAGTACGGTCAAGCTGGGCAAGATGGAGCTGTCCAATCGCAGGGTACCAGTCACTCATAAAGCGCAACTGTGTTGTGCCATCTACAACTCATTCTTTAAACAGGTATTGCTACAGTGGGATACAATTTGGAGAAATAAAAAATTGTTTATTGAAATGATTCTCAACAACAGCAAGTCTAAAAAGAATAACAAATCTAGTTCAAAGGCAATCCAAGTCATTTTGTTAGAACAATACTGTATTCCTATGATAGCTGATACACTTGGTCAGATGTTTGTCACTTTTGATATACTGTCAGATATTGGAAAATGACTTAGAGAGACGGTTTTTGTCACTGATTCTTTGAATTTCTTTAAGACTGCTAAAATCAAAATATTTCAGAGATATTTTAACACAAATAATCATTAACTCAATTAATTGATAGCCCTAACACCCCTAGAGACAAGTTTGGAAAACAGATGATATTGCTGAAGTGAAAAACGTGGTAACAAATAAAACACATTCCGTGCTTCTTACCAGATCGCCACAGCAGCCGATGATTCGACCATCACCGTCTGGGACCTGAGCTCTGGTGTGAAATCCTTCTCCATCATGGAAGCTCATAACAAGGAAGATATTACCAGCATGGTGTTCAACACAACGGGCAGGAAACTGGTATCTGGTGCACGCAATGGAACGATCAAGGTACCAGACTAAATCTGACCTCTAGTCAATCTGAGTTTTAAAACTAAGTAAAAGTTACTATAGCAACCGAGAAATGGTGCAAACCGGTTTACAAACTTTGAACAATTTCTAACATTTCTATCCCAGCAGGAATTGTCCTTCGAAAGCAATTTGCCTTTTAAGAAAGACTTGTTGGAAGCAAAACAGAATGCCCAACATTTTTATGAAAGGATTATTGTAAATGTGCTACGGTAATTTCTTTAAAAGATTGCTTTGCCAATCTCATCATTGTAAGAATACCTATAACTATCCTTATTGATCATTGAGACGCATCACTAGAAGCTAAAGCACAGACAAAGATTCATCTCCACTGGTTTCCCATACTTATTGGACTTTAGCCTCATGAGTCTCACATTATCTTCACTTTCTATTTACCAGGTTTGGAACTTCCAGAATGGACACAGCATCAACCAGTTTGAACCTGTGGCAGAGGCAGAAGTGACTGGCTTGGTCTCTCTGGGCAAAAAGAAAGGAATCTTGGCTGTGGGATGGAGTCGACAGATTGTCTTCTATGATGACAGGGATACAGATGTAAGTCATGATGACTGAAAGATTTGGATTTCAAATCAGTGCTCAGTGATTTGCACGGTGCCTGATCAAAATATTTCAGGCAGCTCGGGCAGGATTCGAACCCGCGACTCCCAAATTCTAGTATGGACGTCTTAACCACTGGACCACCGAACTGGTCGAGGTCGTGTGGTGGATTTGAATAATTTATAGTGGTGGGTACCGCGTTGCATCATAGATATGTCATGATGTTCGAGTCGAGGAGAATGTAATTCAATGAGGTTTCTCAACGATTTGGGATACAAACCATCCTAGCTAGACCTTTCTCAAAGGCAAACAGGTCTATACCTGTGAGAGAAGTCCTGCTAGGAATCGGTTTGTCAGCTACAGGTATAACGATTGTGAAACAGAGTAGCATACACAAATGTTGCAAACAGCTTACTGACTAAAATTACTGAAATGCAAATCTCAATATTTAGTGGGGCTGACGTTTCGATCCTAGCAGGACCTTTGAGAAAGGTCCTGCTAGGATCGAAACGTCAGCCCCACTAAATTTTGAGATTGTGAAACATGGCAAATAAAACTTTCACATTTCGTACCTCGAATTTGTAGTTGACTATGAAGAATTTTGTCCAGGATATTTGGTGTAGCATTCTTTAAAGAGGTGAGTGTCTTTGTGCTTTCTGCAGACATTACTGGTGAAGGCAGACACCAGTTGGAAGGGAGGTCAGATACATCAAGATGACATCCTGGCAGTGGACTACTGTCCTCCTAACCTACTAGCAACGGCCTGCTTCGATGGAGAAATCATCGTCTGGAGTGTGGAGACAGAAACCATCTTCATTCGACTGAGGAAAGGGCAGTCATGCCAAGCGTAAGCAGCAGTCATAATCAAATACCTTCCATCAAGGGGATGTTTCAAGCATTTAGGCAGGCCACTTTTCAGGAAATCAAAGATAAAAACTGACCAGGAAATGTGAAACTGAGTTACTGAATATTTGACAGACTGGCAGATTAAAATTCATATCAAAGCTCTGCTATCTGAAGCTATGAATATCTAATCATCAAATCATCACTTATTTCAGCATCAATTCATCCAAAAATATCAACTCATCGAATCAAGAAGTAGATACAACAACCTGTTGCAAACTGCTCACTAACTAAAATTGACCTGCAATACATAAATCTCAAAAGTAAGAGGGCCTGACGTTTCGATCCTAGCAAGACCTTTCTCCCTTTGACTTTGAGAAAGGTCCTGCTAGGATCAAAATTAGGCCCTCTAACTTTTGAGACTCATCTAATCAATTGTAACTCACAACTAAAATCATTTACTCCTTACTTGATTCTTTTTGAAGTGCAGTTTTCCTTTTTGTCCACTTTCAGAAGCAGACGACTCAAAGAAGCTTTCTTGTCTGCGGGGCAAACAAATGAAACCTGGACATCGATCAAGGAGGAACGGTTATCAGATAATAGATCCTCCTCAAGATTTTCTAACTACACATCCAGAGGTTCAAGACCCAATACAAGACAGCAAGGCAGACAAAGACAGCCATCCAGGTAAAAGTCTCACTGCATATAGAACCTAAGGTATCACCCAACTCGAACCTGCAAAACACCACAAAGGCATTTCTGAAGGGAAAGAGCTACGGACCAAATAGAACTTGTTTGATAACTAGAACCTTATTTGAGAAAATAAAGCCTTTTTACTTTATAAAAAATTGCCTTTGAGAAAGTTCCTTCAAGGACTGGAAAAACTAGGCCCTCTAAAATAATTTAGAGATTTCAATTTGTGTAATTTAAGTCAGTGAGCAGTTTGCAACATTTTTATATCAATTGAAAATTTGGCAAAGAAAACTTTGACTGGACTGGGACTTGAACCCGAGACCTCTGGATTAATGTACTAGTGCTCTTCCATCTGAGCTACCTAGCGCTTAGATGTTGGGCTTCCCTAATAGTCAACTAGTCTCTGTGGGGTGGGGCGTCAGTCAGAAGCAATTCAACCATTTTTGTATTACTTTAAATAAAGATTTGTTGACAAATTTCAAAGAAAAACTAGAATGGACCGGGACTTCAACCCGAAACCTTTGGTTTTGCATACCAGTGCTTTTACCATCTGACGAGCTATCCAGCCCTTAGATGGCAGCCTTCCCAAATACATGTTATCAGCTAACCTTTGCCGACGATGTTTAATGTCTCATAGGTCCTGATATAATGACTGCTTTTGGTTTCTCCTTCAAGATTTCAACAAGCACCTGTGGATAAGATTCTTTACTTGAAGAGCCGCATTCTCCACAAAGGACTGACAGAGGGCGCTGTGCTGATCTCCAGTGAGGCTGGCTACCTTCACTTCTGGTCCATCTATGGACTCTCAGACAACCATAAAGGTAATTGAAACAACAAGAGACATGTGAAGACTGTAATAGATCACAAGGCAGCTTGGTTAGGCCATGTGGTTAGGCCATGTGGTTAGGCCATGTGGTTAGGCCATGTGGTTAGGCCATGTGGTTAGGCCATGTGGTTTGGAAGCTGCTGTTGTGGATGAGGTGCCAGAGGGATGTCGTCGTTCTGTGGGGCCAACCAAATATACGTTGGGTGGACAACATCCGAGAATGGTCAGGTTGTGATACCAATGAACTGAAAGAAGCGGCACTGGAAAGGCTGGCCAGTGGTGTATAATATGAGGAGGAGACCACAGGCAAATGCCTACGTCTACTGATTGATTGAAGACTTATTGTAAGGAATGAACAATGGATGTCAGTCTGAATTGGAAGGATGTCAACTTACCAGATACGGCTTGGTATTTCTCTTCATCAAATGAAAACACCAATCTGGAGGGCCTAGTGTATTGCTTCTAGCAGCACCTAGCGAGAACAAAAACAGAGAGGAATGGCAGAGTGATTAGGACACGGATGACTGACAAAGAGTAAAGCTGTTTATATATTACTCAAATGAAAACATATTGTTGCCCTCCATTAGCCTAATATTCAATTTGGAAATCATTGAGAAACTCCTACCAATTGTCTCTATTTTGTAACTATCAAGTGTATGTTCTATGACAGCTGGATGTGTTTGTGTGAGTAAAAATTAATTTGTCAATTTTTCCTATTTTTTGTCTTGTCATTATAGGTTTCTTTTATGCCAGTAACTCCGTTACTAAGGAAGAATCGGTGCTTGCCATGACAACCAATCCAGACGATTCCATTCTCATCACAGGGGATACTATGGGCTATGTGTATGTGTGGGACATACACAAATACTGTCTGGAACCAAGCAACAGGGTGAGCGGTTAAGACAAATACCAACCAACAGACGGGTTGATATCAAATCATCATTCTAGACTAGTTTGAAAATGAGAAGGAATGAAGGAATGAATTGATTTAAATATGTGCTAAAACAGTAAAGGGTAAAGGGATGCAGTAAAGGGATCATTATTTTCTAATTAAGAATCCCATTGAAGTAACTGTGGAAACATTTTTGTAAAAGGTAGAGATCTCAAAGAGAAATGTGCATTTGGGTCAATTGAGTCAGTAATCAGTTGGCAACATGTCTGTATTAGTTTAAATGATTTTTTTTTTTCAAAACAAGCAATACATTTTTAAGAGCGTCAGCCCTTCTGCCTGTCGTCAGGAGGAAGTCTTATGGCAAGGGCAGAGTACAGGCTGTCCGCAACATTGACTTACCGGCTGTTTTCAGAGCCATATCTCCAAAGGGATGACTTCCATGCTAGGTGTCACTACAAACTTTTCCACACTCTAGGATAAAAATGGCAAAGAAAGTTAGTCCTGGATTTGAAGCCAAGACCTCTGATTTTGCTGTCCATCTGTGATATGCAGCCCTTAAATGGTGCCTTTCCAAAATAGTCAACTGTGAAGTAATGAATGCGATGTTGATTTATTTTTTCCCCAGGAAGTAACTACTAGTCCGTATCTGATCCGTTGCTGGCATGCGCATGACCTGGCAGTGGTCAGTGTGGAATATATCAGGGAGGAATATGGGATGTTTGTGCTGACTGCATCCACTGATCATACAGCCAGGCTATGGACACTGGATGGTCACTATGTCGGCACGTTTGGCCAGGTCAAGAAATGGAACTTGAGGAATTCAGACACTTATGAACATCCCAGGTAAGATGGGCGGATTTAGCACAGCCTTATCGTAGTTCAACTTAGATAGATAACCCATTGTAAATTTCAATAGGTCATATGTTTTCTGTGTATGGATGAACTTGGTAGTTGTGTTTCTGTTCTTAGGCAAGGTGGTACTCTACAACATTTATCCATTGTAATACAAAGAAGATGTAAACTGGGATTTGAACCCAAAACTTCTGGTTTTGCGTACCAGCTCTCTTACCATCTGAGCTATCCAGCCCTTAGATGGTGGCCTTCCCTAATAATCAACTAGTCTTTGCTAGGGTGGGGGCACCAGTTCGAAGCAGCACCATTTACCTCTGAGCGAGTTTGACAAAAGTTCAATCCAAAATGATGACGCTAATATTTGTCTGTGGCTCATTTCCCAACAGAACGCCCTGGAGTTATCTGGATGATGACAAACTCATCACGAAGGAAAGCCCACTGCAGGAGACAGGTAGGAGTTGAACAACTCTACATAGCAAAACGTATTTGACCGGGCCAGGACCTCTGGCTTAGTGTACTAGTGCCAAGGTCTCACATTAAAGGCAATATTTTCCAGTCCCTCAGTTTGTTTCAAGCTCAAGAGGAAAGACAGGGAAAGCAACATAAGAATGGACTTCATACTCAGTCTTGTCATTCTTCACCAATCAACAGAAGACGTCTCCGATGATGATGTCTTCCTCGAGACAGAGGAAAGTAACAACAACAGCACCAAGACATCGGAGCCCCTGATAGAAGATGCTGAAGACCAAGATGGCAAGATGCTGATGCTGACTAATACCAAGCGTGTCACCTCCCCACACCTTGAGTCAGAGAACGCCGCACCAAAGACTGACGAAGGGAGATCATCAGTAACTCTCCCCTCCATACATCAACTCCCCTCCCAGTCCAAGCAATCAATTAAGGACAGGTGTAAGCCGTCTGTGTCCATCCAAACCCCACCTCCACTCAGCGGCGGTAGTCCCCTCATCTCTAAATCCAGCATGGAATCGGAGGATGCATCCCATAGGGCCAGCACGAAACCCAGCCAGTCTTCTGCCGACTCTTCGAGTGGCTTCAACTCCTCGTCAGAGATGAGACCCAGACGGATGCACTCCATGGTGAGCCTGGATGATCGAGGAGGCTGGATGTCCAGTAGGTCAGTCACCTTGTCTAGTTTTGACTCCTACGGCAGTGAGAGGAAACAGTCTAAATCGGCGCCTGTGAGTATCAATGGAAAAGTTTGCACATCAAATTATAACCAAACAGCATCAATGATTCTTAAACTACAGTTGAAAGTATTCTTCTTGAGAGCTGAAATTTAATTCAATATAGGACCTTTATCTGAGGCAGAGTGGATTAAAAAAACACCCAAAATGTAGCAAGAAAGATTTCTTCACCGAATCTTTCCTCAATGAAACTAGGTAAATGTTCTAACATTCCTTATATGAGGAAGGACAATCATTATCCCTAGTCTCGAGGGAGTAAAGCTTGTCAAATATATCAATGTATGAAACTTTTCTTTAGTTTCAATGTAACATTCTTTTAGAATGAAAAGGTCCTTGAGAGTTCAGACCAATGAATCTATTCTCGTGTACATGTATTCTCTTCCTGCTAGAGCTTACTGGGTCGGCAGGTGGATCGAGACTTTGCCAGGATTACTCACAGTCGTCAGGAGCGTAGACAGCGCTATGGAGGCATTGATATGAAAGCCACGCAGCGATTTGGCAAGCTGTGCTCACCCTTCCAAGCCTTGACAACTCTGGTAAGTCAACTGCTTCATGGGAAAGACAGATAGAGAGAGATGGCAATAGAAAGATAGAGAGATAGAGATATAGAGAGAGATGGAGAAAGAGTTATATAGAGGGATAGAGAGAAAGATATAGAGAGACTAGAGGGAGAGGGAGAGGGAGAGGGAGAGAAAGATAGAGATAGAGAGAGAGATGGCGATAGAGAGATAGAGGGAGATATAGAACGATAGAGAGAGGGAGATATAGAGAGATACATGTAGAGAGATAGAAAGAGAGAGATAAAGAGAGATGGAGAAAGAGAGAAAGATATAGAGAGACAGAGGGAGAGGGAGAGGGAGAAAAAGATAGAGATAGAGAGAGTGAGAGAGAGGTAGGTAGATAGATCGATAGATACATAGATACATAGAGATAGCGAGAGAGGGAGTGAGAGAGAAAGATAGGGAGAGAGACAGAGAGAGGGAAAAGGTGGAGAGATTAATTTATGGATAACCCCAAAAATTATAGATCAAGATAGCCAATAGAGCCTGACATGTTTATCTCAATACTGCACAGGAAGTTCCAGAATATTCACATTAGGCTTGATCATTTTGAGATCAGTCTTGTCAGCAAGGCTGTATTCATTGCATTGGGTGGGTACTAAAGATGATTCAAGCAAAAGACTCCAAACTCCTGACCTTTTGTCTTTGCAGAAGACAGACGAGGTCCTCTTCCCTGCTAGTCTGCCCATGACTCCACGCATGCTCACTCAAGGCCTGGCCTGTCACAATGAAGCAGAGCTCCGTAACCTGTCCATCAGTCCTGTGCAAGGAGAAACTTATCGAAGAGGGTCCCTGGACCAAGGGACAGCTATGTCACCCCTGCCATCTATCAAGCCATCTTCATGGTCATGAGTCACACCCAGAAATGACAAGTCACCCCTGCCATCTATCAAGCCATCTTCATGGTCATGAGTCACACCCAGAAATGACAAGTCACCCCTGCCATCTATCAAGCCATCATCATGGTACCGTACCCCTGCCATTTATCAAGCCATCGTCATGGTCCAGCTGGGACAGATAACACTGAGTCACACCCAGAAATGACAAGTCACCCCTGCCATCTATCAAGCCATCGTCATGGTCCAGCTGGGACAGATGACACTGAGTCACACCCAGATATGACATGTCACCCCTGCCATCTATCAAGTCATCGTCATGGTCCAGCTTGGACAGATGGCAATGAGTCACATCAAGCAAGAAATGACACGTCACCCTGCCATCTATCAAGTCATCGTCATGGTACCCCTGCCATCTATCAAGTCATCGTCATGGTACCCCTGCCATCTATCAAGTCATCGTCATGGTACCCCTGCCATCTATCAAGCCATCATCATGGTACCGTACCCCTGCCATTTATCAAGTCATCGTCATGGTCCAGCTGGGACAGATAACACTGAGTCACACCCAGAAATGACATGTCACCCCTGCCATCTATCAAGCCATTGCCATGGTACCGTACCCCTGCCATTTATCAAGTCATCGTCATGGTCCTGCTGGGACAGATGACACTGAGTCACACCCAGATATGACATGTCACCCCTGCTTTCTGTCAAGCCATCGTCATCATGGTACCCGTTATCTATCAAGCCATTCTCATGGTACAGATGACAATGAGTAACACTCACTCTGAACTGATAGGACTACAGATGTTCATGTGACTTCTTACCTGCTTGCAAGACAGTGATGTACCCCTCCCCTTCCCTCCAACATGACCCTAACCTTAAGATGTCTTTCAATGATATTTTACAATAACATAGTATGATTACACATTCCTAAAACAAAGTTAATAAAAATAGCCTGTTGCAAACTGCTCACTGACTAAAATAACCTGCAGTGCATAAAGTTGGAGGGCCTGACGTTTCGACCCTAGCAGGACCTTTCTCAAAGGCACCTATACAACAATCTCAAAAGTTGGAGGGCCTGACGTTTTGATCCTAGCAGGACCTTTCTCAAAGGCACCTATACATAAATCTCAAAAGTTAGAGGCCCTGACGTTGTGATCCTAGCAGGACCTTTCTCAAAGGCAAAGTTCACAAAGTTTGTGTCTTTAAATTCACTTAGAGTAATATACAAAGATGTTGCAAACTGCTTACGATACTGACTAAATTTACACAAATGCAAATCTCAAAATTTCGTGAGCCTGACGTTTAAATCCTACCAGGACCTTTCTCAAATAAATTGAATGTTCAATGCCTTTCCTATTCACAATACTAAGAATAGAATGTGCCATTGGAAAAGATTCACACCTTTGTACTGACTAGCCTGAGTAAACTATGCCAACTAATCTAAAAATGCAACTCTTCTAATAACATCCTAAACTCCTTGATATTTGTAAACTACTTATACAATATTATAAATTCTAAATTTGTTTTGTACATTTGTTTAAGTTAATAAATTATAATTATGTGAAATGCTCATTTCCTGTTCTTGTATGATTGGGGAGGGTTTTCTGTCTTAATTAAATCTGAAACCTTTAAAATAAATTATGTGGATCACTTGTTGTTGCTGACTTACATTTACAAGACTACAGCTAAAAAGAGAAAAACAGTTTTGAAAAAACAATACAGAAAATATTTAAGTTGAAGAAAACAATAAAAAACAAAACTTTTACGAAACGAAACCATTTTACTTATTTGAATTTCAGTATTATTATTCTGCAGGATTAAAAAACAACAAAACAATAAAAACTACACTAAGTGGACATTGTATGAGGAGAAGCAACAGAAATGTAATTGGTAGTCAAGCATTTTGGGAAGTTTTAGTTTTGGCAGTCTTCACATTGTTGACCTTGGTAAAGGATAGCAATGGAAGGCAAGTGGAATGTACCCCAGCACTTGGCATTTCTGCTCCCTCATGAAAGACCAAAACATCTGAAAATAGACCACGGAATATTCGCCTCGTGTTAAGAGACCTTTCCATCCACAGAGACAAACATAAATTAGGAGACGGCAAAGATATTAAATACTTGGAATCATTGCCCAGTCCTGCTGTAATCAAACATGCTTTTGAAGGCCCTATACAACATTGGTAAAGGTCAAAAGATTGCCACAGTATGTGTGTTAAACCATAAAACATTCAAAAAAATCTTCCCAATGTTGTATTGACCCTTTGACATTCATACTGGCATAAAATAAACGCAAAATGTTTTACAAAATGTAGTAACAATGATAGTAAAATAACATGTCAACTTCAGTGAGTCTAAGAAATCAACATGATCACATTAAAAGCAGGAGTATTTCTATAAAGTATTTTTTTTTCTGAAAATATGAGTACATTTTTCATATCCACTTCAAGAGAGAACATGAATAAGTGCTTGAATTGTATCGTCCGAAATCCTCTTCTAAACTTGTGAATAATAAAACCCAAAGATTTGTCAAAGAATGTTTCATACACAATGGGTTTGGTATTATAGTAAATTCCCTAAACAATGGAATAACAAATTGATAAATGAATACAAAAAATGGTCACAATCTTCCACACTATGAATAAAACACGAATATGATGACCAAATAAAACAGAAAAAAAATACATCAATTTAAACGAAAGAGAAGAGTACACTTAACAAAACATACACCAATTATCTGATTATATAATCATACGTTCAACGCAAATGGTACAATAAATTGCTAAAATATATAAAACAGGAATTGTGCTACAATAGTACTTTTCTTTGATATTTCATTTTTTTTATACAAAAACTGCTTTTCGAATTCAGCACAAAAAATATACTTTAGCAGCCAAAACGTGCATCGTATAATAAAGTTTGATTTGAAAGCTTGATAAAGTTTTAAAAAATGCATCGTCATGGTTACTTTTGATGAAGAAAATGTATCGATAGCAGTTTTCGTAACATACTCTAAATTTACTTGTCATACTCAATCAGTAGTGTCCATGTGCGGGTACATGTAGATGAAATACAGATGTCATTTTACCCAAACCTACCTCCACTAACTCCTTGGGAATCAGTGATGAAAGTCAATGCTAGTCATCTATGATTTCTCCGGTTTTGCTGTGATCATTAGAAACCATTTGCATTTAACAACAAGCTCATCCTCCTCAACTAATTTGCTCCACTTTACAATTGGCAATATTCTTATCTGAGTTCCATGACTGACTTTAGTAATATCTGTATGAAAAGAGGACTTTAAACAAGTCAGGAAACATGAAAGTAGAACCTGTTTGTTTCAACAAACTTCTTTACTTTGTTGATATAAAACTAAATATGTACAGTATTTTTTTTTCTTAACTTACTGGACATTTTCTATTAAGCGGTTTGCAGAAGTATTACAATTATTTGAAAAGATGCAAGTATAGGGCAAATTAATCCCGATGTTCAAACACCAAGTGATAATTTGATAGCTTTATCTATAATCTGCGTCATAACGGGCTCCAAAGGAAACTGAGTTATTCATGTATTGAGCATCTTCCTCTGGCACTGCCGAGGTTTCCAAAAAAGAAGAAGAAATCAGGCCTTGCCAAACTTGGGCTCGAGAAGTGTCTGACTGCGTCCCCAAATGCAGCAGAGGAGGACAAAGAAGATGAGGATGAGGAATGCTAGGGAGACCATGATGGCAATCCACATAGGCTCTACAAGCAGCTCTCCTGACATGCGGCTATCAGGATCTACCAAGGCAGCAGGTGCTAGGAGGAAGATGAGACAACATTCAAGTATCCATCATGAGATGATCCATCTTGTATTGACCTGCCTCCACTAAAATATCTATCCTGATGCACTACAGGAAGCTGAGTATCAGACAGAATCCTCACTGCATGAGTTAACGGCTCTTTTCAGAGCTATACCCCATCTCAAAAGAGATGACTTACATGGTGTCACCGTAAACTTTCCCAATGCAGGAAATTATGGGCTGAACACATGACTGCATCTTCTTTCACCTTTTCTATTGACGTCGACTCATTCACCTACCGGTAGTCTATGGACGATTCATTCACCTAGTGTATGGACGATTCATTCACCTAGTGTATGGACGATTCATTCACCTAGTCTATGGACGATTCATTCACCTAGTGTATGGACGATTCATTCACCTAGTCTATGGACGATTCATTCACCTAGTCTATGGACGATTCATTCACCTAGTCTATGGACGATTCATTCACCTAGTCTATGGAGGATTCATTCACCTAGTCTATGGACGCTTGATGATCTATGATTTGAGGCTAGCCACAGGCTTGGCCATACAATTCAACCTAGAAACCCGACTTACTGACTGCTACAAGACTTGCTATTTGAAATAGTGAGAAGTAAAGCTTTCATTTGCAATGCAGGGCTTCACAAAGTTCTGCATTCAAAGAACCACTCCAACCATGGTAGTGTCAAGGACAGTCAAGAAAGAAACATGGGAATTTTCTTGGAGTAATACACAACAATAGTGCCAACTGCAAAATGCCAATCTTCAAAATGTGGCGAGCCTGATGTTTCAAACCTAGCAGGACCTTCCTAAAACAAATGCTCTCTTCCTTTGAGAAAGCTCCTGCTAGAATCAGAACATAGAGCTCCACATTTTTGCTTCGGTAGCAATCCTTGCATTCAAAAACACAGGAACCTGTACAAGATTTTCTCTCTGAATTGTCTTGATCTGTATGTTTAACTGGCACCCCTTGGATCATCCTCCAAGTCTCACTTCACCAGTGAACATCACTGCCTGAAAGTTTAGAATTGGATCTGAAAAAACTAATTTCATAGACTAGTAAGCTTTCCATACCCTTGTTGCATCCTAACTCAGCCTACCTAAGTACAAGGCTTGCAATAGACCACTGCTAGACTACTGACTTACCCACGTTACAATTCTCGCCTGAGAATCCTCCCTTGCAGATGCACCGGTATCCATTAGTCTGGTCCAAACACAAGCCTGAATTCTGACACGGGTCGGTCTTACATTCATTGATATCTAGAAAAGAGAAAATGATGCGCATTACTGAAACATGTATGAGAAGGAATGGCGGACAATGTGATTCAATGTCAGTTGGGTTTGAATTGTATTCCACATTTCTTTGCTTAGCATGAACCAAAAGTGAGGTTTGGGTAGGTAGGGTGATCCTATGAATCCTGACAGCAAATTATGGCAGCTCTATAAAATAGACTTATTGCGTGACCACTGGTTATACATGTATGCCGTCACGTGACTTATAGTTGGGTTTTTTTGCATCTCATTTGGCACAGAGCAGCGATGGAAATATATAAAGAAAAATGTGGACAATAAGAAAGTCTTCTTTGCTCATTTCCACTCCTGTTCTGCACCAAAGTCACTATAAGTCATGTGATGGCATGTATACAGTGGTCTTGCAATCGGTCTATTCGTCCCTGGTGGCTAATTATTGCCATGGTTACGCTAGGACTTACTCAGATGGCAGAATTCTCCCTCCCATCCATCCAGACAGGTGCAGAGGAAGGGGGCAGTGTTGGATTCAGTGCAGGAGCCCTGGAAGCAAGGGTTGTCTGCGCAGGTCGTCACCACTGCAATGCGGCACAAACCAAACCAAGCAATTACACTCAAATAACAATGACCAATGTGCTCTCTACAACCAATTAGGAATATTGAGTTCAAACCAATTCCAGTTTCAATCCCTGGTAACTCATGTCTCTGAAAGAGGAACCATTTGAGTCACTAATATCAAATTCAAACATTTCATTATCTTAAACCACACTTCTTCTTGGGATTTTAGTCCATAAACAAATCCATCACATCTTACATTAAAAGTAATCAAGAATGCTGCAAAATCTTAAACATTGAACGGCCTGGTTTTTCAATTTTAGGACCTATCTCAAAGGTCTGTCTCTGTTATCCAAAAGCTGAAATCTCAGGTTGGAGTTCTTTCAGAAACAAAGCCAAAGGCCTCCCATTTTCATGCCTGGTACTTTAAAATGGACGACAGAAATGGAGACAAAGCCGGAGCCTGAGCCGGGTTTTGGAAAAGGATCCATGCTTTTAAGCATTTCAATCCTAGTCAGTAAAATATGGTCTAGTATCCTACCTCTATCACAAGTAGCTCCAGAGAATCCTGGTGGGCATGTGCATGAAGATTGTCCATTGCCCTCTTCAATACAGCTGCCACCATTCACACAAGGATCATTATAGCATGCAATCACTATCACACAAAGAAAAGATATCAGCTCAACCAATGAAATATCCACAGCAGAGAGGGATGCAAGATGCTTGATAGTTAGACAGGTTCACGTGATGTTCATTATCATATTTTTATTTAAAGTAAAACATTGATAAAAGTCAACAGATTGCCACAGTTTGTGTGTTAAACCATTAAACATTCAAAAAAAGAAATCATGTGAAGGTTCTAGCTGAAATGGTAATCTGTTCTGTAGTGTAAGAAATAGTTTATTTCTCATGAGTAATAAACTATTTGTTAATGTTTGAGTGAAGATTTCTAGAGAAGTACAGCACCCCAGACGGTAAGATTTCAACATGAGGATTCTATCATGATCATCTACAAACTGTGTAAATTAGAAGGAAATCTGTGGACATTGATGTTTTCCGATCTTCCCAATGTTGTATAGGGCCTTTAAGACTACAATTGAAATGGCTGAAACAAAGAAGTGGTTGAGGAATTGAGGAGATGTTTCCCAGGAAAGATTGATTATTTCTGAGCGCTCACCTATATCGCAGAAACTGCCGGTATAACCACCCGGGCACAGGCAGCTGAAGCTTAGGAAACCCACTCGTACACAGGTGCCGATATTACAGGGCTGGAAATCACAGGGGTCTGGAGGAACTGCCAACATAAAGAGGAACATCAAGTCAAGGAAGAAGCTGTGAACGTGTCTGTATCATGACAACAAGCCGAGGAAGAAGTCACCTGTGTAATATGTGACTGCCATTGGAAGCAAGAACCTCTGTTTCTTAACCTCCCTTGGTCTTATTTTTGACATCAAAGCTCCCAGAAATATACAATTGAGCAGAACACATTCTGTATAGATGTCTTTTGTACTGGAAATGTTAGCACTATTGAATGCTTATAAAAAAATAACGAGAATATCTAAAATATTGCAAACTGCTTACTGACTTAAATGCCCCAAAATTTGAGACATCATGCTTGGTTAACAAACTCCGACCTTCTCAATGTCTCAGAATATAATTCTGGATTTCAGAGTAATCTTGGTGAGTCAACTTGAGGTAAATCATCATCAGTTCCTGTGTCTTTTACTACACAAAACAGATAGATTGTACTGCTTAACCAAAAGACAACGGAAAATTATATATGTTGAAATCTACAGAATTAGATCTTAAATGGAACCAGAGACACCAGAAGTGGGAGGTAAGGACGCAGCCACTAAGCAAACATGATGACTAATCATAATTGATTGGTTTGTATGACAGGTGTATTGAATATGAAAGCGTACCAGTTTCACAATTGTCTCCACTGACACCCTGGGGACAGAGACAGATATACTGGTTGACCAAATCTGCACAGGTGCCCTCATTCATGCATGGCTGACTGCTACACTCGTTGATATCTGTCAAGAAATAACAGCAAAGATCAAGAACTGTCACTACCGATGACTACACTATGGCTAGCTGGGATCTGGGAGCGTCCAACCTTGTCTCATTTTACAACTACATGTACTTCTAATATTGGCCACTTATAAAATGTCATGTCTGTCAGAATTTATACTCCTGATGTGATTGAGATCTCTGCAGCACAGCAATGAAGGCATAATAATTGTCTGTAAACAAAGTTATATGAAGTAAATACAAACAACTGTTGCAAACTGCTAACGGACTAATATTACCTGCAATACATCAATCTCAAAAGTTAGAGGGCCCGACATTTCGATCCTAGCAGGAGCTTTCTCAAAGACTTTGGAAATGTCATGCCCTCAACACAAATTTTTGTAGAGGTAAGTTTGAAGCCGAGATTATGAGAACGGTCAGCTTCCCCAGGAGTGCTGTGAGCGTGGAATGTGTCAGAGTTGGATTCTAACAGAACAAAGTCATCAAGTTGATTTGTAGTAGGGGTGTATTAAGACCTGGATGTTGCCACACTGTGAAGAGTGTGGAATGTGAGGAGAATGGTCTTGAAGACCTGTCCATGAACAGGGAGTCAGTGTAGTGTCCTTTATGCCAATAAGTAGGAAAATATCTTGCGTCAAAAGTGAAAATCAGCTGACGAACATATATGCTGACTAACTGAAAATACAGGTTGAGTTCTTGAGTCATTTTTTCTAAAACAGAGAATCTTCTCCCAAACCCAGCGTAGTGGTTTCCTGGTTTCATGCCTTGTACAGTGGGACGTCGCTATAACAAACACCCCTGGATCCATGAAATTTATTCGCTATAGTGGTTGTTTGTTATAGCAGTTGCGGCCACATATTATAAAAACACAAATCGAGAGCCAAAGGGCATGCTCGTTATAGCCGAATGTTCGGTATATCGATGTTCTTTATAGCGACGTTCCACTTTACTTGAAAATGGATGAAAGTATAGGAGACAAAGCCAGAGCCGAAGCCTAAGCCTGCCCTTGGACTAAGACCACTCACCAGTCTCACACAATAACCCTGTAAATCCTGACAGGCACTGGCAGAAGTACTGATTGTTCGTATTAGAACAGGTGCCTCCGTTCTGACAGGGGTTACTGGACTCACAAGGGTCCTCAGCCACTGTGATGGGTAAAACAATGGCAGGGAGGCATTAGTAGATGGAAGAAGATATCCACTGAATACCTCAGTCAGAAAATCACTGTTGCAAAGCACAAATGAGGATACACTGATGACAACAATGCTAACTGTAACTATGGCTTCAACATCATGTTATATCTATGATGTAACTATGGCACTACCAAAATATATGCAGCACCTTCTGATATGCCCTATTCTCAAGGAACAATGTTGCCAGGATGATCTGATGGCAGCATACCAAAAGGTATACCAAAAATGGCATTTGAGAGGAGGATGGCAGACACCAAAGAAGAAGCAGCAATCCTTCTAGATGTCCAAGCCATGAGAGTAAATAATCAGGAGACACAACATCCACAGCTTGTCCTGGCTTAGACTAAACAGACAACATCATTTCAGTGACCAAGTGATTCTCATAGCAGAATTTGTATGTTTCGGGTGCTTGGAGCAATATTCTACACGGGTATCAAATCTAATGGTTCTAGTTCACTTGAACTGCAAGTGCGCACTGCAATGCAAGAAATCAGTCTATTCATCCCTTCCTTGCACACACCAGAGAGGGCGCTATTGCGTAGTCTACCAATACCCACCTATTATACAGAACTGCCCCTGGAAGCCCAAAGGACATGTGCATGTGTAAGCTGTTCCACTTGGCTGACACTGTCCCCCATTCTCACACTGCTGATATGTGCACGGATCCACACCTTGGAACAAATACAAATACAAATACATTTGGTAGACGGTTAGTGGTGCATGGCAGACGAACAGGGACAAGGCTGGTTACATCACAGATATCACTAACACTTTGGGGAAGTCAAGAACAGCTTGCGGAGAAATCATCTGAATAGCAGTCTCCTGATGATGGGCAGAGCACACACTGCCCGCACGATGAGTTACAGACTCTTCTTAGAGCCACATACATTCTGATACTTATTCTGATATCATACACATGATGTCAGCGCTAACATTCTCATCAGTCCCCTGCTGACGGACAGATCGCACACTGCCTGAGACACTGAGTTAATACCAGCACTGAATATTTATACACGGCATCACCGCAAACATTCCAAATAAGACATCATCTACATTAAATCTGCCTTTTCTAGAAGGACCTTCCTCAAGAGGGCCAAAGATCTGACTTGCTAACATCAACATGATCAGGATGCCATTTTACTTTGGACAAAAAAAAACCAACCCATACTGAAGGTTGAAACACTTTTATCTGAGATTTTTTGTTAGTTATTAAAAGGCATGTGTTTGCGGTGACACCATGTAGCACTTTTCTTTCAAATGCCAAATGCCCGCGGCCTTCTTGAGCCTTGAGCCTGTGCATGGAATTCCTGTCTGTCTCACCTGGTTCCAGGGCAAGCTCGCAGTTATCGCCATGCCAACCAAAGGCACAGTAGCACTTGTAGTCTAGCAGCTGGTTGCCCACCGTTTCCACACACGTGGATCCATGGAGACAGGGCTCACCACGGCAACCAACTACACAACAAAGGTGGAGACTACATTAGTGCATGCAAACTCCCTCTGTATCCATAGCAACATCAATAGGAATCATCTCAAGAACTGCTAGACAACTGAAGACTGCTCATACACTCAAAAGATAAAAATGGCAAAGAGTAATAGAGATCTAATGATATTATCCTTGCAGAGCCAAATTTCTAGGAGGGGATATGAAAATATTCCTGCTTTGATCAAACGATCTTCATGTTTGACTTGAATTGAAAAAGCTGCATCCCCTTTGTGTGATCCCTGAGCTGCTGTAGTCAGGTTTACAACAATTCGTTGTTAGCATCGGAATGAAAGCGGGGGTGTGATCCCTGGAGATATACGGCAGTTAATGGTTGAATAGCTTCTGACTGGTTCCCCCATCCCGGCAAAGACTAGTTGACAATTAGGGAAGGCCACCATCTAAGGGCTGGTTAGCTCAGATGGAAGAGCACTGGTACATTAATCCAGAGGTCTGGGGTTCAAGTCCAAGTCCAGTCAAAGTTTTCTTTGCCAATTTTTCAAAAGTTCCCAGTCAGTTTTTCCTTTGTTTGTTTCCGTTCATAAAATTCAGAGTGCCTGAAATTTCATTCTCAAAGGAAGAATTGCCTTTGAGAATGTTCCACCTATGATAGAAATGTCAGACCATCTAACTTCACAAAATGTAGAGGGCTCGCTGTTCCGATCCTAGCAGGACCATTCTCAAATACAGATTGACTAGGAGTCCTCTCACATTGTTCAGACTAATGCAAGACCTCTGCATGGGTCTACTGCCTTACCTGCCAGCACACTGTCAATGACTTCCACCCAGAATCCTCGGAATGACCGTCGGATGTCCGTGGTGAACTTAATCCACATGTTGTTGCTATCAGTGTTGAAGTTAGCCGGGACGACATCACCAGACGCCCTGACGATCAGCGACGCCTCGCTGCCAGGGTCCAAACCATTGCCCGCCTCAAACCAATCGTAATCCTCCTCCGTGCTGAAGTCACGGAAGATGAGTCTCATCTTACGGCCGACGGGAGCTGAAATCAGCCACTGACAGAAGCGCCGATTATCGTAGGCGTTGGGATAGTTAGGAGACATCAGCTCCACAGACCCTTCTGCCAGCATAGTGATGTCCCTCACACAGTTGTTTGCTGGGAGAAGAAAAAGACACCAAATACATTAGAAGCAGTCATTTGGCTTTGAAATTACTATGCAAACATATTTGTTGGTTTAGAGCATAAATGTCCAGACTGCATGTATTTAGGTGATTGGTGTTAAGGAAGATTGATTGTACCTGCTTCACATCGTAGTCCATAGAAGTCATCGGGACAGAGGCATAAAAAGGTACCAACTTGTGGCTCACAGGTTCCACCGTTGATGCAAGGATTGCTGCTACAGGCATCAGACACTGGGGGTTCAAATGAAGGCAACTTGTAAGATGTAAGGCACAAACACTACAATATACATAACTTAACCAAACCAACTCAAACCAACCTAACCAACCCAACCCAACCCAACCCAACCCAACACAACCAAACATAACCCAACCCAACCCAGCACAACCCAACCCAACCCAACCCAACCCAGCACAACTTAACCCAACCCAACCCAACCCAACCCAGCCCAGCACAACCCTACCCAACCCAACCCAACCCAACACAACCCAACATAACCCAACCCAACCCAACCCAACAATAACCCAACCCAACCCAACCCAGCACAACCCAACCCAACTCAACCCAACCCAGCACAAACCAACCCAACCCAACCCAGCACAACCCAACCCAACCCAACCCAACTCAGCCCAGCACAACCCTACCCAACCCAACCCAGCCCAGCACAACCCTAACCAACCCAACCCAACCCAACCCAACCCAACACAACCAAACATAACCCAACCCAACCCAGCACAACCCAACCCAACCCAACCCAACCCAGCACAACTTAACCCAACCCAACCCAACCCAACAATAACCCAACCCAACCCAACCCAACATAACAAAACCCAACCCAACCCAACCCAACATAACCAAACCCAACCCAACCCAACCAAACACAACCCAGCCCAACCCAACATAACCCAAACCAACCCAACCCAACCCAGCCCAGCCAAGCCAAACCCAACACAACCCAACCCAGCCCAGCCCAGCCCAGCCCAACCCAACCCAACCCAACCCAACCCAACCCAACCCAACCCAACCCAATCCAACCAAAACCAAACCAATCAAATTCCAACCAAACCCAAATCAACCCAACCCTATACTTACACAGTTCACACCTTAGACCTCCATATCCACCAGGGCATGTACACATGTATCCATTCACTAAATCCACACATGTACCTCCGTTGTTACATGGATTGCTACTGCATTCATTCACATCTACCAAAAGCAGAATGAAGATTCATCATTATAAACAACACTGAACCATATCAAAACTAACACTTACCAAATCTTTGGAATAATACAATGACTAACTGACTGATAAATAGACTGTTGGATTGATTACTGTAATTCATTGACTTCCAAACTTGACTCGTAAAATATGACAAACATACGTAAAAACAATCTGTCATAATCTGACAAGAATGTTCTGAGAAGGATCTCATTAAATTCATTATACCTGATTTCTGATATTAGAAAATTGAGTAGGGTTAGGGTTAAATCACACAGTTGTCACAGATATCTTCTTATTACAAAGGTGAGATTAACAAGGAACAGGTGCTTAAAGAAACAGAACCGAATCTCCTGAAACAGGTCAATTAGAATGCAGTCGTGACAGACGGGTATGTATGGTAGTTGGTACTGACCAAGTTCACAGAGTATACCAGTCCATCCTGGCCGGCACATACAAATGGCGACATCACCACGATTGTTACATGTGCCTCCATTCTCACAAGCCAAGGAACAACCAACGCCTAGGACAGCACAGAAAACAACATAGTGCAATACTACACACAAGGGGAATGGTGCATCTTAACAGTGCATCTTAAAAGTGCAAACCTGTGCCACAAGCAATTCCCAAGAGCAAAGAAAAAAAATGTGACTGAAGTCAGGAGTTAAGCCCAGGAATCGGTTTTAATGTACCAGCGCTCTATCATCTGAGCTATCCAGGCATCAGGTAGGGGCCTACCCAAATAGTGAACTAGTCTTTGCTGTGATGGGTGGGATAACATTTCAACAGTCATTTACCATCAACCAACAATTACAGGATAAAAGGTTAATTTCATTATCATTTGTCTTTTGGCTATGACTGCAAATAACACACAGGTCTAGGAAGAAGGTTTCAGTCAGAGGCTTATGGCTTCCAAGGCCATGGATGTGTTATTTTCAGCCATAACCGGAGAGATTCTGGCCATATACTTCCTATTAATATTTGTCAAAGTTCCAATTACGAGACGTGGTGAGTTAACAAAGGTTTGAAGAACATTTCAACAGTGCCAAGTAAATATATATGTAGGGTAGTGAACATCTCATGGGAAAAGGAAAGTGCAGGAACAAAAACAGACATTTTATAATTGAAAAAAAAAATGATTTGGAACACAAATTATAGTTAGTGTGGCTTGATCAACAACAGAGAAAATTGGTGAATTTGTCGAATCCAGCGAGTAAAAGTGCAACAAAACTTTTCCGAGGAAAAAAAATATTTGCCATGGCAATTGATAATTTCTTCATGATAAACTTGCTTCAGTCTCTGTCCAAACAAGATTGAATTATACTCTTGAAACAAATGATTGGAAGTTTAGCATCTAAGCTCTTTTCAGGGATGAAATAGGAAAGGAAGTGAGGGAGAGAGGATATGCAATGAATCTTGTTTGTGATTGCTTACCTGTGTTGCAGAATTCTCCAGTGAAGGACAAGGGACAGGTGCAGCTGAATGCATTCTCCAGATTATTACAGGTGCCTCCATTCACACAAGGATTACTGCTACACTCGTCCACATCTAATAGACAATAGCAATGGGGATTAGGCCAGTATAGGTGCTATATCATTAAGGTGTATGAAGGTGACAGGTGGACCTATGTGTAGGTTATTACAGGTGCCTCCATTCACAAGGACTACTGCTACACTCATCCACATCTAATAGACAATAGCAATGGGGATTAGGTCAATATAGGTGCTATACATAATCATTAAGGTGAATGAAGGTGATCATTCACTATAAGTTCTTCCTTTCATAAAGGTGTTCAAGGTTTACCTTGATCACAGAGTGTACCGATCCATCCAGATGCACATTGACAGGTGAAGGAGGTGCGTAGGTTAGTGCAGGTGGCCCCATTCATACAAGGGTTTCCTTCACATGCATCCACCTCTGTAATACAAACAATGTCTCAATCATTATTGCTCTTCTGGAACATCAGACAAAAAGAAAACTGAAA
The DNA here is from genome assembly GCA_949987565.1 of Luidia sarsii. Classification (NCBI taxonomy): domain Eukaryota; kingdom Metazoa; phylum Echinodermata; class Asteroidea; order Paxillosida; family Luidiidae; genus Luidia; species Luidia sarsii. The sequence goes on along the minus strand of OX465104.1, from coordinate 26,183,092 downwards.
TGCTTGAACAAATTTAAAATGACAAAATAGCCACAAGAAAAATGTTGCAAACAGCTCACCAACAAAATGCAAATGTAGACAATTAAGAGTTCTAGCATGATCTTCCTGAACAAAAATCAGCTCCTTATAAATAATGTTCAATTTCTCCCTTCAGTACAATCCGTTTAGCTTGTTGGAATGATACTACCCCGGTAGGCCGGTACCATATGCCGGGCAGTCTATGAAGACCTGGGCCAATTTGATTGAGCTGCTCAAACGTGAACATCTGCTGAGCAGCTCTGAGAGTGGGTCCCTGATATCCGTTGGATGAAATGCTAAGTTAACGTTCATTAATCTAGCAGTAGCAGGCGCTATAGCAGTTTACAGCAAGCCTTCCATAATGATCATACAAACCACCCTTATCAGGCAATTAAGTCACGGGGGAAAAGGAGATAGGAGAGTTCAATGAGGTTTTGCCCTTGCTCGATGTGCTTAACACTGAGTGCTCAGTGCTTTGCCTGATGCCTGAAATATTTCAGGCAGCTCGGGCAGGATTCGAACCAGCGACTCCTGCTTTCTAGTACGGATGTCTAGTCATCCTTTAGAGGTCAAGTCATTCATGCCATTGATCATGGTGTGTACGAGCAAGACAAATGAAATACAAGTGATGAGAGGGAGAACCAGATGACACTGGCAGGTTTGAAGACTGAAGTCAAGCAATGTGATAATGGGAAAAGTCGATTGGAAGATTATGTGGACAAGAAAGGCTTTAGGGTAGGTCATGGTTTAATTAGAATTGAAGATGTCTTGAACTGTCAAGACAGGAGAGTGATTAGGCAACACACTGACCTATTTTACACAGATCTCCCATGAAACCAGCCTGGCAGATACATAGAAACCCATTCAAGGTCTCTACACACACTGCATTGTTCCAACATGGGTCAGCGTCGCAGAAACGAACACCTTCAAGTCAGGGAAGCAAAGCATTAGTCATAGATAGATTGCATAACACTCATTCCAACAATAACAAACATTGATGAATACAGTAACACTGGGATTGAATCAACTTCTAAATTGCTTATAAAAGCAGCGAAATAATTGTCCAGCTTTTTGCAAATAAATGCTTGAGGAATTGTTCAATAGTCCCACATCCTTTCATGATTATGAATTGTACAATTAGCATAGGGCAATTTGCAAGTTGGATGGCATAATGCATTTAGAGCGCCCTCTATGAGTAATGCATGGAGTGGAATAAAATTACTTGTTATCATAAAAGAGCATTATCAAAATAGGTAGCAGTTCAAGCATAGCACAATGGGCTTGCTGAATGGATAGATATATTATGATTGGCAATGAGGGTTTACCCTTCCTAGCATCATACTTAGTACTTTGCCAGACTGCCTGCTTGGGGAAAATGAGTAGCAGGTGTATGGGTAGCAGGTGTATGGGTAGCAGGTGTATGTATTAGTAGCAGGTGTATGGGTAGCAGGTGTATGGGTAGCAGGTGTATGTATGAGTAGCAGGTGTATGGGTAGCAGGTGTTTGTATGGGTAGCAGGTGTATGGGTAGCAGGTGTATGGGTAGCAGGTGTATGGGTAGCAGGTGTATGTATGAGTAGCACTAGCAGGTGTATGGGTAGCAGGTGTATGTATGGGTAGCAGGTGTATGGGTAGCAGGTGTATGTATGAGTAGCAGGTGTATGTATGAGTAGCAGGTGTATGTATGGGTAGCAGGTGTATGTATGGGTAGCAGGTGTATGGGTAGCAGGTGTATGTATGGGTAGCAGGTGTATGGGTAGCAGGTGTATGTATGGGTAGCAGGTGTATGGGTAGCAGGTGTATGTATGGGTAGCAGGTCTATGGGTAGCAGGTGTATGTATGGGTAGCAGGTGTATGTATGGGTAGCAGGTGTATGGGTAGGAGGTGTATGTATGAGTAGCAGGGGACTTACGTGCTTGGCAGTTGAGTCCTTCCCACTCAGGAGGACACATACACTCATAATAAGACAAGAAATTCTCACACGTTCCTCCATTGATGCAAGGATTTGATTCACAGGCATCCAACTCTAAAAAAATAATGTCACAAAAATCAGTGGTCAATAATCAATAAATGGTAAATACTCAACCAATGGTAAATAATCAATCAATGGTAAATAACCAATCAATGGCAAATAGCCAATCAATGGCAAATAGCCAATCAATGGCAAATAGCCAATAAATGGTAAATACTCAATGGTAAATAATCAATCAATGGTAAATACTCAATGGTAAATACATGTACTTAATCAATAGTAAGGACTAAATCATTAAAAAAAGGTTTAACTAGGACCAAACTGCAAGTCAACCTGTTTTATGATTAAAGTAATTAAAAAGTCATTTTAATCCTAGCAGGACCTTTCTAAAAGGCAGAATGCCAGGCACTATCAATTATTAGATTTCTGTAATTCGAATAATGAGCAAGACTGTTTTTCGCACCTGTCTCACAGTTTAGTCCAGTGTAGCCCGACGGGCAATTACAAATGTAGAAACTGAAGAACTCATTGCAGGTTGCTCCATTCTGACACGGCATTGATGAGCAGGCTTTCATCTCTGCAAATAACAAGAAAAGAATTCATGACAAGAATCAGATTGTAATGACAGAAAGCAATCAGTTTTCATGATGTGAAATAAGTTTGTAGAAATGAACATGTGAAAGTCTATTTCTAGACAAAACCTGGGAAACACATCTTTACAAGAAGTTAGCATGAAGCATAGAATGTCAGACTAGCTTATTCCACCCAGCGGTTCTTTACTTCAGGTGGTAGAGCACTGGTGCTTGAAACCTGAAGCCTGGGTTTATCTCTCTGTCTTTGTCTTTTGATAACAATAGGCCTACTGTCAATTGTAACTCAAAGAGGCTTTGTCATTTGTATGACCCGTGCTCTTCCAGATTGCCGACATAAACAAAACTCCTCACCAGCTTTTCAGGCAGAAGAAAAATCAAATCATTTGGATTCCTGGCCAGTGTTTTTCTTAAGCAGATAATCAGACAAATCTCTGAGCAAACCGTGGTAACAACATGTCAAGTAGATAAGACTTGAAGGTTTGCATAGTAAGTGGAAGGTTTGCGCTGATGCCATGCAGCACTTCTCTTTCAAGGAGTGTGGCTCTGAAAAGAGCCGGTAACTCTTTTCAGAGCCACACTCCTTCTTGAAAGAGAAGCGCTACATGGTGTCACCGCAAACCTTCCACTTAACATGTAAAGTAGGGCAAGCCCTCACCAAAGTTATAATACATTACATTGTCATGGATGCAAACTAGGATCATATCTAGGATTGATTTGACTGCTCACCTGTTTCACAATTGACACCTGTCCAGCCAGGTAGACAGGTGCATGTATACTGGGTTACAAGGTTGTTGCAGGCAGCTCCATTGAGACAGGGACTGGAATCGCATGCATTTATCACTTTGGAAGAAAAAAAACCATATTAATTATGTCCAGTATTTGATCACAGTAATTTTACGTAATTTACATATGGATGTAGTTTGTAAAAACAAAAATACCTGAATCTATGCTGGTAAATAGATTAAATTTATTAGTTCAATTAGACAGGATCATCATGTAATGGTCAAGCTTTGAATGGTGGATGATTGTATTAGGTAAGAGATTTGTGGGGACACTGTGTTGATATCTTCCCTGCAGGAGGTGGTGTGGATTGAAAAAGCAATGCATGAGCGTGTCTGTGTCAGCAAGGATGCTCAGCCATCATCAGTGATTGAGAACAAGTAAAGGATGGAGAAGACTTGAAGATGAAGATTTGGAATCACAATGTAGAGGCCAATAAGATAACACTTTTGAGAATGAGTATGGCTCTAAGAATAGGTAGTGTCTTAACATTTCAGACAGTGTGTACTCTACCATTTGCTAGGAGATGGGTAGAGATGTCATATACCCTGTCTCCCAATGACAGGCAGACAACTGTCCGAAACACAGAGTTACCGGCCCTTTCCAGCACCACACTCCTTCTCAAAAGAGATGACTAAAATGGTACCAATGTAAACTTTCCATAACTAGAGGATCCTGGGCAAATTGATTGTGGATGTAATAGTTACCTTGTGTGCAGTTAACACCAGTCCATCCTGATGTGCATTCACACTGATAGGACGTGAGTAGATTGATGCATAATGCTCCATTCTGACAAGGGTTGGGCAAGCACATATCGACCTCTGCAGAGCAAAGCATGACAAGCAGACAAGGTCAGAATTGATAGCAATCTTTCCAATTCAATTAGAAAAGATTCCCAAATCACAAAAACCAATATAGGGATTAAGGTTTTGTTCAAGCAGTGTCTTTAACCACTTCATGCTGGAACAAATTGTAAATCTCAAAATTCTAAAGGACTTGCTATTTCATTTAGGAGAAGTGGGGGGGGGGGGGGCAAAATCTCAAGATGAAACCCGCGCCATGTGGTTGAGGGAAAGAGATAAAATCGGAGGAATGATGAATCATAGAAATTGTAGCCTTTAGATTATTACATGGAGTGGGTTTGTTCTGAGATTTTGCCCTTTCCAATGTCCATAGTAAACCTTGCAACTTCAGAGAAACTCCTGATTTGACGAGACTTGACTGATGAGAAACAACAAGAATAGTCACTTATATTGATCAGATTTTGGCAGACTAGGATGAAGCCTGAGGAACAGCCAGTCCCATGCAATCTCTGCTTACGATGACCTCATGATGATGTCATTACCTTGCTCACAGTTATATCCCGAATAGCCAGGTAGACATTCACACTGGTAGCTATCTGTGTTATCCATGCACGTTGCTCCATTCAAACATGGATCACTAGCACAGCCTTCATACACTGCAAGAGTAAAGAAATCACAAACAATCAATATGGCAACCCACCAGTTCCCCGAAGACAGCATCTGTATATTCAAACATGACGTAAAATCTACACGCATACGTTGATCCTTGCTTTCGCTGTTTTTGAAAAAGGCTGTGCTAGGATCAAGTATCAGGCTCTAGACACTTTTGCATGTTGGCAATATTGAAATCAGTAAGCAATTCGCAACAATTTCATACTACTTAAAGTATTGTTTTGTACATATATGATTGACAACAGTGCAGTATAAATCATATAATGTTTTATCAAAAATTAAGAGGGCCTGACATTTCAATCCTAGCAGGACCTTTCTCAAAAGCAGGATATTATTAAGTTTTATTTGAAAATCGAAAGAATAAGAGGAATTATACATCTCAAATGCAGGTTGACTGCTAACAAACAAAATGACATCTTTGCAAGCAAATAGTCCGAATGTATGGATGAATGACGTCTTTTTCAAATTGTGCAGAGATTTGGCAGGACCTGAGCTACCTACTTTCACAGTTCTCGCCCATGTAGACTGGTGGGCAGGTGCAGTTGTAGAAGTCAAAGTAATTATTGCAGGTGCCACCGTTCATACAAGGAGCTGATACACAGACATCAGGCTTGGCTGGAATGATACAGAAAGGCAAGTAGATCATTCTTAGACCCACAAATGTCAGTTCCTAAAGTATTGCAGGTCATTTTAGCCAGTGAGCAGTTTGCAACAGTTTTTGTTTTAACCTCCAAAATTTAAACACTACAAATGTCACTTTCAAAATCCTACGACCTTTGATCCTGACTTTTGGAGGCTACTAAAACAAAATCAGCTTTACATAAATCCGCTGTCGAAAATACCCCAAATTCATAAACGCCAGCAAAAAAACACAAACAACCAACTGCTCACTCTTTTGACATGAATACCTTTCACCTTTTTACCTACCTACCTTTTACTCAAAAATATTTAAGAGCAAATCTTATCTGAAATCTGAAATATAGATCCAGGACCATTCTCAAAGGCAGAACCATTCTACAAGAACATTGTGCCTTTGAGATCCTGTTGGGATTCTGTTGGGATCATAACACTGGTGGTTGATTTCATCAAACTTATTTAACTTATGACAGATCGCAGGACAATGAGCGATGCACTGAAGTCATACGGTGTACCAAAACTAATGATGGGTTATCCAACGTAAGTAGAGTTACAATGCATCCCAAGGCTTTGTGAAATCTAGCCCTGCTCTTCAACCATTGGAAGGCTGTGGGTTTACTGGGTGATGATTAATGCTCATGCACTCTGTCTTATTTTAGTGTTTTGTGAAATCCGACCCTGCCTTCCAAATCTTTGAGATTTTTATTTCACAGTCACATACTTCCATAATAAGTAAATAAGCAATTTGTAATGAATGTTTAGAATTGAGGAGATTTTGTCTTGATGTATAAGCCTCCTACCAAGCAGTGACCAGGAGGCCAATATTTCCAAAGTCTTACCTGTCTCACACATGATGCCTTGCCAACCTGACACACATTGGCATTGGAAGCCAGTCTCTGTCTCCAGACATGTAGCAGCATTCTGACATGGCTGGCTAGCACAGTACACGGCAACTAACCATCAATAAAGAAATAATAGGGAACTGTTATTGATGGGGAATGGTAACAAAAGAGATGATGGAGGATGAGAAAGAGCAGGGCAGAGAAGTACAAGGAAAAGAGGAAGGAGAAGAGGAGGAAAAGAAGGACGGAGAAAAAGAGAAGAGGGATAAGAGAAGAAAAGAAGAGAATAGAGAGGAAGGGAGAGGAGGAGTAAGAGGAGGAGGAGGAGAGGAGAAAAGGAGGAAGAGAAGGAACGGGAAAAAGAGAAGAGGGGTAAGGGGAGACAAGAAGAGAAGAGAGAGGAGGGGAGAGGAGGAGTAAGAGGAGGAGAGGAGGAGAAGAAGTTTAGGAGAAGAGAAGAGGAGACTTACTTTCACAGTCCATGCCTGTGAATTCTTGTGGGCATTGACACTGATAACTGCCAGGTACTGGTAAGGAGATACACGTTGCTCCATTCAGACACGGCTGATTGACACAGTTGTCACTCACTGTATGAAGTAATCAAGAAAACAGAACCAGTCAGCTCATTACTAGTCCACTGAATGTCAACAAGCCCTCAAGCTGAACCATTCCCAAGCCATCCGATTACCATAACAATAGGTTACATATCATAATAATAGCACATAAAACATCCACTAAACATTAAATACCGGTAGACATCCACTAAACATTCTCAAGAACTTTAATAGAAACAACTAGTTCACTAAACTTAAAGGGTTTCAAACATCTGAACAAACTGTGCAGGTCTTTCATTTCCATTGGTATGATGCATGTACCAAAAGCTTCTACCTTCTTCACAGTTGACTCCCTGGTACCCTGCAGGACACTGGCAACCATAGGCTGATCCCTGCTCAGCACACGTTCCTCCATTCTGACATGGTCGGCTCAGACACGGTATATGGACTGAAAGACCAAACACATATGAACACATCACAGAAAGAGATTAGACGATTGGATGACATGATCAAATCCATGATGTAATAGAGATTAGAAAGCGGGACCATTTTGACTGGAACCTCATCAAAGTACGGAATAGTTCAAGTGTTTGTACTTTGAACCAGAGGAAAAGGTTCCAATCCTGGTCTAGTCAAATTTAATCTTATCAAATTTCTGAAAATAATGAAAGGAAAAAAAATGGCAAAGAAAGCTTTCACTGGAACGCGATTTGAACCTGAGACCTCTGGAGTTGCGTACCAGCGCTCTGACCATCGGAGCTATCATTTGAGAAAGGTCCTGCTAGGATCTAAACCTCAGGCCCTCCTAAATGTTGAGATTTGCATTCCAGTTAATTATGCAATAAGACTTGGGTAAAGGTCAGGACTTACATTCACAGTTGATCCCCGCATATCCATCCGGGCAGGTGCAGGTGTAAAACTCAAAGAAATTGTTGCACATGGCATTCTCGGCACAGGGGGAGGAGTCACACAGATCCGGCCGGGCTGAGAGAAAAGAAAGTCCAGACCTTTTCATGAACCATCGGGACAGAGTTCAGGACAAAGCCAAGACATGCAGGGCTGAGTGTAATACCTGGCTGAGCCAACCACTGGCCGTCATGCCAACTGGATGTCTATCTCAGAACTCACACCATCCACCATCGTCCATCATCTCTGATCTTTCCAACCAGGTCTCTATTGGGAACAAACATCACTAACCACACTCCTCCAAGGTCAATGGTCAAGGGCTACGCTTCCACTAATAGCCTGATGGAAATCACGACTCAATTCAACAAGGACTTTCCATCCGTTGTAATCGAGGCTGAGAAAATAAAAGCTATCTTGGCAGCTGCAAAATATTAATGAAAATTGGGTAGTTAGTAGGAACAGGGAGGGAAATTAGAATGACAAATATCAATTGATTAATGCTGTAAATAAAAATTATTGCAAACACAGGTAAATAGAAATCTTGAACATTATGATAATAAATATATATATACCTGTATACCTTGTTAAAAATTTAAATTGAACCAAATCTTCATATCCTGTGGAGAAAGGGTTAGAGGTTGAGCTTGGATGGAATGGAATGAGTTAAAATGAGTCGTTATTTTGATGATACCCTGATGGATGGGGGAGTTAATGTTCCTGGTCAAAGTCATCATCACACTGTCACCTTCATCTCATAACCTGGAAGAAACCACACATTGACATATTACGATCAATCCAGGATTCATGCAGGATGTGCAAGAAATCCAAAGCTCAACTAATCTAGGATTTGGAACAATAGGTACTAATTTGTATGAAAAGCGGGGTTATTTGGTGGTATTACCATGATGGAAGAATTCGGTATAAATAGGGGTATTTTGGATAAAATGGGGGTGTTTGGGGTAAAATGAGGGTGTTTGGGGTAAAATGAGGGTGTTTGGGGTAAATGGGGGATATAGGGTTATTCTAAGTGATTAGGGTACATTAATTAGTGTGACTTTTTTAAGGTGTTAATAAACAAACCAGTAATGCTATACTATCTGGTTAATCAGATGACATCTAATGTCATGTCATTACAGAGATGGCAAGGGATCAGATCAGTGTGGGGAGGGGGAGGGGGAGGCAGGGGGCGGAGGTCAAAGGTCATGCAAGAGGTCGGACGTTTTTACCAGTCTGGCACAAATTCCCCTCAAAGGCTTCTGGGCACTGACAGAAGAAGCTGCCTGGGACATTGAAGCAGGTGGCCCCATTCTGGCACAGGCCAAGGGAGCAGTCAAACACAGCTACAAGGAGAAAACAAACAAAGATGAACGTCATTGAATGGTTCTAGGTAATTATCTTTAACCCATTCTGCAATGAAGTAATATGCACAAATGTTGCAAACTGCTTACTGACTGTCTCAAAAGTTTGAGGGCCTGATGTTTCGATCCTAGCAGGACCTTTCTCAAAGGCATTTGGGATCGTAAATTTTGATTAGTCAACCAATATATACTACACCCATTAGAGCATGAAATCATGTTGTCCTAATAAATTTCACTTCATTTATGGTCAAGATGCTGCTAAGAAAATATCCATTTATATGTCCAATTCAGAAACAATCTAATCCATGACCTTAAAAAGGCAGAAATATTACAAACTGCTTAATGATTAGACTGACACAAAAATAATGTACAATTTGTGAAAATGGTAAAGTTCTTGATAGTTTGATAATAATAATATATATATAAAAATTCACTGGTAACCCTAATAGAAAACAGGTCAGTAAAAAACCGACTTAGAAAATAACCGGTATCCCTGCCCCAACATTCATTGGTAACCATTCTTGATTATACCTGTTGCACACAGGGGACCAGTGAATCTGCTGTCACATAGACACCGGTATCCATTGGGTTCATTCAAGCATGTGCCTCCATTCTCACACAGTACGTTGACACAATTGTCAATTTCTATCAAATAAAGAAAATGAAATTAAAATATTACTTCAAGTGAAAAACCAACAACCTAGACAATGACAGGAATAAGACAGTTACAGTGCAACAATGATGACAACATAAGCAAGAATGATGACACACAGACAATGATGACAATGACAAAATGATATGATACAAATTACAACAATGATTGCAATGACTATAACATTAATGACAACACCGATGACACTCATGAAAATGAAAACACTTATTACAACGATGACAATGACAACACTCAGGACAACAATCACAATATTAATGATGACCCTAACACTGACAACACAGATGCCATCAATGACAATGACCACACATATGCCATCAATGACAATGACCACATAGATGCCACCAATGACAATGACAACACAAATACCATCAATGAAAATGACCACACAGATGTCATCAATGACAATGACCACACATATGCCATCAATGACAATGACCACATAGATGCCACCAATGACAATGACAACACAAATACCATCAATGAAAATGACCACACAGATGTCATCAATGACAATGACAACACAGATGCCATCAATGACTTTGGCCAACAATGACAACCATCTCCACCATCACCACCAGGTTTGAAGTGTCATCCACTTACCAGTTTCACACATCAATCCAGTATATCCAACCACACAGTTACATTGGTAGCCATTGATTAGATCCTCGCATGTAGCTCCATTCAAACAAGGTGAGCTGCCACATTCTAAGATTTCTGTATCAAAAGAAATTCAAATGAATCAGAAAATGTCTGGAAATATCACCATGTGATTTGTACTGGTTTGGGCAATGTAATCAGGACTGAACATTCAAATCACTTGATGGGTATCTTTTCTTATCATTTGAAATATATCATAGGTAGCATAGAGTCTGGTAACACATGCCAATTATAAAGTAAAGTCACAATATCAATATGTTCAGATCAAAGGAACCAGACTATTCAACTTTTGAGGTTGCTAAGCACCCAGATCATGTGACAGTGCCATGAGTGCTTTAGTCAGGGGAATTAAAGGGTAGCCAGTTAATATACATTCAAAGAAGTCAGTTGATCAGACATTCTTAACTTAAACACTAAGCAAACACACAAAGGGGAGGAAAACCTACTGGAAAAACTAGTATTAAAAAATGTGACTCAGACTTGAACAAGGTGCAGTCAAATGACTTTGATGTTTGACTGAATTAAAGATGAAGCATTATCATTACCATTGCCACACTGCAAACCAATCCATCCTGCCACACATACACACACATAGCCTGCAACAAGGTCGGTACATGTGGCCCCATTCTGACATGGATTGGTAGCACACTCATCAATGTCTGTAGAGGGAAGAACCAGGCTAGTCAGTCATGAAGAAATGTGGCAAACTGCTTGTGACTTCAGTACATAACAACCAAAAATAAACAAATTAAAAAAGAAAGAAAACAACCTTTCTTTAGGGCAGAATGCTGGTAATGTTAGGATCAATGCCAGAAACTCAGACAGACATAGTTTATGGCATCCCACCCCAGCAACAAAGTATTTGACTATTTTGGAAGGCCACTGGATAGCTCAGATGGTAAGAGGACCGGTATGCAAAACCAGAGGTCTGGAGTTCAAGCAAGTCTCCCAGTCATCAAAGTTTTTTTGTCATTGACCAAAACTTTTTAAAAACAAACAAATTAAGAAATAAAATCCAAGACCTTAGAATTTCCGCCTGGAGGGACCTCTTAGTAAAGCAAAATGAAAGTGAGAAAAATGGTTCGATTTTTGGATGTGTTGATTACCTGTTTGACAATTGACACCTGTGAATCCTGCAGCACACACACACTGATATCCATTGGACAAATCAAGACAAGTTGCTCCATTCAAACAAGGTGAACTCTGACATTCTGAAATATCTACAACAAAACAAATACCATCAGATGATTAACGAACTACCATCAAGTCCAAGAAGACACTTTATGAACAATCCAATTGCTTCTGACTGGCACCCCACCCCAGCAAACATAGTTGACTATTTGGATAGGCCACCACCTAAGGACTGGATAGCTCAGGTGGTAGAGCGCTGGTACGTTAAGCCAGAGGTCTTGGGTTCAAGTCACAGTCCTATCAAATGCTTGTTGCCTTTTTCCAAATTGTTAAAAACAAAATCCCAGTCAATTTCCTCTCAACAGAGTTGTTCAAATGTTCGACTTTAATAGTGAATATAAAAAAACAAAAAATTCATGCTTCAATCACGGTTGGAGCTTTGTGAAAGGCAGAATGAGTGAAGTGAAGTTGAAGATAATGACAGTAACCAACCTGTCTGACATGTGTTGCCTGTATAGCCAGCTGCACACTGACACTGGTAGCTGTTGACTAAATCCATACAGGTAGCTCCATTCATGCAAGGATTGCTATCACACTCGTCAAGTTCTGAAATTCAAACAGCAAACAAATCCAGCCAACTTTCAAGTCACTCCAAGCCTGTCAAGACACATGAGTTTGGAAATGAAAGAGTCATCAAGTTGTGCTCACCTAATTCACAGGTAGGTCCTGAGAATCCAGGTTGACATTGACAACGGAAAGCATTAATCAAGTCCAAGCAGACACCTCCATTCTGACAAGGTAAGCTGGCACATTCCAAGATGGCTGACAAAACAAAGACAACATGCAACCAAGTCAAACAGTCTTCCCAAGATTCAAGCAAGGATTCAAGCAAGCTTTCAACTATTTCTTCACTTTCTGAAAAGGACACAGCTCTAACAAACTAAACAGACACATACTGATCATTAGACTTGTCAAGTGAAATTTGCCTTACGAGATTCACAGAAAGTTCCTGAAAATCCTGGAGAACATTCACATCTGTAGCCAGAGGTTAGATCCACACAAACTGCTCCATTCTGACAGGAATGAGACACACAGTCATCTATGTCTATTAAGCAAATGTAGAAAGAAACCAAATGGAAATTAGACAAGAGGAAGGCATGGCTAATTGAATGCATTCATTTAATAGAGATGTGCATGTGTTGATTACCTGTTTGACAATTGACACCTGTGAATCCTGCAGCACACACACACTGATATCCATTGGACAAATCAAGACAAGTTGCTCCATTCAAACAAGGTGAACTCTGACATTCTGAAATATCTACAACAAAACAAATACCATCAGATGATTAACGAACTACCATCAAGTCCAAGAAGACACTTTATGAACAATCCAATTGCTTCTGACTGGCACCCCACCCCAGCAAACATAGTTGACTATTTGGATAGGCCACCACCTAAGGGCTGGATAGCTCAGGTGGTAAAGCGCTGGTACGTTAAGCCAGAGGTCTTGGGTTCAAGTCACAATCGAATCAAATGCTTGTTGTCTTTTTCCAAATTGATAAAAAGAATTCCTAGTTAATTTTCCTTGCCTATCTTTCATTAGTTGGTGAAATATTCCCTATCAATTTCCTCTCTTCATAGAATTGTCTAAAGAATTCCACTTTAATAGTGAATATAAAAAAAAAAAAATTCATGCTACAATCATGGTTGGACCTTTGTGAAAGGCAGAATGAGTGAAGTGAAGTTGAAGATAATGACTGTAACCAACCTGTCTGACATGTGTTGCCTGTATAGCCAGCTGCACACTGACACTGGTAGCTGTTGACTAAATCCATACAGGTAGCTCCATTCATGCAAGGATTGCTATCACACTCGTCAAGTTCTGAAATTCAAACAGCAAACAAATCCAGCCAACTTTCAAGTCACTCCAAGCCTGTCAAGACACATGAGTTTGGAAATGAAAGAGTCATCAAGTTGTGCTCACCTAATTCACAGGTAGGTCCTGAGAATCCAGGTTGACATTGACAACGGAAAGCATTAATCAAGTCCAAGCAGACACCTCCATTCTGACAAGGTAAGCTGGCACATTCCAAGATGGCTGACAAAACAAAGACAACATCCAACCAAGTCAAACAGTCTTCCCAAGATTCAAGCAAGGATTCAAGCAAGCTTACAACTATTTCTTCACTTTCTGAAAAGGACACAGCTCTAACAAACTAAACAGACTCATACTGATCATTAGACTTGTCAAGTGAAATTTGCCTTACGAGATTCACAGAAAGTTCCTGAAAATCCTGGAGAACATTCACATCTGTAGCCAGAGGTAAGATCCACACAAACTGCTCCATTCTGACAGGAATTAGACACACAGTCATCTATGTCTGAGCAAATGTAGAAAGAAACCAAATGGAAATTAGACAAGAGGAAGGCATGGCTAATTGAATGCATTCATTGGATAACGGTTAGAGTTGTGCATGTGTTGATTACCTGTTTGACAATTGACACCTGTGAATCCTGCAGCACACACACACTGATATCCATTGGACAAATCAAGACAAGTTGCTCCATTCAAACAAGGTGAACTCTGACATTCTGAAATATCTACAACAAAACAAATACCATCAGATGATTAACAAACTACCATCAAGTCCAAGAAGACACTTTATGAACAATCCAATTGCTTCTGACTGCCACCCCCACCCCAGCAAAGATAGTTGACTATTTGGAAAGGCCACCACCTAAGGGCTGGATAGCTCAGGTGGTAGAGCGCTGGTACGTTAAGCCAGAGGTCTTGGGTTCAAGTCACAGTCCAATCAAATGCTTGTTGTCTTTTTCCAAATTGTTAAAAACAAAATCCCAGTCAATTTCCTCTCCCCAGAGTTGTTCAAATGTTCGACTTTAATAGTGAATATAAAATCCCCAAAATTCATGCTTCAATCATGGTTGGACCTTTGTGAAAGGCAGAATGAGTATAGCGAAGTTGAAGATAATGACTGTAACCAACCTGTCTGACATGTGTTGCCTGTATAGCCAGCTGCACACTGACACTGGTAGCTGTTGACTAAATCCATACAGGTAGCTCCATTCATGCAAGGATTGCTATCACACTCGTCAAGTTCTGAAATTCAAACAGCAAACAAATCCAGCCAACTTTCAAGTCACTCCAAGCCTGTCAAGACACATGAGTTTGGAAATGAAAGAGTCATCAAGTTGTGCTCACCTAATTCACAGGTAGGTCCTGAGAATCCAGGTTGACATTGACAACGGAAAGCATTAATCAAGTCCAAGCAGACACCTCCATTCTGACAAGGTAAGCTGGCACATTCCAAGATGGCTGACAAAACAAAGACAACATGCAACCAAGTCAAACAGTCTTCCCAAGATTCAAGCAAGGATTCAAGCAAGCTTACAACTATTTCTTCACTTTCTGAAAAGGACACAGCTCTAACAAACTAAACAGACTCATACTGATCATTAGACTTGTCAAGTAAAATTTGCCTTACGAGATTCACAGAAAGTTCCTGAAAATCCTGGAGAACATTCACATCTGTAGCCAGAGGTTAGATCCACACAAACTGCTCCATTCTGACAGGAATGAGACACACAGTCATCTATGTCTGAGCAAATGTAGAAAGAAACCAAATGGAAATTAGACAAGAGGAAGGCATGGCTAATTGAATGCATTCATTGAATAGAGTTGTGCATGTGTTGATTACCTGTTTGACAATTGACACCTGTGAATCCTGCAGCACACACACACTGATATCCATTGGACAAATCAAGACAAGTTGCTCCATTCAAACAAGGTGAACTCTGACATTCTGAAATATCTACAACAAAACAAATACCATCAGATGATTAACAAACTACCATCAAGTCCAAGAAGACACTTTATCAACAATCCAATTGCTTCTGACTGCCACCCCCACCCCAGCAAAGATAGTTGACTATTAGGGAAGGCCACCACCTAAGGGCTGGATAGCTTAGGTGGTAAAGCGCTGGTACGTTAAGCCAGAGGTCTTGGGTTCAAGTCAGAATCCAATCAAATGATTGTTGCCTTTTTTCCAAATTGATGAAAAGAATTCCTAGTTAATTTCCCTTGCCTATCTTTAATTAGTTGGTGAAATATTCCAAATCAATTTCCTCTCCTCGTAGAATTATTTAAAGATTTCCCATTTAATAGTGAATATAAAAAAACAAAAAATTCATGCTACAATCATGGTTGGACCTTTGTGAAAGGCAGAATGAGTGAAGTGAAGTTGAAGATAATGACTGTAACCAACCTGTCTGACATGTGTTGCCTGTATAGCCAGCTGCACACTGACACTGGTAGCTGTTGACTAAATCCATACAGGTAGCTCCATTCATGCAAGGATTGCTATCACACTCGTCAAGTTCTGAAATTCAAACAGCAAACAAATCCAGCCAACTTTCAAGTCACTCCAAGCCTGTCAAGACACATGAGTTTGGAAATGAAAGAGTCATCAAGTTGTGCTCACCTAATTCACAGGTAGGTCCTGAGAATCCAGGTTGACATTGACAACGGAAAGCATTAATCAAGTCCAAGCAGACACCTCCATTCTGACAAGGTAAGCTGGCACATTCCAAGATGGCTGACAAAACAAAGACAACATGCAACCAAGTCAAACAGTCTTCCCAAGATTCAAGCAAGGATTCAAGCAAGCTTACAACTATTTCTTCACTTTCTGAAAAGGACACAGCTCTAACAAACTAAACAGACTCATACTGATCATTAGACTTGTCAAGTGAAATTTGCCTTACGAGATTCACAGAAAGTTCCTGAAAATCCTGGAGAACATTCACATCTGTAGCCAGAGGTTAGATCCACACAAACTGCTCCATTCTGACAGGAATGAGACACACAGTCATCTATGTCTATTAAGCAAATGTAGAAAGAAACCAAATGGAAATTAGACAAGAGGAAGGCATGGCTAATTGAATGCATTCATTCAATAGAGTTGTGCATGTGTTGATTACCTGTTTGACAATTGACACCTGTGAATCCTGCAGCACACACACACTGATATCCATTGGACAAATCAATACAAGTTGCTCCATTCAAACAAGGTGAACTCTGACATTCTGAAATATCTACAACAAAACAAATACCATCAGATGATTAACAAACTACCATCAAGTCCAAGAAGACACTTTATGAACAATCCAATTGCTTCTGACTGGCACCCCCACCCCAGCAAAGATAGTTGACTATTGGGGAAGGCCACCACCTAAGGGCTGGATAGCTCAGGTGGTAGAGAACTGGTACGTTAAGCCAGAGGTCTTGGGTTCAAGTCACAGTCCAATCAAATGCTTGTTGTCTTTTTCCAAATTGATAAAAGCAAAATCCCAGTCAATTTCCTCTCCCCAGAGACTTGTTCAAATGTTCGACTTTAATAGTGAATATAAAAATAAAAAAATTCATGCTTCAATCATGGTTGGAGCTTTGTGAAAGGCAGAATGAGTGAAGTGAAGTTGAAGATAATGACTGTAACCAACCTGTCTGACATGTGTTGCCTGTATAGCCAGCTGCACACTGACACTGGTAGCTGTTGACTAAATCCATACAGGTAGCTCCATTCATGCAAGGATTGCTATCACACTCGTCAAGTTCTAAAATTCAAACAGCAAACAAATCCAGCCAACTTTCAAGTCACTCCAAGCCTGTCAAGACACATGAGTTTGGAAATGAAAGAGTCATCAAGTTGTGCTCACCTAATTCACAGGTAGGTCCTGAGAATCCAGGTTGACATTGACAACGGAAAGCATTAATCAAGTCCAAGCAGACACCTCCATTCTGACAAGGTAAGCTGGCACATTCCAAGATGGCTGACAAAACAAAGACAACATCCAACCAAGTCAAACAGTCTTCCCAAGATTCAAGCAAGGATTCAAGTAAGCTTACAACTATTTATTCACTTTCTGAAAAGGACACAGCTCTAACAAAAACAGACTCATACTGATCATTAGACTTGTCAAGTGAAATTTGCCTTACGAGATTCACAGAAAGTTCCTGAAAATCCTGGAGAACATTCACATCTGTAGCCAGAGGTTAGATCCACACAAACTGCTCCATTCTGACAGGAATGAGACACACAGTCATCTATGTCTGAGCAAATGTAGAAAGAAACCAAATGGAAATTAGACAAGAGGAAGGCATGGCTAATTGAATGCATTCATTGGATAATGGTTAGAGTTGTGCATGTGTTGATTACCTGTTTGACAATTGACACCTGTGAATCCTGCAGCACACACACACTGATATCCATTGGACAAATCAAGACAAGTTGCTCCATTCAAACAAGGTGAACTCTGACATTCTGAAATATCTACAACAAAACAAATACCATCAGATGATTAACAAACTACCATCAAGTCCAAGAAGACACTTTATGAACAATCCAATTGCTTCTGACTGGCACCCCCACCCCAGCAAAGATAGTTGACTATTTGGGAAGGCCACCACCTAAGGGCTGGATAGCTCAGGTGGTAGAGCACTGGTACGTTCAGCCAGAGGTCTTGGGTTCAAGTCACAGTGCAATCAAATGCTTGTTGCCATTTTCCAAATTGATGAAAAGTGTTCTTAGTTAATTTTCCTTGCCTATCTTTCATTAGTTGGTGAAATATTCCCTATCAATTTCCTCTCCTCGTACAATTGTTTAAATAATTCCACTTTAAAAGTTAATCAAAAAAATAGAAACTCATATTTCAATCATAGTCAAGTCTTTGTGAAAGGCAGAATGAGTGAAGTGAAGTTGAAGATAATGACTGTAACCAACCTGTCTGACATGTGTTGCCTGTATAGCCAGCTGCACACTGACACTGGTAGCTGTTGACTAAATCCATACAGGTAGCTCCATTCATGCAAGGATTGCTATCACACTCGTCAAGTTCTGAAATTCAAACAGCAAACAAATCCAGCCAACTTTCAAGTCACTCCAAGCCTGTCAAGACACATGAGTTTGGAAATGAAAGAGTCATCAAGTTGTGCTCACCTAATTCACAGGTAGGTCCTGAGAATCCAGGTTGACATTGACAACGGAAAGCATTAATCAAGTCCAAGCAGACACCTCCATTCTGACAAGGTAAGCTGGCACATTCCAAGGTGGCTGACAAAACAAAGACAACATCCAACCAAGTCAAACAGTCTTCCCAAGATTCAAGCAAGGATTCAAGCAAGCTTACAACTATTTCTTCACTTTCTGAAAAGGACACAGCTCTAACAAACTAACAGACTCATACTGATCATTAGACTTGTCAAGTGAAATTTGCCTTACGAGATTCACAGAAAGTTCCTGAAAATCCTGGAGAACATTCACATCTGTAGCCAGAGTTTAGATCCACACAAACTGCTCCATTCTGACAGGAATGAGACACACAGTCATCTATGTCTGAGCAAATGTAGAAAGAAACCAAATGGAAATTATACAAGAGGAAGGCATGGCTAATTGAATGCATTCATTGGATAATGGTTAGAGTTGTGCATGTGTTGATTACCTGTTTGACAATTGACACCTGTGAATCCTGCAGCACACACACACTGATATCCATTGGACAAATCAAGACAAGTTGCTCCATTCAAACAAGGTGAACTCTGACATTCTGAAATATCTACAACAAAACAAATACCATCAGATGATTAACAAACTACCATCAAGTCCAAGAAGACACTTTATCAACAATCCAATTGCTTCTGACTGGCACCCCCACCCCAGCAAAGATAGTTGACTATTAGGGAAGGCCACCACCTAAGGGCTGGATAGCTCAGGTGGTAGAGCGCTGGTACGTTAAGCCAGAGGTCTTGGGTTCAAGTCACAATCCAATCAAATGCTTGTTGTCTTTTTCCAAATTGTTAAAAACAAAATCCCAGTCAATTTCAAGTTCCTCTCCCCAGAGACTTGTTCAAATGTTCGACTTTAATAGTGAATATAAAAAAAAAAAATTCATGCTTCAATCACGGTTGGAGCTTTGTGAAAGGCAGAATGAGTGAAGTGAAGTTGAAGATAATGACTGTAACCAACCTGTCTGACATGTGTTGCCTGTATAGCCAGCTGCACACTGACACTGGTAGCTGTTGACTAAATCCATACAGGTAGCTCCATTCATGCAAGGATTGCTATCACACTCGTCAAGTTCTGAAATTCAAACAGCAAACAAATCCAGCCAACTTTCAAGTCACTCCAAGCCTGTCAAGACACATGAGTTTGGAAATGAAAGAGTCATCAAGTTGTGCTCACCTAATTCACAGGTAGGTCCTGAGAATCCAGGTTGACATTGACAACGGAAAGCATTAATCAAGTCCAAGCAGACACCTCCATTCTGACAAGGTAAGCTGGCACATTCCAAGATGGCTGACAAAACAAAGACAACATCCAACCAAGTCAAACAGTCTTCCCAAGATTCAAGCAAGGATTCAAGCAAGCTTACAACTATTTATTCACTTTCTGAAAAGGACACAGCTCTAACAAACTAAACAGACTCATACTGATCATTAGACTTGTCAAGTGAAATTTGCCTTACGAGATTCACAAAAAGTTCCTGAAAATCCTGGAGAACATTCACATCTGTAGCCAGAGGTTAGATCCACACAAACTGCTCCATTCTGACAGGAATGAGACACACAGTCATCTATGTCTGAGCAAATGTAGAAAGAAACCAAATGGAAATTAGACAAGAGGAAGGCATGGCTAATTGAATGCATTCAATTCAAACAGCACACAATAAAAAAAAATGACAATTTGTAGTCGCATTCTCTGTTACCTCATTAGTTAGACCCCACCATTTCAATCTAGCCAGCTCGACCCAGCTCATCCAATATACCCCCTTACCTGCTTCACAAAGCAATCCTGTGTATCCATCCAGACATCTACATTCATATCCATCAACCCTATCCAGACACGTCGCACCGTTCAGACAAGGTAGACTGCTACACTCCAAAATCACTGAAACAATCAACACACCCAAGTATTCGTCAAAAACATGTCCAAGCCATCATCACAATTTTTCAACACAGATATTTTGCTAATTTCATAAAAGCAAAAATAGTGACACTGATTGCAGGAGAAATATTGTGCATCTAGTAGGTCTTCATCATGGATTAGCAGGGAATTAAGGGCTACACGTAAGGTGTGATTGTGATTGTGGGGGGGGGAATCATTTTTTTACTGGTCACTTCAAAGAAAAGAATGTTCAACAAAGTTTTAGCAACACAAGCCGGTATGAGCACTGGCACGACATGCCCATTTTAATTGAAACCAATGCAAAATATACCATCTGGCTGTGATTGGACAAAACTGTAAATAGTTTCTGACTTTGACACAATTGTCATTGAAAGTCCATTCACTACTGAAACTTGCACAAACAGTGTTTCACATCTGTAAGTATATTTGATGATGTAACTTGAATTCCACAAAAGGAAGATGGACTGATATGATACAAAACATGTGGAAAACTGCTTGGCAAATTAGATGAGCAGAAATATAAATCAGCAAAATGAGAAAGCATGACAGTCTGCTTTTAGCAGGAACTTTCTGAAAGGAGTCTGCTTTGAAGGAAGGCCAGTAGAAATGACAAGGCCTGCTAGCAATGGCAGGCCAGTAGAAATGACAAGGCCTGCTAGCAATGGCAGGCCAGTAGAAATGGCAGGCCAGTAGAAATGGCAGGCCAGTAGAAATGGCAAGCTCTGCTAGCAATGGCAGGACAGTAGAAATGGCAGGCCAGTAGAAATGGCAGGCCAGTAGAAATGGCAGGCCAGTAGAAATGGCAGGCCAGTAGAAATGGCAGGCCCTGCTAGCAATGGCAGGCAAGTAGAAATGGCAGGCCAGTAGAAATGGCAGGCCAGTAGAAATGGCAGGCCAGTAGAAATGGCAGGCCCTGCTAGAAATGCGGAAAAAAAACAGCAAAGAAAAACTGACTGGACTCTCATTTGAGAATGATTAACAGAAGAGCAGGCATGCTCGGCCAGAGATTCAAGATCTTCAGTTCGAATCCTTGTCCGCTCAAATCTCCTTTTTTTCCATATCTGTGTACAATCCAATCTATGATCTTCCTCTTTCTTTCTCACAGACATTTAAAAACAGTACCATAATTAAGCAACAAGCCAAGATTAGCTGCAAGCTGATGCATATGCGGCTGACTGCAAAGCTAGGACAATGATGAATAGTTTACCACCACAAGTCTATTGAGGGTGATGAGGGATTGAGGACTGGAGTAGTCTTGGCTGCAAAATTTACTCAGAAAGAGAAAAGAATTGAGGGTGGGGACTCGGGATGATGAGGGTTAGAGGATGACAGCAGAAGTCTTGGCTGCTTCTCTGAAATGCTGAGAGCTGCAAGCAAATCAACCCAAAGAAACAGGTCTTACAATCCTGACAGAGGGTTCCCCGGTACCCAGGGGGGCACTGGCAGCGGTATCCGTTGAGTTGAGGTAAACATGTGGAACCACTCGTACAGCCATTTTGCTCACAAGCATCTACACCCAGGAGTTACAAACAATGACATCAACTATCTGACATCAAGATTCAACAAGGATTAAGATTCTTCTAGGCCCTTTACGAATCCATGGATCAGGCTCAGGCTTTGTCTCTGTCTGACAAAACCTCAAATCCAGGTTGTGGTTTGTCATCGATTTCGAAGGTTTGTTGGCTTGATAAGTTCACAGTATTCACCAGGAAACTGAGGCCAAACACTTATTTCTAGATGTCTATGACATTACAATGAGTCAGAGACATATGACCGAAGCCTAAGCCCGAGCCTAAGCCTTCACTTCACAAATGGCCTAGTTTCATTTCCTACAATAAAAGGTTTTAAGTTTTGTACCAGAAGAAAAACCTTTCCACTGATTATTTAGTAGTTGTGATGATTAATTTTAGGCCTGATTTGAATTGGTAAAAACGAATTCATGGTATCACTAAAACTGAAAAAGTAAGAACATTGATTTCCAATGATTAAAAGAAAAACATTTCCTGTCAAACAAATCAAGAAAATTGGCAAAGAAAACTTTGAAAATCCTGGTCCAGTGAAAGTTTATTTTTGCCATAAAAAAACCCTGTTTATATTGATTGCTGGAGAGGACTTAGGTGTTGATAAACATTGAAAGCTCTCAATTCTACACCATTAAACACATAACATAGCATTACAAAAGACAATCTAATGGTTTCATGGATATTTACCATGATTTGTATTAGTGAGAATACAGTTCAATATGAGACTTGGCCCTTCCTGGCATATAGTCAGCACTGTATGCTCACAGATGGGACCAACCGCTATACAAGTGCACATTGACTACAGGCAAATTCTTCACATACAGACATATGAACATGAATGAATAACTCCCAGGTGTCAACAGGCAGTCAGGCAAAGCACTGGTCATACAGCACTACACGTTCGGAAAGGTAAACCCTCATTGAATCAAAACACTGTATTCAAACCCTTACCTTCCTAAATCCTCAGAAATCCTCTGGGCTAAAGCAAAGGACTTCAGAGGATTGAGGCTGAATAGGTTATGAAGGTTCCAAGGATTTCAGAGGATTGAGGCTGAATAGGTTGTGAAGTTTGGAAGGATTTCTGAGGATTGAGGCTGAATGGGCAAACTACTGGAGAAGGATTTGGGAGGATTTAGGCTGCATGGGGTTCGACTGAAATGAGGATTTCAGAGGATTGATTCTCAAACTGCATTGGGGTCTGTAGTTATGCTTGGTTCCAAACCACACATTTATAGTCTCATGGGCAAACTCACCCACAAGCTGCTGGCCATTCCCATTCCCTGGCTATGAGGATTTCAGAGGATTGAGGCTGGTAGCCCAAATTTCATACTCAAAATCAGAGGATTTCAAAGGATTCAGGTAGGTTCCTAGCAAAAAGGGTCTAGGACATTAGGGCTTTAGTAAATTGGTTTAATTAGTCAAAGGTTGGTTAGACTGTCTTTACCTCGTTCACAGAATGTTCCTGAGTAGCCAGAAGGACACTGGCATTGGAATCCGTTGACGTCATCCACACAGATGCCACCATTCTGACAGGGTGAACTGGAACACTCAAATATACCTAGGAGGAATGAGGAAATGCTACCATGAACAGGGAACAGAGGAACTATGACCATTTTCAAAATGAAGGCAGAGCTCTGCCTTTGAGAAAGGTCCTGCTAGGATCGAAACGTCAGGCCCACTAAATTTTAACATCCTTGAAAAAGGTAAAAAAGTAACAAGAATTGTCACAAATACATGAGGGTTCTGGTTGGATGTGTGAGGGCTTTCATTTCAATCTACCTGTTTGGCATTGGGCTCCTGTGAACATTGGCCTGCATTGACATTGATAGCTGTTGATGTTATCCATACACGTAGCACCATTCTGACAGGGCTGTGAGGAACACTCATTGATATCTGTAATCATTCATACAAACAGATGACATCAGGTGCATATCATTGACTGATTGGCTGACAGGTGTGTGGAAGAGATGATAGGGACTGATTGAGGGGATAAATGAGGAAGGATGGAGTAAGAAAAGAAAGGGAGCTGACAATACCGTGAGAAAAGCAGGGATTGGAAGGATTGGAAGGAAACAGTGGTATGACCTTTTTCTGGAGGTAGAATTGGGGTGGTACAGTAGTGGGTAGGATGGGGATAAACACATCCGGGACGGATGAGATTGGGATATGGGTAGATGTGAATGAGGGCCATGGGGTATGCAAGGAGTGAACAATGGCACAGAGTAGAAGGACAGGACAGGCGGGGAAGATGGATCGACAGCTGATAGTTGGGGGTACTCTTTTCAAATGATAAAAATTACAAGGAGAGGATTTCGGTAAAGGAATTACAGGTGAAATACAAGAACAGGGAGTAGGTCTTCTTACCTGTCTCACAGTTGAAACCCGTGTATCCATTGATGCATTGACAGATGTATGCATTATTCAGATCAATACATGTGCCTCCATGCTGGCAGGGTGAGCTAACACATTCATCAGGTTCTGCATCACCCTCTGATGAACGTCGGGGGGGGGGGAAAGGAAAAAGGTTAATACTTTGCCTTTCAGGTAACAATAAAAGGCTTCTTTTAGGGCCTTATGGAAGTTTATGAGATGCAATATAATAAATTTGGACTGTTCTAAGAACAGATACAACTTTGAAAACAACCGAAAGGTGTACTGACCTTACAAGGTACTGCATTATATTCATTACATCTCTTTTGGACACTGCTAAAGGAACGTCTTGGATTGAATTATTATGCGATAATCCATCGAGAATTGAAATTGCTTTTTCTTGAAAGGGTATGAACTGCTCACCGATATGACAGAGAACTCCCTGGAATCCTGGTGTACACTGACACTCAAAGAACGCTAGTCTGTCTAGACACGTGGCGCCATTCTGACAGGGGTTACTGGCACATTCATTGATCTCTGTGAGGACAAGAAAGAAGTAGACCAGTTGATTGAGCATGGCGGTGTGCTGAAGATGTCAGGATCGTACAACAGTGCATGGCTATGTACAGCAATACAGAGCAGTGCACTGCATCCCACTATCAGTAGATCAAGAGCTGCAGTGGCTGTTGTTACGGCAGTCGTCCGTGTGGTTCCCTGACTTGATTGTATTTCGTCAGCATTGCAGGCTGGTTGAACCAGTCTATTAGCTGATAGTCTGGTTCCAAGAGCTAAACATCCTGACAATAATACTGTGAAGTCAGGGCACCACACAGACGACTGCCGTAACAACAGCCACTGCGTTTTCAGTAGGCATTTGTTTGACCAAAACGGGCTTTTTTGCCTCATTTTGGGTGTGAACTTGCTTAATTACTTGATATTGATAGGCAAATTATCATCAGTTCATTGTAAGTACACTATGTCAATTTTACTTTTCATTTCGAATTTGAAATAAATGATCCTACTTATCATACCATAAATGAATCACATTCTCCTTGATGCACAATCATATTATTTCTATACTATGACGAGCTACCGTACCTACTACAGATTTGAATCTAACACTCAACCTTGACAACCTCAAAGGTCAAGTGCTTAAGACAATCTGTAATAGAAAGCAGGAGTCAAAGGTTTGAAACCTGCCCAAGCTGCCTGTATTATTCAGCTGGCAGTTGGGCAAAGCAATGAGCTTGCAGTGATAATTGTACAGAGAGAACGGCAAACCCTCATTGAATTACATTCTCGGTGTTGCAAATCACCAGGCAATCAGGCAAAACACTGAGTATCCAGTGCTAACTACACGTCAGGGAAGGGCAAACCCTCATTGAATTACATTCTCGGTGTTGCAAATCACCAGGCAATCAGGCAAAACACTGAGTATCCAGTGCTAACTACACGTCAGGGAAGGGCAAACCCTGACTGAATTTCTCACCGAAATTCTCACCGATGCAAATCACCAGGGAATTGGGTAAACCACTGAGCATAACTACATGTCGAGCAGGGCAAACCCTCATTGAATTGCAAATGCAAATCACCAGTGCATGCAGTGGTAATCATACCTCAAATAGCCAAAACCTTATTGAATTAATGGTGAAGGTTAATACTTACTGGAGTTCAAGAAATAAAAGACGGACTTACCCTTGGCTCTGTCTTAACTGACTACATAGCCTCATCATTTACCCACCAACCAACCTCTTGAGTATTGTCATGAAGGCAAATGAGATGAAGTTAGTGTGGGTGAGAATGTGAGGGATGCAATGGTAGTCAGTGGGTTAAGGAGGTAGAGGAAGACAAAAAACAAACAATTGACAATGTCAAATTCAAAACCCTGCCAACGTCAATACCCACAAGGGTAAAAGTTACACAGAAAGCTGGAATAACAAGTTAGTATCATATGATTACACAGACGGAGGAGGAAGGACAAAAATGCAATATAAAAGACATTTTTGAGGATTTTTTATTTATTTTTTTCCCGGGCAATTGCACTCTGATAAATTTAGAGGGCCTGAGGTTTTGATCCTAGCAGGACCTTTCTCAAAGACATTCTTTCTCACATGTATTCCCAAAGGCATTCAATCTTAGCAGGACCTTTCTCAAAGGCAGAAACAATTCAATTTTCAATTCTTTTGTGATGATTTTCTGTTATATTTGGTTATCCTTTTCAAATAGGTTACTACCAAGGATGGTGCAAATACAATCTTTCCTGACACAAGATGTTTTCTAATTTCCTTTTTTACAGCAGTTTTTGTCCTTCATCCTCTGTTGCAGATTCCAACAAATAAATATCTGGAGTTCCCGCAGTGACATCACCACCGTTGAGGTCACTCTGACCAGGGAGGAGAAAAACACCTTCCAGAAAACTGACTAAATAAATGAGGAATTAATAGATTTAGTTATAAGTATCCATGGCAAAACTCCATAACCTGCAACAATTGTGCTACAACTTTTAATTCACACCCAAAAACCTGGTGGGATAAAGGATTGAACCAATCGGGGTAGTAATTAACGGGGTTAGAAAACACAGGAGGGGGAGGGAGGGTGGACAATCTGAGACCAATTCCATAGACCCACTTCAGCATCAAACATTTGTTGAACCCAAACACCCTTTCTGTATAAGGTCAGGCTGCCACTGAAGATACATGCGTGCTTCATGCCCCAAATACAGATGCCACTCCAACAAAGTAAACATCACTTTAATATGGCTGACTATCACGTCTAGACCAAGGAGGAACGTTCATTCTACACAGATTTGTTCATCTTTAAGTAGATCCATGATATGAAGCCCTGTGGTCAAATTCAAAGGGCACCAGAATGTGCTACAGCATGAAAAGTCTTGTTGAAAAAAAACAAGTTGGCAGCCAAAGTTCCTCTTAAATTTGATGTTGAATGACAAAGATGCGACTGCAAGCCCATGCAAGAAGTATTATGACTGGCCATCTTGTTTCCAGCAAGAAAGAAAATTCATTCTTCACAGATCTCCGAGCGTAAGCGGCTCTATGAAATTGGGACCTGGTTAGATGTTACACCCTCTGACAGCTGAGACATCAGGTTTGTGGAGAGGGACTTCATCAAACCAAACTTGCCGATGGGGGTCAATGATGGGGGTCAATGATGGGGGTCAATGACGAGAGGAATTACTCACCAACGTCACACAGAGGACTCTGCCATCCTGTAGTGCACAGGCATTGGTAGGAGTTGAGTAGATTGGCACACTCTGCACCATTCATGCAAGCACCACTCATGCACTCATCAATGTCTGCAAGAAAAATACACGGAAGAAAGATATGTCAATTGATCTATGAGACCACAAAAATGTCCTGTACAACAATGCTGAAAACTACTTACTTACTTGAATGACAAAAATGAAAATGTCAAACCTGTAGAGAGCCTGACAAGTCTGCAGTCTTCAGACCTGTCTGCCTTTGACATAGGGCCTGCTAGGATCAAACCGTCAGGCCCTCTACAGGTTTGACATTTATAATAAAAATGTTGCAAATTGTTCACTTTAATACAATAGAATAGAGGTGATATACAAAAACTGCTTACTGACTAAAATTACCAAAATGCAAATCTTAAAATTTAGTGGGCCTGACGTTTCGATCCTTGCAGGACCTTTCTCAAAGGCAGAGGCATCACTCTGCCTTTTCCTGCTAGGATCGAAAAATCAGGCCCACTAAATTTAGAATAGACTAGACTGAAAATACAAATCGTGGGAAGTTAGATGACTAGACACTATTTCTGGCAGGAAAATTTTTTTTAGGATCTTTTAAAACACATATCATCAATGCTACACAGCTGTTGCAAACTGCTTACAATTCCCCGGTCTGTTTATTGTCCATTTTTGTATTATCTAAGATTTGAACCGCTATAAAATGAAAGCTAGGGTCCAACAAGACAAGCCACAAACTAGTCAGGAGCCTTTACCTGTGTTGCAGTCAATACCGGTCCAGCCTGGTGTGCATATGCAGGTATAGTACCCCACCTCATCAATGCAGGTTGCATTGTTTCTGCAGGGGCCGCTGGCACATTCATTGATCTCTGTAATGAGAAGGACTTTAGCCATCACTCTAGCAAAGACTAGTTTACTACGGTATATGGGAATGCCGGCATCTAAGGGCTGGATAACTCAGATGGTAAGAGCGCTGGTTCACAAAACCAGAGGTATTGGGTGATTCTCCTGAGCTTGTGAAGTTTGCAGAAACTCTCACTTCTACAGTCCAATCCCTCCAGGTTGAGCTAAACCACAGCCTCTTAAATGCTATGGCATCCCCCTCCTCCAGTCTACACACAGATAGCCTATCAGGAGTCCTTATGGCTTGTCAGTCAAAGAGTGTCACCAAATTCCCTGTGGCCAAATGAACAACAGCACACAGTCCACACTGGTGCTATGAATAAGCTCCAATTCTTCTCCTTACAGAGAACAGACTGTATATGAAGGTACTGGGTTTGTACACATGACATGATAATGACTGAATATGAAATGATTGAGGCTTGTCTGTACTCCACCTTGCTCACAATGAAGACCAGTGAAGCCTACAGGGCAACTGCATGTATACGCCGTGAACATGTTGTTACAAGTAGAGCCACTACGGCATGGATTAGACAAGCACGGATCAACGGCTGCAGAGAATTACAAAGAAAGAAACAAGAGTGAAACTTTCAAAATTAAAGGCTTGGAGTACATATAAGGGACTGACATTTCAATGCTAGCTGGACCTTTCTCAAAGGCAGGTCCTGCTTGGATGTAAAGGCCAGACCCATTAGATTTTGGAGAAGTAATTGTTTACAATTTGCACTTAAATTCAAAGGTTTCTCCAAGTTCGGGGCCATCAAAGTATCCATGGCCCTTGTCCAAAACCCAACTTAGGCTTTGGCTCTGGTTTTCATCTCTGTTTTCCAAAAGCTGACAACACAGATTAGAGTTCTCTGTTGAAGTTAAAGCTTTGGTTTCTCTTTCAAAACGCAGCATAACATTCAGAAATGAAGCCAAAAGCCTCCCATTTTCACGCCTTGTCATTTAAAATGGATGAGTCTGAGCCAGGTTTTGGGAAAAGGCCAATATGATTGCCTGAAAAGGTTGGTCTGGTACCCTGACTGGCCTGCCAAGCAAACAGAGCTAGCTTTGTGGTGAGGTAATCAGCATACTCACCATCCTGACACAGGTCACCAGAGTGGGTCACGGGGCAAGCGCATATGAAGCCACTCAACTGGTCCAGGCATGTTCCATTATTGAGACAGGGGTTAGTGAGACACTCATTGACATCTAAACACATCAAATAAACAACATCATCATTGTTATGTCATTAGCCGTCTCCTCCTTATCACCTCATAGTGTACCTGGTCTCACTCTAAAAGCTATTGTCCTGTTTTAGTCTGTTTGTAGTTGGTAGTAGTAGTTGTTGTTGTTCTTTTCTTGACCAAGGGAAAGGTACAAAAGCTCTGCTTCACCTTTTTCCTTCATATTGACGTCTTATAATATTACACATAATTACATACTTTCTGTAAGATATTTTGTTTATACATAAGCCTTGATGAATTGTATACCCAGGATATCAATGTGGAAATGAATGTTGCATTGATGACCATCACCGCTGCCTCCACCATCCCTATCATCGTTGTATATCTAAGATGCTAAAGCAACTCTCTGATGCTAAGGGCTGGATGGTTCAGATAGTTAGAGCCCCGCTATGCAAAACCAGAGGTCTCAGGTTCAAGTCCCAGGTCCAGTCTACATTTTTTGGGGGGAATTCTTCCAAAATCTTGCCAAGTTGGTTAGAATGCGACGTCCTCAAAGAGCGCTGGCAAACTCACCGTTATCACAGTTGGTTCCATTGAAGCCCTCGGCACATTCACACATATACCGAGTGGGAAGGTTGACACATGTAGCGCCATTCTTGCAGGGATCAGTGGAACAGTAATCCTTGACTGTAATGCAGGAAGATAGAAACGGAATAACCCTGGATGAGAAATGCTCCAGACAAAAGGGACAATAGCCTGGATGTGATTGGGGTTTGGAATGGTAGAAGGCATGACCTACGAGCAATGTTCACATCCTGATCAGATTCAGATTCAACCACATGGTCTCAACATCCAGGAGGGTAATGACTAACACCATGCAGCTTTCTGATAATCCTTCTTTTGTGTTCAGTCTTTCACACTTCTCTCTTTGATCATTCCCCCTCTTCTCACTAATCCCTACCCCACTCCTTGCCCTTCTCTTTGATCTTTCCCCCTCCTCTCACTAATCCCTACCCTACCCCTTGCCCTTCCCTTTGATCTCTCCCTACCAGCTTCACTCTTTGTCCTTTGTTTCTCATCCGTGTCCTATTCACTCTCTCCCCCCTGCCTTCGTGTACATGTATCTGTTTTGTCCTTGTCACTCTGCCTTTGAGAAAGGTCCTGCTAGGATCGAAACGTCAGGCCCACTAAATTTCAGATTCAGCTTCAAGAAATATCTCAAATATTGCCCACTGTTTCCTGACATAAATTACCAAAATTACCACATTACAATTCAAATACTTAGAGGGTCTTGCATGTTGATCCTAGCAGGAGCCTTCTCAATCATTCTGCCTTTGAGAAAGGTCCTGCTGGGATACACACAGCAGCCCCTCTACCATTTTCAGATTCAGTTTTGTTCTGGCACAGGGACAAATTCATGGAATTGGGAAGGCTTGTACGAAGACACTATGAACAAAATAACCTCTAAATTGATGGAAGTAAGTCAGAGCAAACCATGTATATTGGATTCAGCACAACGCCATTTTGGAAGTAAAATAAAGATACAAAAATATCTTAACTTCCTATTACTGACTGAATTAAATGTAGAAAATGCAAGTATCTCAAAGGTGTTGAGGGGCTGTAAAGGCTTGCAAAGGCAGAAAGGTAAAATTAGGGTAGACATGGTAGAACAATGGGAAATGAAATGTATATGAGTAGTATGCAATATAAGTCAATCTCCTTGAATGCTTTGATCTGCATGGTTTGAGACGTACCCTACAGAAAAGACCTTGTGTACATATAAAGGCTTATAAGAAGTGCCTGAGGATAACATCTTACCTGTCTCACAGTTGGCTCCTGTGAATCCTGTGGGGCACATACACATGTAACTGCTGGGCAGATTATTACACGTGCCTCCATTCATACATGGGTTGCTCAAACACTCATTGATATCTGATGAGAAATGCAAAGATAATACATGAATGCAACACCATCCACTAACTCCCAAACTCCCAGCTCGTTCCTTAATCGATCAATTGGTAACTTCTAGATATTTCTATCTCAGATTTATTCTTAAGTTCAGAAATTTCAAAAAGTTACACCATTTCCAAGCTCAAAGATACTTCTATGATCCACCAGCAGTTCAGATTCAAAGGTTCAAGTGAAGAGTTCATTTGCTAAAGCAGATAACTCACAATGACAACTTTCAGTAATCACGAGAATGCTTTTCTATTCCGAGTATTAAAAACCCCCAGTATAATTCAACAAAGGCAGGTTTATTGGCTCATTACTAAGATCCATTTATCACAGTGTCAGCATTTCATCAAGTTGCAGTTATTTCCAAATTACCTTCAGTACAAATAATGCCAGACCATCCTGCTTCGCACAAACACTCATAACCATTGGCTTGGTTGATACATGTTGCTCCATTCTGACATGGTCCACTCATACACTCATTGATATCTACACATTACCGCATGGAAAAACACACAAGGGTTAGGTTGGATAATGGTTCTTGAAGGAAGGCAAGGTTATATCAAGTGCTGACTGGAGATTGAACTCTGTTATCAAAAAAACAAGAATACAAGATCGGATAAGATATTTAAGTTGTTGCTGTGTCTCATTTGAAACTGAGTATGTCCTTGGTCAATTGTTATTTGTTAAATATGTTTTTAATGGCAAAGAAAACTTTGACTGGACCGGGATTTGAACCAGAGACCTTTGGTTTTTATTTCCTTATTCATTGAAACCAAAAGGCTCAGTTTTCTGCCCAATTGTTTTGATATATAAGTGGAGTAAAGAGAAATGGAGGAGAAATAATCAGAACCAAAAGCAAAAGTAGAGATATGATCATGTAGGGCAGGTCATGTCAGGTGAAATATCATGTCAAATGCCACAGTATGAGGTCACCGAGGTCATTATGAGGGCATCTGGGTTCATGGTAGAACCTAACGCGATGTCTCCTTGCTTTAATGTGATGATTTTGTCTGGGTGGGATTCGTTACCATGGCTGCAGACGTAGCCTTGAAATCCAGGCTGACACTGACACACAAAGAAGTTGAACTGGTTGAGGCAGATGCCGTTGTTCTGACATGGGTTGCCAAGACACGCATCCTTGGCTGTAAAAGACGGAAGGACACGAAACGCAATGAGGATGGAGATCAAGGCTATTGAGTCCAACAATCCCTTGGCCACATTCCTGGAAAAGATAGCCCAGAAAGACGTTGCTTTGACAGGAAAGATGGAGGGGAAGAGGAAGAGAGGAAAGAGAAGCACTTGGATGGATGTCCAGCCTGCAAGACTGGTTACAAAAAAAAAACAGAACAACACCAGCTAGAGAAAGTAAAACAGAAAACTGTGGGCACTTTGAGAGGTTGAAAGAATGACTTTTGCTTTGATATAGGCTACAGTGTGCAAACGAGCCATCTTTTGTAAAGTTATGCGTATGCTGGGTTTAGTGATTATGCTACATTCAGTACGGCATTCTTAAGACCGCCATGGATCTTGAGGTTTAATGATTAACTCTTATACGTCAACTATCTGCAGTTGTGGCCTTATGATGATGGGGGCAGTGTTAGGGCTAGGGATTGTGGTAGGATGCATTCATTCCTATCCTGTCAGTAGATGTGGATAGAGGAAATGTGCTTTGAGGTTCTATCATCTACCCTAGTCAGCACTGGTGGGATCTGATGTCATCCCCCCTAACTTACCCAGTTTGAAAGCAGGCTCACAAGGGTCTATCTGAGGAAGCTCATTGAGCACTTTGATAAGCTTCCCCTGATATACCTGGCTACCTCAAGTAACCCTGGGTATAAAGATAGACGAAATGCCACCTGAACAACCCAAGGAAGACTAGGGTACACCCTGGTAGGCTAATCAAATGTAAAGGCAGTGATGGCCCCACCTATAGCAGCCTCTAGAAGCCTTCCTTGGATCAGTCTGAGGTGAAGTCGGTTGAAAAGATGCTCTATCATAGGATATTTTAAGGGAATAGGTCCCCTGACTCACTGCTCTGTAACTCACCAGTTTGACATTGGGAGCCAGTCCAAGCTATGGTGCATTCACACTCAAAAGTGCTGTCAACTTCTCTGCAGAACCCGCCATTCAAACATGGCAATGACCGGCAGGCGGTCAAAGCTAGAGAAAAGAGAAGGAAAAAATATCATTGACAAGATAACCTACTCCAGCCATATCTCTATAGGAGCTGCTAGTTCTGGGGACCTTAAGGCCGCAGCACACAAGAGCCATCTGCTGAGCAAAAATTATCTCGTGATTGTTAGCTCAGCACGTAGCTAACCGTGTGCGCTGAACTTTTGGTGAGATTTCTGCCTCAAGAGGCCGCGAGACCAATATCTTTCCTGTTTGATTTGTTTCGCCTCTCGTGGATGAAAACTCATCGTGTGCGGAGACTTGAGCTAGGTGCTGATGGCTTCCAGACGTATATTTTTTTGCTCAGCACGTAGCTCAAGTCTCCTCACACGATGAGTTTTCATGGAAGGAGAACCAAGTTGCAGCACTCACCTGATTCACATAAAAGTCCGGTAAAATTAGCCGTGCATTCACATTGATAGCTGCTTGGCAACGAGACGCAAGTTGCTCCATTCATGCACAGATTGCCAGCACAGTTATCAACCTCTGCAGAGCATTGGAAACCAAAGTACATCAGTGATCACCAGTGACTTTGAAAGAGGGAGAATCATGACAGACTAAATGGGCTTGATGTTCCAATCTTAGGAGGACCTTTCTGAAAGGCATTTGTCCGCCTTGGAGAAATCTTTCTAGGATTCAAAGATCAACTTAACTCAACTTAATTGAATTTATAAAGCGCTAATAACACAGTTTCAATATTAAACCACTTAAAAAGTGCTAAAAACTATTTCAGAGTGTTGTACAGTAAAAACACTAAGATCAGGGGGCAATGTCACTAAACTCATCATACCTTATGATTACTCACAGGACAATTAGCGATGCACAGAAACCATATAGTGTATCATAACCAATGACGGGTTATCTATTGTAAAGTTGAGTTACGATGCATCACAAGCTTTGTGAAACCCACCCCAGGGCCTCAATCTATAATTGAGATCGGACGTTTGGTCAGTGTGTCAGTAAAGCAGTTTGCAACTGTTTGTATTTGAGCTGAGTATGTTCAGTAGTCATGACTCCTGGGACCAATTGCATAGAGCTGCTTCATCACCAAACTGTGCCAGTTTGAGTTCCACGTGTATGCTGAGCCTATCCAGGCCTTAGACGAGGGCATAACAGACAAACAAACCAATCAAAAGCAAACCAACAAACCTTGCTCGCAGAAGACCCCTGTCCAGCCATCCACGCACTCACACTGGAAAGAGGTTGCCATGCCAACACAAAGACCAGAATTCTGGCAGGGACTTGATTGGCAAGGATTGAGAGGGATCTCACAGGTGGCTCCAGTCCAGTCCTGGTTACAAGTACAGATGTAGTCCCTACCATTGGGATGCTCCATGCACTGGCCACCATTCCTGCATGGGCCACTGGCACAGGCCAGTGTTTCTACAACAGAGAAATAAGACACAGAGTAAGGTCCAAACCAAACCATGCCAACTGTTTATTGACCTAACAATGTTGCACCAAGCCACTTATCAGTGCCAATGACTACCACATGGAATAATGAGCTATTTGGACAATTTGCTCAACAATCATGAGCAATGAAAACTAGTGAAATAAATAAAGAGTACACTATGTATACAAGCATGTCAAACCTGGTGCAAACTGACAACTGTGTGGCTTTTGTCATGGTACATATTGTTTTGTAGTAGGCTGAAAACAGTGGTGCGGATTGGGAGGGCCAAGCGCATATAGCAGCACCACCAGTGCTACGAATTCAGGAGGTCCTGGCACCAAATCATCTCATTTGAATGCATTACAAAACAATGAGAGGTCTGCGTCAACTGTCAATCAAATTGACCTTTCCCATGAAATATGCAAATTAGACCTAGTGCATGCGCTTAACTAAATTGGTGGGCATGCGGGCTGCCAACCAATCATAGTTTCCACGGGAGTGCGCGCGTTCCTTCTCACTAACAGTTTGGCGTGTTGTCATTAGCTATTCAGCGTCTCCTACGCGCGTATTTCGAAACCTGCACGCAACGTGCACTCATTTGCCAACCAATTTAGTAAAGCGCATGCGCCAGCTCTTATTTGCATATTTCATGGGAGAGGTCCATTGCAGGAATGAAGTCTTCAAATGAAAAAGCAGAGGAGATTGTTGACTTACGTATTTTACAGGTGAGTCCAGTAAATCCATTCCTGCAGTCACAGATGTAGAATGTCAGGTCCCCACTGCAGGTGCCTCCGTTCAGACAAGGAGATGACGAGCAGGCATTGAGAAGGGACTGACAGATATCGCCAGTCCATCCTTCAGGACACTGACAAGTAAAGGACGTCTGCTGGTTCAGGCAGGTTGCTCCATTCAGACAAGGATCTGACATGCAGACATCGATAGCGATGTCACAAACTGTGCCAGTCAATCCTTCGGGACACTGACAAGTGAAGGATGTCTGTTGGTTCAGGCAGGTTGCTCCATTCTGACAAGGATCTGACATGCAGACATCGATAGCGCTGTCACAAACTGTCCCAGTCAATCCTTCGGGACACTGACAAGTGAAGGATGTCTGCTGGTTCAGGCAGGTTGCTCCATTCTGACAAGGATCTGACATACAGACATCGATAGCGATGTCACAAACTGTCCCAGTCAATCCTTCGGGACACTGACAAGTGAAGGATGTCTGTTGGTTCAGGCAGGTTGCTCCATTCTGACAAGGATCTGACATGCAGACATCGATAGCGCTGTCACAAACTGTCCCAGTCAATCCTTCAGGACACTGACAAGTGAAGGATGTCTGCTCATTCAGGCAGGTTGCTCCATTCAGACAAGGATCTGACATACAGACATCGATAGCGATGTCACAAACTGTCCCAGTCCATCCTTCAGGACACTGACAAGCGAAGGACGTCTGCTGGTTCAGGCAGGTTGCTCCATTCAGACAAGGATCTGAGATGCAGACATCGATAGGGATGTCACAAACTGTCCCATTCCATCCATCAGGACACTGACAAGTGAAGGACGTCTGTTGGTTCAGGCAGGTTGCTCCATTCTGACAAGGATCTGACATGCAGACATCAATAGGGATGTCACAAACTGTCCCATTCCATCCTTCAGGACACTGACAAGTGAAGGATGTCTGCTGGTTCAGGCAGGTTGCTCCATTCTGACAAGGATCTGACATGCAGACATCAATAGGGATGTCACAAACTGTCCCATTCCATCCTTCAGGACACTGACAAGTGAAGGATGTCTGCTGGTTCAGGCAGGTTGCTCCATTCTGACAGGGATCTGAGATGCAGACATTGATGGGGATGTCACAAACTGTCCCATTCCATCCTTCAGGACACTGACAAGTGAAGGATGTCTGCTGGTTCAGGCAGGTTGCTCCATTCTGACAGGGATCTGAGATGCAGACATTGATGGGGATGTCACAAACTGTCCCATTCCATCCTTCAGGACACTGACAAGTGAAGGATGTCTGCTGGTTCAGGCAGGTTGCTCCATTCTGACAAGGATCAGAGATGCAAACGTCAATGACGGGAGTGTCACAAACTGTCCCATTCCATCCTTCAGGACACTGACAAGTGAATGATGTCTGCTCATTCAGGCAGGTTGCTCCATTCTGACAAGGATCTGACATGCAGACATTGATGGGGATGTCACAAACTGTCCCATTCCATCCTTCAGGACACTGACAAGTGAAGGACGTCTGCTGGTTCAGGCAGGTTGCTCCATTCTGACAAGGATCTGACATGCAGACATTGATGGGGATGTCACAAACTGTCCCATTCCATCCTTCAGGACACTGACAAGTGAATGATGTCTGCTGGTTCAGGCAGGTTGCTCCATTCTGACAAGGATAAGAGATGCAAACGTCAATGACGGGAGTGTCACAAACTGTCCCATTCCATCCTTCAGGACACTGACAAGTGAATGACGTCTGCTCATTCAGGCAGGTTGCTCCATTCTGACAAGGATCTGACATGCAGACATTGATCGGGATGTCACAAACTGTCCCATTCCATCCTTCAGGACACTGACAAGTGAAGGACGTCTGCTGGTTCAGGCAGGTTGCTCCATTCTGACAAGGATCTGACATGCAAACATTGATGGGGATGTCACAAACTGTCCCATTCCATCCTTCAGGACACTGACAAGTGAAGGACGTCTGCTGGTTTAGGCAGGTTGCTCCATTCTGACAAGGATCAGAGATGCAAACGTCAATGATGGGAGTGTCACAATCTGTCCCAGTCCATCCTTCAGGACACTGACAAGTGAATGATGTCTGCTCATTCAGGCAGGTTGCTCCATTCTGACAAGGATCTGACATGCAGACATTGATGGGGATGTCACAAACTGTCCCATTCCATCCTTCAGGACACTGACAAGTGAAGGACGTCTGCTGGTTCAGGCAGGTTGCTCCATTCTGACAAGGATTGGAGATGCAAACGTCAATGACGGGAGTGTCACAAACTGTCCCATTCCATCCTTCAGGACACTGACAAGTGAAGGACGTCTGCTGGTTCAGGCAGGTTGCTCCATTCTGACAGGGATCTGACATGCAGACATTGATGGGGATGTCACAAACTGTCCCATTCCATCCTTCAGGACACTGACAAGTGAAGGACGTCTGCTGGTTCAGGCAGGTTGCTCCATTCTGACAAGGATCTGACATGCAGACATTGATGGGGATGTCACAAACTGTCCCATTCCATCCTTCAGGACACTGACAAGTGAAGGATGTCTGCTGGTTCAGGCAGGTTGCTCCATTCTGACAAGGATCTGACATGCAGACATTGATGGGGATGTCACAAACTGTCCCATTCCATCCTTCGGGACACTGACAAGTGAAGGACGTCTGCTGGTTCAGGCAGGTTGCTCCATTCTGACATGGTTGGCTGTCACATCCTTCCATCACTTTTGGGAAAACAGAAATTAATAAAATCAGATACATTTTATAAGGATCTGGTGAAGATATGGGTGGACAGGTCAGACAGAATGTACAGATCAAATTCATAAAATGACATAAGTTTGACACATGTCACCAGTCTATCCAAACATACATCTCACCAGATTACCTCTTAATGCGATTATTCTTTGATGAAGTTTACAGTTCACTGATGTAAAAGATCTTAGCTTTCATAATCTAGTTATTATTCAACTTACGCGTTTGACAAATGTCACCAGTCCATCCAACCATACATGAACACAGATAACCTTCACCATTGTCATTCTCAAAGCATGTGCCACCATTCATACAAGGTTGACTGCTACATGTGACCATTTCTATCAACACACGGGTTAAAAATGTTACAGATGATCAAAGAAGAAAGATTAATGTCCAGAAATGTCCATTTATTAGTAAGTATTTGTAGCTTTTGAATATCTTTACCCCAAATGTCCAAGTCATGAATAAATGGGAAATAGTTCAATAAGAATGATTGATTCAGTAGAAATCAATTCCATCTATAAATGAAGACAATTACGAGTATGGCATGTTTGACCTGTCCATTCCATCGTACATGAACACAGATAACCTTCACCATTGCTATTGTCAAAGCATGTGCCACCATTCATACAAGGCTGACTGCTACAAGCCAGCAATTCTATCAACAGAAAATGTTATTCACTGCAATTATGAGTCAGAAAGAAAATGTAATGTCCAACACCAAACAAAACTACACCATATACCTACATCACACTGTGTTATCATACAAGTGTTAGAAATATCACAGTTTAGTGGGCCTGACATTTTAATCCTAGCAGGACCTTTCTCAAAGGCACAGTGACAAGGACAAAAAAGATACAAGAAGCTTCTTTTATCTGTTTTGTACTTGTCACTCTGCCTTTGCGAAAGGTCCTGCTAGGATTAAAACGTCAGACACACTAAATTTTGAGTTTTGCAGTTTGGTAATTTTAGTCAGTAAGCAGTTTCCAACATCTTTGTATATCACTTTAAGTCAGTATTAGAAATATCAAGACTATGTAGAATGACATGCAATTGTTGTTAGTTTATGTGCTGTGAGTGGTTAAAGTGGTGCTTTGATAAAGTGTGTCATACCAGTAAAAGTTGGGATTACTTCACTTAGGATTTGATAAACAGAGATTAGATAACAAAGCAATCTATTAGACATAGAATATAAAACAGTGAGATTATCCAAGATAATCTGCCTGAATATCAGATCATCCAACTATGGGATAATGCCAGAGTGACTTAATCACACATGATAATCCCAGTTTATGAGATAATCCCTAGGATGAATTAACCCTGATACCCTGGTCAGTCTAACTCCATAAATTGTAAGCAAACACATGGTTGGTGGAATACTAATACATCAGTGGCCAGGATTGTTTGTCTTTTGACCATTTCTATCACACACGGGTTAAAAATGTTAGAGATGATCAAAGAAGAAAGATTAATGCCCAGAAATGTCCAATTCTCAGAAGTATTAATTGTTTTTTGAGTATTTTTATTGCAAAATTTCCCAAGTCATGAATCAATCGATCAATAATGGTGTGATTAGAATCAATGATTCAATAGAAAAAAATGCACTTACGAGTTTGACACATTTTACCAGTCCATCCAATCGGACATGAACAAAAATAATCGTCTGCATCATATCCCTCAAAACATGTACCACCATTCATACAAGGCTGACTGCTACATGCTAGTGCTGATGCTACAGGTACATGCAAAAAAGAAATAATCAAGGGAAGAACTTCTAACTAATTCCTTGTCACTACATAACTAATCCGAGTTAAGAGACAGTGTGTATGAGGTTATTTGTGAATCCAACAAAAAGGTGTCAAGTCTAAAATCAAAATGGTTAGTAAAGAATAAACACCATGCACTTACGAGTTTGACATGTTTGGCCAGTCCATTCAGTCGTACAGGAACACACATAACCATTGCCATTGCCGCTTTCAAAGCATGTACCACCATTCATACAAGGCTGACTGCTACAAGTATTAGCTGTAAACAAAAACATCAAATATAAAATGTAGGTTACCTATCATTCATCAAAAGTTCTAAGACAACATCTTGCCATATTGGTCTTCTGTATAGATTCATGAAATCACATGACATGATAAACAGCAATGGGATTATTGAAGATTATCTTATGGTGGGATTATCACATACAGGAGGATATTACCTCAGTATCAGGATTAAGGAATACCAAGAAATCTATCAGACTGAGTATGCTGTAGAAATGACATATTATAAATAATAGATCATTCATTATCAGGTTATTCTATTTTGAGATCATTCCATGAGAATATAATAATATGTGATAATCCCATTCAGAAACCCTGACTACCTCATCATGAAAATGAGATCAGTGAAGATTATCATCACGGTGGGATTATCAGATATTGAAGGATGTTATGTCAGTATAGGGATTAAGGTTAAACTCTTCAGATCTCTAATGCGATCATCCACAAAGAGATTAAGCAATCTATTGTCACATTAGTCATTTTGTGGGTAGATCAGATTATGCTGTGATCAGATTATCTTTTAATGAGATCAGATAATTCCTCTATGAAAGTATTAGATTCTGAGATTATCCCATGATGACATCATTAGATGGTAAGCTCTGCATTTCAAGAAGCTTTTGTCTAGTTCTTAATTTGACTTACGAGTATGGCATGTTTGACCTGTCCATTCCATCGTACATGAACACAGATAACCTTCACCATTGCTATTGTCAAAGCATGTGCCACCATTCATACAAGGCTGACTGCTACAAGCCAGCAATTCTATCAACAGAAAATGTTATTCACCGCAATTATGAGTCAGAATGAAAATCAAAATGTAATGTCCAACAAATGTACACCACGTACCTAAATAATACTCAAGTGGTATTATAACAGTATTAGAAATACATGTACCAAGACTATGTAGAATGACATGCAATTGTTGTTAGTTTATGTGCTGTGAGTGGTTACAGTGGTGCTGTGATATTTCATACCAGTAAAAGTTGGGATTACTTCACTAGGATTTGATAAACAGAGATTAGATAACAAAGAAATCAATCTGGCTGAGACTTGATCCCCTATGGATGTCCCAGTGTGACAGTCCCCTTTTAGATAGCCCCTATGAGATATTCCTGAATTGAGACAATGACATAATGACAATGACAATGACAAGTGAGATATCCTATGCAGAGATTATCTCACCATAGTATCCCTTTATGAGATTATTCCTTGATAACATTTGCAAATCACAATTGTATAGATCTTAGCTAACCTTGGCCTTTGGATTTTGCCCCCCCAAAACGGAAAAAACAAACATCCAGGCCAGCCCTCCTAGGACATCCAATAACCCCCATGTGTCTGTTTATGTTTGATGCAGATAGACCATGAAGGAAAAGGGGGGTAGACTGGCCAGGGTAATCCCCTTTGCCTCAGGGGATAGAAATAGCTGGCATTCACTCTTTCTCCTTATTTGATGTTGTGTGCCCCCCAAATGCCTCCATTATAAATGGGCTTTCAGAGGATGCCAGTGTGGGTCAGGCTGGGAGTAACCTAGGGGGCCTGGCTGGCAGCTGACATCAATCACTATATAGCCCAACCAGATCCTATTACAGTGGCTGGGCACTGCCTTAAGTAGATTGTTATCAGGCAGAGGCACTGCTAGGCATGCCAGCCCTATGATGTACAGTAAGTGTTTTATGAGGCCCCTATGGGGATTTCTTGACTCTAGTAACATGGCCTTGCTATGCCCAGTTCATGAATGAATACAAACTGGGCAAGCTGTTTTTTCCTTTCCAGTGTGGGCACTCTAGACACATGTAGGAAGTCCAAGAAAATATGAACCAATTTACACCCATCCCACTGCTCATTAATATATACACTTAATGAGATGCCTAAATTCATGCTTCCTTACAGGATTTGGGTGATTTGTAAAGGTTTTAATAATCTAGTTGTTATTCAACTTACGCGTTTGACATATGTCACCAGTCCATCCAACCATACATGAACACAGATAACCTTCACCATTGTCATTCTCAAAGCATGTGCCACCATTCATACAAGGTTGACTGCTACATGTGACCATTTCTATCAACACACGGGTTAAAAATGTTACAGATGATCAAAGAAGAAAGGTTAATGTCCAGAAATGTGCAAAGTAAGGATTTGTAGCTTTTGAATATCTTTATCCAAAAGTCCAAGTCATTAATGAATGGAAATTGGTTTGATTAGAATGATTGATTCAGTAGAAAATCAATTGCATCTGAAAATGAAGACACTTACGAGTTTGACACATTTGACCAGTCCATCCAATAGTACAGAAACACACATAACCATTGCTATTGCTGTTTTCAAAGCATGTACCACCATTCATACAAGGCTGACTGCTACATGCTAGTGCTGATGCTATATGTGCACAAAAGAAATAATCAAGGAAAGACATTCTAACTAATTCTTTTTTCAGGATGGTAATGACTAACACCTTACAGGCTTACTGATAATCCTTCTTTTGTGTTCACTCCTTCACACTTCTTTCTTTGATCTTTCACCCTCTTCTCACTAATTCCCACACAACTCCCTGCGCTTAATTCCCTTTGATCTCACTCTAGAGCTTTCCTAGTAATTTGTCATCCATGTCATATTCACTCCCCACCCCCTTCTTAAGCTTTGTATCATTTTGTCCTTGTCACTCTGCCTTTGAGAAAGGTCCTGTTAGGATCGAAAGCCCAGCCCACTAAATTTTAAGATTTGCATTTTGGTAAATAATTTACTCGGTAGGCTTATAGCCCCTGTATATATGTAGTCTGCAACAATTTTGTATATTACTCTATTTCTTTCTCTATACACATCTACTCGGAGAATAAGAGACAGAGGGTATGGGGTAAGTTCTGAGTCCAACAAAAAGGTGTCAAGTCTAATATCAAAACGGTTAGTAATGTCTCTTGGTCTAAGTATAGCTCTATGGTCTTAGGAGATAGGCATTGTTTTGCTTCCCAAATAGAAAAAAGGACATTATATCCCTTTAAAGAAAAATGTTCCTATCCATGGAGGTATGTGTAATACATAATGACCAACCATGTGTATGCTTTCATTCTATGGGGTTAGACTGAGCAGGCTAATCTGACCTGCCCCCAGGGCAGAACAAACAG
Organism: Luidia sarsii; assembly: GCA_949987565.1. Lineage (NCBI taxonomy): Eukaryota > Metazoa > Echinodermata > Asteroidea > Paxillosida > Luidiidae > Luidia > Luidia sarsii. Next base: position 26,139,142 of record OX465104.1, on the reverse strand, counting down.
GTGCTTACTCACTTGTTTGTTCACTCCCTGAAATCCACTGCCCATAGAAATGCCTCCCACTGAATGGGCACTAGGAGGGTCCAATGTGGAGGGGGGGGGAAATACTTCCCACTGAATGGGCACTAGGAGGGTCCAATGTGGAGGGGGGGGAAATACTTCCCACTGAATGGGCACTAGGAGGGTCCAATGTGGAGGGGGGGGGAAATACTTCCCACTGAATGGGCACTAGGAGGGTCCAATGTGGAGGGGGGGGGAATACTTCCCACTGAATGGGCACTAGGAGGGTCCAATGTGGAGGGGGGGGGAATACCTCCCACTGAAAGGGCACTAGGAGGGTCCAATGTGGAGGGGGGGGAATACCTCCCACTGAAAGGGCACTAGGAGGGTCCAATGTGGAGGGGGGGGAATACTTCCCACTGAATGGGCACTATAAAGGAGGGTCCAATAACAGTGTGGAGGGGGGGGGGGGGGCAGGGGTCTGTTTGGCAGCCCACATCAATCAATAGCCCAGCCAGGCTTTATTACAGGGACTGGGTTTGGCCATGGAGCCAGCTCTGTGGTATAGCCATGAACAGCTGTTATCAGACAGCTATCAGGCCAAGTAAGAAGAAAAAATGGTTTCTCATCCTATTTTTTTAAAGAAGGATGAGGGCACTTTTTTTGCCTTTTCCAAAACAAGTCCAATTTCCAGTCGTTTTTTAACTATAGAACAAAATGAAACAGTAAAAATCAATCAAAAATGTGTCTTTCTATTATTTTAGAAAATTGAAATATTTTAATGTGGGGGCAAAAAACGATGCAAGCGGGGACGAGAAACTAAATTAATTTGTTCACTTGGCCTTACCAGACAGCTTAGATTTCTCTTTGTCTGGGCTGCAGTAAGAGGGCATGGCTATGCCCAGCATATGAATAATTACCCCTTGGCAAACAGTGGAGTGTGCTGGCTTGCTATACAATTGGTCACTACTTGCTTGCTATACAGTCAGTCACTACTTGCTTGCTATACAGTCAGTCACTACTTGCTTGTTATACAGTCAGTCACTACTTGCTTGCTATACAGTCAGTCACTACTTGCTTTTTATACAGTCAGTCACTACTTGCTTGTTATACAGTCAGTCACTACTTGCTTGTTATACAGTCAGTCACTACTTGCTTGTTATACAGTCAGTCACTACTTGCTTGTTATACAGTCAGTCACTACTTGCTTGCTATACAGTCAGTCACTACTTGCTTGCTATACAGTCAGTCACTACTTGCTTGCTATACAGTAGGCACTACTTGCTTGTTATACAGTAGGCACTACTTGCTTGCTATACAGTAGGCACTACTTGCTTGCTATACAGTCAGGCACTACTTGCTTGCTATACAGTCAGTCACTACTTGCTTGCTATACAGTCAGTCACTACTTGCTTGCTATACAGTAGGCACTACTTGCTTGCTATACAGTAGGCACTACTTGCTTGCTATACAGTCAGTCACTACACGTGCTTGCTTGCTATACAGTCAGTCACTACATGTACTAGTGTGTTATTCATTCTGAGTAAAATGGCATCAACAAGCAAGAAGGATGCAACAGGCAAGCTGCCCCCGCCAAGCCCAATTTCAGATCGAATCTTAGACGACGGTGGAGATGAAGTTACAGATTTGCTTAGCGACGACTCGGAAGCATCCGATGATGGGGGCCTGGTGAAGTTGAGAGAAGATGATGGTTCGAATGATGATGCATCGATTTATGATGACAATGACAGTGAGGATGATGACTATGATGTCAGTACTGATGATAACGCTAGCAATGATGATGATGATGATGACTACCAGGGACCTCCAATCAAGAAAGAACGCAAGAGCGCCCCAAGCTGGTGGAATGAGCGAACGCAGACAGCTCCGCTTCCACGCGGCGTCTACAAGTCCCTTTCAGGCCACGACTGGACCACGGATGAACCCAGAGGCAAGACTCCAGTAGTTGCAGGGCCTCGCATCCCTGGAGGTGTCGTCTCCAAGACCGACTTCCTCAAGTTGTTTCTACCGGACAGCATGATGAGTTCGATACTCGACTTCACCAATGTTGAGGGGCGACAGAGGATGGGGCGTGCCTGGGTCAACCTTGCCATGATGGAGCTCATGACGGCCCTGGGCCTGCTCTTCTTCATGGGCGTGTGCAAGGCCAACCACGAGTACGTCAGGGATTTCTGGAATCCTGGCATGCTGGCGCGACCAATCTGTCAGGCGGCAATGTCAGGGACACGCTTCCAGGAGATATTGGCCATGTTGCGTTTCGACGACAAGACCACACGCAAACAGCGCAAAGCCAAAGACAAATTCGCTGCCATTCGCGACGTTTTTGACGGATTTGTCGAGTCTTGTAAGAAATACTACGTCCCAGGAGAACTTGTCACCGTTGACGAACAGTTGGTGGCATTCCGGGGCAGATGCCCATTCCGGCAATATATACCCAAGAAACCGGCGAGACATGGCTTAAAATTTTGGATGTGCACAGACAGTAGCACTAAATATGTCAGCAATTTGCAGCCATATCTGGGCAAGGAGACCGCCCCAAGTGATAAGAACCTTGGCGAAAGGGTTGTGATGGACTTGGTTCGTCCCCTCTACCAAACAGGCCGCAATGTCACAGTGTCAGACAATTTCACCTGCCTTGAACTCGCCGAACAACTTCTGGCCGAGAACCTGACACTGCTTGGGGCTATGAAAGACCATCGGCGAGAAGTCCCAGCAGCAATCAAGAGAAAGAGCACCAGGAACAGGCCAGTCAAATCATCTGAGTTTCTGTTCAATGGTCGCATGACACTCGTTTCATTCATTCCAAAGAAGAACAAGAACGTCATCTTGCTCTCCTCAATGCATCACGAAGCAACGGTTGACCCCGCAACGTCCATGCCCCAGATGATCCTCGACTACAACACGACCAAGGGGGGCGTGGACAGCATCGAACAAATGTGCAGCACCTTTGACGTTGCACGCATCACGCATCGCTGGCCTCTGACCGTTTTCTTCAATCTCATGAACCTTGCGGCTGTCAACGCATACGTTCTCTACCAAGAGCAGAATACGGACTGGCACCCACAGAAAAACTCCCGTCGGCGAGACTTCCTGCGCGAACTTGCGTACGAACTGATCGAACCACAGCTACGGGTACGAGCCGCTGATCCTAGACGTATCTCCAGTGTATCCCGCATCGCCCTCAATCTCCTGGGATTGGAGGTGGACTATGTGCATCAACCTCCACAAGGACCGGTAGGAACTCCGCTAAATACGGGACGATGTTACATGTGTCCACCCGGCCGGAACCGTACAAAAACGTCCAAAATCTGTGAAAAGTGTCACCGATTTGCCTGTAAGGCCCATTCAGACAAGGCTCGTCGTGTTAGCAACTGCTTCAAATGCCTTGGGCATTAGGTCCTACATGTACATGTACATGTAATAGCCTAGTTACTTGTTGCGGTAACCTTAACATTGATCCTCCCGAGGGTCGGCGACCTCCCTCGGGAGGCTCAATGTTACGTTTACCGCAACTAGTCTGTTACATGATGCATATGTCTGTCTATAGATCCATACAGCTGGTCTATCCTACATGTATATCCATGCAAACTGTTTGTACTGCCTGGGGGTGACATATGTAAGGTTTATATGTGTACATGTACTTTCATGCTCTCTTGCAGGAAACACTATGAGATGAGAATCATGAGATCATGAAGTATATGTACATGTAATTGTAAATAATTTTGTGTAATGGGAGGGTGAGGGTGTACGGTATGTAGTCCGAGTAACTTGGACCCTTACTAACTTGGACCCTTACAATCGCCCTTTTAAAGAAAATTTAAGGGGGTCGCCTGACCCCCTCAACATTTTTTTTTTAAAGGGCGATTGTAAGGGTCCAAGTTACTTGGACTGGGGTGTTTGTAGCCTATATATGGGTCAGAGTTTAAGATTTTCAATTGAAATTACATTTACATGTACATTATATTTGTACTTCCATGGCCTCATACACATGTAGTACAAGATGACAGCTCTGTAGATAAGAGTACAGTACTACGATGTACAGTGTAAATGTAAAGACAAATTCTCTCTTGTTTATACGTGTTAGCCATTTTGATTTACTTTTCCTTCCATTATCACTCTCCATGACTTCATTTTCATCCTGACTACCATAATGGTATATACAATTAATACATGTACATTTTGTGTATGTGTAATTGAAGGGGGAAGCTGTTTCCGATTTTCAATGGAAATTACACTAACACTATTACATGTACATGTACATTGTATTTTCTTGTGCACAGGTTGTATAGTAGATAAGAGCATGAAAGTACAATGTACATGTAAACAAAATTATCTCTTTTTATATGTTAGCCATTTGTTTACTTTTTCCTTCCTATATCATTACTACAGTACATGATTTTATTTTTATCCTAACTAATAGTATTTACATGTAATTTCTTGTACGTTTAATAGACTGATTGTTCGACCACTGTTTACATGCCATCACGTGACTTATAGTGGGTATTTTTCATTTGTCACAGAGCAGCGATGGAAATGTACAAAGAAGAATGTGGACTTCTTTGCTCATTTCCACTCCTGGTCTGCACCAAATGACAACTTAATAAGTAACGTGATGGCATGTAAACATTGGTCACGCAATCGGTCTATTGAAGGTGGAGTTGTTTCGAATTTTCAATTGAAGTTACATTTACATAGTATTTACTGTCATGCTCAAATACACATTCATGTACTTCAAAATGAGACCATAAAAGTACATGTTAATATAACACAGTGTAAATGTAAAATAAAATTAACTCCATTTTATACGTGTTAGCCATTTGTTTCATTTTTCCTTCCAATATCACTATCCATGACTTCATTTTTATCCTAACTACCGGAAATTGTATATTCTGGAAAACTCAGATGGTACGTTAATCCAGAGGTCTCGGGTTAAGTCCCGGTCCAGTCAAAGTTTTCTTTGCCAATTGCCTTATTATGGCAAGATGATAGCGTGAAAGTATAATGTACAATTATACTTACAATGTGTAAACAAAAATCATATTTTTTTTATAAGTTAGCCAAGTTTGTTTTATTTTTCTCTTTCTTGTATTACTCTACTTGATTTTGTTTTTATCCTAACTAATTGTACATGTACTGAAGTTGTTTGTGATTTTCAATTGAAGTTACATTTACAACTACAAGTACTGTACATTGTATTTACTTTAACTCAGTCTTATTATAGTGAGATGATAGACTGAAAGTAGATTGTACGTGTACAAGTATGTCAATGGTTTTTCCCTTGTCTCGCTTTTAAATGTTAGCTATAAAATTTGTTTCATTTTTTCTTTCTTGTAACTGAATAATTCTACTTGATTTTATTTCAATTGAACTTACATTTACCACAGACAGCAAGTATACTCTTTTTACACCTCTATTTGTTGGTATTTGAATAAACCATTTAGACAAAAAATGACAATCAGCATATCAATTTCATGTTTTCAATTTTTTACCTGCGCAAAATAATAATCATTTATAATAATGAATAATACAATAATGTTGCAAACTGCTTACTGACTAAATTTACCAAAATGCAAATCTCAAAATCTAGTGGGCCTGACGTTTCGATCCTAGCAGGACCTTTCTCAAAGGCAGTGTGACAAGGACAAAACAGACACCAGAAGGAAGGGGGAAGAGAGTGAATAGGGCATGGATAAGAAACAAAGGACAACGAGGTAAGCTGGTAGGGTGAAGTCAAATGGAAGGAGTAGGGTAGGGATTAGTGAGAAGAGGGGGAAAGATCTAAGAGAGAAGTGTGGAGGAGTGAACACAAAAGAAGGATTATCAGAAAGCATGCATGGTGTTAGTCATTACCCTCCTGGATGTTGAGACCATGTGGTTGGATAGTCCGAATAGTCCGAAGACGCTTCATCCACATTTTCTCAGAGCTAAGACTGATGGCATCACTGTACTAAGGTGACCAAGGGATTGATTCTATGCCCAGTACACTCATATATCTGATATCGAATGATCTGGGAGATTGAAGTGATACCCAACAGGGGTGTCAATTCTACCGGTTTTGATTGTAGACCTATGGTCGTTTGAGGGTGTTTTTGGTCTCGCCAACATATTGAATGTTCATTACATATTGACCATTCAATTCACACAAGGCTGACTGCTAGTGTTACATGCAAGTGCTGATACTACATGTACGTGCAAAAAGGAAATCGATGAAAGAAATTATTTCCTTCTCAAAATTGGAAAAATCAGCAAAGAAAACTTTCACTGGACCGGGACTTTAACCCGAGACCTCTGGATTGCCGTACCCGCCCAATCCAGAGGTCTCGGGTTCAAATCCTGGTGCAGACAAAGTTGCCTTTGCCAAACTTTCAATTTGTTAAAAAGTTCCCAGTCAGTTTGACTCTAATTCCTTCTCACTACACAACTACTCGTAGTTAAGAGACAGTGGGTATGGGGTTAATTGTGAATCCAACAAAAAGGTGTCGAGTCTAAAATCAAAATAGTTAGTAAAGAATAAACACCATGCACTTACGAGTTTGACATGTTTGGCCTGTCCATTCAGTCGTACAGGAACACACATAACCATTGCCATTGCCGCTTTCAAAGCATGTACCACCATTCATACAAGGCTGACTGTTGCACACAAAAGCTGTCAAGAAAGAAATCAAATGTGAAATGTAGGTTAATACTAATCATTTATTCAAAATTCTAAGACAACAACCTTGCCATATTGGTCTTCTGTATAGATTCATGAAATCAAATGACATGATAATGGATAAAACAGCAATGGGATTATTGAAGATTATCTTATGGTGGGATTATCACATATAGGAGGATATTACCTCATTAAGGAATACCAAGAAATCTATCAGACTGAGAATATCCCGTGCTGTAGAAAGCCTTTGCAAAAGGCCCTGCTAGGATCGAAACGTCAGGCCCTCTAACTTATGAGATTCATGTACTTTAGGTCATTTTAGTCAGTGAGCAGTTTGCAACGTTTTTTTGTATTAACTTTGTGCTGTAGAAATGACAGATTATAAATAATAGATCATTCATTATCAGGTTATTCTATTGTGAGATCATTCCACGATGAGAATATAATAATATGAAATAATCCCATTCAGAAACCCTGACTACCTCATCATGAAAATGAGATCAGTGAAGATTATCATCACGGTGGGATTATCAGATATTGAAGGATGTTATGTCAGTATAGGGATTAAGGTTCAACTCTTCAGATCTCTAATGCGATCATCCACAAAGAGATTAAGCAATCTAGTATCGCATTAGCCATTTTGTGGGCAGATCAGATTATGCTGTGATCAGATTATCTCTAAATGATATCAGATAATTCCTCTATGAAAGTATTAGATTCTGAGATTATCCCACGATGACATCATTAGATGGTAAGCTCTGCATTTCAAGAAGCTTTTGTCTAGTTCTTAATTTGACTTACGAGTATGGCATGTTTGACCTGTCCATTCCATCGTACATGAACACAGATAACCTTCACCATTGCTATTGTCAAAGCATGTGCCACCATTCATACAAGGCTGACTGCTACAAGCCAGCAATTCTATCAACAGAAAATGTTATTCACCGCAATTATGAGTCAGAATGAAAATGTACATTATGTAAATGTAATGTCCAACACCAAACACAAGTACACCATACACCTAAATTACACTCAAATGTGATTGTAAAAGATACATGTAATTATTGTTAGTTAATGTGCTGTTATGTGCTGTTAGTTTACCGGTATGTGCTGAATCTGTCCACAGTGAGTTAATCCTACTATGAGATAATCTCACATGGGTTAATCCCCCATATTATTCTTTAATGAAGTTTACTAATCACTGATGTAAAAGATCTTAGTTTTCAAAATCTATGTAGTTGTTATTCAACTTACGCGTTTGACAAATGTCACCAGTCCATCCAACCATACATGAACACAGATAACCTTCACCATTGTCATTCTCAAAGCATGTGCCACCATTCATACAAGGTTGACTGCTACATGTGACCATTTCTATCAACACAAGGGTTAAAAATGTTACAGATGATCAAAGAAGAAAGGTTAATGTCCAAAAATGTCCAATTATTAGTAAGTATTTGTAGCTTTTGAATATCTTTATCCCAAATGTCCAAGTCATGAATAAATGGAAATGGTTCAATGAGAATGATCGATTTAGTAGGAAACAATTTCCATCTGAAAATGAAGACACTTACGAGTTTGACACATTTGACCAGTCCATCCAATAGTACAGGAACACACATAACCATTCCTATTGCTGTTTTCAAAGCATGTACCACCATTCATACAAGGCTGACTGCTACATGCTAGTGCTGATGCTATGTGCACAAAAGAAATCAAGGAAAGAACTTCGAACTAATCCCTTCTCACTACACAACTACTCATAGTTAAGAGACAGTGGGTATGGGGTTAATTGTGAATCCAACAAAAAAGTGTCAAGTCTCAAATCAAAATGGTTAGTAAATAATAAACACCATGCACTTACGAGTTTGACATGTTTGGCCTGTCCATTCAGTCGTACAGGAACACACATAACCATTGCCATTGCCGCTTTCAAAGCATGTACCACCATTCATACAAGGCTGACTGTTGCACACAAAAGCTGTCAAGAAAGAAAACAAATGTAAAATGTAGGTTACCAATCATTCAGTAAAAATTCTAAGACAACAACCGAGCCACATTGGTCTTCTGTAGATTCATGAAATCAAATGACACGGTAATGGATAAAACAGCAATGGGATTATTGAAGATTATCTTATGGTGGGATTATCACATATAGGAGGATATTACCTCAGTATCAGGATTAAGGAACACCAAGAAATCTATCAGACTGAGAATATCCCGTGCTGTAGAAAGCCTTTGCAAAAGGCCCTGCTAGGATCGAAACGTCAGGCCCTCTAACTTATGAGATTCATGTATTTTTAGGTAATTTTAGTCAGTGAGCAGTTTGCAATGTTTTTTTTGTATTAACTTTGTGCTGTAGAAATGACAGATTATAAATAGATCATTCATTATCAGGTTATTCTATTATGAGATCATTCCATGATGAGAATATAATAATATGAAATAATCCCATTCAGAAACCCTGACTACCTCATCATGAAAATGAGATCAGTGAAGATTATCATCACGGTGGGATTATCAGATATTGAAGGATGTTATGTCAGTATAGGGATTAAGGTTCAACTCTTCAGATCTCTAATGCGATCATCCACAAAGAGATTAAGCAATCTATTGTCACATTAGTCATTTTGTGGGCAGATCAGATCATGCTGTGATCAGATTATCTCTTAATGAGATCAGATAATTCCTCTATGAAAGTATTAGATTCGGAGATTATCCCACGATGACATCATTAGATTGTAAGCTCTGCATTTCAAGAAGCTTTTGTCTAGTTCTTAATTTGACTTACGAGTATGGCATGTTTGACCTGTCCATTCCATCGTACATGAACACAGATAACCTTCACCATTGCTATTGTCAAAGCATGTGCCACCATTCATACAAGGCTGACTGCTACAAGCCAGCAATTCTATCAACAGAAAATGTTATTCACCGCAATTATGAGTCAGATGTCCAACACCAAACACAAGTACACCATACACCTAAATTACACTCAAGTGTGATTGTAAAAGATACATGTAATTATTGTTAGTTAATGTGCTGTTATGTGCTGTTAGTTTACCGGTATGTGCTGAATCTGTCCACAGTGAGTCAATCCTACTATGAGATAATCTCACATGAGTTAATCCCCCATATTATTCTTTAATGAAGTTTACTAATCACTGATGTAAAAGATCTTAGCTTTTAGAATCTAGTTGTCATTCAACTTACGCGTTTGACAAATGTCACCAGTCCATCCAACCATACATGAACACAGATAACCTTCACCATTGTCATTCTCAAAGCATGTGCCACCATTCATACAAGGTTGACTGCTACATGTGACCATTTCTATCAACACACGGGTTAAAAATGTTACAGACGATCAAAGAAGAAAGATTAATGTCCAGAAATGTGCAAAGTAAGGATTTGTAGCCTTTGAATATCTTTATCCAAAATGTCCAAGTCATGAACGAATGGAAATTGGTTTGATTAGAATGATTGATTCAGTAGAAAATCAATTGCATCTGAAAATGAAGACACTTACGAGTTTGGCACATTTGACCAGTCCATCCAATAGTACAGGAACACACATAACCATTCCTATTGCTGTTTTCAAAGCATGTACCACCATTCATACAAGGCTGACTGCTACATGCTTGTGCTGATGCTATGTGCACAAGAGAAATTGACAAAAGAAATTCTAACTAATTCCTTGTCACTACACAACTACTCGTAGTTAAGAGACAGTGGGTATGGGGTTAATTGTGAATCCAACAAAAAGGTGTCAAGTCTAAAATCAAAATGGTTAGTAAAGAATAAACACCATGCACTTACGAGTTTGACATGTTTGGCCAGTCCATTCAGTCGTACAGGAACACACATAACCATTGCCATTGCCGCTTTCAAAGCATGTACCACCATTCATACAAGGCTGACTGCTACACCTATTAGCTGTAAACAAAAACATCAAATATAAAATGTAGGTTACCAATCATTCACCAAAAGTTCTAAGACAACATCTTGCCATATTGGTCTTTTGTATAGATTCATGAAATCAAATGACATGATAAGGAATAAAACAGCAATGGGATTATTGAAGATTATCTTATGGTGGGATTATCACATATAGGAGGATATTACCTCAGTATCAGGATAAAGGAATACCAAGAAATCTATCAGACTGAGAATATCCCGTGCTGTAGAAATGACAGGTTATAAATTTTCATTGCAATTAAGAGTCAGAATGAAAATGCTATGTCCCACACCAAACACAAGTACACCATAGACCTAAATCAAACTTGTGTTAACCACTTCGCGCCGGGGGGTTTTTCAGCGCCGATGACCGCCATACGGGGGTTTTTGAACAATGCATCATTTTAAAATCTTGCTAAAACAATCGGAACAATACATCTCTGTGAAATAAATCGATAAGGGTATGCTATGGGTACAAGAGAGTAAAACCTGGCACAATTCGGACGTCGTTGTGGTTTTTGTCAAGAGATTATCCGTTCGAAAAAGGGCCCTTTGTGCGTCGTCAATGGACCGTAACGGACGTGTGTGTGTGCGTGCGTGTACGCTGCTGACAATCCCTGACCGCAGACTCCAGACTCCACTCCAGGCAGTCAAATCTTTGAGTTGGTCGGCCACAAACGAGTGTACAGATTACGGTAAAGAAGGTGGGGGAATTCCAATGCTAGACCGACGACCGTTGGGCTTTGTGGCATGCCAACACAATGTCCCCCGCGTGCTTTCAGCGGCAGCGCGGTATCCCTCGGTCCTCCACAGTAAAAGTCTGACAATTGCACAATTACTTCTGCTAATCTTCCAATTCATGTGGCAACTTGCGTCAAAAAGGGTCTTTGTACTGATTCGTATTGATTTGTTCTAAGCTGAAAAGAGTCTTTGTTTAGAATGTGGACAATAGTGGTGCGCGGATTCGGAGGGCCACGTTGCAAAGGCAATCAAATTGACCTCCGGATTCGGAAGTCCCGGCGCGAAGTGGTTAATGTAAGAGTTACATCTAATTATCGTTAGTTTATGTGCTGTAAGTGGTTAAAGTGGTGCTGTGATAAAGCGTGTTATACCAGTAAAAGTTGGAATTACTTCACTTAGGATTTGATAAACAGAGATAAGATAACAAAGAAATCTATCTGGCTGAATATATCCAATATAGTGCAGATATCCTCCAGATAATCTCCTTGAATCTGTCCACAGTGAGTCAATCCTACTATGAGATAATCTCACATGAGTTAATCCCCCATATTATTCTTTAATGAAGTTTACTAATCACTGATGTAAAAGATCTTAGCTTTTAGAATCTAGTTGTCATTCAACTTACGCGTTTGACAAATGTCACCAGTCCATCCAACCATACATGAACACAGATAACCTTCACCATTGTCATTCTCAAAGCATGTGCCACCATTCATACAAGGTTGACTGCTACATGTGACCATTTCTATCAACACACGGGTTAAAAATGTTACAGACGATCAAAGAAGAAAGATTAATGTCCAGAAATGTGCAAAGTAAGGATTTGTAGCCTTTGAATATCTTTATCCAAAATGTCCAAGTCATGAACGAATGGAAATTGGTTTGATTAGAATGATTGATTCAGTAGAAAATCAATTGCATCTGAAAATGAAGACACTTACGAGTTTGGCACATTTGACCAGTCCATCCAATAGTACAGGAACACACATAACCATTCCTATTGCTGTTTTCAAAGCATGTACCACCATTCATACAAGGCTGACTGCTACATGCTAGTGATGATGCTATGTGCACAAAAGAAATTGACAAAAGAAATTCTAACTAATTCCTTGTCACTACACAACTACTCGTAGTTAAGAGACAGTGGTTATGGGGTTAATTGTGAATCCAACAAAAAGGTGTCGAGTCTCAAATCAAAATGGTTAGTAAAGAATAAACACCATGCACTTACGAGTTTGACATGTTTGGCCAGTCCATTCAGTCGTACAGGAACACACATAACCATTGCCATTGCCGTTTTCAAAGCATGTACCACCATTCATACAAGGCTGACTGCTACACCTATTAGCTGTAAACAAAAACATCAAATATAAAATGTAGGTTACCAATCATTCATCAAAAGTTCTAAGACAACATCTTGCCATATTGGTCTTTTGTATAGATTCATGAAATCAAATGACATGATAAGGAATAAATCAGCAATGGGATTATTGAAGATTATCTTATGGTGGGATTATCACATATAGGAGGATATTACCTCAGTATCAGGATTAAGGAATACCAAGAAATCTATCAGACTGAGAATATCCCGTGCTGTAGAAAGCCTTTGCAAAAGGCCCTGCTAGGATCGAAACGTCAGGCCCTCTAACTTATGAGATTCATGTACTTTAGGTCATTTTAGTCAGTGAGCAGTTTGCAACGTTTTTTTGTATTAACTTTGTGCTGTAGAAATGACAGATTATAAATAATAGATCATTCATTATCAGGTTATTCTATTGTGAGATCATTCCACGATGAGAATATAATAATATGAAATAATCCCATTCAGAAACCCTGACTACCTCAACATGAAAATGAGATCAGTGAAGATTATCATCACGGTGGGATTATCAGATATTGAAGGATGTTATGTCAGTATAGGGATTAAGGTTCAACTCTTCAGATCTCTAATGCGATCATCCACAAAGAGATTAAGCAATCTATTGTCACATTAGTCATTTTGTGGGCAAATCAGATTATGCTGTGATCAGATTATCTCTTAATGAGATCAGATAATTCCTGTATGAAAGTATTAGATTATGAGATTATCCCACGATGACATCATTAGATTTTAAGCTCTGCATTTCAAGAAGCTTTTGTCTAGTTCTTAATTTGACTTACGAGTATGGCATGTTTGACCTGTCCATTCCATCGTACATGAACACAGATAACCTTCACCATTGCTATTGTCAAAGCATGTGCCACCATTCATACAAGGCTGACTGCTACAAGCCAGCAATTCTATCAACAGAAAATGTTATTCACCGCAATTATGAGTCAGAAAGAAAATGAAAATGTAATGTCCAACACCAAACAAAACTACACCATATACCTAAATTACACTCAAGTGTGATTGTAAAAGATACATGTAATTATTGTTAGTTAATGTGCTGTTATGTGCTGTTAGTTTACCGGTATGTGCTGAATCTGTCCACAGTGAGTTAATCCTACTATGAGATAATCTCACATGGGTTAATCCCCCATATTATTCTTTAATGAAGTTTGCAAATCCCTGATGTAAAAGATCTTAGCTTTTAGAATCTAGTTGTTATTCAACTTACGCGTTTGACAAATGTCACCAGTCCATCCAACCATACATGAACACAGATAACCTTTACCATTGTCATTCTCAAAGCATGTGCCACCATTCATACAAGGTTGACTGCTACATGTGACCATCTCTATCAACACACGGGTTAAAAGTGTTACAGATGATCAAAGAAGAAAGGTTAATGTCCAAAAATGTCCAATTATTAGTAAATATTTGTAGCTTTTGAATATCTTTATCCCAAATGTCCAAGTCACGAATAAATGGAAATGGTTCAATGAGAATGATCGATTTAGTAGGAAACAATTTCCATCTGAAAATGAAGACACTTACGAGTTTGGCACATTTGACCAGTCCATCCAATAGTACAGGAACACACATAACCATTCCTATTGCTGTTTTCAAAGCATGTACCACCATTCATACAAGGCTGACTGCTACATGCTAGTGCTGATGCTATGTGCACAAAATAAATCAAGGAAAGAACTTCTAACTAATTCCTTGTCACTACACAACTACTCGTAGTTAAGAGACAGTGGGTATGGGGTTAATTGTGAATCCAACAAAAAGGTGTCAAGTCTAAAATCAAAATGGTTAGTAAAGAATAAACACCATGCACTTACGAGTTTGACATGTTTGGCCAGTCCATTCAGTCGTACAGGAACACACATAACCATTGCCATTGCCGTTTTCAAAGCATGTACCACCATTCATACAAGGCTGACTGCTACAAGTATTAGCTGTAAACAAAAACATCAAATATAAAATGTAGGTTACCAATCATTCACCAAAAGTTCTAAGACAACATCTTGCCATATTGGTCTTTTGTATAGATTCATGAAATCAAATGACATGATAAGGAATAAAACAGCAATGGGATTATTGAAGATTATCTTATGGTGGGATTATCACATATAGGAGGATATTACCTCAGTATCAGGATAAAGGAATACCAAGAAATCTATCAGACTGAGAATATCCCGTGCTGTAGAAATGACAGGTTATAAATTTTCATTTCAATTAAGAGTCAGAATGAAAATGCTATGTCCCACACCAAACACAAGTACACCATAGACCTAAATCAAACTTGTGTTAACCACTTCGCGCCGGGGGGTTTTTCAGCGCCGATGACCGCCATACGGGGGTTTTTGAACAATGCACCATTTTAAAATCTTGCTAAAACAATCGGAACAATACATTTCTGTGAAATAAATCGATAAGGGTATACTATGGGTACAAGAGAGTAAAACCTGGCACAATTCGGACGTCGTTGTGGTTTTTGTCAAGAGATTATCCGTTCGAAAAAGGGCCCTTTGTGCGTCGTCAATGGACCGTAACGGACGTGTGTGTGTGCGTGCATGTACGGCTGTACGCTGCTGACAATCCCTGACCGCAGACTCCAGCCTCCACTCCAGGCAGTCAAATCTTTGAGTTGGTCGGCCACAAACGAGTGTACAGATTACGGTAAAGAATGTGGGGGAATTCCAATGCCAGACCGACGACCGTTGGGCTGTGTGGCATGCAAAGACGATGTCCCCCGCGTGCTTTTAGCTGCAGCGCGGTATCCCTCGGTCCTCCACAGTAAAAGTCCCACAATTGCACAATTACTTCTGCTAATCTTCCAATTCATGTGGCAACTTGCGTCAAAAAGGGTCTTTGTACTGATTCGTATTGCTTTGTTCTAAGCTGAAAAGAGTCTTTGTTTAGAATGTGGACAATAGTGGTGCCCGGATTCGGAGGGCCCCGTTGCAAAGGCAATCAAATTGACCTCCGGATTCGGAAGTCCCGGCGCGAAGTGGTTAATGTAAGAGTTACATCTAATTATCGTTAGTTTATGTGCTGTAAGTGGTTAAAGTGGTGCTGTGATAAAGCGTGTTATACCAGTAAAAGTTGGGATTACTTCACTTAGGATTTGATAAACAGAGATTAGATAACAAAGAAATCTATCTGGCTGAATATATCCAATATAGTGCAGATATCCTCCAGATAATCTCCTTGAATCTGTCCACAGTGAGTCAATCCTACTATGAGATAATCTCACATGAGTTAATCCCCCATATTATTCTTTAATGAAGTTTACTAATCACTGATGTAAAAGATCTTAGCTTTTAGAATCTAGTTGTCATTCAACTTACGCGTTTGACAAATGTCACCAGTCCATCCAACCATACATGAACACAGATAACCTTCACCATTGTCATTCTCAAAGCATGTGCCACCATTCATACAAGGTTGACTGCTACATGTGACCATTTCTATCAACACACGGGTTAAAAATGTTACAGACGATCAAAGAAGAAAGATTAATGTCCAGAAATGTGCAAAGTAAGGATTTGTAGCCTTTGAATATCTTTATCCAAAATGTCCAAGTCATGAACGAATGGAAATTGGTTTGATTAGAATGATTGATTCAGTAGAAAATCAATTGCATCTGAAAATGAAGACACTTACGAGTTTGGCACATTTGACCAGTCCATCCAATAGTACAGGAACACACATAACCATTTCTATTGCTGTTTTCAAAGCATGTACCACCATTCGTACAAGGCTGACTGCTACATGCTAGTGCTGATGCTATGTGCACAAAAGAAATTGACAAAAGAAATTCTAACTAATTCCTTGTCACTACACAACTACTCGTAGTTAAGAGACAGTGGGTATGGGGTTAATTGTGAATCCAACAAAAAGGTGTCAAGTCTCAAATCAAAATGGTTAGTAAAGAATAAACACCATGCACTTACGAGTTTGACATGTTTGGCCAGTCCATTCAGTCGTACAGGAACACACATAACCATTGCCATTGCCGCTTTCAAAGCATGTACCACCATTCATACAAGGCTGACTGCTACACCTATTAGCTGTAAACAAAAACATCAAATATAAAATGTAGGTTACCAATCATTCATCAAAAGTTCTAAGACAACATCTTGCCATATTGGTCTTTTGTATAGATTCATGAAATCAAATGACATGATAAGGAATAAATCAGCAATGGGATTATTGAAGATTATCTTATGGTGGGATTATCACATATAGGAGGATATTACCTCAGTATCAGGATTAAGGAATACCAAGAAATCTATCAGACTGAGAATATCCCGTGCTGTAGAAAGCCTTTGCAAAAGGCCCTGCTAGGATCGAAACGTCAGGCCCTCTAACTTATGAGATTCATGTACTTTAGGTCATTTTAGTCAGTGAGCAGTTTGCAACGTTTTTTTTGTATTAACTTTGTGCTGTAGAAATGACAGATTATAAATAATAGATCATTCATTATCAGGTTATTCTATTGTGAGATCATTCCACGATGAGAATATAATAATATGAAATAATCCCATTCAGAAACCCTGACTACCTCATCATGAAAATGAGATCAGTGAAGATTATCATCACGGTGGGATTATCAGATATTGAAGGATGTTATGTCAGTATAGGGATTAAGGTTCAACTCTTCAGATCTCTAATGCGATCATCCACAAAGAGATTAAGCAATCTATTGTCACATTAGTCATTTTGTGGGCAAATCAGATTATGCTGTGATCAGATTATCTCTTAATGAGATCAGATAATTCCTGTATGAAAGTATTAGATTATGAGATTATCCCACGATGTCATCATTAGATTGTAAGCTCTGCATTTCAAGAAGCTTTTGTCTAGTTCTTAATTTGACTTACGAGTATGGCATGTTTGACCTGTCCATTCCATCGTACATGAACACAGATAACCTTCACCATTGCTATTGTCAAAGCATGTGCCACCATTCATACAAGGCTGACTGCTACAAGCCAGCAATTCTATCAACAGAAAATGTTATTCACCGCAATTATGAGTCAGAAAGAAAATGAAAATGTAATGTCCAACATCAAACAAAACTACACCATATACCTAAATTACACTCAAGTGTGATTGTAAAAGATACATGTAATTATTGTTAGTTAATGTGCTGTTATGTGCTGTTAGTTTACCGGTATGTGCTGAATCTGTCCACAGTGAGTTAATCCTACTATGAGATAATCTCACATGGGTTAATCCCCCATATTATTATTTAATGAAGTTTGCAAATCCCTGATGTAAAAGATCTTAGCTTTTAGAATCTAGTTGTTATTCAACTTACGCGTTTGACAAATGTCACCAGTCCATCCAACCATACATGAACACAGATAACCTTTACCATTGTCATTCTCAAAGCATGTGCCACCATTCATACAAGGTTGACTGCTACATGTGACCATTTCTATCAACACACGGGTTAAAAGTGTTACAGATGATCAAAGAAGAAAGGTTAATGTCCAAAAATGTCCAATTATTAGTAAGTATTTGTAGCTTTTGAATATCTTTATCCCAAATGTCCAAGTCACGAATAAATGGAAATGGTTCAATGAGAATGATCGATTTAGTAGGAAACAATTTCCATCTGAAAATGAAGACACTTACGAGTTTGGCACATTTGACCAGTCCATCCAATAGTACAGGAACACACATAACCATTCCTATTGCTGTTTTCAAAGCATGTACCACCATTCGTACAAGGCTGACTGCTACATGCTAGTGCTGATGCTATGTGCACAAAAGAAATTGACAAAAGAAATTCTAACTAATTCCTTGTCACTACACAACTACTCGTAGTTAAGAGACAGTGGGTATGGGGTTAATTGTGAATCCAACAAAAAGGTGTCAAGTCTAAAATCAAAATGGTTAGTAAAGAATAAACACCATGCACTTACGAGTTTGACATGTTTGGCCAGTCCATTCAGTCGTACAGGAACACACATAACCATTGCCATTGCCGCTTTCAAAGCATGTACCACCATTCATACAAGGCTGACTGCTACAAGTATTAGCTGTAAACAAAAACATCAAATATAAAATGTAGGTTACCAATCATTCACCAAAAGTTCTAAGACAACATCTTGCCATATTGGTCTTTTGTATAAATTCATGAAATCAAATGACATGATAAGGAATAAAACAGCAATGGGATTATTGAAGATTATCTTATGGTGGGATTATCACATATAGGAGGATATTACCTCAGTATCAGGATAAAGGAATACCAAGAAATCTATCAGACTGAGAATATCCCGTGCTGTAGAAATGACAGGTTATAAATTTTCATTGCAATTAAGAGTCAGAATGAAAATGCTATGTCCCACACCAAACACAAGTACACCATAGACCTAAATCAAACTTGTGTTAACCACTTCGCGCCGGGGGGTTTTTCAGCGCCGATGACCGCCATACGGGGGTTTTTGAACAATGCATCATTTTAAAATCTTGCTAAAACAATCGGAACAATACATTTCTGTGAAATAAATCGATAAGGGTATACTATGGGTACAAGAGAGTAAAACCTGGCACAATTCGGACGTCGTTGTGGTTTTTGTCAAGAGATTATCCGTTCGAAAAAGGGCCCTTTGTGCGTCGTCAATGGACCGTAACGGACGTGTGTGTGTGCGTGCATGTACGGCTGTACGCTGCTGACAATCCCTGACCGCAGACTCCAGCCTCCACTCCAGGCAGTCAAATCTTTGAGTTGGTCGGCCACAAACGAGTGTACAGATTACGGTAAAGAATGTGGGGGAATTCCAATGCCAGACCGACGACCGTTGGGCTGTGTGGCATGCAAAGACGATGTCCCCCGCGTGCTTTTAGCTGCAGCGCGGTATCCCTCGGTCCTCCACAGTAAAAGTCCCACAATTGCACAATTACTTCTGCTAATCTTCCAATTCATGTGGCAACTTGCGTCAAAAAGGGTCTTTGTACTGATTCGTATTGCTTTGTTCTAAGCTGAAAAGAGTCTTTGTTTAGAATGTGGACAATAGTGGTGCCCGGATTCGGAGGGCCCCGTTGCAAAGGCAATCAAATTGACCTCCGGATTCGGAAGTCCCGGCGCGAAGTGGTTAATGTAAGAGTTACATCTAATTATCGTTAGTTTATGTGCTGTAAGTGGTTAAAGTGGTGCTGTGATAAAGCGTGTTATACCAGTAAAAGTTGGGATTACTTCACTTAGGATTTGATAAACAGAGATTAGATAACAAAGAAATCTATCTGGCTGAATATATCCAATATAGTGCAGATATCCTCCAGATAATCTCCTTGAATCTGTCCACAGTGAGTCAATCCTACTATGAGATAATCTCACATGAGTTAATCCCCCATATTATTCTTTAATGAAGTTTACTAATCACTGATGTAAGAGATCTTAGCTTTTAGAATCTAGTTGTCATTCAACTTACGCGTTTGACAAATGTCACCAGTCCATCCAACCATACATGAACACAGATAACCTTCACCATTGTCATTCTCAAAGCATGTGCCACCATTCATACAAGGTTGACTGCTACATGTGACCATTTCTATCAACACACGGGTTAAAAATGTTACAGACGATCAAAGAAGAAAGATTAATGTCCAGAAATGTGCAAAGTAAGGATTTGTAGCCTTTGAATATCTTTATCCAAAATGTCCAAGTCATGAACGAATGGAAATTGGTTTGATTAGAATGATTGATTCAGTAGAAAATCAATTGCATCTGAAAATGAAGACACTTACGAGTTTGGCACATTTGACCAGTCCATCCAATAGTACAGGAACACACATAACCATTCCTATTGCTGTTTTCAAAGCATGTACCACCATTCATACAAGGCTGACTGCTACATGCTAGTGCTGATGCTATGTGCACAAAAGAAATTGACAAAAGAAATTCTAACTAATTCCTTGTCACTACACAACTACTCGTAGTTAAGAGACAGTGGGTATGGGGTTAATTGTGAATCCAACAAAAAGGTGTCAAGTCTCAAATCAAAATGGTTAGTAAAGAATAAACACCATGCACTTACGAGTTTGACATGTTTGGCCAGTCCATTCAGTCGTACAGGAACACACATAACCATTGCCATTGCCGCTTTCAAAGCATGTACCACCATTCATACAAGGCTGACTGCTACACCTATTAGCTGTAAACAAAAACATCAAATATAAAATGTAGGTTACCAATCATTCATCAAAAGTTCTAAGACAACATCTTGCCATATTGGTCTTTTGTATAGATTCATGAAATCAAATGACATGATAAGGAATAAATCAGCAATGGGATTATTGAAGATTATCTTATGGTGGGATTATCACATATAGGAGGATATTACCTCAGTATCAGGATTAAGGAATACCAAGAAATCTATCAGACTGAGAATATCCCGTGCTGTAGAAAGCCTTTGCAAAAGGCCCTGCTAGGATCGAAACGTCAGGCCCTCTAACTTATGAGATTCATGTACTTTAGGTCATTTTAGTCAGTGAGCAGTTTGCAACGTTTTTTTTGTATTAACTTTGTGCTGTAGAAATGACAGATTATAAATAATAGATCATTCATTATCAGGTTATTCTATTGTGAGATCATTCCACGATGAGAATATAATAATATGAAATAATCCCATTCAGAAACCCTGACTACCTCATCATGAAAATGAGATCAGTGAAGATTATCATCACGGTGGGATTATCAGATATTGAAGGATGTTATGTCAGTATAGGTGTAAAGGCCCCATCCAGAGGTCAGGAAGTTTTTTTAGAAGCCCCCTACATTTTTTTGTTTATTCTTGCCTGCATTGTAAGTCTTTCCAACCACTGTACAGTGTGTAAGGTAGATGTTATCAGTAGCCAGAAAGAGGGAGAGTCCAGTGCAGTGTTTAGGAATGTGTATAAACATTACCCCCCCCCCCCCCTCTACACTGGACTGGTGAGACACTGTGGCCCTGTGGTGGGAGCCTGTTGTCCTTAGGCCTGCATGTGTGTCATTCTGACTCCATGTTGGGAAAAGGAAACAGGTTAACATCACAGCTCAACCAGTGTCCCTCTCTCCTTTCCTTACCAGGTAAGATTGTGCTTTATTATTGTTTTTGTATGACTGTAAGGAAACCATAGTTTTGGGGTCATATACAGGTACATGAAGATACATTTAAACTGAATTTGATTGGTTTTTTTGAGTAATTTTGTAAGGATTCTTGCCATAAGTTTTGAACCGAAGGACCATTGTTTATATTTTTTATGAATTTTTGAATACCACACTCGAGTCCCATAGGCTTTGTGCACAAAATATGTACATGCGTTTTGGAGTAGGAATGGGGCTATTCTATGACTTGTTACAAACAGAAGCGGAAAAGCTCTATGCTCTGTTTCACAACAGACATATATTTCTCGTTTTATAGTGAATTTCTTTTGTTTTCTTCTTTGTTAAATTGACTCCACATGTGTATGTGAACTTGATGAAAACTTGACCTAAGAGTACCACCGACAGTTCTATTCTATTTGATTAAGGACTATAGCAACAGATTTACGTGTATTTTGAAATGTTTTAATTAGAAGTTTATTGACAAACTGCCAATGCTTGTAAGAAACCAAGTTAGCTTTAGAATTACTTAGTCCGGTTTATGTTTACAGATATACATGTAGAATGTTTTGTATTGTGTGTCTTTCTGACTCCATGTTGGGAAAAGGAAACAGGTTAACATCACAGCTCAACCAGTGTCCCTCTCTCCTTTCCTTACCAGAGGCAAAATCTTTAATGTGCCCCTAGGAGTGACACGGTCCCGTGTCCTCCGGGGTGCAACATTTGGCGACCACGAAGGGACAGGTGTTTTCATCCCACCATCGTCCGGCCAGGGATGAATGACAGCGCCTGTCCAGTGACATCAAGAACCCAACCATGACTTGCTAGCAAGGGAGCTGGTATTCTGCGTAGTGCAGTAGCGACGCCATAGAGAGTGGGACAGAGGAGTCAGCCTGGGAGACCAGGGACAGTCCAATCAGCCCAAGACAAGATGGCGAAGACCCCACTCGAGTTATGCCAGTTCCTCACACAGCAGGTCAGTGAGTTGAGCCAGTTACCCCTCCTCAAGATCTGCAAGCACCTGGAGCTACCGGGCTTTGCAGATATTGAGGGGAGGGATGATCACCCGGCGAGTCTGGTGAGGAGGATTAACCGTCACCTCCTGCGGGAGGAGTTGGAAGAAGAAGAAGACGGCGGGATGGCAGTCTTCGAGGAGCTGCAGGCATTCCTGCAGGGGTTAAGCCCTGCTGTTGACCGCCAGGGAAAAGCTCACTCCACCTCGGTCACTAATGTACCTCAGCCAGCAAGAGAAGAGAGATCTCCACCTTCTAGCACTACCCCGCCTGGCCTGATGACCCTTGCCAGACGGGAATTCAAGATTTCTGGACAGATCGGGGAACCAGGCCAGAAGGACAAGTTGTCTTTCTCAAGCCTGGCACACCAGATTGAGCACGGTCGTCTGAAGGGGCACGCAGAGCCCGAGATCGTTGAAGGGGTTATCCGTGCCATCTCCCCGGGCTCTCCTCTCCGCAGTTACCTTGAGGGTAGGGTAGAATTGAGTCTCCCCAGTCTCCGTCATGTCCTCCGGTCGCACTATCAGGAAAAGGATGCGACGGAGCTGTATCAGCAGTTGTCCCGCCTGACGCAAGAAGGGAAGGAGTCCCCACAGAGCTTCCTTGTCCGTGCCCTCGACTTACGACAGAAGGTTATCTTCGCGAGTCAGGAGGCTGGATCTGGATTGAAGTACGACCCTTTGCTGGTGCAGAACATGTTTTTACATGCCCTGCTGACTGGCCTAAGGAGTGATGCTGTGAGGTCAGAGTTGCGTCCCTACTTGCAAGATCCCAGCACGACTGATGAGGAGCTGTTCAAAAGAATGAACATCGCAGCAAGGGAGGAGGCCGAACGACGGGAAAAGCTCGGAGCAGGCACGAAGACAGTCTCCGTCAAGGCAGTGCAGGAAGAACCTCTCCACCCT
Source organism: Luidia sarsii (assembly GCA_949987565.1). Taxonomy (NCBI): domain Eukaryota; kingdom Metazoa; phylum Echinodermata; class Asteroidea; order Paxillosida; family Luidiidae; genus Luidia; species Luidia sarsii. The sequence continues at coordinate 26,115,384 of OX465104.1, read as the reverse complement.
GAGGAGTCTGCCCCAGTGAAGAAGACGGCACCAAAACCAGGCACTCTAATGGCAGAGATAGCTGACCTGAAGGCTGGGATTGCTGAGATTGCTACACTGAAGCAACAGGTGGCAGGTCTTCAGCAGACGCTAGCTCCCCAGAACGCCCAACGACAACCATACCAGAGGCCCAACAATGAAGGGGCACGGCCCAGAGGCTGCTATCGATGCCGAGAGCGAGGAACCGGTGACCAGTGTGACCATTGCTTCAGATGTGGCTCCAGCGAGCATTTCGCCCGTGGGTGCCGACTGCGACGACAATACCAGCCGGGAAACGACCAAGGGTTGCTGCCACGGGACGGGCAGTAACCAACGACCGTACCATCCCCGAGTCCCAGATCTGTTCCATCACCCCCTTCAAGCAAGCATGTGTCAGCAGACTGGTTGGTGAGAGGTGTCTTGTAAGATGTACCATTAATGGAGTGAAGACCCAGGCCCTTTGGGACACCGGAGCTCAAGTATCCATCTTACCGGCAGATTGGCTCGCCAACTACTTACCCAGGGTTAGACTAAGACCCCTGTGTGAGCTTCTTGGAGGTGACACGCTAGACTTGTCAGCAGCAAACGGAACCAAGATACCCTTTGATGGATGGGTTGACATCGCATTTCAACTGTCTTCAGAGCCAAGCAGTGCCATTGAAGTCCCGACCCTGGTAACCAAGAGCGTCTCTGGCGTGCCCATTATCGGCTTTAATGTCATACAGGAGGTAGTGAGAAGTGAAGGCAGCAAGACACACCCACTCAACGCCGTCCGAGCAGCATTTCCATACCTGAGGAAAATGAAGGTGAAGGCACTGGCCAACTTGATCAATGCAGACGGCCCTGAGAAGATCGGAGATGTCCGGATTGGAAGGCAAAACATCACCCTTCCACCGAGCTCATCGGTTGTCCTGTCCTGTCTGGTGAGGACAGGAAGTCCTGCTGGTAACGGGACAACCCTATTTGAACCGTCAATGTCTACATGTCTCCCAGAAGGACTGTGCATCGACCCAGCCATTGTCCAACTAAAGCCAGGTAGACATAGACACTCATCCTGCAGAGTCTCCATCTTGGTGGTGAATACCGCCAACCACGAAGTTCTCCTTCAACGGCGAACTACCCTGGGTTACCTGGAGACAGTCGAGGGAATTGAGGCACTAAAGCACCATGAGCCAAGCCACCCATCCCAAGGTGTGAATGCTGTATCTTCTGCTACCAGTGAGGAAAAATGGATTCCTCCCTGCGACGTCAGTGGCCTAACAGAAGAACAGCAAAGGGCAGCCCTACTGCTGATCGCTGAAGAAGCAGGAGCCTTTGCTAAGGATGAGCATGACACCGGCTGTATTGCAGATCTACGGATGCACATCAAGCTGAAGGACGACCAGCCCGTGCAGAAAACCTACATGTCCATCCCACCACCCCTCTACCGAGAAGTAAGGAGCTACCTGAAAGACCTGATCGACCGAGGCTGGATAACAAAGTCTGAGTCCCCGTATTCATCCCCAGTGGTATGTGTACGGAAGAAAGATGGGTCTCTCCGTCTGTGCATCGACTACCGTGAGTTAAACCAGAAGACGATCCCGGACCGACAGCCCATCCCTCGAATCCAAGACATCCTGGACAGCCTTGGTGGGAACTCATGGTTCTCAACGCTTGACCAAGGGAAAGCGTACCATCAGGGTTTCATGGCAAATGAGAGCCAGGCAGCAACAGCATTCATCACGCCCTGGGGCCTGTACGAGTGGCTTCGTATCCCCTTTGGCCTGACGAATGCCCCAGCAGTATTTCAGAGATGCATGGAGTCCTGTTTAGATGACCTGACTGGAGAGATTGCAGTTGTTTACCTAGATGACATCTTGGTGTATGGGGATACATTTGAAGCACACCTCGAGAATCTCCGTCGGGTCCTCCGGCGCTTACAGGAGAAGGGAGTCAAGTTGAAGCCCAGTAAGTGTCGCCTTTTCCAGAAGGAGGTGCGGTACCTAGGTCGAATCATCTCCAGTGATGGATACAAAATGGACCCAGCAGACCTGGAAGCAGTCAAAGCACTTAGGACCAAGACACCCACTACCGTCGGCGAGCTACGTAAACTCCTTGGTCTACTCGGATATTACCGCCAATATATCCAGAACTTCTCGAGGAAAGCAAAGTCGCTGTACGAGCTCCTACAAAACCCGACTATGGACAGTACTCCACCGAACAGTGGTAATGCCACCCACGGGAAGGCCAAAACCAAGACAGTTCCCCGTAAGAACAATGGCCAGTTGTCGTCAAAACAGAAGATAGTGTGGACAGCGGGACGTCAACAAGCACTGGAAAGCCTACTGGACTGCCTAATCTGTCCCCCCGTCATGGCTTTCCCGGACCATGAGAAACCATTTGTCCTACATACAGATGCTTCCAACGATGGACTTGGTGCAGTTCTCTGTCAAGAACAAGATGGCAAGATGAGGGTGATTGGTTACGGATCACGAACACTCAGCCCTGCAGAGAAACACTACCATCTTCACTCTGGGAAACTGGAGTTTCTCGCACTGAAGTGGGCGATCACGGAAAAGTTCCGAGACTATCTGTTCTACGCACCCTCATTTACAGTCTTCACAGACAACAATCCCCTCACCTACATCCTCACCACAGCAAAGCTCAATGCTACTGGCCACAGATGGGTAGCAGAATTGGCAGACTTCAATTTCAAGATCAGATATCGGCCAGGGAAATCAAACGCAGACGCAGATGCTCTCTCAAGGATGCCCCTTGACATTGAAGCCTACCAGCAGCAGTGCACCAGGGAGGTGAAACCAGACGAGATCACTGCAACTGTCCAAGCAGTCCAGACAAGTGGCTCTGGATTTTTCCCATGGGTAGCTGCCGTGTCTGCATCCACCTTAAGTTCTGACGATGGGGTGACACATCTTCGCCAGCTAACCAAGGCCGAGCTGAGTGCTGCACAGCGTGAGGATGAGACGATTGGCAGAGTTGTTCAGTACCTTCAACGGAATCATCGACCCAGTAGACAAGAGAGGTCAAGAGAACAGCCAAATGTCATGTCCCTTCTACGCGAGTGGGATAAACTAGAGCTGGACTGCACAGGCATTCTCCATCGAAGAGCAGGTACCAGGCTACAGCTAGTTCTCCCTCAGCAGTATCATCATATTGTCTACAAGGAACTGCATGAGGAGATGGGACACCTGGGTGCTGAACGAGTGGTTCATCTGGCACGGGACAGGTTCTTCTGGCCCCACATGCAGCAAGACATCGAACACTACGTGTCCAATGTCTGTAGATGCCTGATGCAGCGGAAACCAAACCGTCCCAACAGAGCCCCTCTCCAGAGTATCAAGACGACAGCACCCTTTGAGTTGATCTCTATTGACTTTGTTCATCTGGAGAAGAGCGTGGGTGGATACGAGTATATCCTGGTCATTATGGACCATTTCACACGCTTCGCCCAAGCTTACCCGACTACGAACAAAGCTGGGAAAACGGTCGCAGACAAGATATTCAATGACTTTGTCTTGCGATTCGGGTTCCCTCACAGGCTCCATCACGACCAGGGGAAGGAGTTTGAGAACCACCTGTTCCAACGGCTACAGAAGCTGTGCGGCATTTCTCCTTCCAGAACTACCCCTTACCATCCCCAAGGCAATGGGCAGGTGGAACGTTTCAACCGGACGCTTCTAGGGATGTTACGTACCCTCCCGGAAAAAGACAAGGCCCGTTGGAAGGATTCTGTCAGCAAAGTGGTACACGCCTACAATTGCACCCGATCTGAGGCAACAGGGTTCTCTCCCTTCTTCCTCCTTTATGGACGCCATCCCCGACTCCCCATAGACCTCGCCTTTGGCCTGGGAGGAGACGCAGTAGAGTCCAGGGATCACCGTGACTACCATAGTAGATGGAAGAGACAGATGGAAGATGCGTATGAACACGCGAGACAGAGTGCAAGCAAGTCTGCAACTCGTGGAAAGCAGCAGTTTGACAGGAAGGTGAACAGCTCCGTCCTACAACCAGGCGATAGAGTGCTCGTGAGAAATCTGAACGACACTGGGGGACCAGGAAAGCTGCGGGCCTACTGGGAGAAGAAGGTCCATGTCGTAGTTCGTCGGCGAGGAGATGATTCCCCTGTTTACGAGCTTCAGCCTGAAGACGGCAAGGGACGCAGCAGAACACTGCACAGGAACTTGCTTCTGCCCTGTAATGACCTTGGCAGTGAGCCTTCCCCAGCAACGCAGAAACCTCGGCAACAGCTGTCACAACAGAGTAGCAGTCAGGACGGGGCAAACATACCTGAAGACACCGACAGTGACTCTGACAGTTCAGAGGAGACTGTGATCCACACTCGGTCTCGTACCTGCCAACGTGGATACACCCCTCTGAGCATCAGAGCTAAGCCATTTTTCCCCACACAGCATCCAGATCCTGTTCCTGTGACGGTGCCAGCACCTGCTCCCGATCCTGTTCCTGTGACCGTGCCAGCACATGCTCCAGATCCTGTTCCTGTGACGGTGCCAGCACCTGCTCCTGATCCTGTTCCTGTGACCGTGCCAGCACCTGCTCCAGATCCTGTTCCTGTGACGGTGCCAGCACCTGCTCCCGATCCTGTTCCTGTGACCGTGCCAGCACCTGCTCCAGATCCTGTTCCTGTGACGGTGCCAGCACATGCTCCAGATCCTGTTCCTGTGACGGTGCCAGCACCTGCTCCTGATCCTGTTCCTGTGACGGTGCCAGCACCTGCTCCAGTACCTGTTCCTGAGGCAGAGCCAGCACCTGCTCCTGATCCTGTTCCTGAGACCGTGCCAGCACCTGCTCCAGTTCCTGTTCCTGAGGCAGAGCCAGACCCCGTGACCAGGTCAGTCTCTCGGGCCATTTCAGAGACAGCCCGACAACCTGAGCTGGAATCCGAAGCGGAGTTCGGTCCAGTGCTGCAAACAGCCCCTGACTCTGATCCAGCGAACCCAGCCAGGGACGAGAGGACGGAGAGCCAGACAAACCCATCGTCTCCCTCTGCGAGTACAGACATACCCACTCGGCAGGTAGATGATCAGGAATGTTTCTCGACGAGAGAGAGGAGACCTCCCCAGCGTCTGGCCTATGACCATTTGGGCCGACCCCACCATGAGCCAGCGGTGAACGAGGTCAGAGCCTGTGACCCATCGATGAACCCCCTTCCGTCACCGAGCTGGGCCCCTCCGATGGCTCATCCGTACCCTCCCACAGTGTGGTCTTCCTACCCAATACAGTGGCCTGCCCCTGCCCCTGCCCCAATGATGATGCCTTGGCAGGTGCCCCACATGACAATCCCGTCATGGCAACCAGGCGGCTACACTTCACTGGCCTACCGTTGACTGTGACATTGTATTGTGGTTTTGGTTTTTTTGTGTGTTTTTTGTTCTATCGAACGGAAATGTTGAGGACAACATTTGATTTTTCAGGGGAGAGTGTAAAGGCCCCATCCAGAGGTCAGGAAGTTTTTTTAGAAGCCCCCTACATTTTTTTGTTTATTCTTGCCTGCATTGTAAGTCTTTCCAACCACTGTACAGTGTGTAAGGTAGATGTTATCAGTAGCCAGAAAGAGGGAGAGTCCAGTGCAGTGTTTAGGAATGTGTATAAACATTACCCCCCCCCCCCTCTACACTGGACTGGTGAGACACTGTGGCCCTGTGGTGGGAGCCTGTTGTCCTTAGGCCTGCATGTGTGTCATTCTGACTCCATGTTGGGAAAAGGAAACAGGTTAACATCACAGCTCAACCAGTGTCCCTCTCTCCTTTCCTTACCAGGTAAGATTGTGCTTTATTATTGTTTTTGTATGACTGTAAGGAAACCATAGTTTTGGGGTCATATACAGGTACATGAAGATACATTTAAACTGAATTTGATTGGTTTTTTTGAGTAATTTTGTAAGGATTCTTGCCATAAGTTTTGAACCGAAGGACCATTGTTTATATTTTTTATGAATTTTTGAATACCACACTCGAGTCCCATAGGCTTTGTGCACAAAATATGTACATGCGTTTTGGAGTAGGAATGGGGCTATTCTATGACTTGTTACAAACAGAAGCGGAAAAGCTCTATGCTCTGTTTCACAACAGACATATATTTCTCGTTTTATAGTGAATTTCTTTTGTTTTCTTCTTTGTTAAATTGACTCCACATGTGTATGTGAACTTGATGAAAACTTGACCTAAGAGTACCACCGACAGTTCTATTCTATTTGATTAAGGACTATAGCAACAGATTTACGTGTATTTTGAAATGTTTTAATTAGAAGTTTATTGACAAACTGCCAATGCTTGTAAGAAACCAAGTTAGCTTTAGAATTACTTAGTCCGGTTTATGTTTACAGATATACATGTAGAATGTTTTGTATTGTGTGTCTTTCTGACTCCATGTTGGGAAAAGGAAACAGGTTAACATCACAGCTCAACCAGTGTCCCTCTCTCCTTTCCTTACCAGAGGCAAAATCTTTAATGTGCCCCTAGGAGTGACACGGTCCCGTGTCCTCCGGGGTGCAACATAGGGATTAAGGTTCAACTCTTCAGATCTCTAATGCGATCATCCACAAAGAGATTAAGCAATCTATTGTCACATTAGTCATTTTGTGGGCAAATCAGATTATGCTGTGATCAGATTATCTCTTAATGAGATCAGATAATTCCTGTATGAAAGTATTAGATTATGAGATTATCCCACGATGTCATCATTAGATTGTAAGCTCTGCATTTCAAGAAGCTTTTGTCTAGTTCTTAATTTGACTTACGAGTATGGCATGTTTGACCTGTCCATTCCATCGTACATGAACACAGATAACCTTCACCATTGCTATTGTCAAAGCATGTGCCACCATTCATACAAGGCTGACTGCTACAAGCCAGCAATTCTATCAACAGAAAATGTTATTCACCGCAATTATGAGTCAGAAAGAAAATGAAAATGTAATGTCCAACATCAAACAAAACTACACCATATACCTAAATTACACTCAAGTGTGATTGTAAAAGATACATGTAATTATTGTTAGTTAATGTGCTGTTATGTGCTGTTAGTTTACCGGTATGTGCTGAATCTGTCCACAGTGAGTTAATCCTACTATGAGATAATCTCACATGGGTTAATCCCCCATATTATTCTTTAATGAAGTTTGCAAATCCCTGATGTAAAAGATCTTAGCTTTTAGAATCTAGTTGTTATTCAACTTACGCGTTTGACAAATGTCACCAGTCCATCCAACCATACATGAACACAGATAACCTTTACCATTGTCATTCTCAAAGCATGTGCCACCATTCATACAAGGTTGACTGCTACATGTGACCATTTCTATCAACACACGGGTTAAAAATGTTACAGATGATCAAAGAAGAAAGGTTAATGTCCAAAAATGTCCAATTATTAGTAAGTATTTGTAGCTTTTGAATATCTCTATCCCAAATGTCCAAGTCATGAATAAATGGAAATGGTTCAATGAGAATGATCGATTTAGTAGGAAACAATGTCCATCTGAAAATGAAGACACTTACGAGTTTGGCACATTTGACCAGTCCATCCAATCGTACAGGAACACACATAACCATTCCTATTGCTGTTTTCAAAGCATGTACCACCATTCATACAAGGCTGACTGCTACATGCTAGTGCTGATGCTATGTGCACAAAATAAATCAAGGAAAGAACTTCTAACTAATTCCTTGTCACTACACAACTACTCGTAGTTAAGAGACAGTGGGTATGGGGTTAATTGTGAATCCAACAAAAAGGTGTCAAGTCTCAAATCAAAATGGTTAGTAAAGAATAAACACCATGCACTTACGAGTTTGACATGTTTGGCCAGTCCATTCAGTCGTACAGGAACACACATAACCATTGCCATTGCCGCTTTCAAAGCATGTACCACCATTCATACAAGGCTGACTGCTACAAGTATTAGCTGTAAACAAAAACATCAAATATAAAATGTAGGTTACCAATCATTCACCAAAAGTTCTAAGACAACATCTTGCCATATTGGTCTTTTGTATAAATTCATGAAATCAAATGACATGATAAGGAATAAAACAGCAATGGGATTATTGAAGATTATCTTATGGTGGGATTATCACATATAGGAGGATATTACCTCAGTATCAGGATAAAGGAATACCAAGAAATCTATCAGACTGAGAATATCCCGTGCTGTAGAAATGACAGGTTATAAATTTTCATTGCAATTAAGAGTCAGAATGAAAATGCTATGTCCCACACCAAACACAAGTACACCATAGACCTAAATCAAACTTGTGTTAACCACTTCGCGCCGGGGGGTTTTTCAGCGCCGATGACCGCCATACGGGGGTTTTTGAACAATGCATCATTTTAAAATCTTGCTAAAACAATCGGAACAATACATTTCTGTGAAATAAATCGATAAGGGTATACTATGGGTACAAGAGAGTAAAACCTGGCACAATTCGGACGTCGTTGTGGTTTTTGTCAAGAGATTATCCGTTCGAAAAAGGGCCCTTTGTGCGTCGTCAATGGACCGTAACGGACGTGTGTGTGTGCGTGCATGTACGGCTGTACGCTGCTGACAATCCCTGACCGCAGACTCCAGCCTCCACTCCAGGCAGTCAAATCTTTGAGTTGGTCGGCCACAAACGAGTGTACAGATTACGGTAAAGAATGTGGGGGAATTCCAATGCCAGACCGACGACCGTTGGGCTGTGTGGCATGCAAAGACGATGTCCCCCGCGTGCTTTTAGCTGCAGCGCGGTATCCCTCGGTCCTCCACAGTAAAAGTCCCACAATTGCACAATTACTTCTGCTAATCTTCCAATTCATGTGGCAACTTGCGTCAAAAAGGGTCTTTGTACTGATTCGTATTGCTTTGTTCTAAGCTGAAAAGAGTCTTTGTTTAGAATGTGGACAATAGTGGTGCCCGGATTCGGAGGGCCCCGTTGCAAAGGCAATCAAATTGACCTCCGGATTCGGAAGTCCCGGCGCGAAGTGGTTAATGTAAGAGTTACATCTAATTATCGTTAGTTTATGTGCTGTAAGTGGTTAAAGTGGTGCTGTGATAAAGCGTGTTATACCAGTAAAAGTTGGGATTACTTCACTTAGGATTTGATAAACAGAGATTAGATAACAAAGAAATCTATCTGGCTGAATATATCCAATATAGTGCAGATATCCTCCAGATAATCTCCTTGAATCTGTCCACAGTGAGTCAATCCTACTATGAGATAATCTCACATGAGTTAATCCCCCATATTATTCTTTAATGAAGTTTACTAATCACTGATGTAAAAGATCTTAGCTTTTAGAATCTAGTTGTCATTCAACTTACGCGTTTGACAAATGTCACCAGTCCATCCAACCATACATGAACACAGATAACCTTCACCATTGTCATTCTCAAAGCATGTGCCACCATTCATACAAGGTTGACTGCTACATGTGACCATTTCTATCAACACACGGGTTAAAAATGTTACAGACGATCAAAGAAGAAAGATTAATGTCCAGAAATGTGCAAAGTAAGGATTTGTAGCCTTTGAATATCTTTATCCAAAATGTCCAAGTCATGAACGAATGGAAATTGGTTTGATTAGAATGATTGATTCAGTAGAAAATCAATTGCATCTGAAAATGAAGACACTTACGAGTTTGGCACATTTGACCAGTCCATCCAATAGTACAGGAACACACATAACCATTCCTATTGCTGTTTTCAAAGCATGTACCACCATTCATACAAGGCTGACTGCTACATGCTTGTGCTGATGCTATGTGCACAAGAGAAATTGACAAAAGAAATTCTAACTAATTCCTTGTCACTACACAACTACTCGTAGTTAAGAGACAGTGGGTATGGGGTTAATTGTGAATCCAACAAAAAGTAGTCAAGTCTCAAATCAAAATGGTTAGTAAAGAATAAACACCATGCACTTACGAGTTTGACATGTTTGGCCAGTCCATTCAGTCGTACAGGAACACACATAACCATTGCCATTGCCGCTTTCAAAGCATGTACCACCATTCATACAAGGCTGACTGCTACACCTATTAGCTGTAAACAAAAACATCAAATATAAAATGTAGGTTACCAATCATTCATCAAAAGTTCTAAGACAACATCTTGCCATATTGGTCTTTTGTATAGATTCATGAAATCAAATGACATGATAAGGAATAAATCAGCAATGGGATTATTGAAGATTATCTTATGGTGGGATTATCACATATAGGAGGATATTACCTCAGTATCAGGATTAAGGAATACCAAGAAATCTATCAGACTGAGAATATCCCGTGCTGTAGAAAGCCTTTGCAAAAGGCCCTGCTAGGATCGAAACGTCAGGCCCTCTAACTTATGAGATTCATGTACTTTAGGTCATTTTAGTCAGTGAGCAGTTTGCAACGTTTTTTTTGTATTAACTTTGTGCTGTAGAAATGACAGATTATAAATAATAGATCATTCATTATCAGGTTATTCTATTGTGAGATCATTCCACGATGAGAATATAATAATATGAAATAATCCCATTCAGAAACCCTGACTACCTCATCATGAAAATGAGATCAGTGAAGATTATCATCACGGTGGGATTATCAGATATTGAAGGATGTTATGTCAGTATAGGGATTAAGGTTCAACTCTTCAGATCTCTAATGCGATCATCCACAAAGAGATTAAGCAATCTATTGTCACATTAGTCATTTTGTGGGCAAATCAGATTATGCTGTGATCAGATTATCTCTTAATGAGATCAGATAATTCCTGTATGAAAGTATTAGATTATGAGATTATCCCACGATGTCATCATTAGATTGTAAGCTCTGCATTTCAAGAAGCTTTTGTCTAGTTCTTAATTTGACTTACGAGTATGGCATGTTTGACCTGTCCATTCCATCGTACATGAACACAGATAACCTTCACCATTGCTATTGTCAAAGCATGTGCCACCATTCATACAAGGCTGACTGCTACAAGCCAGCAATTCTATCAACAGAAAATGTTATTCACCGCAATTATGAGTCAGAAAGAAAATGAAAATGTAATGTCCAACATCAAACAAAACTACACCATATACCTAAATTACACTCAAGTGTGATTGTAAAAGATACATGTAATTATTGTTAGTTAATGTGCTGTTATGTGCTGTTAGTTTACCGGTATGTGCTGAATCTGTCCACAGTGAGTTAATCCTACTATGAGATAATCTCACATGGGTTAATCCCCCATATTATTCTTTAATGAAGTTTGCAAATCCCTGATGTAAAAGATCTTAGCTTTTAGAATCTAGTTGTTATTCAACTTACGCGTTTGACAAATGTCACCAGTCCATCCAACCATACATGAACACAGATAACCTTTACCATTGTCATTCTCAAAGCATGTGCCACCATTCATACAAGGTTGACTGCTACATGTGACCATTTCTATCAACACACGGGTTAAAAATGTTACAGATGATCAAAGAAGAAAGGTTAATGTCCAAAAATGTCCAATTATTAGTAAGTATTTGTAGCTTTTGAATATCTCTATCCCAAATGTCCAAGTCATGAACGAATGGAAATTGGTTTGATTAGAATGATTGATTCAGTAGAAAATCAATTGCATCTGAAAATGAAGACACTTACGAGTTTGGCACATTTGACCAGTCCATCCAATAGTACAGGAACACACATAACCATTCCTATTGCTGTTTTCAAAGCATGTACCACCATTCGTACAAGGCTGACTGCTACATGCTTGTGCTGATGCTATGTGCACAAAAGAAATTGACAAAAGAAATTCTAACTAATTCCTTGTCACTACACAACTACTCGTAGTTAAGAGACAGTGGGTATGGGGTTAATTGTGAATCCAACAAAAAGGTGTCAAGTCTAAAATCAAAATGGTTAGTAAAGAATAAACACCATGCACTTACGAGTTTGACATGTTTGGCCAGTCCATTCAGTCGTACAGGAACACACATAACCATTGCCATTGCCGCTTTCAAAGCATGTACCACCATTCATACAAGGCTGACTGCTACAAGTATTAGCTGTAAATGAAACATCAAATGTAAGATGTAGGTTTCCTATCATTTATTATGTCAGTATAGTGATTAAGGTTCAACTCTTCAGATCTCTAATGCGATCATCCACAAAGAGATTAAGCAATCTATTGTCACATTAGTCATTTTGTGGGCAGATCCGATTATGCCGAGATCAGATTATCTCTTAATGATATCAGATAATTCCTCTATGAAAGTATTAGATTCTGAGATTATCCCACGATGACATCATTAGATTGTAAGCTCTGCATTTCAAGAAGCTTTTGTCTAGTTCTTAATTTGACTTACGAGTATGGCATGTTTGACCTGTCCATTCCATCGTACATGAACACAGATAACCTTCACCATTGCTATTGTCAAAGCATGTGCCACCATTCATACAAGGCTGACTGCTACAAGCCAGCAATTCTATCAACAGAAAATGTTATTCACTGCAATTATGAGTCAGAAAGAAAATGAAAATGTTAGGTCCCACACCAAACAAAAGTACACCATAAATTATACCTAAATCAAACTCGTGTTAATGTAAGAGTTACATCTAATTATCGTTAGTTGATGTGCTGTGAATGGTTAAAGTGGTGCCATGACATAGCATGTCATACCAGTGAAAGTTGGGATTACTTCACTTAGGATTTGATCAACAGAGATTAGATAACAAAGAAATATATCTGGCTGTGTATATCCAATATAGTGCAGATCCTCCAGATAAATTGCCTGAATCTGGCCACAGTGAGTTAATCCTACTATGAGATAATCTCATTCTTTAATGAAGTTGGCAAATCCCTGATGTAAAAGATTTTAGCTTTCAGAATCTAGTTGTTATTCAACTTACGCGTTTGACAAATGTCACCAGTCCATCCAACCATACATGAACACAGATAACCTTCACCATTGTCATTCTCAAAGCATGTGCCACCATTCATACAAGGTTGACTGCTACATGTGACCATTTCTATCAACACACGGGTGAAGAATGTTACACATGATCAAAGAAGAAAGGTTAATGTCCAGAAATGTCCAATTATTAGTAAGGATTTGTAGCTTTTGAATATCTTTACCCCAAATGTCCAAGTCATGAATAAATGGAAATTGGTTTGGTTAGAATGATTGATTCAGTAGAAAATCAATTGCATCTGAAAATGAAGACACTTACGAGTTTGACACATTTGACCAGTCCATCCAATCGTACAGAAACACACAAAACCATTGCTATTGCTGTTTTCAAAGCATGTACCACCATTCATACAAGGCTGACTGCTACATGCTAGTGCTGATGCTACGTGCACAAAAGAAATAATCAAGGAAAGACATTCTAACTAACTTCTCACTCACTACAAAACCAAAAAGGAGTGTATTTTGTTAGTTCGAAATCAACAAAAGGGTGCCAAGTCTATAATCAAAGTGCTTCATAAAAACATAAACACCACTTAAACTGTAGAGCTATAGCTCCACGGTTTAACAAAATGTCACCATACCATTTTGTCATCCATATACACAATTAATCCTTCGCCATTTTTATTTCCAAAGCATGGAAGAAAGCTTCAATTTCTGGCCTATGCCTCTTGAGCTGAAGGTACATTGTACGCAAGTATATAGAGGACGTTTCTACTGCCCTAAACAGAGTTTACTGATCCCAAACATCAAGTCCCTGATTCGTATCAGATCCACCAAACTCACAAAAGATGTACTGTGTATATGATGACACCCATCTATATGGCTCACCAACTCAACCACGTACAGCCTGAAAACACCCTGAACTAAGGACTAAGTAGTGGGTGTACTTACTCATCTCACAATTGACACCAGTCCATTCGGGCAGACATTCACAGTTGTAAGCAAAGATAGTGCTCCCTTCAAAGCACTCCCCTCCATTCAGACAGGGCTGGCTCCTGCAAGCAAAGTCGGCTGAAGACACAAACCAACAGATTCATTCAGACAAATACATGCAGCCCCTTTTCTGTCCAAAAACCTGGCTTAGGCTTCTGCTCCAACTTCATCACTGTTCTCAAAACAGTTGAAAACCATAGATTGGTGTTTTTTTTGTTGACGTTGAAGCCCAAGTCTCTTTTTTTAAAATCCAAAACAGAGCCAACGGTATTCTGGTTTATGCCTGATACTTAGAAAATGACGGAGGAAATGGCGACAAAGCCAGAGCCTGTGACTCAGCCGGGGATTTCAAAAGGCATGAATTGTAGTCGGATGCAGCGGGGACTAACACTGTGTAGACAGCATCTAGCTGGCTTTTCACACTGAGGATCTATTCCCAGAAATGAACATTTTGGCAAATTGAAAAACTGACAAAGAAAACTTGGACTGGACCGGGACTTGAACCCAAGACCTCTGGATTAACGTACCAGTGCTCTTCCATCTGAGCTATCCAGCCCTTAGATGGTGGCTTTTTCCTTTGTTTGACTGGAAATGAAGATGATTCATGGTCTTTGAGCTATGTATATGAATAACCGTGTCTCAAACAATTAGAGCCTGACATTTTTATTCTAGCAGGAACTTTCTACTGGTACAGTTTGAAATTTGAGCACTCTATCCCCAGCAAGTAGATAAAAATATCCCAAACATAGCAGATGAATCCCCGGGATACACTCTTCATAGGGGATCTCACAGCATGGATCACTAACAGACAGTCTGGGAACCAGACTGGTAACCATGAAGATACAGCATGTGTTTTTACCTCGCTCACAGTTGGTGCCAGCCCATCCAATGGTGCAGATACACTGGTAGACAGGAATGTCACTGGATTCAAAACACCGGCCACCATTCTGACAAGGCTCGCTCAGACACACCTCTAACCCTGCAAAGCAAATACAAAGAAAATCATTTCACAAAATGTACAGGGTCTTACATTTCGATCCTAGCAGGGCCTTACGCCTTTTACACCTTACGCCTAGCAGAAATACGCCTTTTAGAAAGGTCCTACTACGTTTTTTAGAATTTAGTTGTTGTCGGGGGGGGGGGGTTTGGGGGGGCAATTTAAGTCAGTTTGCAGTTTACAAAGAGATTGATAAAACTAATAACGGCGGTCTCTTACTGATACTACAATCCTTTCCACCGTAACCAGATGCACAGGAACAGCTGTAGTCTGTCTGTAGATTGGTACAATTGCCTTCATTCAGACAAGGGTTAGGGTTGCACATATCAGTAGGTATGGTGCAGGTCAGCCCCTCCCATCCAGGGCTACAGGAGCAGGTGTACATGGTACCACTGATGAGCAAACAGGTGCCTCCATTCATGCAAGGGTTGTTGGCACATGAGTTCACCTCTGCAATATTGAGACACACACATAGAAGGAATATTAGTTAAGGGCCTGGTGGTTGAACCACTTGTGGTAATGGAATTCTCTTGTCTATGCATCCGCCGGTGAAACATAATATATCAAGTAGACATCAATGATAAGTGAATTTGGAATTCAGGAAGCCTTTGCCCTTGTGACCTTTGGCCTATCAGCTCGGGTGGGATTCTAACCTGTAATGCCTTCTTTCTAGGACCAATGTCCACTTGCAAACCAAGCAGGGCTGGACGTCACAAAGCCTTGCGATGCATCGTAACTCAACTCAAGATGGATAACCCATCCTGGGTTGTGATACACCGTATGGTTTCTTTGCATCAGTCATTGTTTTGCGAATGATCGTAAGTTAAGTTTGGTGAAATCATCCACTGGTCAGGTATAGGCTGGATTCAAGAGTTTCAAAGGGTACGTTCACAATTTGTTTTCATAACAGCGCAGTTGGCACTGAGTTTCTAACAGCCTGCATGAATATCACAGGCAGCTAGGGTGAGATTCATACCTTTGAACTCTCACTTTCTAGTGCAGATGTCTTCACCACTGGACCACTAAGCTGGCCAAGAATAAATACAAGGCTTTGCATGGTGGGTGAAACAATATATGAGGGTTTGCAGTGACATAGGAGAATCAGTTTCTCCTGATGACGGCCAGAGCATACTGGCCAGAACGTCGACTTGTTACCACTCAGGTTCTTTTCAGAACCACACCTCGTTTTTAAGAGACCTTATACATGGTGTCACCGCAAACCCTCCTATACATGGCCAAGATTATGTGATGGTACAAGGTGCATGTCGGAATGCCTCAGGTGTGACAGTGGTAGGATTTATGATTAACTACTAAGATCTAGAGTCTGGATTTGGTCATAGTCCTGAAGATGTACCAGTGGCATGCACCTGTCACCTGGTAGCCATCACTTACCAAGCTCACAGTTCAGTCCCGTAAAGGCCGGCAGGCAGTCACAGGTGTAGGATGTCTGCATGTTGTTGCATGTTCCCTCGTTGGTGCAAGGAGAAGACTCACAGACATTGATGGGTTCACCACAGAATTGACCGCTCCAACCCGGACTGCATCTGCAGTAGTAGCCAGGTGGGTTCTCAAACTCGTTGAAACAGGTGGCGCCGTTCTTACACAGCTGCAGAGAGCAGCCCACAATGGCTGTCAAATAGAAGACAAAGACGCAGTATCAATATCTGAGCAGTCATCACAGGTCATACATCAGCGGTGTTGTACTGCCCTCAACCCTTTCTCATATCTACATCAGTTTCAGATGTCCTGATGCTCCTTAGATGCTGTCTACTTCCAAGTAGGAACCAGCTGGACCTAAAGGTACTGCTTGCTTGAGTTGCAACCTCAGACCATGGCTCAGACCCTTCATCATTCTGACGCCATACATTTCCAGTTACTCCGGATATTCAGTGAGAAGTGTGCACACTTTTTTCGGCATTTTTGTTCTTTCAATATCTAAGCTCCAAGGATGTCTAATCTGTATTAGGCTTTACTGAGGCAACTCAACAATTCCATACATGCATTTACTACGCATCGGTTAGATTGCATCAATTGGTTCTAAATGTGCTCAGCTGAATGATCACAGCATTTTCAAACACTTATTGAAACCAAATATTTCTGATGACAGGTATAGCAAGTGAACATGTGAACAAAAGAATGAACAGATACAGATAGACAAACTGGTGAATAAACAAATAAATGCACACACAGATGAATGACCAAACAAAAGACCAAATGGACTTCCAAATATACAGAAAAACAGACTAACAAGCAAATGAACAAACAACAAGCAAATAAATGTACACATGAAAAAAAAAATGACAAACAATGAAAGCAACTTACTTCTACATCAAATCAAATTCAATCTAAGCACAATGAATAATATGTAAAACAAACAAAGGAAAAACTGACAAATTGACTGGACTGGGACTTGAACCCGAGACGTCTTGATTAACATACCAGTGCTCTTCCATCTGAGCTGTATAGCTGAGATGCTAAGAGCACCGGTACGTTAAACCAGAGGTCTCAGGCTCAAGTCCCGGTCCAGTCAAAGTTTTCTTTGCTGATTTTTCAGCAATGAATATGCATAGCAAGGAACGGATGACAGAAAAAGATCCCCCAGCTAAGATGTCTTCAGAGAAACAGGCACCAATATATAAAGTATACGCCACAATTCCTTCCATACAAAGTGCAATGCTGCCAATACAGTGCAACTACACACAAATAGCTGTTCACCTACAGTCATTAGTGACACAAACACGTCATTTGCTTTCAATCAAGGACGGCAAATACAAGCAAGCATTACACCAAGGCAAATACATTGTAAATGTAACAAGCAATGATGAGTGAAGATGACTGGATAGAGAAACAGCTACAAGGGAGATGACAGACTGGTCAGAATTCTCAGGTTGGTCTTCAAGATTTAAACGTACACAGTCAGGTAATTGTATACCACCAGCCTAGGGCTCAAATTCCGATGAAAGACTAAGATTTGTCCAGAATATACATTGATCTCAAATGCTAAGGATGTCACTTACGAGTTACTATGGTGATTGTGTTGCTTAGCAACTTAGACAATAGGTATTTTCAGATCAGTCCTAGCCTTTGGTGGAATCAGGCCCAAGACTTAGCAATGATTAGATCAAGATGCAGCCCAGAAGCCATCCATGGTGGGCTGAGCATCAGAGACTACCAGACTCAACCAACCAATGGGTCAAGATAAGATAGCACTATCATTCACAGTAACTCATGATGCAAGCTACCCATAGACCTTGTGCTTGTAGTCATTTTACCATGATGACAGCAGACATGGCAGACTGACAGGTTCATTTCGAAAATGCTTCCCTGCCCAAAATGTATATTATTCAGAATTTCACACATATCAGCATGTCTGCCTTTGAGGAAGGTCCTGCTAGGATTGAAACGTCAGGATCTCTACATTGTTAGGTATGTTTACATGTTTCAAAGCATCTCAAAGTTATTCTTGGCTGAACATCAAAAGAAACAGACAAGAGGTCCATCCTGTGCATTAAACATACCGGAATTTACTATTGGTTCAATAATTTTAGTGGATCTCAGGTTGTGATAGAATGACAACGCACAAGGTCTATCAAAACTCAGACCAATACTTCAGTGCTACCGTGGATCATGAAAGACCTTGCATGCTTGAAGAGAAGTGTGCAAATAACCCCCCAAGATATTCAATGAGACCTTCTAAGCACAAAGCCATTCTTCAAGTGCTTCCAATGATACACCACACACTCATGGGAGTGTCATACACCAGTGTCACCAGTCCAATGTCCCAGGTATCACAGGAATTCTAGACTCAAGGGTGCAAAATTATTCACCAGAAAAACAAGGTCCCTCAATGCTTCAGGCAATGTCAAGATAAAAGCAACCAGAATGTAAGTGACGGTCAAAAACTACCCAGATTTTCAAATTACACAGAATCCATTTTGAGAAATCTCTGCTCTACATCCAAGGCTGAACAGTTCCAAGTAAGAGTAATAGATCAATTGCACGACCAATGTTTACATGGATTCACATGACTTATAGTGGGTACTATTTCTGCATCTCATTTGGTGCAGAACTGGAGAGGAAATGAGCAAAGGGGACTGCCATATAGTCCACATTCTTCTTTGCATATTTCCATCGCTGCTGTGCCAAATGAAAATGTAAAAATACCCACTATAAGTCATTTGATGGCATGTAAACAGTGGTCGTGCAATTGGTCTACTCCGCAAGAACTAAAATCCTTTCTGCAACTGAAAGATGATTGCAATTTTCAAATCTCTGAACTGATCACAAATGCCGTGTTAAAATTGGTTTCTGAAGAAAATGAAGGCAAAAAAAGAAAATGAATCGCTGATATCTATAACAGAGGCTACTCTTCTGTAAGCACACAGGTAAAAAGCCAAGAAAGCTGAAACGTAAATACTTATCTCAGAAAGAACAAAGCAAGAAAAAGAGAACATCTTTGAAATCTTCTTTAAGCATATATCAAGCTTTTCAAAGGTGTTTAGCATTTTGATATATTTAGGCAAATGATCAGAGGAAATGCGGTTAAAGCATCATACATGAGTAGATTCAGGAATGATCGTGTCCGTAGATTGAATATGATTTGCTTCAAGGAGTATGTAATCCAATGATGACAGTTTGTGATACTTGGTGCATAATAAGCACTGTATGCTCAGTGCGTTTCTTCAAAAACATAGGCAGCTTAGGTGGAATTTGAACAAGAAACTCCTACTTTCAAATGCAGACGTCTTGAAAACTGACCTGGTCAAGGTTATGTGGTAGATTCAAATCTTTATAGCGTCTGGTACAACTTTGCCTTATGAATGATTTTACGTATTAGAATGCCAATATGCATTGAGCTCCCTGCATTTATCTAAAAGCAGGCAGTCAGGCAAGGCATCGGAAATGCAGTACTAACAACACATCAAGGTCAACCATCATTGAATAACCGTGTCACTTGTCGGTAATTTTGTTAGCCTTAGACTACAAATCCTGAACTAATGTCGTGGACAAACTTGGATGTACAAGGCATGCAACATCATCCCACATACTTGCACCTATAGATAGACTCCCATATCTACATCTATGCCCCTCAAACTACATATTTGAAGCTTCAATTCAATGTGCCAAGGTTCAAAGCATGGGGCCACAGCAAAGAGAAGATCCTCCGATTACCGGGTCCTAATTTTCCAAACAGTAGATATCACCTTTGGCAATCCACTACAATCTCAGCACTTTGCATCGGTGAAGCTTGACTACACAAGCGTGTTAGCTGGGATTAATCGTGACCTATAACACCTTTCAAGAAAGTGATATCTTTGGCAAGACAAGTGTGGTTTCTGAGAGCTACTGGTCTTGGGCAAGCTAGTGTAAAAAAACAAGCAAAGCCTTTGAGTAAGAGACAAGAAAGTGGCAGCGACTGATATCAACTTTCTGATGTCCACTTACGCAGCTGACAAAAGGGCCCACCGTAGGCATTTGAGCACTGACAGTGAAATGCACTGACATCATTGCCAGCGATGCAGGTACCACCGTTATCACACGGCTTTGAGTCACATGTCACCACTATAGGGGACAAAGACATAGGAATTAAAACAAGACTCTCCTGAAGACGAATAGAGTACACTGTTCAAAACGTCGAGTTCCTCCGGTTCTTTTCAGAACCACACATACTCACAAAAAAAGAGATTTGCATGGTGTTACGGCAAACATGCAACTTCTTCTGCTATTCTCACCATGAAAACCTCCAAATCTCATAAGACTTAAAATGCTAGAAGAAAATGCCACAATGGATCGTAACTCATCTTGCAATTGATGAGCAATCACAGTCTTGGTAGGCTGTATGGTTTCTGTACACTGCTCATCATCTTGTGACTGGTCATAAGTAACGATGACTTTGATGAAATTTACCACCAGTTATCTTCAATTGATTATTGATAGGTGTTCAATTACAGAATGCTAAGAGGAATTTTTCAGGAGAGATGGCAATAAAGAACTCACCTATTAAACACTGGGCGCCTGTGTGTGTGGGTGGGCATTCACAGGCGTAGGAATCGGGCGTGTTGCCTGGATGACAGATTCCACCGTTCATGCAAGGACGACTATCACACCCTTGCCCTGCGACTGCATGAGGTCAAGGGTTAGAAAAGGCTGACTTAGTGAGACTACGGAACAGTGGGAGAAGGCGAGATGAGGGATAGTATAAGAAGGATGATAGGATATAGGAAGGAACAGAGCTGTCTTACAGAGGTGAGAATGGGGTGAGAATGGGGGTGCTGTAGATGTATGTAAAGGAGGAATAGAGGAAGGTGCATATGATGAAAGGGAGGAGCATCTAGTAATTTGCATCATTGTGTTCACCAATTGCTTACCAACATCACAGTTGGTTCCAGTCCATCCAGTAGAGCACTGACATTCATAAATGCCCAGCATGTTACTCTGGTAACACAAGCCATTATTCTCACACGGCTCCACGCTACATCCAAGCGCTGATAAGCAAATACAATCAGGAATGACATCATTACCTATAGCCATACACTTACTTTAACCCATCCCTTTAGACATAGCCATTCATAGGTAGAGCCATAGCCTTAGCCATAGGCAAAAGCCATAGCTATAGCTATATGCAGTTATACATTGGTCAAAGCCATAACGGTAATTTATTTAACATTCAATTCATTTCTTAAGTGCCATTTCTAACAATTTTCAATAGTGCTGTACAAATCAAACTTGCAAAGATAATATGATTACACAACAAACTATAGTTATATAAAACGATTGGCTAATTATAACATTTATTAAAAAGGTAAGTCTTGACTGCACATATGAATTCCACTTGGAATACAACATCAGTCCAGCAATTACAAATAGCCATAGCCATTGCCAATAACCCATATACACATCCATAACCATAGCCTTAGCCAGAGTGACTTATAACCATAGCCTTAACCACTGACAAAATAATGTTAATAGTTTTGTGTCACTTGTATGCATTATTCATAATTCTAAAAGGTCATCATTTGATAATCAGACATTAGTTTAACAAACAAAGGAAGGAACAAAGGAAAAACTGACTGGGAACAAATTGAAAACTTTGTGAAAACTAGTGAAAATCCAGTCAGACCATACTGCCATAGTTTCAGAAGAGAACCACTTACCTCGGTATTCGCAGTTGCTTCCAGTGAATAGTTCAGAGCATGTACACGTGTAGGACATTGTGACTCCATCAGTAGTACATGTTCCTCCATTCATACATGGATTTGTATCACAGGCGTTAGAGGATACCACTAGAAATGAGAAAGAGCACAGGCCAAGAAGTCTGATTGACAGAAAGAATAGTCAAACTAATTGCTCCAATGTCTTACAATACCCAGACACATCAATAAGATTTTGCAAAAGATTTGTTTTTATTTGTAACTAGAATACAGCATTGAGAAAAGTTTACAATGATACCAGGGATGATCTGATTGCCTGGCAGCTCAACTCGGGTGGGATTCGAACCTGTAATGCTTTTCCTTCTAGGACCAATGTCCACTTGCAAACCAAGCAGGGCTGGACGTCACAAAGCCTTGCGATGCATCGTAATTCAACTGATGATAGATAACCCATTCTAAGTGGTGATATGGTTTATTTGGTTTTATATGGTTTATGGATGTCGCTTATCGTTTTTCAATTGTATCACTTCTCTTTCAAGGAGGAGTGTGGCTCTGAAAAGAGCTAGTAACTCAGATAAGACTTGAAGGTTTGCATGGTGGAAATACTAAGTGGAAGGTTTGCAGTGACACCATGTAGCACTTCTCTTTCAAGGAGGAGTGTGGCTCTGAAAAGAGCTAGTAACTCAGATAAGACTTGAAGGTTTGCATGGTGGAAATACTAAGTGGAAGGTTTGCGGTGACACCGTGTAGCACTTCTCTTTCAAGGAGGAGTGTGGCTCTGAAAAGAGCCGGTAACTCAGATAAGACTTGAAGGTTTGCATGGTGGAAATACTAAGTGGAAGGTTTGCAGTGACACCATGTAGCACTTCTCTTTCAAGGAGGAGTGTGGCTCTGAAAAGAGCTAGTAACTCAGATAAGACTTGAAGGTTTGCATGGTGGAAATACTAAGTGGAAGGTTTGCAGTGACACCATGTAGCACTTCTCTTTCAAGGAGGAGTGTGGCTCTGAAAAGAGCTAGTAACTCAGATAAGACTTGAAGGTTTGCATGGTGGAAATACTAAGTGGAAGGTTTGCAGTGACACCATGTAGCACTTCTCTTTCAAGGAGGAGTGTGGCTCTGAAAAGAGCTAGTAACTCAGATAAGACTTGAAGGTTTGCATGGTGGAAATACTAAGTGGAAGGTTTGCGGTGACACCATGTAGAACTTCTCTTTCAAGGAGGAGTGTGGCTCTAAAAAGAGCTAGTAACTCAGATAAGACTTGAAGGTTTGCATGGTGGAAATACTAAGTGGAAGGTTTGCGGTGACACCATGTAGCACTTCTCTTTCAAGGAGGAGTGTGGCTCTGAAAAGAGCCAGTAACTCAGATAAGACTTGAAGGTTTGCATGGTGAAAATACTAAGTGGAGGGTTTGCAGTGACACCATGTAGCACTTCTCTTTCAAGGAGGAGTGTGGCTCTGAAAAGAGCCAGTAACTCAGATAAGACTTGAAGGTTTGCATGGTGGAAATACTAAGTAGAAGGTTTGTGGTGACACCATGTAGCACTTCTCTTTCAAGGAGGAGTGTGGCTCTGAAAAGAGCCGGTATCTCAACGTTTTGGGTAGTATTCACTCTCCCCGTCATCAGGAGAATGCTGGATTCCAACTATCATTAGTGTTTATATGCCTGATGAAAGTGCTGGGGCGTGGAGAATCTTTCCCGCCCAGTGCGGCCACAGAAGAGTGCAGGATCTTCCCGCCAGTGTGACCACCAGGGTGAGAAGAGGAAGTTCACTAGGAAGCAGACTCATTCATTGAGCAAATGATTGGTTGGCACCTTGGACTCATACAATTCCAAGGTAAACTCTGCTTCAGAGATCATACACCATTGTGTTTTCTTCTAAGGGTGACAGATATAGATATGGTACAAGAACTCACCTGATTCACATTTGGTGCCAGTAAAAGGCTCAGGGCAAACGCATCTATACTTGCCGGTGAGAACGGATGAAAAACAGGTGCCGTCGTTCATGCATGGCTGGTCACTGCATGCCACAACTGGGAAAAAGAATGTAATACAATCTTGCATGAATATGAGCAAACATTAGAAGAATGAACCAACGATTGAATTGAACCTTCAGTTTGACTTAAAAATGTGTTGATGCTTTCAATGGACATTGGTTGTAGTGCCATACTAAAAGGTGGCAATCTTTATCAAAACTGGTCCACCATTGGTTGACTACTGTGGTCTCTGCCATTTGGTAACCAGCCTCAGGACCATGGTTTCTTCCCTGGTCCCAGTAGCCTCATCTTGACCTAAACCCAGGCTGGTTGACCTACTGGTTGACTACTGTGGTCTGCCGTTTGGTAACCAGCCTCAGGACCATGGTTTCTTCCCTGGTCCTATTTAACTGCACCCATAACTGTGCAGTAGTGTCTGTTGTAAATGTTCAGCAACTGGCTGACCAAATGTACTCAGACAAATGTGTCTTTTGATTTGAAAACGTTGACAGACGATATTTGCAATGTGGCCATTTTCATCAGTCTCTTAATCCACTAAGTCTGTCAATAAGTGAAGGTGGTATAGACTTACTGATTTCACAATGAGATCCCTGGTAATGTGGGTCACATTGGCACAGATATACCTCTGGTGATTCTCCCTGCATACAGGTGCCATTGTTCAGACATGGTGATGAGGAACAAGCAAGTGCTGTGAATATAGAATAAGACAAGGCTTCATGAACAGCTCCAAGCATTCACGAAACAAACATGACATTATTTTGTAGGTACACATGTCAATGCACTTATCAAAAGTAAACAGTCGGCAACTATGGGGAGGTTAATGCGTTTTTTGTTATTAATGCTTAAAAAGAATCACTTATTGTCATTATGTGAAAACAGCAAAGAAAATTTGACAATTTACATGTGTCTAATGCTCTTACCTTCCTGATCACAAGTGATGCCGGTAAACCCAGTCTGACAGGTGCATCTCGAGGGAGCATTTTGAGTTGGGTCACATGTGCCATCATTACGGCATGGGTTGAAATCACAAGGGTTACTGCCGGAGCCAACTGTGGGTAGGCAACCAGAAAAATATCATTATACTAAAGGTAGGGAGCAGCATTTGTGAAGGTCAAAGGATCCATCCTGTGTCAAACTCAACGTATACCTAAATAGCACAGCTAAGTAAGTTTAGGATCAATCCATCCACCGTGTCGAGATAAATTAAACGCTAATATTTTTCAGACAGAGGGTGGAATTTGTAAAAGGATATCTTTATTCCATTTTCGTGGAAATTGCAGATTTGCAGAGTGCTAAAATTTCCTAAGAGGCCCTGACTTTTCAATCCTTGCAAAACCTTTCTGAAAAGCAGAATGAGAAAGGTCCTGCAAGGATAAAACAAATATAGGTAATCTAAATTGGTGAGATTTTGCAAAGAGGGTAGAATTGTCCCCACATATAGATTTGTTTTCTTGATCTAAGCAAGAGTATCTACCTGCTAGAACCGCTCATGAAAGGTAAGCACGGAGTCTGGGCCAAGGCCCAAGCCTAATACTGTGTTTAGTGATCCGTAGCCCACAGGCAGAGAATCCTTCATTGAGGTCGTGTATTGTGAGACCCGATAAAGGCTGACCCTTCTCAGTCATTGTGTGTGTGTGTGTGTGGGGGTGAAACCATTGGCCGTAGACGGCTTTTGTGGGGAAACATTTACCCCGGAGAAGTAAGTCCCTTTCCTAATCCGCCATAATGCTCATCAGAGTGAGCTCCAACCCTCTACTAGACCTGAGCAATCCTTACACAAGACCTACCTGTCCTGCTCAGGAAGAAAGGGGAGGATTTGGTGTCCATCCAAAAGGTGTTCATGTCAACCACCATTGTTGCCCTGAAACAAAAAAGAAAATTTTCAAAAACAATCAACAAACTATCACAGAGGAATCTAGATGTTATAAAACCATCAACAGAGAAGACAATGTTATGGGTGGAGGAGATATTCTATGATTCCTTGCTGGCATTCACAGGAATACTTAGATCAATTGAGTTGAAGTACAAAAGTATACTCTTACTACCAACCAAACAAATGCACTAGTAGCTATTAACAATGACACATGATCAAGTGAATTTCCCATGAATAAGTATAGCGAAATAATATCAGGTCTAAAACTTGTAGCTTGGGTAGGCTGATCACTCAAAAGATATTTTTTTCACTTTTTATTGCTACTGTTTTTGGCTTCTAGTGTCATGCGCTTGATATACCTGCTATAATAGGGCCATTCCCACTACGAAAATAATCGCGATTTGAATCGCGATTCAAAAACCGGGGGTTTTTTTGTCGTGTCCACACAGGCCAAATAATCGCGTCGCAAATAAACGCGAGCCGATTGCAGTTAGCATGCGGTCGCGCTGCGGGAATGGCGGGACTTGCTGACGAAAGTAAACAAACCCTGTGCTGCACTTCCTGGCAGTAAGCTGCTGGCAGGAAATGCCATGCTTGTGCAATGCATCGTGGGCGATTTGAGCGGAGCATTCCCACACACATCGTGTCGCAAATCGCGATCCAAATAATCACGTTTATTTGGTGTAGAGGGAACGGCCCTGACAGCATTTAACAACCACATTTACGTGTCCAGAAATGGGGGTGTGAACTGATTAGGTAATGTTAGCTCCGTAGAGTGAATACCCCCGTGAAAGGGCACACCTTTGTGCTATCATATCAGCAGTCAATTTCACCAAACTCATCGTAACTTATGATCAATCGCAAGATGATGAGCGATGCATAGAAACCATACGATGCGTCACAAATTGCGATGGGTTATCAATCGTACGTTGAGTTACGATACATCGTAAGGCTTTGTGACATCCACCCCTGGTTAGATAATTTTGTACCAAATTCCTGAAAACTTACACAAACTCCACTTGAACATTGGTGAGGCTGGGGGCCAACCAGACCAGAGTGAAGGGCAAGTCTTTCAGCAGATTGTTGGAGTTAGTGACGGCGTTCCCTGATCCGCAGTCCAGCGACTGAAGGCCGGACGGAAATGGTCCCAGCCATTGACCAATGGCGTCATTGCTGCCAACCAGCTGGGCTTTGATTAAAATCCCTCGAAGCGTCAGGTCACCATCCACCGTCACTATGGAGACAAAGCAAAAGAAAAGAGTCATTCATATGAAGTCCTCCAAGTAGTGTAAAATCAATAGAATTATTTGTAAAGTGAAAAGAATAGACCTGCAATTTCATCACATTTTAGTTCAGTGTGCTAGTTTTGTGGTTAATACTAGCCTGTGAAGGTAACATCATAATTATTGTCATAGAAAATCATAATCTTTCAGTAATATTTGAATCTTTTTGTATGATTAATGTTACTTTACGTTTATTGAGGGAAAACCCCTCTAAATTTAGTGTTGAAATACAAATGGTCCAAGCTGGTTTTAAAGTTTAAACTGTCAAATTCAGTTTCTTACAGTTTTACTTTCCTTTAACCTAGCAACAATAACTGTAGCCCTTTTACTCCTTTTTTAACTTGAGGGGATTTTGATCGTTGGAGGGTCAGAGGTCATGTACGTGATACGTCACAGAGCTCTGGTTCCCGTTTGGCCACGCTCATACAGTGCTCTCCCCAATATGGGAGAGCATTTCTCTTTTTGGCAGACATCTGCGATAAATCATATACAGGAAGACTTGGAAGTAGTTTGAGAACATATTGATATTTCAATATCATACGGTAGGCCTATAGCAGCTAGCTATGAAGGTGCACACTCAAGGGACCAGACTGCCAGTTGCAAAGCTGCCATTTGAATCTTGCGACCGAACCGGGAGTTTTTTGCCCATTTTTTTGTGGAAATTGACACATTTTCGCCATATGGACAGTTGCACACAGGTGATTGGTATGTAAGCCATGTTGACTAAAAATCTTCGGCCAAATGAAGCAGTATTTTAGAAGTTATGCGGAACCTGCTGAGCCCTATGCCACAGGAAAAGTGAACGTTACACACTACTGACAGTAGCCTATGAAAAGAAAGCATGGTTATCTGTGGGGTTCATAGGGAGAGCAGCAGACGGAGGATCCCACAGTTGTGGGAATGGGAGCATCCAAACGCCAGGCCCTTCAAATAAATTTTACGACATTTACATTTTGGTCATTTTAGTCAGTGAAGCAGTTTGCAACATTTCTGTATATCATAACTAATTAGTAATACACGTACTCAGTATTACTTTTAGTATCTAACATGCTTTTTATTTCAACTTCAAGAGTAACAAAAACTTACTCCAATTTCCAAAATACTCCAAAACAAATTCACCAAGACAGTGACAGTTACAAATGTTGGAGCATGGAGGTAGAGGGAGGGGTGAGTAGCACATAACAAGAAGTAGACAAGTAAGGTATCCGCTACTCGGTAGTATACGAGGGAACACAGAATCTGGACCCAGTCTACAGGTCTAAACGGGAAAGAAACAAGAATTCCAGCATTGGATTTTGCGTTCAAATTTGCAAGTGGTGTGTACTTGTGACTTCTTCATGCATTGTTGGGTTCATTATTTTAATACTATTACTACTTCAGACTTGAAATTTAGTGGACCTGACGTTTCGATCCTAGCAGGACCTTTCTCAAAGGTCCTGCTAGGATCGAAACGTCAGCCCCACTAAATTTTAAGATTTGCATTTTGGTAATTTAATTTAGTCAGTAAGCAGTTTGCAACATTTTTGTATAACACCTTAGTTCAGACTTGGTTTAACATTCATTATGTCTTACCATGGTCTTACATTTATCGCAGGAATCACAGACGAACCTGGCAATGTAACTGGTTTGCAGAAATTTCCAAGATTTTTCCATATTCTGTTATTCTCTGATCCCGTCCAAAGTTTGACTGGCACAAGTGTGGCAGACGACTTGAGGCTTTAAACGTGTTTGTAAACACGCAGTAGGGGTGTGAACACCTTCAACGAGAGAGGGCGCTATTTCAACAATTTTCAGAGAATTATTATTCAGAACGTCTCAATAAAAGACAGGACCTTTTTGATTTGTATGGTAGTGATTTTAAACAGTAAGCAGTTTGCAGCATTTCTGTAAATTACTATAATGTTATGTGTTTTGAAAAAATCCCAACACAGGCCTATTATTTATTGTTCGAACCATGCAGCATAAAAGCGTGTGAAACGAAAGGGAAAAACAAAAATGATTATAGTTGTGGCATAGATGAAGGGCGCCGTTTTGTAATAAATCCATGAGCTCTGGGCGGGGTGGTACCAGAATAAAGATAAAGCAGTTGAAGGGATTTTAATCAAAGCGGGCTGTTATATCTTGGGCTAAATATCAGTCACACGTAGGCCTACCGGCCGGGTATCGATGGACAAAAGGTCAAGTCAATGAAACGAAGTTAGTGCGGTCAGTAAATCGGTTGAAACTCGTTGACTGCTTCCACTCCTGGAAACTTCCAGTGACTCACGCGTTGTCGCAAACAAACTGAATTTGACAATGAAGACATCCATTGGTAATAACCCAACCACTGCGCTCACTGGTGCATAGGACTCAAACAATAAAGAATGTGGTATTTGTGCACACCCTACACTGCATGACGCTTATTCCAATATTTCATTTCCTTTGCCTTGGCCGAATCGTACGCGCACCGCCAAAGCCTGACTGACATCGCTCGCTGTAGCTCCAGCAAGGTGACAATAGAGCTTTGATTTCGGCATTATGGAAATAATAGCCTTGAAATGTGCCCAGGTTTTGTTGATTGACTTGAACGAGAAGCACAATGAAGTAGTTAAGTGTGATTTAGTTGGCAGTGACCTCAACAGTAGGCCTATATCCAGCGAACTATTGGTTTGATCTGCCGAGTTCCCTAAAGTAAAACTTTGTCGGAAATTTCCATGGCTTCCCATTCACCCTTAGGCGTTTTTTTTCAAATTGCACGATATCGTTGGCTGACAGGGCGAGACATGTGGGATTAAACTGCGCAGTTCCTGCTAACATGACTGTCATGTTATGTCATTATTCTAAAATATATATATATATATAATTAAAAGAATCTTTTCAGCTATGATATCGCATTGATTAATCTAAAACTTAAACAGAGGTGCGAAGTCCCAGTCAATTCAAACTTCCATTTTTTGCTACCTTTTTACAAACCGTCAAAAGACGAACCTATCTTCTTCAATTCCAAAAACATAAAACACAGACTCGTTCTTTTCTCGCGTACACCGTGAGCTGAGATTTCACAAGAAGGTAACACCTTCAGAAAAATCTCCAGGAAACAACACTCTGCCGACATGACACCTCACATCCTATAGGAATTCTCCATTAACACGATCCAAAAATGTAAAGCGGCGATGATTTTGAATAAACAGAAATCAAACGAAATAACAACTATTGAGCTAGATGTTGTTTTTGTTTGCTTCGTTTTCTCAGGCATCGCTCCCACAAACGGCTGTATTTTGCAAAGTGCCCACACAGTACATCAGTCCTTTACCCATAGACGTACGTGTTACGTGGGCTGCTGGATGTCTACCCACGCAATACAAATGCATTTCACTAATACCAGACCCAAAACAAACACTTCCAGAACCAATCAAAGAATACATCACCCGCTGGGTGCGTATAGGAAGTATTGCTACTGATTTGTGGCATATACACGCAGCATGCAACTTGGCTATGCTTGTGTTCTCGCTACTTTCCGCCGGGACCTCCGAATTCGGGGAGCCGGTGGTGTTGACTGGACAACCCGAGACCTCTGGATTAACGTACCAGTGCTCCCCCATCTGAGCTATCCAGGTGGCCTTCCCAAATAGTCAACTAGTCTTTTTCCTTCGTTTGTTTAATTTGAACAACAGTTCATTGGGGGTGTGCGATCCCTGTGGATACACGACAGTTAGGCCTAATGCATCTCAACCCACCCCTACCCAAGCAAAAACTAGTTGACCTTTGGGGAAGGCAACCATCTAAGGGCTGGGGTCTTGGGTTCCAAGTCCTGGGGAAACAAATACAGAGACGCTTAAGCACCCAAATTTGCTTAAGCACCACAATCTGCTTAAGCACCACAATCTGCTTAAGCACCACAATCTGCTTATTAAAGCACCAACAACTATTGCGTAAGCACAAAAAGTCACAATTCGTAGCATCCCCTTGCCAACCCAAACTTCACTTTTGTTTCATGCTAAGTAAATAACAGTGGAATACAAGTCAAACAGCAATTGACATGGCTCATCATAATGTGCTTTGCAATCCTGCTATGGTGGGAGGGGGAGGGGCTATAGGCCTACATGTACACGGGGAAGATTTTCAAGCGGCTCTATGAAATTGGCACCTGGTACACTAACATTCTGTCACGCATACCTAACAAACATACTGATTAATCAAGTAGTGAATGATTGCGATCGTGCTACAGTTTGAAATTTCTACAGTTTGAAAAGGTTGTTATGGCGAAAATCACGAAGGCGTTCAAATTGCAATAACGAGTGTAGCTTGAAGCTTGTATAGGAATGGCTTTAGAGTATGAAACGAAGCAGAACAGGGACCCATGATAGGTGTATGTATTATTTCATACGCAAGTGCCTTACGAGGGTAGGGCAGAGATGTTGATACTGCCTTTGATGTCGTCTCTCAAATCCCTTAAGCTGATCCTAGTTCTATTCAAACGGCCGCCGTGCACCATGCATTCTCCAAGCAAAACGCGTCGCTGGAAGAGTTGTCTGGTGTCAACTCTTACACAAACACGTGGACATTGCTCGCACCTATAGACCTAGGCATGTACATGTGTATTGTGACTATACCCTTTAGAAGTTTTATTTCCACGACGATGGGCAAAACAGCGTGTTGGAAGAGCATGATTTATGGGAGGTCACATGGTAGCACAAAGCTCACAAACTGGCGAGATTTATCCTATTAAAACATGAATCTTAAATAAGGGAGTTGCCAAGGATGGGAAACGTGTTTGGCTTATGCGAGTTTACCCCATCCAGAAAGTTATAGGCACAGACGAAGAAGTTGAAATCATTCAGTTCTATGGAACTGTCCCAAGGTTACAAACATTATTCAATTTCACGCAAATTTCTCCAGCGCTTTCTTGTCTAGACAGAGAGCTGAAGGGCGAAGTGCCTTAGAATTCAGAAATTACCTGTCACTCTAGAACATGATACGTGTACTTATCAGGTTAATGGGTTCTGAAAAGATGTCGTTACAGTTATAAGTTAGAAGTGTCCTCGATTGCCGACAGATGTAGCCTCTATTAAGTCGTCGCAATGGGCGACAACTTAGAAATCTAAATCCGCCCTTCGGAAATACTGTACGGTGCTTTGCGCAATACCGTTGCGAGTGACATCCGACATTCTCCGCTCATAACCAGGACGGCTGCGTAGTGCGTATACGCTCGTACACGTGTACGTACACAGACTGACGTAGAGAACTCATTGTTGCCAACCTGACCTCATTCTCAGAGTTCACCTGATATGGGGCAACATTCAAAGAGCTACTACAGCACCCAAATCAGCTTAAGAAAAGCATTCTTTGCCGGATCAGGCTCAGTTTGTTACCAAAGTTTCCAACAGATCTTGAAGATAGTCGCATACAATTTTGCATATAGAGAGTATGGTCAATCAGTATGTATGTATAAAAAAAAAATTTCACACGAAAGAATCTCACCATAAAATTGGCTACTGGACAATATTTCATGGGATGCATAAGCACGAAAATCTGTTTGGCACGAACTTTAAAAATTCCCAGAGCTAAACGGGATTAGGGGCCAACCAATCTTTGAGTTTAAATCAGACAAACAAAGGAACCAATGAATTTGTTCATATCTAATAGCTTAGACTGATATTTCATCAAAATTCTTTCCAATCATCAAATCTCGCAGTTCTTATTTCCTGATTACAGGAAGAGGAAATGGTGTGAAACATCCAGGACCTTTACGTTTCACTGGAAACCAACATCACAGGATACTTTTGTCACAGTAGGTGGTAAACACGGCGACTCGCCCAGCAGACGCACGATTCATTGTTTGCATAGCTTTCCCACAGTTTCCCAAAGTACAAATCTGTTGTATGGTTTAAAGGTAAAACCTTCTAAATGAATACCGGTATAGATGGATTTGGTATAGCAATGAATGACACTTTTATCGAGCGATCGCGGCTTGATGACAGTCATCAGAATGTCAGTTTGAGAAAGAAGAAGTGATTCCCACACCTATCAATACGGTAATCTTTTTCTTGATCCAAAATCCATCTGTTTTTTAAAATTAATGCAGAAAGCCTTCAAGTACGTCTGACGCCTTTGACAAAATGTCCTGCAAAGATGAAAATAGTTCTATTTGTTATCCTTTCTCGTCATGTATCTAATGTATGAAGACGTTTATAATTATTGTACTAATTGACGTGGGATCGTTTTATTCACATAAAACAGTACGAATGGATGACAACAAGGAATTGCTTCCCGATTTTCAAAGGATAAACTTGAAGTTCAATAGCTAAACTTCAATGTTCTAGATAGAACGCCACGAGCATGGACCTTTTCCAAGTAGCCGAAACTGAACTTTAATACAATTCAACGATGGATGATGACTCGCATTCGATGATTTTCAAAAGATTGAGCAAAATGCAATTCCTCAAACTGTATGCAGAGAAAGAAGAGCATTAGGATTGGTTCAATATTCGCCCGTGCATTGCATATGACAACGCGTAGGCAACGGTGCTTGTTTGAACTTTGTCTATTTCGTAACTGCATCGTCGTTTGCATTGTGATTGTGTTTTCACTTTGTAAACATGTCAGTTATTCAACGAAAGAGCTTCTCTCAACCATGATAGCTGATGTCAAGGTTAACCAACATTATCAGTTGAAAGGGCAAGTAATAGGAACCATTTTGGGCTTGGTTATGGGGATAATTTAGAAGGGATTGTCTAGCCTTTTATGAATCAGGGGTCACTTGAGTCCGCCCTATCCCTGGTCCGGGGGTCTGTGATGCCTAGATGACCACAAAGAGGTGACATGCTTGCACCTGCGCAATTACATAATCATGCGGGCTCCGCTAAGCAGTCAGACCACAAACGCAACGTGCACGGTTGCATGAGCGAACGTGCATGGGTCCATCACATCAACATCAAACTATATATAGGTTAAATAACTTGACCAGTTTGCCTCATTATGTCATACATGTTATGCCTACTAGTACCCGCATATTATATCAACCTTTTACTTGGATGATTCTACGAAGCGGTTTTCTACAGCTGATAAATCGAACTTCCTTCTGTTGTTTGAGGCTATACTGACAAGTGTGCACTATGGTGCGTTTGGTCATGGAGGAAGGAGTAGGTTTGGCCATGTTTTGGCTATCAAA
The DNA here is from genome assembly GCA_949987565.1 of Luidia sarsii. Lineage (NCBI taxonomy): Eukaryota > Metazoa > Echinodermata > Asteroidea > Paxillosida > Luidiidae > Luidia > Luidia sarsii. Next base: position 26,081,054 of record OX465104.1, on the reverse strand, counting down.
ACCAACAACTGCCTGGGACGACTTTGATCTTCCGAGATATTCCCAATAGATTTTAATTAAGTTAGGAGAGTTGTGATGAAGATCCGAAGTAAGTAAGACAGCACCAAGCCAAACAGAGAGAGCCGGTACAATTCTTGGTCACGGTGGGCAAAACGCACCCCTGTACTGATTGCTATCTTAGAGGTTACATCACTCATTACAAAACAGATGATCTTTGAGGTGTTGGATCGTCGTAGGTAGGGGGAAGGAGGTATCTCAGTGTACATAGTTTACAGAGACATCTCAGTGTACATAGTTTACAGAGGTATCTCAGTGTACATAGTATACAGATGCATCTCAGTGTATAGGATACCCACAGAGGGTACATAAACTCACCATGCACAACTTCCTCAGGCATGTAGATAGTAGAGTCTGTGTTTGACAGCTCGACGGTAAAAGGGTTATTCTGGGGAAGCGCTGGCTCCGTGCCGTGTTCTGGGAGCATGTCCAGGCAGGACGAGGACGGGGCTCCGCTGTTGTAGGCCCAGCTCACCCCACAGACAGCGAGGAGAAGGAACACCACCCATACCGTGCCCTGCATTCTCGACGCTCCGCTCGACATGGTCAATGTTGACATCGATCAATCGACAGGTGTAATCATTGCTGGTGGAACAGGTTGTAGTACTAGTTACGTTACCACACCCCAAGCCTATACACACTCTCAACCCGACAGGTGAAACTCTCCCGTCCTGTATCTCCCAAACGCAGATTCCTGGGCTGACAGGCAAACTCACAGGCGATGTATATCTCCTCAGACCGACCTTGCACACAAGAGCCCGTCAAGTTCTCCTCAAGACACCCATGCACATGTCCGACAAATGGCTTCACCTTTCTTGTTCGGGGGGAGAGTGGTTCGTATCCGCGGTGTGTCCATGGGAGAGTGAAGTATTTCTAAAGCATTGTGGCTGTGAAGCGGTACGTGGCGTATACATAGGGGGTTGGCTTTTTGTTATGCTAATCGATCACAAAGACACCGCTGCATTGTACCGGGCAGGGAGGACTAGCTGGATATGCCCTCATTCGCGTCCAGATATGAAATCGTTTATTCAACCACGGAAATCTCCAATGCCATTCGTCCAGCGCACCATTGCTTTGTGCTCTCTGCATATTCCACATGCCTTCACAGGGAAACAGTTATGGGCTACAAAGTACAAGATATTACTCCGAAAAGTTAGACCACAACATTATAGCGGTACCCACATTGGACAGACTAATTAGTTGCTTGAACAATGCAATCTATGATCAATTCCGCCTTTGAGAAAAGTCCTGCTCGGATAGAAACCTTTAATATTTCGGGTTTTCGTTCAGTAGGCTGTTTGAAAGTTACACTTCAATTAATAAACCAACAAATAAAGGAACAGCTACCTAGGAACTTGGCGAACCGTTTTGAAAAATGGCTAAGAAACCTTTGACTGGACCAGGGACTTGAACCCGAGGCCTCTGGATTAACGTACCAGCGCTGCTACCATCTGAGTTATCCAACCCTTAGACGGCGGTCTTCTGAAATAGTCAACTAGTGAGTCTTCCGTATTTACTTGACTTTTATTAAACCATCCCAGAGCATCCCAGCTGGGATGGAAATGGCAGAGGGTCTAGTGTTTAACCAGAAAAGGGTTGTAACAAGAAATTACTATGATCCAATGCATTCAGAAGATGCTGCCTGCACCTGGTACTTGAGACAGTATTCTAAACGTACCGGTACGTATGTCAACTTATGACAACGCATCTTCCAACAGAGTACACTGTTCGATACGTCGAGTTCCTCCGGTTCTTCTCAGAACCACACTTACTCACAAAAGAGAATTTACATGTTGTCACCGCAAACCTATTATTTTATCCATCTTCCAACAACTTGTCGAATCTTAAATTTACATTTGTAGAAAGCCACGCATGTACAAATTACAAGAATATATAATTGGCTATTCAGTAGGCCCCTAATAATTATTTCATAAAGTAGTATTTTGATAAATTAAATGACAACATTTAGGTTGAAGGTTAAGCACTCGAATCACTTCGCTCAACACAGAGAAGTACAAACAAGGCGACTGCAGGTGGGGAGGGGCGGGGCATATCCCCCCACATTAAAACAAATGGGGACATCATACCATTTGCCCCACCCACCTTTGGGGATCAGACAAGAAAACAACCAGATAAGGAAAACAAACAAATGTAGGCAACTATGAATGACTAATTGAACAAGACTCACGAAGGCCCTTTGAAGTAAAGTACTGCATTAATATGCACCGAATGACATTATTACAGGCACGAAAATGCACCCCCCCCCCTCGCTTGCTCTGCGAGCTCGGGCTCCACCCACTTTTCAGAACTCCTTGACGTCATTGGTACAATGCTCTCCCAGTGTTGCAGGAAGTAAAGACAAAAATAAAATCACACAGAATAGGCATTTCATTTACCAAGTGCATATAAACATTAATAAAAATTCTGTTAGATTAAAACATTATATTACATTACAAATATATATTTATAGTCCTAAAAGAAGGAATAAAAACCAACCAACCAACCGGCTCATCTTTTAAAAGATGAATTAAAAATACGAATGGCCCATGGTAAAAAGGATGATCTCATTCTGTTTGTTTTGCAAGTAATTTGATGCATTCTACCAGATAAAACTCACTCTGCTTGAAAGTTAAACCATCAACTCCTGTTCCTCGGATATTTACACTGATAACTTCAAACGTTCATAATATTGCAAAAAGTACAAACGTCAAAACAAGAATTATTGCCTTCCTACTGTAGATCTGAAATAGATTGGCAATGACAGTTCAGTCATCATTATTTCAGAATTCTGCAGTCGTATACAACAAGATTTAAGGAAATAATTGTTCCAAACGGACCACTTGCAAGACAGCAACTTAAGATATACAGGATATATAATTCACCAACAGTTAAAGGACCTAGACAACATTGGTGAAAGTGAAAAGATTGTTAAACCATTAAACATTCCAAAACAGAAATCCTGCGAAGGTTTAAGCTCAAATGGTGACCTGAGAAAGTAGACAAAGGGAAACAACCCGTCACGGTTTTCGCACCGTTCTGTAGTGTAAGAAATAGCTTAATCCTCGTGAGTAATAAACTATTTGTCGGTGTTTGAGTGAAGATTTCTCGAGAAGTACATCATCCCAGACCGTAAGATTTCAACATTATGATGACCATCTACAAGAAAATTAGAAAATTAGTAAATTAGTAAAATCTGTGTACATCGATGTTTTCCGATCTTCCCAATGTTGTACTGGGCCTTTAAAGGACCTGAGTTGTCGATCCTATAGCAGGACCTTTCTCATAAGTCCTGTTACGATATAACAATCAAACCCTAAAAAATATCATTTTATTCATACACAAACAAACGTAAGACCTCTTGACACATGGTCAATTTTGACTGCAAGAAATCAATTTCAGGAAAATAAGTAAATTACACCTTTTCATAATATCATATCACATTTTTGTGCAAAGAATAACAATTCCGATGATTACCGGGAGCGGTATGCCAGACAATATTTGGCGGTGGGTGTATGAGGGCGCCCTTCACACCCAAAGATTAAGAAATTTGCCCTCCACTTCGTCACAAGCAGTTTTGACGTCATCACCGTCTGGGAGACAGCTGCGTGAGAACCTTCAATGGATGAAACATCAAAAGATAAAGATGATCATCGTCCAGAGACTCAGTAAAGATTATTTTGATCAGTGGCCCTTATTTATGGTTTAACTCTTTGCTTGCATTAGTTTGGAAACCTTGAATAATCATCATTTTGACCTAGAAATTGACTGAAGTGACTGAAGTGTTCAGCCAGGGGTACTGGAAAAGGCGAACCGAACGAGTGACCAGACCACCCAAGCCCGGCCCAGACCAGACCAGACCAGACCGACCCACACCAGACCAGACCAGACCAGACCAGACCAGACCACCCAAGCCCGGCCCAGACCAGACCAGACCAGACCGACCCACACCAGACCAGACCAGACCAGACCCCCCAAGCCCGGCCCAGACCAGACCAGACCAGATTTGACCAGACCAGACCAGACCAGACCAAACCAAACCAGACCAAACCAGACCAAGACAGACCAGACCAGACCAGAACAGAACAGAACAGACCAACACCACGTAGGATAAAAGTGAAATAAAAGTATCGTTGCACGAAAGTGGAATGCCACTTCAACCAACCTTAATGTCCTGAGAGTCGTGTGGTTTCGACAGCCATCAAGGAATTTCAGGAAGTCAACTGGACTCATCCTGATGTAGAGGAGGCTGAGGAATGTCAAGCTCGTTGTCTTGAGTTTTCGGGTGAATTCGTGCACGCTTGTTGAAGAGCAAAGGACGCTCTCTTCCGAGATGAACGACTCGATGCCAGATATCCTCAAATCCACGAGCCCAGGAAGACTAGCTATTGCCAGGGCCGAGTAGTACACCACCTTGTCTGGGATGGGTGTGTGCACCAGATTTAGATGGGTGAGCCCTGAAAACTGTCCGACCCAGGTCTGCAAGCAACGAAGTCCTTCCTCGCTGACTTTGTGCAAGGAAATCCGTAGCTCAGTCAGCCTCCCGTCCCTCAGATTCTCGCAGAAAGACCGAATGACGTCATCATTCGTGTCCACATTTCTGCGCATGTCTATTTTGTGCAAGGCCGGCAACCCTCTGAATGTGTTCGCACTTTGCACCATCGCCCTGGCGGACAGACCAGTCGAGTCCAGAATGATGTTCTCCAGCTTTGGCATAGCGCCAAGATTGTCCAGAAACTCCTCCCCGACTCGGTTGCCGCTCAGCTTCAAGTATCTGAGCCCGGGGCAGGAGTGCAGCACGGAGGCCAGGCGAGCCGTCTGCTTCGAGGCCAGATCGTTGATGCTGAGCGTCAACTTGGTCAGATTAACAAACAGTCCATCAGCCATCATCTGGAATAGCTTGTCCCAGTCCGTCTCCTCTGCCATCACACCGTTCAGGGTCAGCTCGCTGAGCTCGCACTTCCTTAGACCAGCCAGGACGAAGCCCAGACTGAAGTCATGCGCCTTACGTTTGTTGATTTCCTGCCAGATTGGAAGCACCGCAGAAATGGTCAGACCGTCGGAGCGGTTCATCAGATACTTTGGTATGTTCAATTCACTTTCCAGAATATTCTTCTCCAGGTTGGGCACCCTGTCATCAGAATCTCCGCTAACACTGGTGCGCATGAAATCAGTGATGGTTTTCTCAGCTCCGGGATAGCAGTTGAGAAATTCCCGAAACTGAGTGCTTGATTCCAGCCGGACTGAAATCAAATTGAGCCCTTTTAAAGAGAGGACGTGGTTATTGGCGTTAGAACGATCGGATGATGACAAACCGCTGTGCTCAAACAGATAGCAGAGGGATTTGGCCACGTAGTTGGAGATTCCGACGAGGCGAATGCAACCACTCTCACCGAAGATTCTCTCGAAGAGGTGGTTGAACTTCCCCGCCGCCTCGCTCTCGAAATTGAGCTGCAGGCAAAGTTCGATCAAGCGCTGCGTCTCTGGGCAGTCCTTGAAGTCCAAGGCTCCCTTCAAATACTGCGAGATCTGTCCACCTCTGTGATCCATCAATACCCGGACGACATGCTCTATGACGCGGCCTGCAGCTTCCAAGCTGACTCCGCTAGCAAAGACGAGAACATTCACCATGTCCAGGATTCGTTTGGGCTTATCAACCCGACTCAGATACTCGAGGAATGGCTTCGCCCCTTCCTCCTCGTCCAGCAAATGTGCCAGGTAGTTTCCCGCGCATTTCTCTTGGAAACTTTTCAGGATGAATGATAAGTTTTTAGGGAGAGACTGTGGTTGTCCCCTCATGCCGAGCCCTTCGTAACTCTGCGGTCGAAGGCTTGAATCTTCATCCCTGCTTAGGATACCGGCCCGTATGCCTTGCTCGATCACTTGCTCCTTGTCGATACATCGTGAGAAGTCTTCTTCGGAGAAGAGCAGTTCCTCGCCAGCACTCCCAAGGAGGCCATCAAGGGCAACCTTCCCCAGCTCATGGAGCAACTGATCGGAAGTCAGAGAGCTCCCGGGGCGTTGAGAAGCATCAGCATTGACTGGTGCCTTCTTGGTAACCGTCTTGGAGTTCTCGTGTATGAACACACACTCGAGAAGTCTGTCGAATAACTTATTGACAGTGTTCAGTTCCCCGAAATCCTTGCCATCAGTCCACTTAGCCAGCTGGCAAAAAGCAGTGAGCATCAGTGGAATGGAGGCCAATCCATCCTTTAGTTGGTTTTCCTCCAGATAGACAATCAGCTTCTCTCCAAGTTCAGGATCTGGTGCAGACCTGAACACATTCCGGACGTACTTGTCAATGTCCTCGGAGCTGAAGCCTGTGATCTCGATATGACGATAGCTCTCGTAGTCACTTTGAAAGTCGCCAACACGACCAGGTCTGGTGGAGACAATCACCCGAGTGTCTTCAAAGGCGTCGCCTCTAAGCAACTCCACGATGTTACCGCATTCCTCCTGATCCAAACCTTTCCCTTTGAATTCGTCGTAGCCATCAAGAAGAATGGCGCCCTCTTTCGAGGATACGCGGAAGAACTCTTCGATACCCTCTGCCGTCATGTTTTCATCTGCGGGCAGCATATAGTGATCGAGTACGGCTTGCCCTAGATTGCTGTATTGATCAAGTTTTCGCATCGGTAAGATGACAACAACATCAGGGTCCGAGAAAAGTGAGTTTGTTCTATCCATGCTCCAGTCATAAGCGTACTTAGTCAGTAAAGTGGTCTTGCCGCTGCCCGTACGACCCCGAACAAGCACGCGGTTGCTAGAGAGCTCTTGAATGCCTCGAACACTGAACTCCTTCGACTCGAAGATGCTGTTGTACGATTTCAGAGGGAGTCTTAACGGCAGGTATGCCGTGGCGATGTTAATGAGAAGTTGCACGTTGGTGAAGACTTGATCAATGTTCACACAGCGCGTCGACATCCAAGGAATCAGTGGCAGTTTACTCATCTTTCTTTTGATGAAACTCTTCACTTTCCCAGTGAACTTTTGCACGTCAAAATTCCTTGTCCGAACGACCCCACCTGGACAAAATGAGAAAAATATCTAATTGAGATAACCAACAGTGGCACTGGGAGTAAAGATCTACTACATGTTGCGTTATGGCGCCCTCTTATGACTTGCTATCCGGCTACTTTGGAGGCCGCCATCTTTTTCTCTCTCGTGTATGTACATTAAAGGGTAATGTATGTTGGAGCGAACATCTGGCAAGTATAAATATTAAATATGCATTAGGTACTGACGTCACTGCAAAACTATTCGTATCCGTACCACTGACAGTACTACTCCGTATCCGTATATGAGTGATACTCATGTGTCTGCTTTGGCGACCCTGGGGTAGCAAAGTGGTAAACGGCAGAACTTAGTGGGCTTGGCGTTGTTTGGAAAATGTGTAAAGAAGACGTACAGGCTTCGTAGCACTTTGTCTTTTACAAATCCCTTGAAAGTCATGTAAAATCTGGAAAAGATCGTGGAAAGTCATGGAATAATAAAATGATGATTAATATGAGCTGGTATTAGGGCCTCTGTCAAAATAATAGCGACTCTGTTTACTTGTTCTTTCACTTTTATTTTTCGAGCAAATGCACAATTTAGGCACGATTTCGTTTTGGAAAGGGTGGGGGACGTATTAAGTCGTGAACCCCAAACACGACGGGTGGCGCTCTCACCTCCGACCCTTAAACTGAACAACTGAACAACTTCGCCTCGGTTATATACCGGCTTCAATAAAGTTGTTCTGTGTTGGTCCACAACACAACTAGCCAATTATTCTCGGCTGAGACGAGCGCCGACTCTTCACAGGGTTGCTCCACAACACGAAGCGGTACGGTCAGTGTACGGAAACGGATCGGTGGGCAGTGACGTCAATACCCGATGCATATTCATATCTCGGCAGAGAGTTGTTCCAACATACGTTGTTGGGAGGGTAAGAGATAGCGACAGGGAAATCAATCCCTCTCTTTGAATCAAGATAGCGGAGCAACCTAATCGGTACTCTATTTCTTTCACCGTTACTCAAATCCATACACAGCAGTGACCGCACACGATTCTACGATTTGATCTTGACAATGAAAAGAAAATCTGAAGAAGACCACGACGTAAAGAATGTCCGTACAAAGAACCGAGATAACAAGGAGGCCTGCCCCCCATTCAGCGTGGGCACCAGCGTCGTCTCAGTCTTCAAAACCTGCAAACATAGGCTGGGATTCTTGTTGTTGATGCTCGAAAAATGTGGGGTTTTTTTAATGACCATATCATCCAAACCCGACGCTTTATGAAAGAAATGTAGACAAAGCCGAAGCTTGAGTCTATGCCTGGTTTTGAAAAAGGACCAATTAAAACAATATCTTGATAGTATTCCAATTTATAAACGATAAAACAATTTAGGGCACTTTGGGAGGTCCATAGAGAGATCAATGGCTATTACCTAATGCGACCAAGCTGGACACGAACTTCATCAGATCAAATCGTTCGGCTCTCATGAAGGCGTTGGTTAAATCCACCCCCAGGCTGGCAGCCTTGGTCCGATTCCTCCACTGAAGGAGCATCTGGTACGCCCTCTCGCGGGCATCGTTGGGATAGTCTTCTTTCAGGTAGTCGATGCCTGCCTCGTTGAAGCCAAGCCCACGGGCAACCCGTTTCCAGTCTCTGCCCAGCTCACCGGAAAGGTCCCAGAGGACGCCCTCTACAGTTCCTGCTGCCATGGAAACAACAGTATCTCCACCTGTTGACGGATGGTCAGAGAGGGAGACCGGTTGATTAATTCGTGTGTAGAGCCTATTTAATTCTTCTTTCGTATGATTTGCTTACCACTATACAAGGTCACACAGGTAATGCACAACCATGTGACAGTATCACGTGTCCGGCGTTGGGTTGGTGAGATGCCATAATTATTGAATTGATCTATCACACACTCCCCACTCCCCTCCCTCTCTCCCTCCGATCCCCTATGCCTGAGATTGAGTACATTCCACCTCACATCATTTTAGAGATGCAATGGTTACTCGTGCATGGCGTGTCTCTTTGTGAAGGCAGGTATAGGGGTCATGCCCTTGGACTCAAGCCAAGGATATACAGCGTACACATAGAGCTACACGAGAGAAAGTGGAAGTGCATTTGCCGCATATTGCGCAACGGCAAATATAAACTCATGCATTATTCATGACGAGGAAGGGATTTTCCCTCAGTCCGGCGTGGGGAGCGGGTGGGCCGAACAAAACGCACCATATAAAATGCGTCCATGCAACACACGCACCCTATGCAGAGCAACCTCACTAGTAGTACTATAGTAGTACTGTACTCTCTGCGAGCAACAGTTTGGAAATATACATGACTACCCAAAACAAATATCCTATACGCTGTAAGCTTACACCTTCATTAATAAAAAATAAATAAACAATATTACTGTATTAGGCCTAGATGCAAGAATTGTATACTGCTTATCTACTAGAATAACCTGAGATAGGCCTATATAATAATTTATGCACATTTTCAAAAGGTTAAAAATAAAAGCAGTCTGACCTTCATAACTTGAATTTAAGTTGCCCTGTACGTGTCCTATTTGGTCAACGATTAGGACGATTAGAAAATCAGTGCCAAAATACAGGTGCACGTTAATTGTGGAATTTATTTCTTCTTAGACCGAGTCGGCTTACAAAGTCTTCCTTGTGTAACCTAGTCCGAGTAACTTGGACCCGACAAGTCACCCTTTTTTATCGAATTTTGAAATTTGGAAGGACGGTACAGTCACCCGGCCGTCCCTCCAAATTTTAAAATTCGATAAAAAAGGGTGACTAAATTGTCGGGTCCAAGTTACTCGGACTAGGTGTAACCATGGAGGAATAAGGAGATGGTGTAACCCAATCTTCCATGACAAATGACGACCTAAATATAAGCTAGGAGTTATAACGCGACATGCACGTTCGAAGAGTTTGCAGTTAATTAATTAATGGCCAAATTGGAGGGAAAAAATATTTTACACTCTGCTTGGATTGGTACCTCCGAGTTAGTACCTCAGGCACTCAGACAAGCAGAGTGTCTCAGGTTAAGACCCGATACATACCAAAAGTATTGATATGTATCGGGTCATAGTCTGCAGTGCAGGATTGTGTAGAGACCAAGCAGTTATAGTCTTTTGAATCAAAGTCAAATTTAAGAGGAATAATGCTGACCTGCTAAATCATGAAGATATCGTGGCCTCAGTCCAGAGATTGAGCTCCGTGGTGGTGGGCCAGAGTCGTTGGGTCGTAAAGTTGCCGGTATCAAAGCAATAGTCTGTGTACCGTGGTGCCAGGAAGATGTACAAAGCTGGCAAGATGAGTCATGAAAATCAGCGCAACGCAGCTAGACTGGAAAACCCCCATCGATTCCGAGATAACATAAGGGCTTCAGTCTCTCCGTGCGCAACGCCATGCAGTTGTAACCAGGACGGGACGATAGCACTCCACACATTCCATGATACAAGGTTGGCACATTCGTGATAGCGACTTACTACAGCGCCACGGTGAGACCAAAGTTCAAAGGTCAAGCTGTTTTAGGTGAGTCAGCCGTCCTCCACCGCCTCCGCCCTCGGCTCGTTTGGACTGTACTGATATGGTGTTTCCCTCTGTCGTGATTGTTTAGTAACGAGTCGAACATGGCCGAAGAAGTTAGTGATCATGCCACAGCATGCATGGCAAGTCGTTCCACTGTGATACTTCAACCATAGTCGAACTGTGTCATCATACATTGGACTGTTAATCTATTGTCACGACTCGCTATATTGTTGTGATGTTGTTGTGATGTACCAGCCCGCGCAAAATGTATAACGACCGAGTACTAGTTTTAACGATGAGAACATTCTATATTCATCAGTGGGACGGGAAAGAATAGAATGAGTGCATTGGAATACATAATCTTTTGGAAATGTATGGCATTGGACAAGGACATTACGGTAAGCATATATTATAATGAATGTGATGGAAGTCCAACTTCCAAGGATTAGGAGGAATGAAATTGAAGTAGCTCTGTTTTCGATCCATCGACAAAGCAATAGAGAAATGTTTACATTAAGTGGGAGGACCTGAGGGGATATCCTCTGAGTAATGTTCACCCAGGATTGACCTTTTCATTCGGTGCCTGAAATCAATATCCTGTAAATTCCCTTTCCTTCCCACATATGTATTGCATTGCATAATTAACATTATTTAGCATCGAACCTGAAAGGCAAGTATAATGTCAATGTAGTCTGCTTATTACCAATGTTCGGATCAATGTACTCATCGATGTTACCTCATTGGTGCGTACGTGAGTCTCAATGACATATTATAAAGCCACGTCCCAAAACATGGTGGCCATCTCAAGCCTATAATTATAGCCTAACAGTTATACTAATGAACAGTTGAGAAGAGGACACAGTGTATGTTCTTCCACAGCAACAACTTTTTCATCAGACATCATCATGAACACACTTTCACGTTTCGATAATTTTTGGCTTTTCATCGATCAAAAGTAGGTCACGTGATACGGTAGATTGAATTGTTCCGCCAATTATATTATTATTATTAGCATCAATTTACTTGAATGGCTATACCATATTGAAACTGAGATTTACCACTTGTTTCTGCAGTCCATCACGATTAAACGACAGCAAAGTGCGGCCAATGCTCTTTGCAAGGACATTCCGAGAAGCGCTCACTGCAAATGCCTCTATCAGATGAAAGTATCGACACATCAGCCTTGAGATGAGTCTACACTTTGGCCACTGTAAACTTTCAGCTCCCGCCAAATTGAATCTGATGCTGCACGTGACCGGCCGACGAGCGGATGGCTACCACGATCTGCAGACCATCTTTCATTTCTTGGACTTCAGCGATCAATTGACGTTCAGCACACGATCGGATTCAAAGATTGTCCTGGCGCCGTCTGTAAGGGGCGTGGACGATGAAGAGAACCTGGTGTTTAAGGCAGCCAAGCTCCTTCAAGAAGCGTCTGGTACGGAGCTAGGAGCCACTATAAGATGTCAGAAGCTGATACCAATGGGAGGTGGGATGGGAGGCGGGAGTTCAGATGCAGCCACCACTCTGGTGGGACTCAACCAAATATGGAGGACCGGCTTCAACAAGCACGACCTTCTGACCATCGGAGCTTCCCTGGGAGCGGATGTTCCGATATTTATCTTCGGCCACTCCGCCTGGGCAGAGGGCAAAGGTGAACGCCTGGTTTCCATGGAGATACCAGAACGCTGGTACGTGGTGATAACCCCACCGTGTCACGTGTCCACGGGTGACGTCTTCAGACATGTTGATCTGATTCGTGACTCTCCCGTGACGTCGCTGACTGACGTCATGACGCATGGGCGCATGCGCAATGACTGCCAACGTCTTGTCTGTGCTTTGTACCCGGATGTCGAGAAGGCAGTGCGGTGGTTAGGAGCCTTCGGGGAGGCGCGAATGACAGGGACAGGTTCCTCCGTCTTTGCGCAATTTGCTACTCATGACGAGGCTTCAAACGTCATTGTCCAGCTGCCCAATGGCATGACAGGATTTGTGTCACGTGGTGTCAACGCATCTCCTTTGTACGAGAGTGGGCGGGTCACCGTGTCAATCGATTAACTGCTAAGAAATTCTAGAATCTGACTGAGAAATTCCCAGGGCAAGGAAACCCACAAGCAAACCCATAAATCCAAGCAAGCATATACGAGCCAAATCAAAAACCAGAAAATATTGGTGCAATAATAATTGAATAATGGTACGTTCCAATCACGTCAAACGCACAGATCATTGATATGATATAGCGTCTGTTGGAATATAGTTCAATGATGATGTGTGCATATTCTTAGCGACGTCAAACCACATTACAGTAACACAATATAGGATACTATAAATAGCCAAAAATCCAATCTTCGAAGAATTCAGAAATTGAAAGGAACCCGAGAGTCAAATAGTTGACTATTTGGGAAGGCCACCATCTAAGGGCTAGATAGCTCAGGTGGTGAGAGTGCTGGTACGTTCAGCCAGGAGTCTCTGATTCAAGTCCCGGCCCTGTCAAAATCATGTCATTTGTCAAATTGCACAACGATTGCCCACTAGGTTTTCCCTGACTTTTTTCGATTGATGATAGCTTATTGAAATCAGTCACTACAAGATTCTTAGGAGCTCTGCATAACAAAACGACAACACTGATGTATGGAGCCTTTGATAGTGACGCCTCATATCCAGGCCTATGGGCAGACAAATAGCACATTAATCAACCAGCATCGCAAGCACCGCTCATTCAATTCACAAACTGAGTTAAGTGTCTGTTACAAATTAGCCATTTTGTTGTCACCGATACTCCCGATAGCGTCGTTGAAATATAAAAGTCGTTGGATAATATCCCGTGTGTCCTTGAGGTGTGTTATGTGCATGGTTACTGCCAGCTCGGGTGTCGGCATCGACATGGGGGAAAGGAGAGCTGGGAGCTGATTTGTTTTATAACATTAGATAAAAGATATGGAGTGTAAGATCTTCAGTTACGGAAGATGGGTAGATTTGGCAGTGATAATCCTATAGACCGATTGCACGACCTCGGTTTACATGCCATCACGTGACTTATAGTGGGTATTTATTTATGCATCTTATTTGGCACAGAGCAGTAATGGAAACTCACAGAGAAGAATGTGGACAATAATTATGATAGTCTTCTTTGCTCGTTTCCACTCCTGTTCTGCACCAAATGAGATGAAAGAATGCCCACTGTAATTCACGCAATGGCATGTAAACATTGGTCGCTTACTGAACAGACCCCTTCACTGCCTTTCAGTTTCATATTTTTTCACATCGCTGCTCAAAGTCATTACATAGGACATAGTCCAAAAGCTCATTCAAGTAATTATATATTCTATTTTATAATGACCATACCATTGTGTCTGCATTTAACATCCTCTTTGCAAAGCTAAAAACTTAGAAGACGTGACGTTTGAATCCTAGCAAGACCTTTCTCAAGGCAGCCTTTGAGAAAGGTCCTGCTAGGATCGAACGTCAGACACTTCTAGTTGTTTATAATTATTGAAATTATGAATTTCTCAAATCCTAGCACTCTCGGATGAGGTTATTTTCTTACATGCAGGAGTGAACGTGCGATGCGATCTTTGAATAATAATATTTATGAGAGAATTCCTAACCAGACAGTGTAAAAATGTTGTACATTGGATAAAAAAATTAACAATCTTCGGTAACGAAAATGTCAACTGATACATGTATATAACATTAACATTATGGGCCAATAAATGCCGAACTGTTGGCTTTCGTTGGTAAAAACCAAGCGCAAAATCCCCTCATTTCTGCTTTTTACAGAGCGAAGGCAGCATTACAATTTCACCTCATTAATGTTTGTATCCCACACGAAATGAGGCCGTTTAGACAAACCACTAGGGTCTTCACGTACGGCCACTATACGAGGCAAACACAACGCACCATATACATGTAGTCTTGCACAATCGAGTTCTAATTCCCCTCATGCATCAAGCATGCAGCTGCCTCGATCCACTCGAGTCCAGCATCCTCTCTCGAAGATGGCCACAACATCCTGACCGAAACGTCGAGTTGACACGCCCGACTCTTCTCAGAACCACACCATTCTCTTCTTATCGGCATTGACGCACTCATACCCACCGGCAAACGTCATCAATAATTGCGTACCATCGAGTTTGGTGAATGTTGACAGTTTCCTTCCTGACCTCATATTTCACAGCGCCTACGAAAATTAATTGCCTTTCCCTTTCTCATCATTCGCAACACAAGTCAGACTGTAATTCAATGAGGGTTTGCTCTACTCGATGTGTGCTCAGTGCTTTGCCAGATTGCCTGCTAAAAAGGAAATTACAGGCAGCTTAGGCGGGATTCGAACCCGCGACTCCTGCTGTCTAGTGTAGACGCCTTAATCACTTGACCACCGAGCTGGTCGAGGTCGGGCGGCGGACTCGATTATATAAAATCGGATTGATTACCTGCCAGGGTATGCCCAGGCAGACTGTATCCAGTCATTACTACTTGTTACTTGTCAACACCCTACGGGAACCTGAAGCCTGATGAATTTCTTGTAACATAATCTTGGTGGTCACAATTATCCCTCCAGGCAACGAGTCGATAAATCATTCCCAACCAACGAAGGATGCATTGCCCGTACTTATAGAAGGACTCAAGTCGGAGTCACTTACCAGTTTGTATAATTATGTTTACTTTCTAACAAAGGCTTACTTTCTGATCGACACTTTAATTCAAAGTGACACAAAAACATTACAATATTGTTCACTGCGCTAGTAGGCAAAACTAGATCGAGGTTTGGGGTTAACGTTTTCTTTGCCATTTTTGTTAAAAGTTCCCAACTTCCCAGTCAGGTTTTCCTTTAATCGTTAGCCAGCTTATCGTTCGCAAAGGTCAAAGAATCACATCCATACTTTGTGTAACCCAGCATATACATGTACATGAAAATACTAACACACCTGCGTAAGTGTTATGGCTCAATCCGCCAACCACATCGTGAGAAGACAGAGGAAACCAGATTACCTTTTTAGATCTATAGAGGGCGCTATTTGTAAAAAGGGGCACATTTTGTTCGCACACACTGACACAAAATTAATTTCATGTCGTTGTATATTAGTGGTTAGAGCGCTCAGTACTGTTAGCCCGAGGTCTTGGTTTAAGTCCCAGTCCAGTCAAATTGTTTTTGCTATTTCCAACAAACATTATTAAGAATTTCCCAGTATGTATGCATTTCCTTCTTTTTCATTTGCAGGATGAATCAAGGTATTTTGTTATTCTTTTTAAGGATTTGTAAAATTTGATCATTAGGAAACCTGTTTTTCTATCGATCTGAACCACAAACAAAATGCAGCTGTTGGATGTCTGCATGAGACGGTTTGGATCCAAATCTAGAAATGGTTGCGGAGAAGGTCGTCAATTGGCCATCACCGTGACGGCCGTGGAAGCAAATAGAACGCTCTACAATATTGTACAGGAGCAAATATTGAATCTAGGCGTGCACAGTGGGAGACCCGAGATCATCTCTCCATGATCACAATCATTCGGCAGACGAGGAAGCAAATATACAAACCCCCTTTGGAATACAAAACATGCACATGGGAGAAGCATTGTCAACATTTGGATTTGAGGAGGGAAACATTCCCTTACCAAAGCAAAAATACCACTGCATTTTAGGCAAGACAGTCACACCACAAGTAATACTTTTCAGAAATGACACAGATAGACTGGATAAACTGGGTGTATTTTTCTGCCGTCAATGAGAATGTTCTTCCATGAGAGTGCCCTCCGTGGCATTTAAAATACCGGTGAACCATAATTGAATTGCATTATTTTGCCCACGCACAAGCAAGTTATGATCGACCACTGCACCCGCTGTTACACGGTTCTACCGCACAACCACGGCTGGTTGGATCCCTGCGCCAGAAAGCGGGTTGCGGGTTTGAATCCCACCCAAGCTGCCGCTGGATCTTTTCAAGAAGACAATGGGGCAAAGCAGACCCTCATTATTATTCATGATTTCGTTTTTAAATTACAACATTAAAAACCTGGCAGATGGTGGAGTGATTTACCAGAACAGCGATGAGTGCATGGACAGTATACGGTACGGGCCTGTCATTATAGTAGGCCTAATTGATAACATGACCATAGTCTGGATTTCAGGACAGAGATCGGAGCCAACAATACCTCCATACTCGTTCACTGCCTACATTCTGTTATGCATGTAATTATCTGTGAAAAGACATCTTCTCTCGTATGTCAACTCCAGTAGTCAAAATGGGCAGTGACTGAGGTAGGTGACCAGTTCTGGTTGATCTACTTCTGTGAGTGGGCATGGGGTCTCATCACAGGGCACTCATTAATGATGTGCTTGTCCACATGGACAGAGGTCAGAGTCCGTGATTCCCCCCATGTCTTCATGGTATGAAAAGACTAATTAAAGCAGACAGTATCTGGACCAGTAAGCAAACACAACTCACAAAGACTAATGCTTCCGTCAATCGTTCAATTCGTATACCGCACATGGGTAGACAGTGTGGATGCATCATAGTAATTGCGTGCAGCAGCAATTAAAACAGTTAACTGTGGACGACGGCACAAGATTTCACTGAATCATTTAGATGAAGTATAAACCCTAAGCATTCAGTGTTTACCACGTCGAGTAAGGGCAAAACCTCTTTGAAGTACAAACCCATTATTCAATAACGTGCCAGATTACAGCAAAGACAGTGTGGGTTTCGATAACCATATCACTACTCCAGTCACGATATCATAAATAAAATTTAATATCATAATTATGAATCTCCAAAGTTAGAGGGCCTTACGTTTCGATCCTAGCAGGACCTTTCTCATTATTTTCTCTTTTTTTTCTTCATTATTTTACTTCATAATATGAATGTACGCATCAGTCACCTGGACCCTGAAGACCATACAGATATTAAAAGGCTCACTGGAAAGTTTTGAAATGTGGGCGTGAGGACGAATAGGAAAGATAAGATGGACTGAAATGGTTAGCAGTGATGACGTTTTGATAATAGTAGCGGAGAAGAGGTCGTCAATCAAAACTTGCAAAGACAGGCAAAAGAAATGGATAGGACATAATGGTCTTTGAAAGACGAGATAGGAGGACGACTATACAATGGAAAATGCCTCGAGGAAGGACGCGAATAATGATGCTAGAAAGCGAAGGGATAGAGCTATATCAAAGGGTGAAAGAGAGAGCTCAAGGTAGACGGGGTGATTACCAGATATGAAACTAGCTGGACAGCAGTACACTACAGAGAACAAATCAAGGTCTATGACGTTTTGCTGTCACTTTCCACTTAACTTAATATGCGCTTTTTGATAAGGTTCAGAACTTTTTTCTTTCGTCGTCAGAAAATGATCCTTAATCAGAAGACAGAATTGAGCACACACTGGATTTATAATATTTAAAGCTTACTGGGGTCACCCTGGTTTCTGTTAACCAAGAATATACATGTAGGGGCCTATAGGGAGATTCCTTACCCAGTGTGTCTTTAACAAGATTGCCAATGGTCACCGGTAACACGCCTAGATTCAACTATACAGCTTGATAATCACTGTAAAATCATAGAGTCTGATCAATCGGAAATATCATGAGTTGGTGAGTGAATTCGGTCGACGAAATTCGTGGCTTTGATCGTCCAGTTAAAATGGATTGTTTTGAATTAGCGTCGGGTGTGAGCATTACAAACAGCCTTTGAGAAAGGTCCTGCCAGCATCGAAACGTCAGGCCCTCTTACCTTTGAGACATTTTGAACATCACTAATACAACATTTCGTTAACCCGATGTCACTGTATAAGAGAGAATCGTCGAAGTATGGCGATAATTTGGAAAACTGTACAACAACAGACAAATACAATGATCGGAGATAGGGAGTGTAATCATTGCCCATCTTATACAGCCATTGTCAGAGATGACCGTTTCCTTTGATCGCATGGTTGGCAACGTCTTGAGCATTACTGACCGCGTCTGCCGATACCAGATTCACGCTGCGATTTCCGCCCCGCCTCCTCTCATGCTGAGACGTCGTGCTCCTCCCGAGGCGGGTATCGAGGCTGGAATCGTGAGCAAAGCGTCTTGACAGGAACGAGCCACGACAGAACAGCTTCTTGAAGGCCTGGCGGAAGTCCCTGCGAAAGATGGCGTAGATGAAGGGGTTGGTGGCGCTGGCAAGGTAGGCGAAGAGAGAGGAGGCCAGGTAGAGATAGGGAGGCAGGGCCTGGGTGCCGGTCACGATCTTGATGAGTTTGGTCACGCAGAATGGCGTCATACAGAGGAAGAAGACGGCCACGACCAGAGCGAGGCTCTGAATGACGCGCCTCTCCTGCAGGCTCTGGCGCCGGTTGCCTTTCACCTTGGCGCCTACGCTGGCGGCCTCTGCAGGCGCTACGGCCTTCTGCCGAGCGATCCGACAAATCTTGGTATAGCAGAATGACATCACGGAGGCCGGTACGAGGAAACAGATCACACAGGCGACAACGACGTACGTCAGAGCGCCACTGGAGCTGTAGCTGTCCCAGTCTATGGCGCAGGTAACCTCCCAGTAATCGTAGACTATCCACTGAAAGGCGACTGGTATGCAGGCAAAGATACACCCTTGGGACCAGGCATAGAACACGCCGAACCTGGTGACTCGAGGAGTGACAATGGCTGTGTAGTGCAGTGGATGTATGACCGCATAGTAGCCATCGATACTAATCATAGCCAAGGTTAGCATCGATACGATAATAAACCAGTAATTCAATGCACATTGCGCGTAACACAGGAAGGCACCTAGTACCCATCTATCAGCTAGGAGGGACACCAAAGCCAACGGCATAACGAGGAGAGCATTCAAGGTGTCAGTCAGACTCAAGTTGATGAGAAAAAGGCTCGAGGTCTTCTCTCGGAGACGAGGAGTCCATAGGATGGCCACGATGACTGCAGTGTTGCCTACCACTGACAGGCTTATGATGAGAACCAGAGGGAGAGCTGAGAGGACAATCCCTGTCAACTCTCTTGTATCATCGTACTCATCTACCTCACTCTTGTTTAGCCACTCTACCTCCCCAGCTGTCCCCATCTCCACACATTAACCTCGTGCAGGGTATCAAACCCTTACCGCCGAGGACTGCTGTGCGATATACGGACGAGTCTTCGAATTGTTATCCAAGCCCGACGAAACGTGAGCGTGATACGATAGCAGACCTGGATGAGTGCAAGGCAATTTAACATGTTGGTTTCAACGACGACTTTTCGCTTTATGTAACTCGAACCACCGCACCTCTCAGCGCTAACTGACGTCACGGGAAAGCAGTCACTGATCGTATAAATTTGCATACCAAGCACGAGTAGCTTGATAGGCGCATGCGCATGATAGCAAATTGCTCAAGGCATGGTATAATTCTCGGTCACGGGTAATACTTGTTTTTCTATTGTCATGAGCCCGAGATACGTCTATTGTAAATAAAACGAACCAACAAGGTAGCCTGAATCAATAGACAGACCAGACCTGTCTACAGAATAACTGTCAATAATTCCTACCGTAATAATTATAGGCCTATATCTTTAAAATTGCACATGACATGACGGTCGATACTAGCAGTACCTTCCACAAAGTCAAGAATTAATATTCGATTTATATTCTCGTATTTTGGTCTTGGCTTTGATGGGTCGAGGCAAATTCACCTTTAAAACTCGCATTATCCTCCGCTGAAATAAAGATAGATTCACCTCCAGGCTTTTTCGTGGGAAGAGTACATAAACTACTTCATCAGATGCAATTAAGGGGACAACCCAAACACGGCTTTTGTTAAGTTGAAATAACACGGCAACCGTGGTTCGAATAACACGGTTTTCTTTACGATGTGTACATGTACACGTGTACATGTACACGTGTACACATGTACGTGAACATCAGAGATTATTTATAATCTCTATGGTGTACACCTACATGTGTACATGTACATGAACATGTACATGTTCCATAAATCGCATACGTAACTACTGTATGTGCACTATAATTAAACACACACCATGCACCTGTACAGATAATGTGTACACTATAATGACTAAATATATTTCCTTTGCTTCATACATTCTGCCTTTGAAAATGTATTTTGAAATTAGCAGGCCCCACGTTTCGATCCGAGCAGAGCCTTTCTCATAGGCTAGTATATATTTGTTCATATTTTTTCTCATTAAACCATTACTGTTTTTGTCGGGGAGTGGCAGAAGGCATGATGAAATCAATACGCGCTGAGACGTACCGGTAAGTGGTTCCATCCCCACGCTGACCTTCCATAGTCCTAGGATCCATTAATATAATCATAAACTTTGTTGCCAAACAACACGAAGCGCCCAGGAACCCGTGAACTGGAAAGTATGACGTCATTTGTACAGGGCGCCCTCTAGAGGTCACTGCAGTGGGCCTTTTCTGGAGTGGGTTCTGGCCATGGCTATAATTAGTATAATTATGGCCTTCTTTTTTAGAGGCTCTAAATGCAAGTTGTGTATCGTCGAACATTGGGAGCCCAACACCCCCCCCCCGAAAACAGAACCCGGCTCAGACTCGGGCTCTGGATCATCAGTCTCCAATGCTTTGATCCGTGGCAATGAGAATGGGAGGGGGGGGGGTGACCTTTAGCTGCCATGGATTTTGGAGCCTGAGGTTCTCCATTCTGAAAATGACTCTCATACTGAAGAACCCCAGCCCGTATTCTCAGCTTTCGGATGACAGAGACAAACCTGTGCCTCACTTAGTCAGATAAAAACAATGATTAAAACTGCTGTCTTGTTTAAAGCAGAGTATCTTTCTCGAAACCAAGGACAAAAACAAATGGATAGACGAAAAGGAGACAAAGTGGGAACTAAGTCGAGCTGGTGCATGCCTTATAAAAGTTTAGGCAGACTATTTGGAGGTACGGGTATCAACACTGAAGTGCGATCATTGTTAATTTGTTTGAGGTATAAGGCGATTGGGTAGAGGGCATTTTTTAATCATATTTATTAATTAGCATAAACAATTTCATATTTGATTATGAAGTAAAAAAAACTGTTGCAAACTGCTCGCTGACTAAAATGACCTGCAATACATCAATCTCAAAAGTTAGAGGGTCTGACATTTCGATCCTAGCAGAACCTTTCTCAAATTATGTTAAAGAATTAGGTTAAGAACCTTTACAGTAACACCAATCCTTTGACGACATTACCGACTAACTTTGTTATCCAAGTAAAACAAAACAAGGGTTTGTTAACGCATCACATAAACCGGACAGTGAACCAGTCTATTTCTCAAAATTGATTGGAGATCTCTCCGTCACCAGACTGTTCGCGTAGTCAATGAGGGCAAATTGGTGGCGGGCAACAGACGCAGCCAAGACCCGCGGAGTCTCGCGGTGTTTTACGAGAACTGGATGCTAATGACAACATTCTTGCGGTGACAACAAGATGTCGTACCGGGACCTGAGAAGTAAGTGCCCTATTTTTCAGAATTACAAGTAATCGTGTCAATAAATATAACGAGGAAGTAATGTAACAAAGAAGCCACATTTCGGAATGGTTTTTCGAAGGAATCGACCTAACACTTTCCTCGAAAAATACATTTTGACGAAAGCAAATCGTCAGTTGGTGAATAGTGCCTGTCTTTCCCTTACCCAGTCGTGCTATTACAAATACAAGTACAACCCAAACCCCGGTACTCATTCGTTATTACCGACTGTTTTGTCATAACCTATTGTATTTACGGTAGTCGTCGTCGAAGATTGACTATTTCTTCCTGAAATTAGTGGGAATGCAACCTTCTAATTTAAATCAGTAAATGACACCTTTTTCGTTTTTGTTTAAATTCAAACAACCGGGGTAGGCGTAGGCCTACATCATACTCATAGTTCATACATGTACGTCAGTATACGTGTTGTGCTAATCAATAGCAGGCAAATGAAGCTTTGAGTTTGATTTGAAAGACTTGTTGCTATTTCAAAACGCAGTAGCTGTTGTTACGGCAGTCGTCCGTGTGGTTCCCTGACTTAACAGTATTTGTCAGGATGTTTAGCTCTTGGAACCAGACTATCAGCTAATAGACTGGTTCAACCAGCTTGCAATGCTGAGGAAATACAATCAAGTCAGGGAACCACACGGACGACTGCCGTAACAACAGCCACTGCGATTTCAAAAAGGTGTAGGGCAACTAACTAAGCTAAAACACTAAAATAATTAAGACTAACCAACAGCCTTCCAATGGTGGATTTCACAAACCCTTACCATCTTAGCTTAGGATGCATCATAAATTCACATTAACTCAGCTTACGATGGATAAGCCATCGTAAGTTGTGGTAGGCCGTATGGTTTATGTGAATTGCTCATCGTCTGCGATTAATCGTAAGTTGGGATGAGCTTGTTGAAATCAACCGCTGGGCCCTTTTGGAAAACGCCCTTTGGCTTTACTTTGTAAATTCTGTTTTCCTGAGATTCAAATTGATATTGATCACCTCTCCCCTTTTCAGATTTCACCGAGATGATGAGGGCATTGGGATACCCTCGTCTTATCTCCATGGAAAACTTTCGCACCCCAAACTTTCCCCTGGTTGCTGAAGTCCTCATCTGGCTCGTCAAAAGGTTTGTCAGTCGTGTGATCTAGGATAAAACTAACTAAAATTAAGTGGGGTCATTCTCAATAAATTCAAGTTTCCCGGTCCAGTAAATTTTCTTTGCCACTTTTTAAAATTGTTCAAAAGTTCCCAGTAAGTTTTTTCCTTGATTGTTTGATTTTTGCATTATTTTCTGTTTTTCGATATTTGTTCTTCCTTAAGGTACGATCCTAATGCTGACATACCGATTGACACAGACACGGAGCAGGATAGAGTCATCTTCATCAAGTCTGTAGCACAGTTTATGGTAAGCATACAATACTAACTGATAAAACCAAGCAGGGTTTCTCCTGAGTCTTAAGAGTCTTGAGGTGCCAACTGATAATTAATTCAATGAGGGTTTGCCAGTGCTTTGCCCATTGCCTTATGAAAAGATTTCATGCAGCAGGGTTCTAACCTGTGACTCCCGCTTTCTAATGCAGACATCTTAACCACTTGACCTGCGAGTTGGTCGAGGTTGTGTGGCGGATCTGAATAAAGTATAGCGGTGGGTTAGGCATTGCATCATAGATATAACATGTTTGCGTCAAGGAAAATGTAATTCAATGAGGTTTTGCCCTGCTATACAAAGCACTGAGTGCCCAGTGCTTTGCCCTTTGCCAGATGCTCAATGAATTAGTGTGGTATATTGTGGACGTGCAAGCTTGATTGGATAGGGAATGAGTATGAACATTTGTTCTTGTGCACTGGTGGTGAAATTGATGGTGACATGTCTGTATTTATCCACACACATTAGGAGGACCTTTCTCTGACTCTGATATTCAATTTCAGGTCATTTTAGTCAATTAGCAGTTTGCAAGGTTTCTGCATTACTGATGTCTGGTATTTGGGTGTTTATATCAATTCTTCAATCTCAGGCTACCAAGGCCCACATCAAACTGAACACCAAGAAGCTGTACCAGGCAGATGGGTATGCTGTTAAGGAGCTTCTTAAGGTGACCTCAGTTTTGTATGGAGCCATGAGAACCAACGTAGGAAATGGAGATGAAGATGGTGAGAATGCAGCATCTCTGTCCTTTGATATCTCATCCAAGGTGAGCCATACACACCCTATCTATGTCCTTTGATCTTGTGTTGCACATTTACAGAGTTTCCCCATCAAAGCAATATCTGAATTCTGATCACAACTTTTCACTTGTTGACTATTTGGGAAGGCCATCATCTAAGGGCTGGATATCTCAGATGGTAAGAGGCTAAGAGTGCTGGTACATAAATCCAGAGGTCTGGGGTTCAAATCCTGGTCCGGACAAAGTTTGTATTGTCATTTTTCAAATAAATTTTTCTCAAAAGGTGAACATCACAATTGGCTGAAAAACTGAAATGTGTAATGCTCACATGCGTTTTGCCTTAAGTTCCTCAGCTGTCATCAGCATGATGGAAGTTGCAATTTTCCCGTAAATGGCTCGAAAATCATGGAAATGGTCAAAGATCACACCATTGACGAAGTATTGTTGGATATCGACAGGGAAGCTTAATGATTGGGATCAAAACTTCAATTCAAATATTTGAAGTGAGATAGAAACAAATTGAAAACTAGAAAAATGTTTAAAAATATCATGCCCTCAAAATTTATGAGATTTGCATTTAGTAAGCAGTTACTTTTTTGGTATGAATGTCACCAAACACAAGGCCCCAAAAGGCCACTCAAGGTGAGGGCTAAAGAAAGGAATAAGGAAAAGAACCAGGAGCATAATAGATCAGGAGGAAGAAAGATCAGCGTTTATGTTCCGTTTGAATTCAGACAAGTTAGAAGAACAATGGAGAAAGGGGGAAACAGGTTGCAGGTAGCGAATTGCATAGTGCAGCAGTGCGCGGGAACGCCGGGAAGAACCTACAAGAGTGTCACATAGTATTGGCTTTAGGTGCCATAACTGCATACAAGCATTGGGATGATCTTGGGGAACCAAGGCAGAAATGCCATAGGAGCATTGTCCATGATAATATCTGTAGTCTGGCCAGTAAGGCAACAAGCGATGGTGTGATAGAGGTTCTAAGGAAGAGGCTGAACCAAGACCCACCAAATTAGACACATGGGGCTGGATTGTCTAACAGGGCCAGATGATAGGATGGAGCCCCAGCCCAGACATGGCTACAGTACAGTACTCCTTACTACTCTGAAAAATAATTCACAGATTATAGACGGCCAGAAAAATAGGACAAAACCCAAAGTCACAATGTTGGCATTACCCTGGATAATAACCAAACCCACACTTGTGGAAGTGGGTCATTGGATCAATAGATATGCAGAGGCTGTGTAAGGACTTGACTGCTCATTCGTAAGAGCTCTTATTCTTAGTTTGTTCCTAGTTTTTACCTGAATGGTGTTTGCATTCCTTCCCCAGTTTTGCTGTTCACGCAAATTGAGCGTACATGTGTACACACATACACAGTTGTACATACATGTCAATTGGCATGGCTCTGTTTGCGTTCAGCCTGTAGTTTGTGTTAGTATACGCTTTGCATGCTTGCATTGCCTGTAAGGCCACTAATGCTTTCTTCAATTACACTTTTTCAGATTTCCTTTTTTAGGCCATTAGCTAAGTTAATGATTTGCAGTTTTTGAATTGCTTTGTAAACGTAGTGTTTACTTAGCAATAACAAAAACGATGGGCATACTGCAGTTTTCTTGCTCTTTTCCATGTTTTGTAGACACACGAAAACTGATCTAGCCAAAATTTAGACAGACTTGTAACGTATTGGGCTCATCGTGTAAATGAGATAACGAGGGATGAGACAACAATGTTGAAAACATTCTGTTTTGATTTCCAAATTGGATTTTTTTCTGAAGAGATACGACTCAAACATGACGCATCATTGAGAGAGCTGAATACATTATCAGACCGTGATTATGGAATTCTCAACTCAAACTGATATTGTTTCCAATCATTTTTGCAATTTAAGCCTTTGTTTGGCCGACCTGAGCTTTAAAAAACCCCAACTAATTTGCAGTTTTTAAGGTCTGCCAAGCTCCAATAGGGCCTATACTGTATGTTTGGTATTTAGATGATATTTTCTTGTTTCGGCCAAGAAAAACAGTTCATTGAAGGTGAGAATGGTAATACATCCATGATCATGGACATTTAAGACGAGAGGTGAATTGTTGAATAAATATAAATTAAGGAGAATATATGTATAGAGGTGCGGCAGGTCAGGATGAGATGGGGAAGAGATAGAGGCAAGGACTGGGGATGTATATAAGGGGTGCAGATTGTGGAGGAGGGCTAGAGGGGAAGTGGGTGTGAGTACAACAAGCTGAGTAAGGACAATCCAATCTAAGACGGCCAGGAGGAACACAAATGAAAAACACTGACTCAAAAGCCTGTCCCTCCAGTCCTAGGTTGGTGAAAATAAATAACTAGATCAGATCTTCATTCAGGCAATGGTAGCCATGTAGTTACTGTCAGCCAGTGGTTTGTATTTTCCACACAGTAGTTATCACACGTTTTATTTTGAGCTCTGAAGCATGTGGGATCATTCCCTTAGGTTGTAGATGAATGTCTCAGTCTGCCTCCCTTTAATCCCATGGCAACTGTATTGATTGTGGAAATGGTAGAAAGAAATACCTGTCTCATATTATAGTTAGTATTACAGATATGGGCCTCTGGTATTATAGATTTAGTATGATGTTTGTGTCGAGGAGAATGTATTTTAATGAGGTTTTGCCCTGCTCAATGTAATAAGCACCGAGTGCTCAGTGCTTTGCCCGGTGCCTGATAATATTTCTGCGATATAATGCAGTTGAAATTTCCCCTCTAGAGTAAACATGGGTATTTCTCTTGCTGGTTTGTACCAAACTACAAGGATGACCTTCATCTGTATAGAAGAATAGTATGCATGATGAACAAGTCAATTTGCTTGGCATCCCTCAAATGTGTACTCAAGTCTAGAGTCGTAAATCCATCGAAGCAATTTCTGACAGGATGCATGTTTGTAGGCTGTCAATCTTTACAGGTGATCTTTGTCAAACGGACCAATACACATCTCTGCCTGGGTTTATTCAGCAAAATCCCAGGGATTCATTTTGTGTTTCATCGTTCAATTCATATCAAGGATATCAAATCTCAATTCCTATCTATCTACACATCCGCACACTGTTTCAATTTAATTTCAAGGTTAATTCTCTCACAAGACAATCTGTCACCTTGCCTGTGAATAAGCTGCTTAAGAATTCTTCCACAGCTCCTTCACTTTAGAAGCCTTCTGCCCTAAGCCTTCACATATCAAATCAAACACAGTGAGTCCTTGGACTAGGTAGATTCAGACAGGGTTAAAGATTTTGTTTTTGTAAAGCACTCAACAAATGCAACATGTTGGCAAGTCTCAAGTCAGTCAGTCAAGTGTTCAATTTTATCTCACCTACATCTGCTGTACCTACAAGCCACAAGCTTTCAGATATATCACACACCCTTATCATTTGCCTTAACTTCCACAGCAAGATAATATGACAGCAGATTTACTAGAGGCAGAGTATAGATTTAATAAATATGGAAATAATAGAAGGAATTAATCTGAGGACTTGCAAATTGAGTCTTCTAAATTATCTTCTGAAATTACTACGGATTATTATGAAGATTTACTAGAAGTCCTGACTTTGGACTTTGTAATCAGTCATACACTGTAATGTTTGGATACGGGCTAGTACCAGTAATGGCATCGTAGATTGCTTCGTGCTGTTTCAATCAGTCGTAGCCATCCTTCCTTTTCCTGTTTTTGAAACTGCCCCAATGTCAATAAATCAATTCTTGTTATCAATGAGACATAAAAGAGAAAATTGGCAATTCCGCCAGAGTGAGTCTGTGCTTGAGATTGCTTTCTTGTTGAATGTCGGTAAAATGATGCAGGTCTGTCCAACCTAATGAAAAAAACTGTCCCTGGAAAGATTCTACGCTCTTCAGCTCATAATCAACATCTCTTTTTGAAAGACTGCCGATTTGTGCATAGATTAACAAAGTGATATTTCAAGGGGAGGTTTTTGCGCAATACCATTCTTCTCTGTTGCTTCAAACCCCATCATTCCTTCATAAATTTTTGTGTGTGAATATTTCATGGAAGGAAGTCACGACCTTATAGTCACTGAATTAAACGTCATGAATGTTTGTTTTTTGAGTTAAAAGTGATAATACATTGTATTGTAACCAAAGCAGTAGGATTATTAAATCTAAATGGTGGTTGTGGGCCTCTTGTATTTTTATGGCAATTTTGTTTTGACCAGTTTGGGTATTTTTGTTGTCTTTCTCAGATTTCTGATTTGAAGGCCTCTCGCCTGTTAGCGTCCCAGATCACATCTAAAGGAGCCACACTTTATGACTTACTTGGCAAAGAGGTGGAACTGAGGGTAAGATGACAGTGGATATAGAAGTTTGATCTCTCTAATGCTCACTTGGGGTCAGAATGGTTTTACAGTGTCTTTTAGATGGCCAGATCTTTCTCAAAGTCAAAGGGAAATTTCTGACTGAGAAAAACCCTGCTAGGATCAAAACAGAGGGCCCACAAGGTTTTTGAGATTTGAATGTAAGCAGTCTGCAACTGTATATTACTTTAAAAACTCATGAATATTTGAACTATCTTGTTTTTTTCACTGACCTTATTCAAATAGATAATGGTTTTATTCGAAATTATTGCTACAACCTTTGATGTATATTTCCAGCCAAATCATCACCATGCAACTGAACTATTGTTTGGAGGCTATGAAATAATCACTCTTTGAAATCTTGACAACTTGAAATGAAAACAGGGGCGTGATCCCTGGTGATATACCGCAGTTAATGGCTAAATGCTTCTGACTGGCACCTCCACCCTGGCAAAGACTAGTTGACTATTTGGGAAGGTCACCATCTAAGGGCTGGATAGCTCAGATGGTAAGAGCACTGGTATGCAAAACCAGTATTAAGGTTCAGTCAAAGTTTTCTTTGCCATGTTTCAAAAATAAAATATTAAAATGATCAGACATCTTAGATGTAAAAGTGATACTCTAGCAGACAGCTTATAATGGAACAAGGTTTTATAAGACAGCCATACTTTTATCGGTGCAGCCAGTTAATTCTATAGCCCTCTTATCACTGACCCATCTTATTTACCTCCCATTGTTCTTTCCGTCAGGAACTGAGAACCATGGCCATCAACAAGCCACTAGAAATTAACGAGATTGAAAAGGGATTGCATGCAAGTACGAAGGGAGTAGAGGTAAGCATACCACGAGATTGGTTTCAGTTTGAAGACGGACAGACCTGAGTTTTCAAAACTGTGGGTGAGAGTATTTCAAGAAATTGGGATTGCTCCCATCCTTACTTCTGTGCCGTCTTAGTAGGACATGGCATCCCATCACTGTTACTGATCATGCATCTAAGACTTGTCCTTTCCTTTATGACAAGCCTACTTGGCTAGTCGGCCTTATTTCTGAAAAGCCTTGCTTAGATTTCTGCTACAGCTGAATTGTTGTTTCATCAACTTCAAGTTTGGACTAACATTTCAATCTTAGTAGGTTTCTGTCCTTGAGAAATATTAGGCTTTCATTTTTGAGAAATGCACTTCGGTTTGAGTCAGTAAGAATTCTGCACCATTATTGTATCACTGTCACACTAGTGGACTTCAGATTTCACTAGAAAAAGGTTTATTTTGACCACCCCGGCCAAGCCTGTCCAAAAGCAAGTCAGACTAGCTATCATCACTCTTGCCTAGTGTTTGCACGGCCACCTAGTGTCTAAATCAAGCCCCCTCGTGTGTCAACAAACGAATAGTGTCAGGTCTCAGCCTTGCAGTTACATACCACTGACTTGACTGACTGATTCCACTGACAGCAACAAATCAAGAAAACCCAGAAAATGCTGGAGAATGTGGCATCGGACGAAGCCAATCTGGAGGCCAAGATTGAGAAGAAGAAGGCGGAGCTAGAGAGGAACCAGAAGAGACTGCAGACACTGCAATCTGTCAGGTGAAAGCATGAATATTCATAACTTGCAATGCACCCTCACAAGTGCATGTTTAAGTTCAGATCATGAATATTCATAACTTACAACGCATCCTCATGAGTGCATAAGGTCTGATCATAAATAAATATGACTCCAGAGTTATGTTCAATGTAGGATCATGAATATTCAAGCTCCTTTGCTATGAATATTCTAATTAAGCATGGTCGTACCCGAGATTGACACTTTTTGATAATTGCTTTGGGATATTTTGTTAACAAGTGTTTTGCGCAGTTTTCATATTGCTTTTTCTCGTATTCTTTGTGTACATTACAGACCAGCCTTCATGGATGAATATGAGAAACTGGAAGTGGATCTTGAGAAGCAGTATGAGGCATATTTGGAACGGTTCAGAAACTTGACCTATCTGGAGAGTCAGCTGGAGGACTTTGCCAGGGCAGAGCAGGATAGATTTGAGGTTTGTACAAACTTGGAAAAGGAGGATTTAGCCTCTGTGATCACCCTCAAAAATCATACTCAACAGAATATATTGGGAAGGATTTACCCAGGCCAGAGTCGGCTTGAAGACTTTGCCAGGGCAGAGGTAGCAAGATAGATTTGATGCACAATAATGCAGAATATTTTGGGAAGGATTTGCCCAGGCCAGAGACGGTTTGAGGACTTTGCCAGAATAGATTTGAAGATTATAGAAATGTTGAAAATTAGGATGTTTTAGCCATAATTTAATAATGTCTAAGAAAATTTGATGGATTTTCAGGTTTTGGTCACTGTGCAAACATTATTTTCAGACAGGCTTTAGCCAAAGTTTACCCCCCAAAAATACTTAAAAATCATTCATTTCCTTTTTGTTAGAATTTTTTTTATCTGATTGTTTCTGGCAAATTTCTCGTTGCCAGCTTAAGTGAGTAAAAAATAATGTACTATTTAAAGAAATATTTTCAGAGTACCGGGGTAAAAAAAACTGCTTACTGACTAAAATTACCGAAATGTAAATATCCAAAAATGAGTCAGTCTGATGTTTCTTATCCTTACAGGATGTAAAATGAAAAATGAGAAGGGATTGACAGATTTTAAACAACAGCAAGACGGCAAACAGATTTTGTCCTTTTAAAATCTTTGACTTCAGGAGAATGAGAGCAGCATGAAACGCATGCAGAGCCGTCTTAAGGAGGAAGATGCACGGGTGAGAATATCCGATGACATCTTGGGAGGTGATGAGATCTCAGGACTAGATGTTGTCGATGACGATGATGATGATGATGAAGAGGACGATGACGAAGATGGAACTGAAAGTGGGAGTGAGGAGGTGCAACGACAGGCTCCGCCCCCTCGTAGGGAACGACCAAAACCAGGTAATCTACTCATTTGTATTTATGAAAAATGCAAATAAAAAACAGGTAATCTAGTTATTTCTATTTCTGAAAAATGCAAAGAAATACCAGGTAATCTACTCATTTCTATTTCTATTTCTGAAAGTAGCAACAAAAATTTGACTAGATCCAAACTTTAATTTGAGACCTTAGGCTTAATGTACCACTGCTCTCACCAGCTGAGCTATCCAGCCAGTAATTGGTGCCAGTAATTTAACATAAACTTCTGTATATTTCCTGGGATCACGGCCCCATTTTCATTCAGATGCAAACAACAGTTACTGTATTTATAACAGGATGCACACAGTACCAGCAGCTTTTTAATCTTCAAGTAAATGAAATACACACTGACTGGAAATTTAAACATTATTATGAAAATAGGACAGAAAATCTGATTGGATTGAGACCTTCCACAAAACTGTTGGATTTGACCCTGTTTTAGTCAAACTTTTGTTTTCTTCTGAATTTTGACAAGCACAAACATCAATCTTTTATGCTAAATGTTTCCTTTGGCAAGTATAAGTGGCTTTCTAGTATATGTCTAGATTTTAAACCAATAAAATGTTTTTGTCCTTCAGGTGGCGTCAGAAATAATAACCCCAAGGTCTTTGGAAGTATGGGAGGTGACGTCAGTGATGATGTAAGTTGTTTTTCCCTTTTCGCCCCTTTTTTCTTCATCCCCCCCCCCCCCCCCCCCGAAAGGTTGCCTTAACCTTCCAGAAATGGAAAGTCTTAATCTAAACTGGACGTGAGGGATAACTCAGCAATTGAGTGCCAATTTCTTGATAAAGGAAAACATTAGGGAGTTTCATTGCTTCAGATTTTTTTCTCGGAAAACATTACCTAGAACCAAAATCAGAAATTTTGGTTTTTTTCATATGGGGAAGTCTACTTCTTTTTTCGTGCACAGCCAAAAATTTCAATGGACATAAAGTGGACTGAAAATGAACCTTTAGTGGGAAGCTAACTAGAGATTGGTTTTAATCCATTAGTAGGTTTGAATACTATATTCCAATCACAAATTATATCTGGTACCACGTGTCCAGCAGTGGTGAAACCAGAGGAAGATTTCTTTTCTCAAATTTGTGATTCAATGAGGTTTTTGCCCTGCTCAACGTAATTAGCACTGAATGCTCAGTGCTTTGCCCGATGCCTGATAAAAACATTTCAGACAGCTCGGGCGGGATTGGAACCTACGACTCCTGCTGTCTAGTGCAGAGGTCTTAACCACTTTGAGGCTCGCTGGCACAATTAAATACAAACTGTTGCAAACTGCTCACTGACTAAAATGACCTGAAATCTGAAAAGTTAGAGGGCTTGACATTTCGATCCTAGCAGGACCTTTCTTAAAGGCAAAGTGAATTTGAATTTGAAATTACATGGCAAGATTAGGCATGAAACCAAGTTCATAACTCCGAGTCAACTGACGATGTTACCAAGCAGTCTTCATCTCAGACGTGGACGTGCTGTTGCCAATAGCAACAGTTGTAAACGTCAATGCTAATTGGTCCTAACCTTCATTAACCCCCTCCCCCTCTTGATCTTTGACCCAGGATGGAAGTGGCTCATCAATCAATGATGATAGTATCAGCGTTGACGATGATGACCTCTTGGATGATGACGATGGTGACAGCGATGACTTGGAGGTGGAGGGACCTTCAGTGCGGAAAGGTCGACGACATGAAGAGGCTGATGACAGTGATAATGACTTTTAGATTCGGAACCCATGCATCTGGAGTGTCTCTTACACTCGCATTTTTCTGGTCTGTAATGAAGTTGATACAAAAACTGTTGCAAACTGCTCTCTGATTAAAATGACCTGCAATACATGATCCCCAAAAGTTAGAGGGCCCGACATTTTGATCCTAGCTGGACCTTTCTCAAAGACCTTTGAGAAAGGCCTTTGAGAAAGGTCCTGCTAGGATTGAAACGTCAGGCCCTCTAACTTTTGAGATTTAAGATATCTTAATAGTTTTCTGCAGAATGAAAGGCAGATTTCTCTATTTACTGTTTTTTTTTCAATTATTCATCAGAAACACATGAAAAAAAATAAAAATAAATACTACTTGACTATTTGGAAAGGGCTGGATAGCTCAAATGGAAAGAGGACTGGTACGTCAAAGTTTTCTTTGCCATTTAAAAAAAAGATATCCTATTTGAAAAATTTAGAGAGATGCTTTTAAAATATTGACTTTGGTAATAGACTCATTTCATGACCCTACCTTTAAGGATTAAGACATTGATTTTGTCAGTACTGTAACACAAGCATTGGTCTTTTCTGTTTTTCAAAAATGTTAAACCATCTAAAAAATATGAACAGTTATGAATATTTAAAACATATCTTCTTGAAGGATTATTTGGAGGATATTTAGAGTGAGATAAGTGGCCAGGATGCATCTGTTGTAATCTGCCTAAGGGGTCACCTACAGAAGGTTACTTGCAAAACTGTTTTGACTCCAAAACTGTTTTGGAATATCTAAATGTTAATGTAAACATATCGTTTGGTCTAACTTTCGTTCTTTGAAATAAATGAGGTTTTGGAACCAAACCCTCACTGTTGTTGCTCCGATGTCTCTCTGTATTGTGAAAAAGGTGTTTTTAGTTGTTCATCTGCTTAGGCTTAGGCTCCGGCTTTGTCTTTCTTTCTTACATACATTTTAAAGTACAAGGCATGAAAACCGGAAGCCTTTAGTTTCATGTTTGAATGTTACACTGCGCTTTGAAAAAGAATCCAAAGCTTCAACCTCACCAAAGAAGTCCAACCTGTGGTTTCAGGTTTTGGATAACAGAGACTAAGCAGGAGCCGGAGCCTAAGCCTAGTTTTGGAAAAGGGCCAATATGTTTGTGGTGACACCATGTACAATTCTCTCTTTTGTGAGTATGTGTGTTTTCTGAAAAGAACTGGAGGAACTTGACGTTTCGAAGAGTATACTCTGTCCGTCTTCAGCAGTCTCCTGAAGATGAACAGAGTATACCATTCGAAACGTCGAGTTCCTCCGGTTCTTTTCAGAACCACACATACTCACAAAAGGGAGAATTGTACATGGTGTCACCACAAACCTATCACTCCTGCTATTCTCACCATGAAAACCTTCCAATCTCATTACAGATATGAGATAAGTAATACAAAAATGTTCCATACGGCTCTATTCCTGACTTTCATAAAAAATAATTGAACATTTCACAAGAAATTAGAGGGCCCGACGTTTCAATCATAGTTTTTTTTTTCAAAGGTCATGCTGGGTTTCAATCATCAGGCCCTCTTAATGTTTGAGAATTATATTTCTAATATGACTGATTTTTGTTTCAAATGATGGCCTGACAAATTCTGCAGGGATCGAAACGTCAGGCCTACATATTTAAGATTTGCATTTTGGTCATTTTAATCAGTAAGCAGCAACATTTTGGCATATTCCCAAGACTGATTTTGTATTAAACTTATCCACATCCAGTAACTATTTGGTAGATAATCAGTATTCATTTTGACAGCAAAACTGTTTGGTGTTTGTAAGCCAGTATAGCATCATAATGACCTCACTTTTAAAGGGCAAATATCACAAGGGAAACACTGATATAAAGTTGTTTACATTTTTGAACTTAAAACCAACAAATTGAACATTTTGAGCTGGAATTATAAACTTTAAAGGGGGGGGGCAAGTTCAGACAGACAGACACCATGCACTTTTCTCACATTTTGATATTAAGTATTATTCATTACATTTTCTTACTCATGTTCTCATTAAGATACTTAGTTCCATGAACAAGATGAAGTGAATTAATGACATTCATGAATTAAAGATGAAGTGAATTAATGACATTCACAAAAACATTCAAACCTGGGAAAGGCGAAAAACAGATCAAAAAACCACTTGGGAAAAATGTCTGGAAATTCCTTTCCGACCCTCTAAAAAGAGCGATCAAGCATTGGCTCCAGGTTTCCGTCATAGGTCGAGGAGAGGAAGATTTAGTGAGAATATTATTTATTCCAATTTAATTATCACTTTTCCTGTTGTTCCCCTCCTCGGGAAATTAATGTGGAAGGGTTTTCCCTCATCCTCAATTCCTTGAGGTGTCTACTTTCACTGCTTTTATTGGTGGACCCTTTTTTTCAATTTGGGAAACATCTAGCAAAGTCAAACTCAGTGTGCATTGATGATATCTTAAATGGAATGCTTTAACAAAGAACGGAAGGACAGTCTATTTTTTTATTTGACTGCAAGCAGATTAAACAGTTGCATGATCTCAAAGGATATACTGCAACTTAGTGTCGCCAGTTCATGTACTGGCTGTGAAATTTGTTGGCTGGGTCCAATTAAAAAAGACGGGGTCAGTAATTGGTCTTTATTAAGGCCTAATTTTCTTATGTGGATCAATTTCGACATTGATTGGTCCAATTAAAGGGTCTCTGCAATAAGTATCACAGTCAAGTTCATTTTCTGCTGTCATCTAGGGATCTGAAGTGTACAGACATATTGGCAAGCTTCTTTTTCTTAGTGGAGTAAGAAATTGGTCATCTTTTTTTACGTTTAGAAATATCCTTATGAAAATGAGGGCGCTATTGTAAGGTTATGTCAGGAACCCACAGTTTAAAAAACATAAGGAATACAAACTGCAAATTAATCCTTCTGGGTTAGGTTTGATGAAAAACTCCTTCCCTAAACTATTATGAAGCATACATTTTGACAGTAAATCAACAGGTTTAGAGTTTGGTCTGCAGAAAGATTTGTACACAACCAATTGGGTTTCTGTTGCATGATCCTGTGATGACATCACAACTTTGCTCATGAATACTGAAATTCTCATTAGCAAAAAAACTTAAAGCTTGCAAATATACCCCCAGAACGAGTGTGAAAAACAGTTTGATTGTTAGCAATATTGCATAACAGTTTTGAAGCACGGATTTAAGTGATAATGTGTCTATTGCAGAGACCCTTTAAAATAAATGCCCTATACAACATTAGTAAAAGTGAAAAGATTGCCACAGTTTGTGTGTTAAACCATTAAACATTCAAAAAAAGAAATCCTGCAAAGGTCTTAGCTCAAATGGTAATCTGAAAAAGTAGAAAAGGGATTCTATCATGACCATCTACAAACTGTAAATTAGAAGGAAATCTTTGGACATCAATGTTTTCCGATCTTCCCAATGCTGTATTGGGCCTTTAAAGAGTTATCAATAGTTTATGGAGGACCTAGGAGGTTTGAAGATTTGTCCGAGAGTCATGAAAAGGCTCTGGAAGTCT
Source organism: Luidia sarsii (assembly GCA_949987565.1). NCBI lineage: Eukaryota > Metazoa > Echinodermata > Asteroidea > Paxillosida > Luidiidae > Luidia > Luidia sarsii. The sequence continues at coordinate 26,044,311 of OX465104.1, read as the reverse complement.
TTCTCAGCTGCAGCTCCTGGGTCAGCATCCAGAACGTGGGAAAGGAAGCAGAACTGCTGTGATGTCATGACTGTCAAGAAAAAAGTAGCATCAGTAGGTTTTTGGTCAAGATGGCTTCTCGAAAGCAAAAACAAAACTGCAAATTTATCCATTTCTGGTTGGAATTGATTGTCCATTGGACATTGAAAATAAATCTTTGTGAAGACAGTTATAATGTATTTAACAGACCAGCTGCCAAATGCCATAACAGGGGCTATAATCAATCATCCTGTCCAGTGGGCAAGGGACGGATCGGAATGGCAGAATCCTTCATCTAGTACCATAAGGAGATGAATTTGAATGACTCCTAGACATGGCAATTCCTACAGGAGTCTGGGGTCAATTTCAGAGAGCTAATGAAACACACAATTTTGCTTTTAAAAAAGCATAACAATGTTGCCTGGAAAGAAATTGGTAGCCGTCGAATATCCATGTTCATTTGGTTTGATCTATTCATTTACAGTATTTACTTTGTTTGGGGGGGGGGCAACCAATAGTCTAATTCAAAGCAAACAATATCCAATGAAGGAATGGTTTGACAGACAATTCATGCTTAGCAGATTTGTACGACGATGCAGCTCTTTGAAGTTGGTTCCTTGTAGTGGATCTCGTCTACAAAACAGATCCAAGAAGATAACAAGGTTCTCACCTGGTCACCGCCGGGCTCAAAGGAGGGAAAATCCTGTCTCTGGAATATCGGCCAGCATCCTGTACATCGAAGATGTCACAAGGTCTCCAGGAGGTAGCCATCACCGCGTCCACCGTCTCCAGGGAGTGTCCGGTGCAGCTCCGAGGGGCATCCAGCATCTCTTGTGGTGTGTCAGGGTGTGTCCTTGTACCACCTGCAAGATGCACATAGAGGAAGAGAAAAAAAACCTAGCCCCTACTGGGGCCCCTACTTGCCCCCTACTGAGGCCTCTAATAACTATAGCCTCTACTGGGACACCTACTAGCCCCTTTTGGGACACCTACTAGCCCCTACTGGGACACCTACTAGCCCCTACTGGGACCCCTACTGAGGCCTCTACTAGCCCCTACTAGCCCCTTCTGGGACAACTACTAGCCCCTACTGAAAGGACCGGCCAAACAAGACACAAACCTGTGCAAAGTTCAATTTGGGGCAGTTTTTACATGGAAATCTGGTGTGATATACTGCAAAACACACCGATTAATTTTATCATCGCCTATTGAAGAAACATTGTTTTTTACTTACATCGATGATTCGCGACCGATTTCTATAGCAAGATCTACAAAATTGGTCATGATACTCTAAGTTCCATGCAGTTTTTACCCGAACCCTAGGCCTACATGTGATAACACTGCAAAACACACTTCGGAGATCCTATTATTTGAAGAATGACAGTGAAGATTTCAAGTTGCCACAACGAGATGTCATATTGGTCTTGGGGAGAAATAAAAACAAGATAATTTCCATGCTTTCACAAAGCCATGGATAACGTAAGTTCTGATAGCTTGTATAGTTTCTGTTAATAGTAGATAAACACATACACACCCTAATTGTTACAATATCTTGTAACATTCAATTTTCACTGTGTTCCTGCTGGTCATGGGGAGAAAAAATTAACAAAGTATGTACCCGTGCCAAAACCTGTTGTTTCTATGACAACAAGTCAAATGGATACTTTTAAACACCTGTGCGCACTGCCAACATTATACCGGCACCAGTACTCATGCCAAAATCCATTGTTTCCCTGACTATAAGTCAAATGGTTATTTTTAAACACCTGTGTGCACCACCATTATACTGGCACCTGTACCCGTGCCAAAACCTGTTGCTTCCACGACAACAATTCCAATGGATACTTTTAAACACCTGTGTGCACCACCAACATTATACCGGCACCAGAACCCGTGCCAAAACTCATTGTTTCCATGACAACAAGTCATATGGATACTTTTAAACACCCGTTCATAGTAGATAAACACATACACACCCTAATTGTTACAATATCTTGTAACATTCAATTTTCACTGTTTTCCTGCTGGTCATGGGGAGAAAAAATTAACAAAGTATGTACCCGTGCCAAAACCTGTTGTTTCTATGACAACAAGTCAAATGGATACTTTTAAACATTAAACTGGCACTTGTACCCGTGCCAAAACCTGTTGTTTCCATGACAAGTCAAATGGATACTTTTAAACACCTGTGTGCACCACCAACATTATACAGGCACCTGTACCTGTGCCAAAACCATTTTTTTCCATGACAACAAGTCAAATGGATATTTTTAAACACCTGTGTGCACTGCCAACATTATACCGGCACCTGTACCCGTGCCAAACCTGTTGTTTCCATGACAACAAGTCAAATGGTTATTTTTAAACACCTGTGTGCACCACCAACATTATACCGGCACCTGTACCCGTGCCAAACCTGTTGTTCCCATGACAACAAGTCAAATGGATACTTTTAAACACCCATTCATAGTAGATAAACACATACACACCCTAATTGTTACAATATCTTGTAACATTCAATTTTCACTGTTTTCCTGCTGGTCATGGGGAGAAAAAATTAACAAAGTATGTACCCGTGCCAAAACCTGTTGTTTCCATGACAACAAGTCAAATGGATACTTTTAAACATTATACAGGCACCTGTACCTGTGCCAAAACCTGTTGTTTCCATGACAACAAGTCAAATGGATACTTTTAAACATTATACCGGCACTTGTACCTGTGCCAAAACCCGTTGTTTCCATGACAACCACTCAAATGGTTATTTTTAAACACCTGTGTGCACCACCAACATTATACCAGCACCTGTACCCATGCCGAAACCTGTTGTTTCCCCGACAACAAGTCAAATGGATACTTTTAAACACCTGTGTGCACCACCAACATTATACCAGCACCTGTACCTGTGCCGAAACCTGTTGTTTCCACGACAACAAGTCAAAGGGATACTTTTAAACACCTGTGTGCACCACCAACATTATACCGGCACAAGTAGCAGTGCCAAAACTCATTTTTTTCCATGACAACAAGTCAAATGGTTATTTTTAAACACCTGTGTGCACCACCAACATTATACCGGCACCTGTACCCGTGCCAAACCTGTTGTTCCCATGACAACAAGTCAAATGGATACTTTTAAACACCCGTTCATAGTAGATAAACACATACACACCCTAATTGTGACAATATCTTGTAACATTCAATTTTCACTGTTTTCCTGCTGGTCATGGGGAGAAAAAATTAACAAAGTATGTACCCGTGCCAAAACCTGTTGTTTCCATGACAACAAGTCAAATGGATACTTTTAAACATTATACCGGCACTTGTACCTGTGCCAAAACCCGTTGTTTCCATGACAACCACTCAAATGGTTATTTTTAAACACCTGTGTGCACCACCAACATTATACCAGCACCTGTACCCGTGCCGAAACCTGTTGTTTCCCCGACAACAAGTCAAATGGATACTTTTAAACACCTGTGTGCACCACCAACATTATACCAGCACCTGTACCTGTGCCGAAACCTGTTGTTTCCACGACAACAAGTCAAAGGGATACTTTTAAACACCTGTGTGCACCACCAACATTATACCGGCACAAGTAGCAGTGCCAAAACTCATTTTTTTCCATGACAACAAGTCAAATGGATACTTTTAAACACCTGTGTGCACTGCCAACATTATACCGGCACCTGTACCCGTGCCAAACCTGTTGTTTCCATGACAACAAGTCAAATGGATACTTTTAAACACCCGTTAATAGTAGATAAACACATACACACCCTAATTGTTACAATATCTTGTAACATTCAATTTTCACTGTTTTCCTGCTGGTCATGGGGAGAAAAATTTAACAAAGCATGTACCCGTGCCAAAACCTGTTGTTTCCATGACAACAAGTCAAATGGATACTTTTAAACATTATACCGGCACTTGTACCCGTGCCAAAACCTGTTGTTTCCATGACAACAAGTCAAATGGATACTTTTAAACATTATACCGGCACCTGTACCTGTGCCCAAACCTGTTGTTTCCATGACAACAAGTCAAATGGATACTTTTAAACATTATACAGGCACCTGTACCTGTGCCAAAACCTGTTGTTTCCATGACAAGTCAAATGGATACTTTTAAACATTAAACCGGCACTTGTACCTGTGCCAAAACCCGTTGTTTCCATGACAAGTCAAATGGCGGATACTTTTAAACACCTGTGCACCACCAACATTATACCGGCACCTGTACCTGTGCCAAAACCCGTAAAGTTCACCACCAACATTATAAAAGCGTGGATACCCTTGATGAGTAGCTTGACCATGTTGCACTCCTGTAGAGATGTTGCTCCTACTTGGGTTGCCTGGTGGGACTCCTGCTGATGAGGCTGTTGACTGGTAGCGGCGACTCCGTGACATGGCTGCAGCAGAAAAACATCTCATACGAAAGAATTAACACCAATACCTGTGCTAAAACCCATTGTCTCCATGACAACATGTCAAATGGATACTTTTAAACACCTGTGTGCACCACCAACATTAAACCGGCACCAGTACCTGTGCCAAAACCTGATTGCATGACAATTAATCAAATGGATACTTTTAAACACCTGTGTCCACCACCAACATTATATCAGCACCAGTACCTGTGCCAAAACCCATTGTTTCCATGACAACATGTCAAATGGATACTTTTAAACACCTGCGTGCACCACCAACATTTTACCGGCACCTGTACCTGTGCCAAAACCCATTGTTTCCATGACAACATGTCAAATGGATACTTTTAAACACCTTCGTGCACCACCAACATTTTACCGGCACCTGTACCTGTGCCAAAAACCATCATTTCCATGACAAGTGAAATGGATACCTTTTAACAACTGTGCACCACCGACATTATACCGGCACCGGTACCTGTGCCAAAACACGTTGTTTCCATGACAACAAGTCAAATGAATACTTTTAAACCCCTGTGTACACCACCAACAAATTATACCGGCACCAGTTACCGTGCCAAAAACTGTTGTTTCCATGACAACAAGTCATATGGATACCTTTAAACAACTGTGTGCACCACCAACATTATACCGGCATAAGTACCCGTGCAAAAAAACTGTTGTTTCCATGACAACAAGTCGAATTAATACTTTTAAACACCTGTGCACCACCAACATTATACCGGCACCTGTACCTGTGCCAAAACCCGTAAAGTTCACCACCAACATTATAAAAGCGTGGATACCCTTGATGAGTAGCTTGACCATGTTGCACTCCTGTAGAGATGTTGCTCCTACTTGGGTTGCCTGGTGGGACTCCTGCTGATGAGGCTGTTGACTGGTAGCGGCGACTCCGTGACATGGCTGCAGCAGAAAAACATCTCATACGAAAGAATTAACACCAATACCCGTGCTAAAACCCATTGTCTCCATGACAACATGTCAAATTGATACTTTTAAACACCTGTGTTTACCACCAACATTAAACCGGCACCTCTACCTGTGCCAAAACCTGCTGTTTCCATGACAACAAGTCAAATGGATACTTTTAAACACCTATGTGCACCACCAACATTATACCGGCACCTGTACCTGTGCCAAAACACGTTTCCATGTTTCCATGACTACAAGTGAAATGGATACCTTTTAACAACTGTGCACCACCGACATTATACCAGCACTGGTACCTGTGCCAAAACACGTTGTTTCCATGACAACAAGTCAAATCGATACCCTTTTAACACCTGTGTGCACCACTTATGTCAGCACGAGTACCGGTGCCAAAACCCATTGTTTCCATGACAACATGTGAAATGGATACCTTTTAACACCTGTGTACACAGCCAACATTGTATACGGCACCAGTACCTGTGCCAAAACCTGGTGTTTCCATTACAACGTGTCAAATGGATACTTTTAAATTCCTGTGTGCAACGCCAACATTATACCGGCACCAGTACCTGTGCCAAAACCCATTGTTTCCATGACAACGTGTCAAATGGATACTTTTAAACACCTGTGTGCAACGCCAACATTATACCGGCACCAATACCTGTGCCAAAACCCATTGTTTCCATGACAACATGTCAAATGGATACTTTTAAACACCTGTATGCAACGCCAACATTATACCGGCATCAGTACCTGTGCCAAAACCTATTGTTTCTATGACAACAAGTGAAATGAATACCTTTTTAACACCTGTGTGCACCACCAACATTACACCGGCACCAGTACCCGTGCCAAAACCTATTGTTTCCATGACAACAAGTGAAATTTATACCTTTTTAACACCTGTGTGCACCACCAACATTACACCGGCACCTGTACCTGTGCCAAAACCAGTTGTTTCCATGACAACAATTCAAATTGATACCTTTTAACACCTGTGCGCACCACCAACATTATACCAGCACCATTACCAATGTCAATACCGTTGTTTAAAAATAATGCATCTTTGCTTAAAATAACATCCTTGCCATTGAAATAGCAAAATGTTCCTCTCAAATGTTCAATTGTTCAAATGTTCCTCTCAAATGTTCAATTGTTCAAATGTTCCTCTCAAATGTTCAATTGTTCAAATGTTCCTCTCAAATGTTCAATTGTTCAAATGTTCCTCTCAAATGTTCAATTGTTCAAATGTTCCTCTCAAATGTTCAATTGTTCAAATGTTCCTCTCAAATGTTCAATTGTTCAAATATTCATTTGAAATGTTCCTTGATGGTGTTTTGAAGACTTTGTAGACTTTGAAGACTTTGAAGACTTTGAAGACTTTGCAGACTTTGTAGACTTTGTAGACTTTGAAGACTTTGAAGACTTTGAAGACTTTGAAGAAATTGAAGAAATTGAAGACTTTGAAGACTTTGAAGACTTTGAAGACTTTGAAGACTTTGATGACTTTGAAGACTTTGAAGACTTTCTAAGACTTTGAAGACTTTTTAGACTTTGTAGACTTTGTAGACTTTGAAGAAATTGAAGACATTGAAGACTTTGATGAAGAGGTGGGGAATGTCATATGAATCAGTCCCTCTTCATTGAAGAATGTTTGATTGTGGTGAATATCGGTTCCTTTGAAGAAATGTCTGTCCTTTCAAGGACTGGTTGCACTGGATTCTGCTGTCAGGTCTTGTAATGTCCGTCAGTTAAGTTTACCAGCTCCCCCCCAAAAAAACGCAAAAAAACGCTTAAGCATTACGCAAGTGCAGCGTGTTTGCCTAATTGTTCGCTGAACTATGTAAAGAAAAACTTCAGTGAATGATATCCTATCCTAAACTTGTTAGTGTCCACAGACCACCCATTCGGGTTTCACTCTGTGTTCACCCTAACACTGCCTCACTGTCATCCACAGACGCCCATTCGGGTTTCACTGTGTTGACCCTAAAACTGCCTCACTCTGTCATCCACAGACGCCCATTCGGGTTTCACTGTGTTCACCCTAAAACTGCCTCACTCTGTCATCCACAGACGCCCATTCGGGTTTCACTGTGTTCACCCTAAAACTGCCTCACTCTGTCATCCACAGACGCCCATTCGGGTTTCACTGTGTTCACCCTAAAACTGCCTCACTCTGTCATCCACAGACGCCCATTCGGGTTTCACTGTGTTGACCCTAAAACTACCTCACTGTCATCCACAGACGCCCATTCGGGTTTCACTGTGTTCACCCTAAAACTGCCTCACTCTGTCATCCACAGACGCCCATTCGGGTTTCACTGTGTTGACCCTAAAACTGCCTCACTGTCATCCACAGACGCCCATTCGGGTTTCACTGTGTTGACCCTAAAACTACCTCACTGTCATCCACAGACGCCCATTCGGGTTTCACTGTGTTGACCCTAAAACTGCCTTTCTGAGACTTTTTACTTGTATCCAGAATTACTGACTAGAATTTTCGTTTGGTTTCAAACATAAAAGAATGGCCTGACATTTTGATCCCAGTAGGACCTCGCTCAAAAGCGTTTCAAATTTCAATTTGGTTTTGTGCCCATCCTAGCCTTGCCAGCAGCATTGTAGTCGCTTGCTTGCTCGCTACCCGCGCATGCGCTCAACACACCAGCACACGTTCTTACCTAACCGAAAACCTGCTGTAACTATCAAATTAACAATAGTTAAGCAAGTTTGTTAATTACCGCGATTCCGTATTACCGACGGAAAACCGAGCCGAGACGGTACCGGTACCGTTTTTCGCGACGGGTTGCATTAATTAATTAATCACCGATTAATTAATTCAATGCGTATCGCGCGGATTGATTTGTTCACACTCACTCGTTACTAGTATTCACACCACTCACTCAGCCCTAGTAGCGCAGTTGGCAGGTGCATAGCATGGTTATGCAGCAGGCTGTATGGCAAGGATAGGATACCAACCCCCCCCCTTAGAAATGAAAGTTATAAAAGTTTGTGAACATAAAATACCAAACCCAATTTTTATCACCTCTGGATACAGGCAAAACAATCTCAGAAGGACCCCTATCCCCTTGATCCCTTGTTCCCTACTCCATTAACCTATTTCCCACTAATTAATTTTTCTGAGTGATCTAATCTCAACCTAAATGCAAAATTAGCTAACAAATTGTTAAAAAGGATGATTATAATGGTTTTCCTAATTTAGGATTCACTATTAGAAATAGTCAATGTAATTACTTTCTGCTCCTTAGCCTTAACATAACTATTATCTACTTGATACATAACTAAACTTCAGATATTATTCACTACAGTTTTCTTTACATAGTTCTTTGCCTAAGGCAGCTTTAATTTTAAAAAAGAAAAGAAAAAAAGGCAGCTGAAGCTGGTAAACTTTTAGGTCAGTAGGTCATTGTTCGTCTGTCCCCTAGAATCCACGCGCACAAAGAGTCCAAAGACTAAAATGTTCAAGATGAAGGGTGGCTCTAGATGCAAAAAGTGTCCTTATCTTTGAAGAAACACAAGTTCTCAACTGAGAAGATGAGGTCCTACCAGGCAGAGGAACCTGGATTTGAAGTGGCCAATCTTGGCCAAGAGTCTATAAGACTGAAGGTTCAAATCGTCCATGTGACAATCCATAAAATGTTTGTTTCCTCCAGCAGAAATTGTGGAATGATACTGATAGTTCTTTGTTTTTGGTGCCCATTTGATTAATTCATTGGCCTTTTTTTTGGCCAAAAAATAATAATGAATGACACTTGGATTTACAAAAACAAGCAATTATTGCCTATACCATTTGGTTGGTGCCCTTTCAAGACTGCACAATAGAGGCAAAAGGTCAAGAACTCGACTTGGTGCAGCAGGTAATTGAAAACCCATAAAAAATGGCACCTGTACCTGAGCCAAAACCTGATTCCATGACAATAAATCAAATGGATACTTTTAAACACCTGTGTGCACCACCAACATTATACCGGCACCTGTACCTGTGCCAAAACCCATTGTTTCCATGACAACATGTCAAATGGATACTTTTAAACACCTGTGTGCACCACCTACATTATACCGGCACATGTACCCGTGCAAAAACTGTTGTTTCCATGACAACAAGTCAAATAGATACTTTTAAACACCTGTGTGCACCACCAACATTATACTGGCACCTGTACCTGTGCCCAAAACCATCGTTTCCATGACAAGTGAAATGGATACCTTTTAACAACTGTGCTCCACCGACATTATACCGGCACCGGTACCTGTGCCAAAACACGTTGTGTCCACGACAACAAGTCAAATGAATACTTTTAAACACCTGTGTGCACCACCAACATTATACAGGCACCTGTACCCGTGCCAAAACCTGTTGTTTCCATGACAACAAGTCCAATGGATACTTTTAAACCCCTATTTGCACCACCAACAAATTATACCGGCACCAGTAACCTTGCAAAAAACTGTTGTTTCCATGACAACAAGTCATATGGATACTTTTACACACCTGTGTTTACCACCAACATTAAACCGGCACCTCTACCTGTGCCAAAACCTGTTGTTTCCATGACAACAAGTCAAATGGATACTTTTAAAGACCTGTGTGCACCACCAACATTATACCGGCACCTGTACTTGTGCCAAAACCTGTTGTTTCCACGACAACAATTCATATGGATACCCTTTTAACACCTGTATGCACCACCAACATTATACCGGCACCTGTACCTGTGCCAAAATACGTTTCCATGTTTCCATGACAACAAGTGAAATGGATACCTTTTAACAACTGTGCACCACCGACATTATACCAGCACTGGTACCTGTGCCAAAACACGTTGTTTCCATGACAACAAGTCAAATCGATACCCTTTTAACACCTGTGTGCACCACTTATGTCAGCACGAGTACCCTGCCAAAACCCATTGTTTCCATGACAACAAGTGAAATGGATACCTTTTAACACCTGTGTACACAGCCAACATTGTATACGGCACCAGTACCTGTGCCAAAACCCGTTGTTTCCATGACAACGTGTCAAATGGATATTTTTAAACACCTGTGTGCAACGCCAACATTATACCGGCACCAGTACCTGTGCCAAAACCCATTGTTTCCATGACAACGTGTCAAATGGATACTTTTAAACACCTGTGTGCAATGCCAACATTATACCGGCACCAGTACCTGTGCCAAAACCTATTGTTTCTATGACAACAAGTGAAATGAAAACCTTTTTAACACCTGTGTGCACCACCAACATTACACCGGCACCTGTACCTGTGCCAAAACCAGTTGTTTCCATGACAACAATTCAAATTGATACCTTTTAACACCTGTGTGCACCACCAACATTATACCAGCACCATTACCAATGTCAATACCGTTGTTTAAAAATAATGCATCTTTGCTTAAAATAACATCCTTGCCATTGAAATAGCAAAATGTTCCTCTCAAATGTTCAATTGTTCAAATGTTCCTCTCAAATGTTCAATTGTTCAAATGTTCCTCTCAAATGTTCAATTGTTCAAATATTCATTTCAAATGTTCCTTGATGGTGTTTTGAAGACTTTGTAGACTTTGAAGGCTTTGAAGACTGAAGACTTTGTAGACTTTGTAGACTTTGTAGCCTTTGTAGACTTTGTAGACTTTGTAGACTTTGTAGACTTTGTAGACTTTGTAGACTTTGTAGACTTTGTAGACTTAGAAGACTTTGTAGACTTTGAAGAAATTGAAGAAATTGAAGACTTTGAAGACTTTGAAGACTTTGTAGACTTTGAAGACTTTGAAGACTTTGAAGACTTTGAAGATATTGAAGAAATTGAAGACTTTGAAGACTTTGAAGACTTTGAAGACTTTGAAGACTTTGAAGACTTTGAAGACTTTGTAGACTTTGAAGAAATTGAAGAAATTGAAGAAATTGAAGGCTTTGAAGACTTTGAAGACTTTGAAGTCTTTGAAGACTTTGTAGACTTTGTAGACTTTGTAGGCTTTGAAGACTTTGGAGACTTTGTAGGCTTTGAAGACTTTGAAGACTTTGTAGACTTTGTAGACTTTGAAGAAATTGAAGACATTGAAGACTTTGATGACGAGGTGGGGAATGTCATATGCATCAGTCCCTCTTCATTGAAGAATGTTTGATTGTGGTGAATATCAGTTCCTTTGAAGAAATGTCTGTCCTTTCAAGGACTGGTTGCACTGGATTCTGCTGTCAGGTCTTGTAATGTCTGTCAGTTAAGTTTACCAGCTCCCCCCCCCCCCAAAAACGCAAAAAAACGCTTAAGCATTACGCAAGTGCAGCGTGTTTGCCTAATTGTTCGCTGAACTATGTAAAGAAAAACTTCAGTGAATGATATCCTATCCTAAACTTGTTAGTGTCCACAGACCACCCATTCGGGTTTCACTCTGTGTTCACCCTAAAACTGCTTAACTTTCTATCATCCACAGAAGCCCATTCGGGTTTCACTGTGTTGACCCTAAAACTGCCTCACTCTGTCATCCACAGACGCCCATTCGGGTTTCACTGTGTTGACCCTAAAACTGCCTCACTCTGTCATCCACAGACGCCCATTCGGGTTTCACTGTGTTGACCCTAAAACTGCCTCACTGTCATCCACAGACGCCCATTCGGGTTTCACTGTGTTGACCCTAAAACTGCCTCACTCTGTCATCCACAGACGCCCATTCGGGTTTCACTGTGTTGACCCTAAAACTGCCTCACTCTGTCATCCACAAACGCCCATTCGGGTTTCACTGTGTTGACCCTAAAACTACCTCACTGTCATCCACAGACGCCCATTCGGGTTTCACTGTGTTCACCCTAAAACTGCCTCACTCTGTCATCCACAGACGCCCATTCGGGTTTCACTGTGTTGACCCTAAAACTGCCTCACTCTGTCATCCACAGACGCCCATTCGGGTTTCACTGTGTTCACCCTAAAACTGCCTCACTCTGTCATCCACAGACGCCCATTCGAGTTTCACTGTGTTGACCCTAAAACTACCTCACTGTCATCCACAGACGCCCATTCGGGTTTCACTGTGTTCACCCTAAAACTGCTTCACTCTGTCATCCACAGACGCCCATTCGGGTTTCACTGTGTTGACCCTAAAACTGCCTTTCTGAGACTTTTTACTTGTATCCAGAATTACTGACTAGAATTTTCATTTGGTTTCAAACAAAAGAATGGCCTGACATTTTGATCCCAGTAGGACCTCGCTCAAAAGCGTTTCAAATTTCAATTTGGTTTTGTGCCCATCCTAGCCTTGCCAGCAGCATTGTAGTCGCTTGCTTGCTCGCTACCTGCGCATGCGCTCAACACACCAGCACACGTTCTTACCTAACCGAAAACCTGCTGTAACTATCGAATTAACAATAGTTAAGCAAGTTTGTTAATTACCGCGATTCCGTATTACCGACGGAAAACCGAGCCGAGACGGTACCGGTACCGTTTTTCGCGACGGGTTGCATTAATTAATTAATCACCGATTAATTAATTCAATGCGTATCGCACGGATTGATTTGTTCACACTCACTCGTTACTAGTATTCACACCACTCACTCAGCCCTAGTAGCGCGCAGTTGGCAGGTGCATAGCATGGTTACGCAGCAGGCTGTATGGCAAGGATAGGATACCAACCCCCCCCCCCTTAGAAATGAAAGTTATAAAAGTTTGTGAACATAAAATACCAAACCCAATTTTTATCACCTCTGGATACAGGCAAAACAATCTCAGAAGGACCCCTATTCCCTTGATCCCTTGTTCCCTACTCCATTAACCTGTTTCCCACTAATTAATTTTTCTAAATGATCTAATCTCAACCTAAATGCAAAATTAGCTAACAAATTCTTAAAAAGGATGATTATAATGGTTTTCCTGATTTAGGATTCACTATTTAAAATCACTAGCTCAAAGTTGTTATTGCTCCTAAGCCTAGACTCTAGATATTATTCACTACAGTTTTCTTTACATAGTTCTTTGCCTAAGGCAGCTTTAATTGCTTAAAAAAGAAAAGAAAAAAAGGCAGCTGAAGCTGGTAAACTTTTAGGTCAGTAGGTCATTGTCCGTCTGTCCCCTAGAATCCACGTGCACAAAGAGTCCAAAGACTAAAATGTTCAAGATGAAGGGTGGCTGTAGATGCAAAAAGTGTCCTTATCTTTGAAGAAACACAAGTTCTCAACTGAGAAGATGAGGTCCTACCAGGCAGAGGAACCTGGATTTGAAGTGGCCAATCTTTGCCAAGAGTCTATAAGACTGAAGGTTCAAATGGTCCATGTGACAATCCATGAAATGTTTGTTTCCTCCAGCAGAAATTGTGGAATGATACTGATAGTTCTTTGTTTTTGGTGCCCATTTTGATTAATTCATTGGCCTTTTTTTGGCCCCAAAATAATAATGAATGACACTTGGATTTACAAAAACAAGCAATTATTGCCTATACCATTTGGTTGGTGCCCTTTCAAGACTGCACAATAGAGGCAAAAGGTCATGAACTCAACTTGGTGCAGCAGGTAATTGAAAACCCATAAAAAAGCGCCGGTGCCAAAACTCTTTCACACACCACAAAGAGCGCCGACAATAAGCGGCATACTTTACGTGCCAGACTTGTGGCTGACAGGCGGCACAGCGACCCCTTTACTACAACCGGGCACGCGCTAACCTCATGAATTATTTATAACCTTCAACTCAACTGACCAATGGCAGAGCGTTTACCAAGCACACAGGTGGAGTGACACACGCCAACCTTATAAATATTCATAATGACCCAATCGGCCAATGGCAGAGCGTTTACCAAGCACACAGGTGGGGTGACACACGCCAACCTTATAAATATTCATGACGACCCAATTGCTCAAGGCATGGTGTTTACCAAGCACAAATGTGCCGTTGGGGATTAGGAAAGGTGTTAACTCCCGGCCAATTAATGGCCGACACAAGTCAACGACAATGTATGCGACGCATTAACGTTAACAGAAACACACAGTGTTCCAAACATTTTCGGTTTTTTTTTTAATGTGCCCAGGACTACTAAAATACTATTACCAGCTTGTATTGTTTAACTACACCACGAAGTTTTCACAAATGTCATGACCCAAAATCTTGTGACTTCTTAACCTGTTTTCAACCACCGGGTGTTTCTTTTCTGAAACCGTTTACGAGCATTTGCTTTTCAAATTAAGCAATTTTTTTTTTGAGGAACGTCGCGTCGGTCGGGGAAGGTCATGTCCACTTACCTCGGGCACGAAATGAGTCGAATTCGTGCAAACCGAGTTTAAAAAAAAAACCTCACCGAAGCTCTTGTATCCTGAAGTTGAGAAGAATATGCGGGCGAATTGGACGAGAGTTCAAATTCGAAAAGTTGAGGACAAAGCCTCGAGTCAGTTGACCGTGTAACGGCCCAGTCCCGGCGTGGGGCAGCCGGGCCCAGTCTCCCCGGGCCCAGCGCTCCGAATCACGCTCAAGTCTCTCGGTGAGATGCGCTGAGCCTGAAGGGGGTACTCCCCGGGGAAATGTCCGCTGGTTGTCCTTGCTGAGTTGCAGGGGTAGCCTTGGGGTGAGTGGCCGAGGGGCGATGGAGCTTTGGCAGGCAGGGATTCTTGAAGAGTTGTCGGTGACGAGCTGATGTTTTGCATTGTTCTGTCCCATGTCCAGTCCAGCCCACTTCTGTGGTCACTGGTCAGACACCCTAATATGGTGTGAGAAGGGCGTGGGTCCTTCTCCGGTCGGTAGCAGTTCGCCCTTGGAGTCTGTCCTTGGAGATAAACGGTGAAAATCTCGGCGTCCTAAAGCGCCTCCGTTGCGCTCGAAGTCCGTGCAGCATGCAATGCTGCGTCGGAATGTTCAACGCGAGTCCGGACCCCGAGAATTCTCCGCTGAAAGCCGGCAGAACAAAGCAGATTCTCTCCTTTATCTGCCGATGAAAAGTTTCTGGGCGTGACGGGTTTTGTCTTGCGGTTGAAACCGAGGAAACGCTCTAATGTTCACGGCCGCAAAAATGCGACAAATTCGCTCGTTAATTTGGAGAAGTGCCACAGCGAATTTGCACGTGAAGCGTCAATGGCGACTCAATTAGGAATGGCGGCAAATAAGTGTCAATTTCTGCACGGGCAGACGATAATGAAGGGCGGATGGGTATCTCACTCCCCCATTGGTATTGTGCTAATCACGTGACTTTAAAACAATTAATCCGCATCCCGTTTTTCTTGTTTATTTTCAACATTCAAAGTCGAAAAGTTACTTTTAATCACAATTAATTCCCGTTCTTAATTGATATTCAAGAAATCACAGAAAGATTAATTTTCGCATTATTCAGTTTCGTGAGATATAAAGAAATAAGTAGGCCTATGTAGAGTACTACTTTTTAACTTGGGTTTTAATGAAGCAATGCCGTTTCTGAACTCATTGGCTACGGCTGTCTACATGGTATAGTCGCTAGCCATTAGCTTCCATAGACTCGCGTGTAAAGTAAATTCGTAGCCGATACATTCCACACTGCTTAACGTTGAGCGCTTAATAGTGTTAACATTGAAACCAGATCCGCTTAAGCGCGAAAATCTGCTAAGCGTGAAACGTCTTCCCGTATAAACAGAATTACAAAGCACATTACGATGTGATGTCAATTGCTTCTAACTTGTATACCACTGTTCTTCACTCATCATCACACAAAAGTGAAGTTTGGGTTGGCAGTGATCTTGTAAACAAAGATATTCCGTGCTGAAGCACATTTTGGGGCTGGAGCAGCTCTGGAAATGGCTTCAGGGCTCATGGTCGGGCTTAGCTTTCATCCTAATAATATCGATTTCAAAGTAAAACAATAATCTGAATAAATTTGGAGGCAGTACAGGGGAGGGGGGCTATGGATGCGAACGAACTTTCTGTTAGGCAATTTAGATTGTGGACAAATCTAAGTGCCTTTGTTTTAATAAAAAATGTTAGAAATTATCCCCCTCAGGCATTTTTGTCAGGCAATCTAAAACAAAAATAATAATAATAATAATGGAGACTCTTGCTTGTACTTTTCTCACAGTGACTCATTCCAGATTATCTTATGACAGATTTTGCATTGCTTTTATTACACCTGGGAGAATACTGACATTGTAGTACAGCACACAAAAAAATTGCTTATCAAAGTTTATTAACAGAAATCTCAATAATTATGAAATATTTAATATGACAAGATTCAGGAAATATTTCCAGTTTTCCTTCCCAATATTTCAAAATAAGAAAACAAAGGTCACGATGAGCAACAGCTTCCACAAGAAAGTATCCTTGTATTACCAGCTAAACAAGAATTGGCTCAAATCCTGATTATACATGTAGTGGGAGGTCTTAAATCCAACCTTTAAACCAAAATATTGAGATCTTGTATTAGTTCCTACTCTAATAATCGGGTTATAGTATTGGTAGTATTTTCAAAGAAACTTGAGTCTTGAAAACTCCTGCACAAGTATTAATTTGGAGCCATTAATATATCAAAATATAGTACAAAAATGTAAGTCAATCAATGCAACTGAATGGTTTCTTTTGAAATAAGCTCCAGAATGATAGTGAAATATTCAGCCAAACCAAACATACAAAAGAGGCAAACATGTCATAAAAGTTGCTTAAATAATGTAGATTATATACAAGACTATAAAAGGGGTTTTAGAAGAAAACTACTACTCATGCTAGTCTTACACCATGCATTGTTCATAACTAAAAAAATTAAACAGAGAATAGTGCAAATGTAAATGAAATAACAGAATGCGGTCTAAATTTGCTTGGAAGAGACATCAAAAGGCAGCAGTAACTATCCAAATAAATAACATGCATAATCGTCACCCTAATTAAGCTGCTGCAACTAACTATTGCACATATTTACCATGCATTAATAATAATAAATACTAATGCAAATTTACATAGGGCCAAAGCCATTAGGGTGGTTAATGGTCCCAGGCACTTAACAGTGAAAATAAGAAACAGTAATCATTAAAATAACAGATATTACAGTAAAAATAGTCAATACTCAAAGAAAGAGACAATTTCAATAAGTAGTGCGTAATACAATCACGTCAGGGTGTGCATTGCTAGCAGTGATGTCCATGTAACATCATTAAACAAAACCCGTGTTACAAGTTACACACCAAGCTCACATCTTTGGAATACAGCAATAAACAATATTTGTTTTAGGTTCATGCAAATATTGGTAAGATCTGTTTCAGCCTTTTATATAATTGCGTTTCCCACCAATTTGTTTTATCACAAGTTGCAGCCCTGGGTCCTTCCCTGGTGTGCGGTGGTTGTGGACGTGTTTGCCGCGCCCGTATCGGTTTGCCCTCACGTCCAAAAGCCTGTCAGAAGAGATGAGGTCGTCATGGTTGACAACGACCCACTGTCATGCATACCCACCAATAAATGCAACAGTTTCTCTATGATTGACCACAGCCTGTCACAGAATCTAACACAGAATCTTGTCAAGCTTGTTGCGCAAGGCAATATGCCATCCGCACTTGAAACTAGGTGTTATGGGTTCGAATCCTACCTCAACTGCCTGGTATTTTTGCAAGCAGTCAGGGAAACTGAGAATACTGTGAATAAAATATCTCAGGAAGAGTACATCCTTATCGAATATTATATCTTATGTCAAATATATCTCAATTCTAACATAATTGTATTTTGAAAAATTGGCAAAGACAACTTTCACTGGACCGGGACTTCTGGATTAACGTACCAGCGCTCTTCCATCTGAGCTATCCAGCCCTTAGATGGTGGCCTTCCCTAAATAGTCATCTAGTCTTTGTTGGGGTGGGGGCGCCAGTCAGAAGCAATTCAACCATCAACTGCCGTATATCTCCAGGGATCACTCTCCGCTTTCATTCAGATGCAAACAACCAATGGTTGTAAACCTGGCTACAGCAGCTTGGGGATGCAGCTATTTTTTTAATTCAAGTAAAACAAAGGAAAAACTGACTGGGAACTTTTGAAAAAATTGAAAAATTTCTAAAGGAAACTTTGACTGGACTGGGACTTGAACCCGAGACCTCTGGATGTTATCACGTTTGTTTGCCATGATTATATTTTCATTATCAATCAGCTAGTTACATTCACAGTTATATGCACATTGGTCTTTAAAGGCAGGATTCCATTTGATAAAGTCTTCAATTTACGAGAAAAAAAATTCCATGTCCTATTCCCCGTTCATTGG
Source organism: Luidia sarsii (assembly GCA_949987565.1). Taxonomy (NCBI): domain Eukaryota; kingdom Metazoa; phylum Echinodermata; class Asteroidea; order Paxillosida; family Luidiidae; genus Luidia; species Luidia sarsii. The sequence goes on along the minus strand of OX465104.1, from coordinate 26,025,722 downwards.
AATGGGTTATTCAAAAATATTACTGAAAAATATCAAAATTGGCAAAGAAAACTTTGACTGGACCGGAACTTGAACCCCAGACATCTGGACTAATGTACTAGCGCTCTTCCATCTGAGCTATCAAGCCCTTAGATGGTGGCCTCCAAAAAAGTCAATTAGTTGACTACTTGGGAGGCCACCCTCTAAGGGCTGGATAGCTCAGATGGAAGAGCGCTGGTACATCAATTCAGATGTCTGGGGTTCAAGTTCCAGTCAAATGTTTTCTTTGCCAATTCTAATAATTGTTAAAAGTTCCCAGTCAGTTTTTCCTTTGTTTGTTTGAATTATATTACCATTCACATATGAACAATATCAACTCAAGGATTTCACGAAACGACTAACCAGTAGTTGGGAAGAATGTATAAGCTTCTGTAGCAACAACTTCTGTATCAGATACATCATTAGTACATGTACACATGTATGTAATATCTACCTTCCATCTATGGCTGACTATGGTTAATGCTAAGACCTTTGTTACACAAAGCTTATGGTTCATTGCAGATGCATGTGATGACCAAGTTGTAGCCACAGCCACTGATGTGCATGATTTATAATGTCCTGTCTAAATTTGTAGGCTAGGGCTTAAATTATACCAAAGTCAATGGAAAACACTGAATAGCAGCTTTAGCCAACTTAAATATACAACATGTACCTGTGCGTTATATGCAGCCATAGTCATTAAATTAAGACACATCCCAACATTATTACAGGCACTTGAAATATTTGTTAGTGAAAGTTTGCCGTACTGATGTGCAGTTACCACTGTATGCTCAATGTTTTGCCCAAGATGCCTGTATTTCTCCAGCAGGCAATTAGGCAAAGCACTGAGCATTCAGTGCTATCTACATGTCGGGTTGGGCAAACCCTCATTAAATTACATTTATACAAATCACCAGGCAATCGGACAAAGCACTCGGCATACAGTGCTATCTACATGTCGGGTTGGGCAAACCCTCATTAAATTACATTCTCACCAACACAAATCACCAGGCAATCAGGCAAAGCACTGAGCATACAGTGCTAACTACACATTACGGAATAGCAAACCCTCATTGAATTACATTCTCTCAGTTGCAAATCACCAGGCAATCAGGCAAAGCCCTGAGCATACAGTGCTAATTGTACATCCAGTAGGGCAAACCCTCATTGAATTACATTCTCTCAGTTGCAAATCACCAGGCAATCAGGCAAAGCCCTGAGCATACAGTGCTAATTGTACGTCCAGTAGGGCAAACCCTCATTGAATTACATTCACACTGATGCAAATCACCAGGCAGTAGGGCAAAGCACTGAGCACACAGTGCTAATTGTACGTCCAGTAGGGCAAACCCTCATTGAATTACATTCACACTGATGCAAATCACCAGACAGAAGGGCAAAGCACTGAGCATACAGTGCTAATTGTACGTCCAGTAGGGCAAACCCTCATTGAATTACATTCACACTGATGCAAATCACCAGGCAGTAGGGCAAAGCACTGAGCATACAGTGCTAATTGTACGTCCAGTAGGGCAAACCCTCATTGAATTACATTCACACTGATGCAAATCACCAGGCAGTAGGGCAAAGCACTGAGCATACAGTGCTAATTGTACGTCCAGTAGGGCAAACCCTCATTGAATTACATTCACACTGATGCAAATCACCAGACAGTCAGGCAAAGCACTGAGCATACAGTGCTAATTGTACGTCCAGTAGGGCAAACCCTCATTGAATTACATTCACACTGATGCAAATCACCAGGCAGTAGGGCAAAGCACTGAGCATACAGTGCTAATTGTACGTCCAGTAGGTAAAACCCTCATTGAATTACATTCACACTGATGCAAATCACCAGGCAGAAGGGCAAAGCACTGAGCATACAGTGCTAATTGTATGTCCAGTAGGTAAAACCCTCATTGAATTACATTCACACTGATGCAAATCACCAGGCAGAAGGGCAAAGCACTGAGCATACAGTGCTAATTGTATGTCCAGTAGGGCAAACCGTCATTGAATTACATTCACACTGATGCAAATCACCAGGCAGTAGGGCAAAGCACTGAGCATACAGTGCTAATTGTACGTCCAGTAGGGCAAACCCTCATTGAATTACATTCACACTGATGCAAATCACCAGGCAGTAGGGCAAAGCACTGAGCATACAGTGCTAATTGTACGTCCAGTAGGGCAAACCCTCATTGAATTACATTCACACTGATGCAAATCACCAGGCAGTAGGGCAAAGCACTGAGCATACAGTGCTATGTAGTATGTACATGTCGGGTTGAGCAAACCCTTTATCAAATCACATTTTCAAATCAAAATTTACATCCTCACATCCTCAACCTTCAAAATCCTAAAACATGTATGCAGGTTTCTTATTTCCTCTCTCAGTCATCAGTGCAGTGTCTTGAGTAGGTCTGCCAGCTGCTGCACCTTGTCCCTGTTCTGATAGAGGTACACCTCAGTCTCCCACAGCATCTTAAGCAATGTGCCGTCTTTTCTCTCGTCTAGAGGAATGTCTGCACTCAGCAGAGGACTGAACCGGAAGAATGGCACGCCAATCATGTTGCACCAGGCACGAGCACGGTCTAAGGTCCGACCTCTGGTATCACACACCTGAATGAGTGTCAAGATAGATTAGTGTCAAGATAGATTAGTCCAGCTGATGAATGATAAGAACTTAAGGCTGCCACTTCCAGACTAACCAGTTGGGAAGAGTGTATCAGATTTTGTAGCAACAACTAGATCAGAAAATTCAAACTTTGCATTTTAGTGACAACTTCTTTCTTCATTAAATGCTAAGTTTTCATTGCAGTGACAACTTCTTCATCAAATGCAAAGTTTGCATTGCAGTGACAACCATTTCCAGACAAACATCATCAGTGTATTGCAGGGTTTGAATTGACCACATGCCTGGTGACACTTGTACTTGTCTTGGTCAGATGAAGGCCATTCCAACCTGACCTGACTGATCAGTTATGGGGACCAAAAATATATGTGCAGTCTTGACACCACTTTCTGTGACTGAGAAATCTGCCTTTGGTCATGGTTCCACCTACAAATGCTCAAAGCAAAGACATTTTCCAGACCTGAAGAGCAACACTGAGAAGAACATTCTGGAAGCCACAGAATGGCTCTCTGCCTGAACTTAGCCTCTCCCATCTAAAAGGCGTGCATGATTTTTGCCGTCAATCTAAAATTCGGAGTGACAAGAATCTTGCTGCATAATGCAGACTGATTGAAATACCAGCAGAACATTGAATGTTTGTGTCTGAGGGCCTGGCTGAAAAACCCTGGAATGGAATTCCACAAGGCTTTGCCCTGCTTGACGTGATAAGCACTGAAATGTTTTTATCAGGCATCGGGCAAAGCACTGGGCATTCAGTGCTTATCACATCGAGCAGGGCAAAGCCTCATTGAATTACATTCTCCTCGATGCAAACATCATGTTATATGGTATGTAATGGGCTCTGCGAAGTCACATTGGTGCCAAATCTAGATCAGGGATTTATACCACAAAGCCTCCATTTATCTCAACCTTCAGATTAAAATTCAAGTTTCAAATCTGCAAATATGAAAATATGGACAAGAATGAAGCAGTTTAACCTAATTAAGAAATTTGATTTTCAATAATTTCTTTTTTACCCCCATAACTTTCAGTCGCCCTGTGCATGGAAAAGTGCTATTTGTGAAGTGACTCATTTTTTCAGAGCGTGTTACATCTATGAACCCCTGGACTGACTGTACTGCCATTTACCTGGTCAATCAGAATCTCTCCAAGGCTGGCCGCACCAAAGATAGCCTTGGCGGCGTTCCTAATGTCCAGCACAGATGAAGGTTTGGCAATGACAGTACTCTTGATGGCCTTGATGGGAATGCTGCCTGTGCCTACTGACACCACCACGCCTATATCACGCTTAGCTTCACCCTGTGTACAGATTCAACCAAATTCAACAGATAAGATCTTGATTAGATCCAAGGAAATGCATGTTGACCTATTCCTATCAGACCGCTTTTCAGTGCCCATGACAACCACACAGGGTTTCTTTATAATGTGCCATTTTTAAAACTTGCTAAATAATCGGAAAAAACAATCAATATATGTACCGGCAAATTAAATCAATAAGAGTACCGGTACACTGTAGACTATGTGTACAAAGGAGTCAAACCTGGCACAATCAGACATCTGGGTGGCTTTTGTCACAATGTTTTAAGGTGGCTTAAGATAGCAACACCACAGGTGCTCCGAATTCGGGTTAATGGTTGAATGCTTCTGACTGGCGCCCCCACCCCGGCAAAGACTACTTGACTATTAGGGAAGGCTACCATCTAAGGGCTGAATAGCTCAGATGGTAAGAGCGCTGGTGTGCCAAAGACTAGTTGACTATTAGGGAAGGCTACCATCTAAGGGCTGGATAGCTCAGATGGTAAGAGTGCTGGTGTGCCAAAGACTAGTTGACTATTAGGGAAGGCCACCATCTAAGGGCTGGATAGCTCAGATGGTAAGAGCACTAGTGTGTGCCAAAGACTAGTTGACTATTAGGGAAGGCCACCATCTAAGGGCTGGATAGCTCAGATGGTAAGAGCGCTGGTGTGCCAAAGACTAGTTGACTATTAGGGAAGGGTACCATCTAAGGGCTGGATAGCTCAGATGGTAAGAGCGCTGTCTAGTTGACTATTAGGGAAGGCCACCATCTAAGGGCTGGATAGCTCAGATGGTAAGAGCACTGGTGTGCCAAAGACTAGTTGACTATTAGGGAAGGCTACCATCTAAGGGCTGGATAGCTCAGATGGTAAGAGCGCTGACTAGTTGACTATTACGGAAGGCCACCATCTAAGGGCTGGATAGCTCAGATGGTAAGAGCGCTGGTGTGCCAAAGACTAGTTGACTATTAGGGAAGGCTACCATCTAAGGGCTTGATAGCTCAGATAGTAAGAGCAATGGTGTGCCAAAGACTAGTTGACTATTAGGGAAGGCCACCATCTAAGGGCTGGATAGCTCAGATGGTAAGAGCGCTGACTAGTTGACTATTAGGGAAGGCCACCATCTAAGGGCTGGATAGCTCAGATGGTAAGAGCACTGGTATGCCAAAGACTAGTTGACTATTAGGGAAGGCCACCATCTAAGGGCTGGATAGCTCAGATGGTTAGAGCACTGACTAGTTGACTATTAGGGAAGGCCACCATCTAAGGGCTGGATAGCTCAGATGGTAAGAGCACTGGTATGCCAAAGACTAGTTGACTATTAGGGAAGGCTACCATCTAAGGGCTGGATAGCTCAGATGGTAAGAGCGCTGGTGAGCAAACCCAGTCCTGTCAAAGTTTTCTTTGCCATTTCTCTCAACAAATGTTACTAATCTTATTTATTAGATGAACTACAATTGGTGTGTTTGGACAATGTCTACTTTTTTCCAAATCCATTCATGATGAGAGAACCGTGGTCACCTTCATCTGCTTGTCCATGTAGTATTCCTGTACTTCCGTCAAGGCATCCAGGGTTGGGTTATTAGCAATCAGTCCTCCGTCCAGAAAGGCTCCCATTGGCTGGAAGTAGGTCGGTGCTGCCCCACTGCACCGGGCTGCTTTCCATATCAATTGATCTAGGAACAAAGCATTGGGATCAATGAGGATAGAAACAAAGCATTGGGATCAATGAGGATAGGAACAAAGCATTGGGATCAATGAGGATAGGAACAAGCATTGGGATCAATCAGGATAGGAACAAAGCATTGGGATCAATGAGGATAGAAACAAAGCATTGGGATCAATGAGGATAGGAACAAAGCATTGGGATCAATGAGGATAGGAACAAGCATTGGGATCAATCAGGATAGGAACAAAGCATTGGGATCAATGAGGATAGGTTTGCAAGCAGTGCATGGTGGCAGTAGTGCTTGAGGAGTTGGTCTGTTGGCACACCATCAGGAAGGATTGCTTCAGAAAAGGCGTACTTCTGAGAAGAACTTGTGAGAGTAAACTTAGATAAGACTTGAAGGTTTGCATGGTGGAAATACTAAGTGAAAGGTTTGCGCTGACACCATGTAGCACTTCTCTAAAGATAAGACTTGAGGGTTTGCATGGTGGAAATACTAAGTGGAAGGTTTGCGGTGACACCATGTATCACATCTCTAGGGATAAGACTTGAGGGTTTGCATGGTGGAAATACTAAGTGGAAGGTTTGCGGTGACACCATGTATCACATCTCTAGGGATAAGACTTGAAGGTTTGCATGGTGGTAATACTAAGTGGAAGGTTTGCGGTGACACCATGCAGCACTTCTCTAGGGGTAAGAATTGAAGGTTTGCATGGTGGTAATACAAAGTGGAAGATTTGCGGTGACACCATGTATCACATCTCTAGGGATAAGAATTGAAGGTTTGCATGGTGGAAATACCAAGAGGAAGGTTTGCAGTGACACCATGTAGCACTTCTCTTTCAAAAAGTCAGTCTCCTGACAAAGGGCAGAGTACACACTACCCGAAATGTTGAGTTACTGGCTCAGAGCCACACTCCTTCTGGAAAGAGAAGTGTTACATGGTGTCACCACAAACCTTCCACTGAGAGTCAACTGGATGTTCAGGCCAGGATGCTTGGGAAGTCCTGAGGATTTAGACTCTCCTCTCATCAATGTCTCCAAGGATCTCCAGCTGGTCACAGGTCTTACCATGGAAGAGGGGCGGTGATTCAAAGCTGTCTCGAGTGTAGACAACGGAAGCTGAGGAGGAGCTGTCCGGAGGCTTGTAGCTGCGGAAGATGTGCAGAGGAGGGGGAGTCCTATCTCCTAGTGTTGCCATCACTAGAACCCTGCAGGAGAAAAACCAAACAATCTAAAATATCAGAGCTCCCATTGTGCAAATCCAAGCACGACCTCTCTCAAAGGTAGTTGAGAACCAAGACAGATAGACAGGATTTGAGGCAATAGGATACACGTGACAGACAATGGACAAAGTGGGTCAACCGACTAGGGTAAGATCAAAGGGAAGGGCAGGGATTAGGGAAGGGATCTTAAAACAGGCTTAGAATAATATATAAACATTAAACAAATGTTGTAAGCTGCTTACTTACTTAAAATGACGAAAATGCAATTCTCAAAACTTTGGAAGGCAGCACCTTTCTCAAAAAGGTGGGAACAAACTTTCAAGACAATGAGGATATTTCTTTAATCCAAAGTGTCTTACTTGTTCTTGGTGATCGAATCCATCTTTGTATCTTCACCAAATATCCGCTTGAAATAATTCTCCAGGGGTTCTGAGGGGTATGGTCGGTTGCCGACAAAGACGTCGTTCTTCAGAGCAAAGTAGAGACGTTTGGCTTCCTTCACAGAATACCCTGAGGACAACAGCAAGGTATTTGTACATTTAGAAGCAGGATGATTGCTGTAGTCTGATAACAGATGCAAAGTTGACGTTGCGGTGACACCATGGAATTCATCTCTTGTGAGATGTACTGAGGCTCTGAAGAGAGCCGGTAACTCAACATATCAGACAGTGTGCACTCAGTCTATTGATCTAGTCTCCTGACAATGGGCAGAGTACATACTGTCTGAATTGTTCTTTTCAAAGCCATACTCCATCTCACAGTGATGATGTACATGGTGTCAACGCAAACCTTCCATGTACTTCCACCATGCAACCCTTCCAATCTTATCAAAGTGAATCAATCCATTCCATACATCATGCCCTCTTACTTTTCTGGACTTGATGGATGAACAAAGAAAATTTACTTCAAACAGGATTTGAACCTGAGACCTCCGGTTTAGCGTACCAGCGCTCTTACCACCTGAGCTGTCCAGCCCTTAGATGGCGGCCTTCCCAAATAGTCAACTATCCTTGCTGGGGTGGGGGCATCAGTCAGATGCATTCAACAATAGACTCTTTGCCAGGGTGAGGACAACAACCAAGCAACCATTAACTGTCATATATCTCCCATGTCCATTCAGATGCAAATATTAAGCTGCAAACAATAACTTGTAAACATGACTACAGCAGTTCTTCATTGCTCATTCACTCCTTGGCGAAACATTACCAATCAGTGACCTTTACTTCACTTTAATTCCAGTCAATAAGCAGAGAGCGATATTTCTGAACATCTTGAAACTGAGGGCAAAGTCTCATTGAATCTTGAAACTGTCAAATGCATTATTTCAATCAAGCAATCAGTGGATATCTGTAAAGACGACTTACCAGTGGCTAGGGCTAAAGCTAAGATGCCTCCTGTGCTTGTTCCTGCAATCCAATCAAACATGTCACTGATTGGTCTATCAGCACATCTCTCTATGGCCTGTTGAGAGAACAGAAGAGAGAATCATACCTAAGATGGTACTACAATCCAATCAAACATGTCACTGATTGGTATGTCAGCACATCTCTCTATGGCCTGTTGAGAGAACAGAAGAGAGAATCATACCTAAGATGGTACTACAATCCAATCAAACATGTCACTGATTGGTCTGTCAGCACATCTCTCTATGGCCTGTTGAGAGAACAGAAGAGAGAATCATACCTAAGATGGTACTACAATCCAATCAAACATGTCACTGATTGGTCTATCAGCACATCTCTCTATGGCCTGTTGAGAGAACAGAAGAGAGAATCATACCTAAGATGGTACTACAATCCAATCAAACATGTCACTGATTGGTATGTCAGCACATCTCTCTATGGCCTGTTGAGAGAACAGAAGAGAGAATCATACCTAAGATGGTACTACAATCCAATCAAACATGTCACTGATTGGTCTATCAGCACATCTCTCTATGGCCTGTTGAGAGAACAGAAGAGAGAATCATACCTAAGATGGTACTACAATCCAATCAAACATGTCACTGATTGGTCTATCAGCACATCTCTCTATAGTCTGTTGAGAGAACAGAAGAGAGAATCATACCTAAGATGGTACTACAATCCAATCAAACATGTCACCGATTGGTCTATCAGCACATCTCTCTATGGTCTGTTGAGAGAACAGAAGAGAGAATCATACCTAAGATGGTACTACAATCCAATCAAACATGTCACTGATTGGTCTGTCAGCACATCTCTCTATGGTCTGTTGAGAGAACAGAAGAGAGAATCATACCTAAGATGGTACTACAATCCAATCAAACATGTCACTGATTGGTCTGTCAGCACATCTCTCTATGGCCTGTTGAGAGAACAGAAGAGAGAATCATACCTAAGATGGTACTACAATCCAATCAAACATGTCACTGATTGGTATGTCAGCACATCTCTCTATAGTCTGTTGAGAGAACAGAAGAGAGAATCATACCTAAGATGGTACTACAATCCAATCAAACATGTCACTGATTGGTCTGTCAGCACATCTCTCTATGGCCTGTTGAGAGAACAGAAGAGAGAATCATACCTAAGATGGTACTACAATCCAATCAAACATGTCACTGATTGGTATGTCAGCACATCTCTCTATGGCCTGTTGAGAGAACAGAAGACAGAATCATACCTAAGATGGTACTACAATCCAATCAAACATGTCACTGATTGGTATGTCAGCACATCTCTCTATGGCCTGTTGAGAGAACAGAAGAGAGAATCATACCTAAGATGGTACTACAATCCAATCAAACATGTCACTGATTGGTCTATCAGCACATCTCTCTATAGTCTGTTGAGAGAACAGAAGAGAGAATCATACCTAAGATGGTACTACAATCCAATCAAACATGTCACCGATTGGTCTATCAGCACATCTCTCTATGGTCTGTTGAGAGAACAGAAGAGAGAATCATACCTAAGATGGTACTACAATCCAATCAAACATGTCACCGATTGGTCTATCAGCACATCTCTCTATGGTCTGTTGAGAGAACAGAAGAGAGAATCATACCTAAGATGGTACTACAATCCAATCAAACATGTCACTGATTGGTATGTCAGCACATCTCTCTATAGTCTGTTGAGAGAACAGAAGAGAGAATCATACCTAAGATGGTACTACAATCCAATCAAACATGTCACTGATTGGTCTATCAGCACATCTCTCTATGGTCTGTTGAGAGAACAGAAGAGAGAATCATACCTAAGATGGTACTACAATCCAATCAAACATGTCACTGATTGGTATGTCAGCACATCTCTCTATAGTCTGTTGAGAGAACAGAAGAGAGAATCATACCTAAGATGGTACTACAATCCAATCAAACATGTCACTGATTGGTCTGTCAGCACATCTCTCTATGGTCTGTTGAGAGAACAGAAGACAGAATCAACCAGGGTGTTCTTTATAGCAATGTTCCTGTGTACTGGAAAAGGTTTGCGGTAAGCACTGAACTCCCTGCCAAGCCAAAGAGTAATATCATTGACTTCCTTTTCCTCACCTCCAGTATCTGTGTCAGTATCAGTCCCCTGATTCCTCCACCATCCAAACACAGCACATTATCACAGCCTCTAGAGGGCGCTGTGACACTGTCTGCCTCATCTGTTGCCATGGTACCCTTCTGCTTACTAGCAACCAGTCCAATGCAGATATTGAGGAAGTCGTCGTACACTGAGACCAAAAAGAAAAGATTGAAAGCAGTTGATAGACAAATTGGAGATGAGAAACTGTAAGACCTTCATCACTGTTAGAGCAAAGCAACTTTGTCCCGAAATAATAAGAAAATTATTGAGGGCAGCAAGGAAAAGTTGGCAGGGCAACCTGTGTGATACTCCAAGCCATAGCCAGGCCAGTTGGCAGGGCACCCAGGCCAGTCGGCAGGGCACACAGGCCAGTTGGCAGGGCACCCAGACCAGTTGGCAGGGCACACAGGCCAGTTGGCAGGGCACCCAGGCCAGTCGGCAGGGCACACAGGCCAGTTGGCAGGGCACCCAGGCCAGTTGGCAGGGCACCCAGGCCAGTTTGCAGGGCACCCAGGCCAATTGGCAGGGCACCCAGGCCAGTCGGCAGGGCACACAGGCCAGTTGGCAGGGCACCCAGGCCAGTTGGCAGGGCACCCAGGCCAGTTGGCAGGGCACCCAGGCCAATTGGCAGGGCACCCAGGCCAGTTGGCAGGGCACCCAGGCCAGTCGGCAGGGCACCCAGGCCAGTCAGCAGGGCACCCAGGCCAGTTGGCAGGGCACCCAGGCCAGTCGGCAGGGCACCCAGGCCAGTCGGCAGGGCACACAGGCCAGTCGGCAGGGCACACAGGCCAGTTGGCAGGGCACCCAGGCCAGTTGGCAGGGCACCCAGGCCAATTGGCAGGGCACCCAGGCCAGTCAGCAGGGCACCCAGGCCAGTTGGCAGGGCACCCAGGCCAGTCGGCAGGGCACCCAGGCCAGTCGGCAGGGCACACAGGCCAGTCGGCAGGGCACACAGGCCAGTTGGCAGGGCACCCAGGCCAGTCGGCAGGGCACCCAGGCCAGTTGGCAGGGCAGCCTGGCCAGTGGGTAGGGCACCCAGGCCAGTTTACAGGGCACCCAGGCCAGTTGGTAGGGCACCCAGGCCAGTTGACAGGGCACCCAGGCCAGTTGGCAGGGCACCCAGGCCAGTTGGCAGGGCACCCAGGCCAGTTGGCAGGGCACCCAGGCCAGTTGGCAGGGCAGCCTGGCCAGTTGGCAGGGCAGCCTGGCCAGTTGGCAGGGCACCCAGGCCAGTTGGCAGGGCACCCAGGCCAGTTGGAAGGGCAGCCAGGCCAGTGGGTAGGGCACCCAGGCCAGTTGGCAGGGCACCCAGGCCAGTTGGCAGGGCAGCCAGGCCAGTTGGCAGGGCAGCCAGGCCAGTGGGTAGGGCACCCAGGCCAGTTTACAGGGCACCCAGGCCAGTTGACAGGGCACCCAGGCCAGTTGGCAGGGCACCCAGGCCAGTTGCCATAGAGAAACTGGCACTTATGGCTAGTTATCATTTCAAACCTTGCTACGGCAAATCTAGACAACCAATGATATATTAAAAATTTGCTGAAGGCTATGGCTTCAATCTGTGACCTTGCAGCTTCAGCCTCTTCCCATCTACCTGTGCAATACTCCAAGCCATAGCCACTTCATTCAGACACACTCTTACCCTTATTTCCCTCGGACTGGGTGATTTCAATGGATGTTGGCGGATTGCCGTCGTACTTCCCGTCTGTCTTACACCCAGCGTTGCAACCCTTCATTGTCACCAGACATCTCTGAGCACCCACCAAGTGTAGAGCGCTCAGCACTGTGTTAGACGACCCCATCAGTGCGCCTATTGAGGACATGGCTTGAGTGGCTGCTACATGACGTGGAGATTCCCCTTTGCTGTTCAGAGCATTCACGTCGGCGCCAAACACAATCAATCCATACACCATGTCCAGATTGTTCCGCTGTCGACAAATCACAAAGGTGTGCAGGATTGAAGGGAGGCTGCACTACTTGTTAATTGCCTAAATCCCGGACATTCCAAATATGTGAAGTTACTTACTCATCAGGAAGTTCGTAACGATATCAGACATTCTGTGTTAGTTTTAGCATTCCAAATTCTGCCATCTTTGAGAAAAAAGGAAATTTGTTGAATTTTCAATGATTGTGTGGAGCTATCAATGGAACAAAAAGTTCTTCATATAAACACCATTCTCTATGTCTTTTTTGAAAGCTTCAACAAAGACAGACTCCCAAGCTTCAAAAAAAGAACCCTCATCCTGCGTTTTCAGCTTTGGGGGTGAAAGAGACAAAGCCGGATTCAGAGCCTGAGCCAGGTTTTTAGAAAAAAAAGGCCACTGGTTTCCAAGCGAATCTGAAGCACAGAGAGACTAGTGGCTGGTACCCACCTTGACTGCTTGGTGTAATGGAGTATCACCACCAATTAGTGTCATCCTGACATCCGCTCCAGCACACATCAGAGCGAGGGCGCACTCCACACGCTGCCTCTGCACCATCACATGGAGTGGTGTGTGCCCAGTCTTACTGACGGCATTCACATCACATAGGTTCTTCTCCGTCAACAGAGAGACAAACTCAGGCGACTTGGCGTAGTGAAGACCAGTGCCTCCATACTTGGTACACAGGCTAGATTCTAACTGCATGCCAGGAGCAGATAGTATCACTTCAGCAGCTCTGGGAAAGACAGAAACGGATCATAAACTATCATTGTCTTTTATCCCAATTATCAAGTTACGGTAATTCATATATTGTTGTCCTTGATCAATAATACATCATTGAGAACGATCCTGCCTTTGAGAAAGGTTCTGCCTATGAGAAAGGTCCTGCCTATGAGAAAGGTCCTGCCTATGAGAAAGGTCCTGCCTATGAGAAAGGTCCTGCCTATGAGAAAGGTCCTGCCTTTGAGAAAGGTTCTGCCTGTGAGAAAGGTCCTGCCTTTGAGAAAGGTCCTGCCTTTGAGAAAGGTTCTGCCTTTGAGAAAGGTTCTGCCTATGAGAAAGGTCCTGTCTTTGAGAAAGGTCCTGCCTATGAGAAAGGTCCTGCCTATGAGAAAGGTCCTGCCTTTGAGAAAGGTTCTGCCTATGAGAAAGGTTCTGCCTGTGAGAAAGGTCCTGCCTTTGAGAAAGGTCCTGCCTTTGAGAAAGGTTCTGCCTTTGAGAAAGGTTCTGCCTATGAGAAAGGTCCTGTCTTTGAGAAAGGTCCTGCCTATGAGAAAGGTCCTGCCTATGAGAAAGGTCCTGCCTATGAGAAAGGTCCTGCCTTTGAGAAAGGTTCTGCCTATGAGAAAGGTCCTGCCTTTGAGAAAGGTCCTGCCTTTGTGATAGGTCCTGCCTTTGTGATAGGTCCTGCCTTTGAGAAAGGTTCTGCCTTTGAGAAAGGTTCTGCCTTTGAGAAAGGTTCTGCCTTTGAGAAAGGTCCTGCCTTTGAGAAAGGTCCTGCCTATGAGAAAGGTTCTGCCTTTGTGATAGGTCCTGCCTTTGTGATAGGTCCTGCCTATGAGAAAGGTCCTGCCTTTGAGAAAGGTTCTGCCTTTGAGAAAGGTTCTACCTTTGAGAAAGGTTCTGCCTTTGAGAAAGGTTCTGCCTTTGTGATAGGTCCTGTCTTTGTGATAGGTCCTGCCTTTGAGAAAGGTCCTGCCTTTGAGAAAGGTCCTGCCTTTGAGAAAGGTCCTGCCTTTGAGAAAGGTCCTGCCTTTGAGAAAGGTCCTGCCTTTGAGAAAGGTTCTGCCTTTGAGAAAGGCTCTGCCTTTGTGAAAGGCAGCCGTTGAGAAAGGTCCTGCCAGGATTGGCAAATCAGGCCCTTTGCATCTTTTTTCAAATGATCATTAATCTCTCAGTTTTCATGTTCTCTCACCTTCGATGTTGATACTTGAAGGCATAATGGATAGGATGGCCCATGGAATCTACAACCTTGACGTTGGCTCCCAGACACACAAAGCCTGCAGCCGTGTCAAGGTTACCCTGTTGGCAAGCTATCTGCAAAGGAGTCAGGCCTCGCAGGTTGTAACCATTGATGCCACTGGTGTCATGCCCCAACAGCTGATGAAGCAAAAGACAGTACAGTGTAGATTGAATTTAAAAAACTGGTATGCAAAACCAGAGTCCTTGGTTTCAAATCCCGGTCCAGTCAAGGTTCTCTTTACCATTTCAATTAAAAAATAAACTTTTCTATGATTTTTTTGCAATCATGATGACAAAGTGGAAGGTTTGTGGTGACACCATGTAGCACTTCTCTTTCAAGAAGGAGTGTGGCTCCTAAAATCCCGATGATAGTTGGAATCAAGACGACGGACAGAGTACATACTACCTGAAACGTTGAGTTACCAGCTCTTTTCAGAGCCACAATCTTTCTTGAAAGAGAAATGCTACATGGTGTCACCGCAAACCTTCCACTTAGTATTTCCACCATGGAAACCTTCAAGTCTTATCTGAGTTACTGGCTCTTTTCAGAGCCACACTCCTTCTCGAAAGAGAAGTGCTACATGGTGTCACTGCAAACCCTCCACTTAGTATTTCCACCATGCAAACCTTCAAGTCTTATCTGAGTTACTGGCTCTTTTCAGAGCCACACTCCTTCTCGAAAGAGAAGTGCTACATGGTGTCACCGCATACCTTCCACTTAGTATTTCCACCATGCAAACCTTCAAGTACTATCTAATTATTATGATGACATCGTTCAATGGTCATTGTTGAAGGTATGGGTTGAGGTTGGGTTGGAAAGAGCTTGGAACTCAATGTTTCGGGCAGCGTGTACTCTGCTTGTCGTCAGGGGATGATGGGTAGAGATTATCTGTACGTGGTGTGATTGGTGTCACAGCAAACTGTTCCTTATAAGTCAGGATGGAACCTGATGACGTCACAGGGAGCATTCCTACCTCCAGCATTGGTGCAATGTTGCCCAGCAATCTGGCCGCATAGTGGAATGCATTCTCCCCATCTTTGTCAACCATGTTCAGCTTCGCTCCGTTCACGATCAAAGCTTTGAGCATCTTGGCATCGTTCCACTTCACGGCCAAATGAACTGGAGTTTGCTGGAATTCACCCTCCTGGGCATTAATATGTCTGGACAAGGGGGAAAGGAAGTCATAAAATCATAAAGAAAGAAAAAGAGGCTTTTATACAAATGAATGGAAAATGAAAATTTGTGAAGGTGGTGAAGACAATTTGAATGAACTGGAAATTTAACCCTAGACCTCTGGTTCAAGTCTCAGTTCAGTCTAACTCTTGGGTTGGGTTGGGTTGGGTTGGGTTGGGTTGGGTTGGGTTGGGTTGGGTTGGGCTGGGTTGGGTTGGGTTGGGTTGGGCTGGGTTGGGCTGGGTTGGGTTGGGTTGGGTTGGGCTGGGTTGGGCTGGGCTGGGCTGGGCTGGGCTGGGCTGGGCTGGGCTGGGTTAGGAAGGGTTAGGAAGGGTTGGTTTGGTTTGGAAGGGTTGGGATGGGTCGGGATGAGATGGGTCTGGATGGGTTGGGATGGGTTGGGTTGGGTTGGGTTGGGTTGGGTTGGGTTGGGTTGGGCTGGGCTGGGCTGGGTTGGGTTGGGCTGGGCTGGGCTGGGTTAGGAAGGGTTAGGAAGGGTTGGTTTGGTTAGGAAGGGTTGAGATGGGTCGGGATGAGATGTGTCTGGATGGGTTGGGTTGGGATGGGATGTGGTAGGGTGTGGAGGGGTGAACCAAAGGTGTTTGTTGTTGAGTGGGATAGGATAGGGATGCTCCGTGTACGTGAGAATGGAATTGGATTGGAAGGGGCTTGGATAGACGTAATTGGAGGTTGAATGGGGACAGATGTCATGGATGGGGTGGGAGTGTGTCAGGCATTCTGGGTAAGGGAATTATTGAGTAAAGAAGGAGTTGGAAGTATGGCCTAGTCTGGTTAGGCAGTGCTTCTGGTTGGGGATAGAGCAAGACGGTGTCCAGGTAGAATTGGTATTAGGTAAGACATTTCAATCACAATAGAGGCTTGAGCTTTTGGATGCTTAGGATGAGGTTTAGAGTTGGTAATTAGTTTGGTAGGGTTAGGTTTGGTGATGGTAGGGTTTGTAAGGGTGGAGTGTAAGGGTCAGTGATGAATGGATTGTTGGTAGCAACAGCCAAACAAATCATCATCAGTATCTACTTCCTCCCATCAACCATTGAGACTGCCGGCCTTACTCTCTGATCTCATGAAGATAGAGACATTTCTCAAACTTGGCGGCAACGGCGTGGTGTGCGCAGGTCCATCCTGGATGGGTGCGGGCGCTGTTAATGATCTTCTGAAGGACGTCTAGGTCCAGGTGATTGGCCTCCCTCTGGTAGAATGGATACAAGGTCTGATGAAGCCGGGTGAACTCAGCCATAGTCTGGTCACTTGCAGGTAACCGGAACAGACTAGAAGTACCAAAAAGGAAGAACAAACCCACAAGTAAATTATACAAACTGTTGTAAACTGGTCACTGACTAAAATGACCTGCGATACATCAATCTCAAAAGTTAGAGGGCCTGACATTTTGATCCTAGCAGGACCTTTCAAAGTCAAGCCTTCTAACTATTGAGATCATCCCATCAAGAAATATAGGAAGGTTTGCGGTGACACCATGTATAAGGTCTTAAAGAAGAGGTGTGGTTCTGCAAAGAAACTGAGTGGTAACTCGATGTTCTGACCAGTATGCTCTGGCCGTCATCAGCCATCATCAGGCTGTCATCATCCCAAGATCATCGGGATTGCTGATTATTATTTTCCTGTAATGTAGGCTGGGCTCAACTTGAATGGCAGACCAAATGCCAATGGCCACTAGATCTAGCTTCTGCTGCTGCTGTATAGGAGTGAGATGTCATTGGTTTTCATTGACAACGATGGACAAGAGAGAGTGCTCACATAGGCCTTATCAGCCACTGACACACATAGACACAGAACAGTCAATGAGTGAGATGTCATTGGTTTTCATTGACAACAATGGACAAGAGTGCTCACATAGGCCTTATCAGCCACTGACACACATAGACACAGAACAGTCAATGAGTGAGATGTCATTGGTTTTCATTGACAACAATGGACAAGAGAGAGTGCTCACATAGGCCTTATTAGCCACTGACACACATAGACACAGAACAGTCAATGAGTGAGATGTCATTGGTTTTCATTGACAACGATGGACAAGAGAGAGTGCTCACATAGGCCTTATTAGCCACTGACACACATAGACACAGAACAGTCAATGAGTGAGATGTCATTGGTTTTCATTGACAACGATGGACAAGAGAGAGTGCTCACATAGGCCTTATCAGCCACTGACACACATAGACACAGAACAGGCAATGAGTGAGATGTCATTGGTTTTCATTGACAACAATGGACAAGAGAGAGTGCTCACATAGGCCTTATCAGCCACTGACACACATAGACACAGAACAGTCAATGAGTGAGATGTCATTGGTTTTCATTGACAACAATGGACAAGAGAGAGTGCTCACATAGGCCTTATCAGCCACTGACACACATAGACACAGAACAGTCAATGAGTGAGATGTCATTGGTTTTCATTGACAACGATGGACAAGAGAGAGTGACTCCCACGTCCCATTGTGTTATCTATCTGGAATCACTCAATCGGGGGGAAAAGATATTTTTTCATGAACGTACCTGAATGCTTTGATGTCAATCCGATCCAGATACAGCACACATTCAAAATTCTTTCCTCTGACATCGTGCATAAGCCTCATGTGATCCAAGCTAGCTGCAATGGGCCAGTTCAAGTACTGCTTGGCCGGTTGGTCCACTTTGCGGACGGTCCGTGCGTTGGCTTCTGTATTGGGAATTCTACTCATGACACTGCTGACCATCTGATTTAAATCCCTGAACAACGACATCTTGCTTCCTGCAACATTGTGTGAGAATGGATCATCAAAGTTAAGGTGAAATCTAAAAAATTAATTATAAAGTAGTTTCTTTTCATTCTCAGTTTGGAGAAATCTAATTCTGACCTTTCTTGCGATCACAGGAGACATCGGATGAAACAATAACCTTTCCTAAGACCGCTACAGTCTACAGAATTTTTCGGAAAGATTTTAGTAGAATACCTCCACCGTAACATGGTGAGAAAAAACCTAAACCCAAATTAAACCACCAATTGTAATGTAGACAATAAATATCTATGGTCTGGCACAAAGACTCTCCGAAAAATTATATTTTTCCCAACATTTTTGATTTTGTGACGAGTGTGTCAAGTTCAACCAGATAATTCAGTCCGTTTCTCTGTGCAAAACATGCACTCCACTATTCACTATTCCTACAATACATACATGCCACACATACTGCATAGTCAGACATTAAGTTGCGGTAACAGTAACCCTCATCCTCCCGAAGGTCTCTGACATGCCACAAAGTCATGATTTGGGGGTAAAACGGTTCATTTTGGGGGATATTGTCTCAGTCACCTCTAGGCCTACGATTTACAAATACATTTGGTCACTGATTGGTGGTCTGATTTTGGTTTAAGTTTTTTCCCAGACAGTATGCCAGCGCTAGTCGGAGTAACTTGGACCCTTACAATCACCCTTTTTTTATTTTGAGGGAGTGGGGCGATAGTTAGTTTATCAGGATTCCCAGCAGGATTCCTTGGACCCTACCATCGCCCAACTCCCTCAAAATAAAAAAACGCAGTGGCTGTTGTTACGGCAGTCGTCCGTATGGTTCCCTGACTTCATAGTATTTGTCAGGATGTTTAGCTCTTGGAACCAGACTATCAGCTAATAGTGATAGACTGGTTCAACCAGCCTGCAATGCTGACGAAATACAATCAAGTCAGGGAACCACACGGACGACTGCCGTAACAACAGCCACTGCATAAAAAAAAGGCTGATTGTATTTGTTGGAGTCCAAGTTACCATGCTCGGACTATGCCAGTGCCAGTAATCTGTATGGGCAAGAATAAATTTTTACTTAGTTTAACTTAAGTTTAATTAATTGATTATACTTACCGTAGCTCGTAAGCACTCAGAATGTTAGAATAGATCAGCTGCTTATAGAGGAAGGAAACAGCCTGTAGTGTTTAGCTTAGTGTACTTACTAGTACTACTACTACTGTACTGGTGATACTGATACGATACTAGTAGTAGTAGTGTAGTAGTACTTAGTAGTACTAGTAAGTAGTAGTAGTAGTGATACTGTACTCAGTTGTTGCATAGAGGAAATCCCTACTTATTCCTCCATCATGGTTGTTGTAGCAATTAATAATAATACTTTTTAATAGAGCCTAGAAAGTAGAAGTCAAACGGTTGCCAAACTAAACTTTATCACTATCACAGTATCAGTTCCTTGGAGGTGGTTCTGTGAAATCTGACGTAACTCCAGAATGTCACTGTATAAAGTAATAAGTATAATCAATGGTTGCCACTTGTTCTATGGCCACTCAAATACAATACACAGAACCACGCCCACGTCAATCAACACATTCATAGACTGCGGGGATGGTCTATCAACACATTATTATTATCAATTATCTAAACAACAGTACTGACCTGACTAAAGCTAGCCGCGTATTGGCCTCCAAACCCTGACGCCTATTCACCGCACATTCAGTCACGTTTTCAAAACCTAGAACGTATGCAGTTAATGGCGGTCTCTCCGGTACACGGCTCGCACACGACATGTACATGTACATGTATGTACATGTACATGTATGTACATGTACATGTACACATGTACATGTACAATGTACTATGCAGTATGTACATGTACATGTACTTTACATGTATAATTATGTACATGTACAATGTACATGTACCTGTACATGTATGTTGCAGTCAGGTACATTGTGCACTCTGCACTGACATGTACATGTACATGTACATTAATGTACTGTACAGGTACATGTACAATGTACTGTACATGTATATGTACTTTCGAAAAGTTGGAACAGCGGAAAGGGAACAGCAGGAAAACAGCCCTCTGTTGCTGCATACATTCTAGGTTTTAGAAACTGCGGCTAGATATGCGGCGGAATAGGCCGTGTCCGAATAATGTGGCTAGAAGTAACACTCATCCCTGCGGGAACTGGCTGCAGCCGCTTGTTGACGACTTTCAATAGACTCGTGTGTACTTTTAAGTCGTAGCCAATGAGTTCGGACGCAGTCATATAACAGGACAGACAGATGAAACGCAACCACAACACCGCATGCGCGCAACCAAATATTTTTTCCTAGGCGTATTGGGGGCGATGATTAATATCTTACGTGGAACCCTAAGGTGATGTGGTGCCACTTATTTAGGTCAGTGTTCTAGAGGTTCTAGATGAAGATTGGTTTGGGATTATTTATTGATCAGACCTTCATGATTTCTTGTGAATTTCGACAAGCTGCATGCAGCACTTTCTTTACCTTAACTGTGATAGGAAAAAAAACTAGCTAGAGAGAAAATCTGATGTATTGCAACTGAACAGCCAAGCATGTACGCGTACCTTTCACTGTGCTTTCACAAAGATCGAAAACAGACAGTCTAAAATCTGTACCGTTAAAATTAAAATGCCACCTTATTTAATCTACCAAAATCATTGTTTGTCTCAAAGAAGGTCACGTTGGCACTATTAGTATTTTTCTGAATTCGCTTTATCACCGACCTCATGCAACGACAAAGATTGCAATGTTTTATACAAATGTCGATAACGTAATCGGATGTCAGGCGTCAGTCCGTCAGTCCATCCATCTATCTATATATCCATCTATCTATCTATTATCTATCTATACATCTATCCATCTATCTATCTATCTATCTATATATCTATCCATCCATCCAGATAAAGGCATAGTTATGGCCATCGCAGAGCCAGACAAAGCATTTGTGAGAATACTTCCAGCCATATCAAACTATAGACATCATTACTACACGTGGTCGTGTGAACTAACGACAAACACGTTTCTACCGCTGCCTAAATAAATAAAAATCAATCGGTCTGTCATCCTATTGTGCCTCTGCAATAACGTGCAGTCAAACTCAGTCCTATTGAAGTCAGAGATTTAATTTCAGTTTATCGATTGCTTTGCTTTGCCACATTACAATGGCGGTAGATATCAAGATTTGGCTGAGGAAGTCAGGTCCTACATTATTGTGTCATAAGCCGGGTGCTAATAGACAGAAACGGATAAGATCTGAAGCACCAAGTGAAAGGTTTGCGGTGACACCGTGTAACGCTTCTCTTTTAAGAAGGAGTGTGGCTCTGAAAAGAGCCGGTAACTCAATGTTTCGGGTAGTGTGTACTCTGCCCGCCGTCAGGAGACTGCTGGGTTCTAACTATCATCGGTGCTTTAAAATTAAGCACCGATGATAGATAGAATCCTTCACGACCAGCGTGACCACTGGGACATGGGACAGAAATGGTCGCCATGTGTCGCTGATGTGAACACCGACAGTCTGGGGAACATTGTTGTTGTCACCAGACTCACCACCACACGGACGTTTGAGTCGGCAAACTCATTCAACACACCGATTGCGCGACCACTGTTTACATGCCATCACGTGACTTATAGTGTGTATTTTGTCATCTCATTTGGCACAGAGCAGCGATGGAAACATACAGAGAAGAATGTGGACAATATGATAGTCTTCTTTGCTCGTTTCCACTCCTGTTTTGCACCAAATGAGATGCACAAATACCCACTATAAGTCACGTGATGGCATGTAAACATTGATCGCGCAATCGGTCTATTGGTGCATAACTTGAAACTGGCGCCATCTCGTTGTATCTTATTACATTGCATGGGACGATGCCAAGCTATCGTTTAACGGTCAGGGCAGTGGGCTAGCTGGTACTCCCATCTCCGTCTGGCGCGCACGTTTGCATGGAGTCTGCATGGAGAGCGTGTTGGTGATCATAACCAAGCATTCACTTCTTCTGTTGTTTTGTTGGTCTCGGTGCTCTGACAATAATGTCATTTATTACAAAGTAAAGATTATAGTCGGACAGGATTTGGTTGCGACCGTCAAAAGGCCGAGAGGAGGAGGTATGGGTTTGGTGATCTAAACAAGAAACACGTTCTTGCCTAATACTCAAAAGCCTGCACTAATAAGCCACCCGAATCCAGTGGTAGCGATTGGAATCGATCGCCGAGTTGCTCCTGAAAATGGAGAAGAAAAAAAAACCGATTAAAATCTGCAGACTCTAAGAATGCGTGTGGGTAAGATGCGCATGCGTACATGAGCACCTATCGCGTTTCCTGTGGCGAATCTGTGGATTCCACGTCAGCAAGTAGTGGGGCTTCACAGGCCTACAAGACGAGCATCGTCTCATCACCGTCATTGTCATCATCACAATCGCCATCACTACTTAGCCACCATCACCATCATCATCACCGCTATCACTATCGACATCACCATCGTCATCATTATATTCATCTTCACCACCACCACCATCATCATCACCACCACCATCTTCACCATCATCAACCTGAACAAGTAACTGTTGCTATACGAGACCTCACGCACTCTACCCAACTGGTACAGCCTTTGTGTGCTATCGTTAAGTGGTCACCAGCCACCAGTTCAGACTAAGAGGCTGCCTTTGGCAGAGATCTCGGTCTTTGTGTGCGAAAATGCGCCTTGCAGGGCTGATGGCGTTATCCGTGGGGTTTCACATTGTGACGGGCGCGTGCAACATCTGCCCGACCTCCAAATGGACACACCACGATGGAAGTTGCTATCTGCTGAGCGACGGGCCGAGCATATCCTGGGAAGCGGCTCGGCAACTCTGCCAGAGTCTTGGCGGGGACCTGGTCCTGCCGAGAAGCCAGGGAGAGAACGATTTCGTATACCAGATGTTGCTACCAGGCTACGACCAGTCTTTCTACACCAATGCCTGGGTTCGCTGCTTCTATGAAAACGGAGGGTGGGAATGCTTCGATGACTCCAGCAGCTACACCAACTGGAATCCCAATAAGGATAAATTGGGAGACTGCGCCATCATGCATATCAGTAGCGTTGGACTGTGGCACGGGACCGGGTGCTCAAAAATCAGGCGAGTCATGTGCCAGGCGCCGGCGGTGGAGTGGCGGGCTCGCAGCCTCGTCTGCACGGCGTGGCCTCGCCACCAGCCCCGCTGCCTCACCGGCTACGCCACGGAGGAGTTCCGAGTCGCGAGGCCCACGCAGTGCTGCATCGCCTGCGCCCGTAAGTCGACCTGCCGCTCCTTCAACCTGAGGGGAGACGTGTGCCAACTCAACAACGCCATCGCCTCCGAAGCAGACGAGAGCCGCTTCGTGATGGAGTCTGGCTGTGCCTACTACGAGTACCAATGAGCCTTCGTCACTGGCAGCATCGCGTACCGCACCTACACGGAACACGATTCATGCTGCTGCATTTAGATGCCGGACGATAGATGGAATCTAATCACTGAAAGCTTTTAATGAACACTGTGGCAAAACCCTATGAGATATATCGCTCAAAAGAACTTCAAATAGACTAATGGCGAGTTTAATTTCTTGAATTTATATGTTACGGACTTAGAAACTTACGATTACGAACTATGTGTAAAGATGTTTGTACAGTTTATCCAAGTCTGGACTTGTAGAGAATAACTGACGAGTGGGACTACACTAGCGCCAGATAAATAGATATTAACTTGAAAACTGACATCCAACGATAGCCGTGACTTTAGCACAGTGCTTATTACACGTAGATCAGATCCAACCCATTAGCACGAATCACAATCTATGAAGCAACGCGGTACCAGCCACTAAAGATATTAGAATCCCCAGGCGACTTCGCCCAGGACGGTGGTCTAGTGGTGAAGCCGTCTGCACCAGAACGCAGATGTCGTGGGTTCTATTTCCCACAGACCCGCCTGTAAATGTTTCATCAGGCAATCGGGCAAAGCAGTGAGCATACAGTACTTACTTGCATGTCCCGCTGGGCAAACTATCATGGAAATACATTCTTACCCCTCGAAAATATTCTATCTATCGAAGGCCAAAACCTAGCCCATTTAAGAAAAAGTGCATGAAACCTTGGTCACATACAATCCAGTTGTTTCTTTTGTTTAGGTTTCAAATTTTAATTTCTGAATATTTAATATCTCCTCAATATTCAATGACACCAGAAACTGTAAAATCCACGAAATATAGAAAAATAAAGGCATTATGCATTTTGAATCACATGATCAGTTTCCATAGCACCATGCCTGCAGTATATACTTTTCTGTTTTTCATTTGTTTTCTCCCCCCCCCCCCAAAAGGACAAAAGGGGTGTGCTTGTCTTCAGCCAGCTTCCAGTTGCAACTTGAGAGATTCCTTGACCTCGGTGATGTGTAGTTGTTGCTGGAGAATGGACAGAAAAGATTATTTGTTAAAAGGCCTGCAGTATAAAAAAAAATTACCTTACACAGTAACATGAGCCCGGCAGAGACAGAAATTGAGATCTCTTGGGGGAAAAAATGGGCTAAAAGACTGAAGGGGGAAAAAAATGGGCTAAAAGACTGAAGGGAAACCAAAATAATGGTTTTATAAACCCCAAAGCACTGCACTGTAACTATTGGCTCTTGGAAAAGTTTAGAGCCTGGCAGGATATTTGGATTCTTACCATAATCATCGTGTCCCTGTGTCTTAGCCTAACCACTCCTGTCTTCAGTGTGGTCTCATTGAGAATGACCACAAATGGTACCCCCATCTCATCAAACCTGTGGGGGAGGGGGAGGGGTGGGGTGGGGAGGAGGGAGGGGGGAGGGGAGGGGTGGGGTTGGGTGAGGGAGGGGTGAGTGGAGAGGGGGAGGGGAAGGGGAATTGGGAGGGGAATTGGGAGGGGAATTGGGAGGGGAATTGGGAGGGGAATTGGGAGGGGGGAGGGGAGGGGGAGGGGAAAGGAGGGGGAGGGGAGGGGGAGGGGGAGGGGAGGGGAAGGGAGAGGGAGGGGAAGGAGGAAGGGGTGGGGAGGGGAAGGGGAGGGGGTGTGGAAGGGGTTGTGGAGGGGAGGGGGAGGGCGTGGGGGAAAGGGGGAGGGGAAGGAGGAAGGGGTGGGATGGGGGATGGTGGTGGGTTGAGGGATAAGAACAGAGGAAACTAGAGGTGACCTTTGTCAATGTGATCAAGATCATAGAATGCTGACCATTTGGTGACCTTTGACTTTGACCCAAAAACAGTCTGACAAAGTCTGATTGGAATGCTTGATGCAACAAGGTGGAAATAGATCAAATCATCACAAAGTGAATGGATGGTGGATATTTCAATGAATTGAAACAGAGAGATAGCAACTTGATGAGATTTTCCCCTTCTAGACTATAACTTGGCAATCAAGTTGGACAGACATTTGCACAAGGAATCAGGAGCCCAGGATATCCAACTCTGAGGTTTTAAAAAGACGTCCCACAGAGGAAAAGTACTGGACCACCTGGTATACAAGACTGAAAATACATCTGACAGAGCAAACCAAATCGCCTAGTAACATTTTGGAATTCAGATACTAGCTTATAGGCAAAATCTGATGCTACAATTTGTGCAAGGCATCCACTTATAAGCCCCCTTGTACTTATTCATCACAATTCAACTGAGCATGAATATGTATCTTCCTTGACAACAATGTGCTGACTATGAATATGCATGAGGTGTGGCAGTATCTACCTGGCAACCAGCTGGCCAATGGCAGGGCTTCCTTCAGTGACTCGGTGGCAAGAGATGTTCCTCTTCCTCAGCTCTTTGGCCAGGTACTCACAAAGCTGAAAGGTGAAAACTCACAACAATGAATGCAAGCCTTGACTACTCATTTCTCAAATCCCAAAGAGGAAAGCATGAGAACAATCACAATAATATGAAGGGCTGAGGATAGGGCAAAGGCTAGGGATGAGGCTAGAGCTATGGCTAGGGATGAGGCTAGAGCTATGGCTAGGGATGAGGCTAGGGATGAGGCTAGGGATGAAGCTAGGGCTATGGCTAGGGCAAAGGCTAGGGCAAAGGCTAGGGCAAAGGCTAGGGCAAAGGATAGGGCAAAGGCTAGGGCAAAGGCTAGGGCAAAGGCTAGGGCAAAGGCTATGACAAAGGCTATGACAAAGGCTAGGGCAAAGGCTAGGGCAAAGGCTAGGGCAAAAGCTAGGGCAAAGGCTAGGGCAAAGGCTAGGGCAAAAGCTAGGGCTAAGTCTAGGGCAAAGGCTAGGGCAAAGGCTAGGGCAAAGGCTAGGGCAAAGGCTAGGGCAAAGGCTAGGGCAAAGGCTAGGGCAAAGGCTAGGACAAAGGCTAGGGCAAAGGCTAGGGCAAAGGCTATGACAAAGGCTAGGGCAAAGGCTAGGGCAAAGGCTAGGGCAAAGAATAGGACAAAGGCTAGGGCAAAGGCTAGGGCAAAGGCTAGGGCAAAGGCTAGGACAAAGGCTAGGGCAAAGGCTAGGGCAAAGGCTAGGGCAAAGGCTAGGGCAAAGGCTATGACAAAGGCTAGGGCAAAGGCTAGGGCTGAGGCTAGGGATACATCTAGGGTTAGGGCTACATGTAACAGTACATCTGCCCTGTACCCATAGCCATTGTTACTGGCTATGCCTACGGTTACTGGCTAATGTTACTGGCTAATTCATGTGTGGTGCCCTGACTCCTTCATTACTTACCTCTGTCAATTCCTTTGTGCCCTTGATGGGCAGAATCGCTACCTTGATGGGGGCCAGTCTGGCATGTAATCTCAGAACCTTTCATGAAGATAACAAATGAGAAAGTGGAATTACATGACTGACCGAGGACGGACACAAATTCATGGCAACAACTGCTTTCACAAAGGGCATCTGCAGCCTATGCTTTAGAGCATTTGAACACACTGTTGCCCATAGTAACAGCTGTAGCCATAGCCGAAAATCCTGAAGCAGCCAACTATTCAACTCAAATCCAATAAGGGAATTAATACAATTTGATACGAACACATCCTGAAGACAATCATCACTCCACCCTCTATATCAATGGCAACAAATTGAAAATTGACAAATAAATCAGCTGCGGTTTAAAGTTCATGAATGAGCCTGATGAAGTCAAACTACTGGCTAGCACAACTGCATCCAATTCCATATTGACTGATGGTGTGAGATGTAGGTAGAGGCACTGATTACAATAACAGCCTCATTGGAAGCTCTACTCCTGACTGGGCCCGTCTTCCATGCAGATCCAACTTGGGAAGTCTAGGTGCCAGACCTGTGGTCTTCATGAATGGTGACTTATGAGTGAGCAGCAATTGCTGCCTATGGCTTCAAAGTACACACGAATCTATGGAAGTCGCTGGTTAGCGGCTGCAGCTACCGCCCATAGACTTGTGTGTTATTTCAAGCCATAGCCAGTGAAATCAGACATTGCTTACCTTTCTGTGGTTGAGATGGCCCTTGGAGTCTGTCTTGTCTTTCTCCTGGTAGGCATCCAGGAGCAGTGCTAGCAAGCCACCCTCCAGACCACACACCATCTCAATCATTTGGGGCAAGACACTGTTTCGACCATCTCGTCCCTTCATTGGAAAAAGAGAGATACAACCAGATACACATTAATTCTGCTCAAGCAATGCCACAAAGGAGTTATGCTCAGATGCACTTGACAGGATGAAGAGCCTCCATTATTTTATCATATCATCTTCATTATTAGATAATTTTTAGATTATCTTCATTATTCATCATACGATACAATTATCAAATAATCCAACAAGTCAGACCTATTAAGTATACGTTGTGCCTATTCTTCATCCTGTCCCTTAAAAAAACAAACCAAATAGTCATTTCAGAGAGTGGTAATCTTTAGATGCCAACAAATGTTTGCTCATTCTGCAGATTCTTCATACTCTGCAATTTCCGCTAGATAAAACCTGAGTCAGAATGCATTGCGAATGAATACTCATTTTCTTTAGCTATCATCCTCAAAAGGCCGTGGTTAACTGAGGATGTTTGCTGCCCTCTATTGACATAACCACAGTCTGTATGGACAGGCCAATACCACCGGAGTGACAAAGCGGAATGTGTTAAGACTTTCTCACGTCATTGCACCCATTATGCGACTCACATGCGCCCATCATGTGACTCACATGCGCCCATCATGTGACTCACATGCGCCCATCATGTGACTAAAATGCGCCCATCATGTGACTCACATGCACCAATGTGACTCACATGCACCCATCATGTGACTCACATGCACCCATCATTTGACTCACATGCACCCATCATGTGACTCACATGCACCCATCATGTGACTCACATGCACCCATCATGTGACTCACATGCACCCATCATGTGACTCACATGCACCCATCATGTGACTCACATGCACCCATCATGTGACTCACATGCACCCATCATGTGACTCACATGCACCCATCATGTGACTCACATGCATGTCCTGACCCGTCTGTTGTTGCAGCTGTTCCAGGCCACTAGTCCCTCTGTTGGATATTCTCTCAATGGTGCCTACTCCCCATGGAAACTGGAACTGGATGTCTGAGGTCCGCAGAAGCTCCGACTGTTTGGTCTCGGACATTTGGAAGCTGGAGGGCGTCCCTGAAAACTAATTTAAAAGAAAGAAAAAATGAAGTCTAGTATCAACCCAAATGAAACGAGATTTAAGATTGCATTGGCAAACTTTCAAAATAATATGCAAATGATACTCATATGTATGAAATGACACAGGAAATATGAAGACGTCCTTTTTTTAGATTGAAAACATTAGTATTTTAAATTACCTTTCCAAAATGGTTCCATTATACATATCTATGTTCATTTTGATTTCATGTTCAGGAATATCATTTCAAATTCTGATTGAAATTTTATTTTTAGAAGGGTGGCCCACACTCAGTCATGTCAGTACATTCAGTTGAAATGGTTTTCAAACGTTTAATACCATATGCAAATCACAAACATTTTACAACAGCTGGCAAATGGAATGCAATGTGGACGTGTCAACAAACTATTGAAGAAGAAACTATTGGAGAGATATCAAGTTTATTGAACACAGGTCTGCAATTTTGTTTTCATATTTTCAGCTTAGACTTGATATTTCCGGAGGCAGAGGTAGTCTGAAAGACTGTCAATCAGTAATGCTACACATTATTTTGTAGTAGGCTGGAAAGAGATTTCCTTTAAAACTCGGACAATAGTGGTGCCTGGATTCGGAGGGCCTGACACCTAGCAACATCAATGGTGCTCAGTATTCAGAGGTCTGGGCGCAAAGTGGTTAAAGCAAGCAGCTGGAGACAGCAACTCCTATGTGAGTTGGCGAGACTGGTCACTCTACAGCCCGTGTTCAATGTAGAAGGTAGTAACTCCTATGTGACAATGATCAGGGGACTCTACATCCCTTGTTCAATGTAGAAGGTAGTAACTCCTATGTGACAATGATCAGGGGACTCTACATCCCTTGTTCAATGTAGAAGGTAGTAACTCCTATGTGACAATGATCAGGGGACTCTACAGCCCTTGTTCAATGTAGAAGGTAGTAACTCCTATGCGAGAATGATCAGGGGACTCTACAGCCCTTGTTCAATGTAGAAGGTAGTAACTCCTATGTGACAATAACCAGGGGACTCTACATCCCTTGTTCAATGTAGAAGGTAGTAACTCCTATGTGACAATGATCAGGGGACTCTACAGCCCTTGTTCAATGTAGAAGGTAGTAACTCCTATGCGAGAATGATCAGGGGACTCTACAGCCCTTGTTCAATGTAGAAGGTAGTAACTCCTATGTGACAATAACCAGGGGACTCTACAGCCCTTGTTCAATGTAGAAGGTAGTAACTCCTATGTGACAATGATCAGGGGACTCTACAGCCCTTGTTCAATGTAGAAGGTAGTAACTCCTATGTGACAATGATCAGGGGACTCTACAGCCCTTGTTCAATGTAGAAGGTAGTAACTCCTATGTGACAATGATCAGGGGACTCTACAGCCCTTGTTCAATGTAGAAGGTAGTAACTCCTATGTGACAATGATCAGGGGACTCTACATCCCTTGTTCAATGTAGAAGGTAGTAACTCCTATGTGAGTTGGTGAGACTGGTCACGGACTCTACAGCCCTTGTTCAATGTAGAAGGGCATGGCATGGTCCTGATAAAACTGGGCCAGTTTATCCAGCATGGTCTCCCACAGCACAGGGTCTGGCAGGATCCTCTCCACGCACACATCCCTGCCGGTGAAGACCACAAAGTCACAGAAGGGGGCACCAGTCACCATGAGCTGGCCCTGCACCTGGTAGTAGTAGTGGTGGTCCCTGCGGAGTGTCAGGGCACCCTCGCTTGATGGGACCATGTAGAACTTTGGGAGTGATGCAGCGGCTTCTTTCACTGGCATGCCGCGGGCACTGTATGGGCATTTGATCTCCAGGATGCCAGTCTGAGCGCCGTCGCAGACCTTCCCGTCTGGAGTGGCACCCAGGAAGCTGAAGGCGGGGTTGACCACAAAGCCACAGGCGTGGACGTGAAGGTGCGGACTCCTCTCCACGTACGCCTGCCTGGCGTCGTCCTCCCGACACTTGCCGTAGACGACCGGGGCGCTCTTATCGGCGCCCGCGTTGGAGCCCAACAGGCTGGCCAGGAACTTGGAGTTGACTGCCTTCCGCCTCTTGAGGACTCTGCCGAAGGTGGAGGCCGTCAGACGCTTCTCCCGCGTGTCAAACCAGTGCAGGCTGAGGGCCTGGCCCTCTGTGGCCCGCTCCATCTCCACGGCCTGCCTGTGAGTCAGTGGGTTGGCGGCGTTACAGGCGGCGTACTTAGGGGCCAGTCTCAGGGTAACTGGCCGGGGAAGGTCTAGATTTCCACAAGGGCTTGGACTTGTCTCCCCACCCGGGGGATGACCGCAACCCTTTGAGTAGTGCCTCTGCGAAATACAGAAATTTATAGTTTTCTTGGTCCAGCTACTCCATGTGAAATTCAGACTGGGGTTGTTGCTATTCAGCCTAAGCTCGACCCTGAACGATGATGTCAAACCCACGTCTTTACTTGGATTCCAGTTGTTTCAGCTGAACTTGAGAATATACACCTTGAAAAGAAAACTCTACACAAGGTTCAGCTGCTACATTCAAGGTGCTGTCCCTAAACTTACATATGAACTCAAAGGTCCCATTCCTGGCCTTTTGTCAAAAGTCTTACACCTGGACTTGAAGGTTCTACACTTAGACTCAAGATCTTTCACCTAGACTCAAGAGTTTTCACCTAGACTCAAGATTTTTTCACCTAGACTCAAGATCTTTCATCTAGACTCAAGATCTTTCACCTAAACTCAAGGACCCAAACCTGGGAATCAAGAGTCTGAACCTAAAGTCAAGATCTTACACCTCAAATCAATGCTCTGCACCTTAACTCAAAGTGATGCACCTCAACTCAAGACTTTAAAACTGGAGTGAAAGTTCATCACCTAGATCTACAGTTCTACTCCGGTATGATCCACCATCCTTGATTTGTCAGACTTCAGTGACATATCTACCTTTCTCCACCACTGTAGCCGGTCCCGTTGCCAGTCAATCATCCATCTATCGGCCGTCTTGGGAGGGCAGAAGAACTGGGTTGTCATCTGGGTGAACTCTGGCAAACTGTCCGGCACAGAGAAAAAGACATTGAAATACAGCCATATCCTTAACACCGCTAGAAGTAATGCAGTTACTGTAGGGACTTATCTCAAACTCGGATAACTAGCAAAGTTTGTCAGTACATCATTTGGATTTCAAGAACTTTAGAAAGGTTTTCATTTCTTAGCTACAGGGAAGATTACATTTTGTCCAGTAATATTGGTTGGACTGTCAGTACACTGAAACTAGGTTCCAGCTTTTTCAGGTAGCCTGTTGACATCTTCACCAGCAAGCTTATGCACTCTTCCCAATGGGCTAGTCTTTGCATACTGTCCATGGGTTAAAAAAGATTCAAAGCTTTACATGGTGGAAGTCCAAAGATTACAGTGACATCATGCGAGTCACTTCTTTTGAGATGGAGTAGACGGTCAGAGCACCCCATCTCAAAAGTGATGACTTACAAGGTGTCACTGCAAACTGTCCACTCTGTCCATGAGATGCTCTAAAGGGGACACGGCCACTCACTCAAAAATGAATCTATCCTCGTCTGGATCCGATCGGTTGGGTCTCTGGAAGCAATGCCCAATCTGAGCTAAGCCGAATGGGAGTCTGCGGTTCAGGAGCTGAAGCATGCTGTGGTACTGAGCAAAAGTCCCTGTCAGAACAAATGAAAGAATGCGATCCAATGAGGGTTCATCAAGAAGAAGTTCATGAAACAAAAGATACACTCCATTGACTTCAACATGAAATTTGTGCAGGCATTTGTCACACTCACAGACTCAATGCAATGTTTCAGTGTACACCATGCTAGGGTTAATAAATGACCAGTCAATTGACACATTTAGCTGTAGATGAATTCAAAACTATTGTCAAATACAGCCCATAAACCCACACAGTGTACACTAATTTGGATACGCTTAGTTCACCAACTTGATTGATCTGATGACAAGGTTGTATGTATTACTGGAATGATAATCAACTTCTGTTTATAAATTGAGAAAGGTCCTTCTTCGATCAAACATTTTAAAAATTTGGGTGGTTTACGGCAGTAAGCAGTCTGCAATATCCCAAATCCTAAAAAGCAAATGCTCCAGAGAATAGATTTCATTTCAATCCAATGACCAACGAATGGTACCTTGATGCAGTGAGTCTCTCAGCAACCAATCTCTTCTGCAGTTGTTGTCGCCGGAGGTTCCAGAACCCGCTGCCTGGATTGCAGATGAGGCTTCATCCACGGCGCTGGCTGGTGCAACACGGAACGCATTGTCTTCATGATCTGAATGGATCAATGAGTTCCTGGCATCGTGGACTGTCTCACTATTGGACTGCTGCAGTTGACAGCTCTGCACCTCAAACATGTCTTCCTGCGACAAGACCACACTCCTCAACCTTTGAGAGAGAACAAAAAATGAAGAAAACATCTACAAAGCTGTTTTGAATTCAAAATAAGAAGTTCTATAATAATAAGTTAGAAGGCCTGACGTTTCGATCCAAGCAGGCCCTTTCTCAAAGGCAAAGTGACCACTTTGGTCCTGCTAGGATCGAAACGTTAGGCCATGTAACTCTTGAGATTTATGTATTGCAGGTCATTTTAGTCAGTGAGCAGTTTGCAAAAGTTTTTTGTACGCAGCGGCTATTGTTACGGCAGTCCTCCGTGTGGTTCCCTCACTTGAAAGTATTCCTCAGTATCGCAGGCTGGTTGAACCAAACTATTAGTTGATTAGTCTGGTTCCAAGAGCTGAACAACCTGACAAATGTCGTTATGTCAGGGAACCACATGGACGACTGTCGTAAACACAGCCACTGCGGTTTTTGTATTTACCTAAGATATTATAATAAATAGATGGATGGATGGAGGGAGGGACGGACAAACAGACAGGTGGTTGCATGGATACATGCATGCATGCATGGGATAGATGGACGGGTGAGTGAATGCTTAGGTTAGTAGATGGGTGGGTGGGTCGACAGACGAACAGACTGACTGACGGACAGGATGGTTTATGGATGACTGGACAGATGGCGGACATTCGACAAACAAAAGAAAACTATGCAATACCGGTACTTAAATTGTAGACCCACCATTCATTCTGAATGTTCCGCCTCAGCAG
This sequence comes from Luidia sarsii, assembly GCA_949987565.1. Classification (NCBI taxonomy): domain Eukaryota; kingdom Metazoa; phylum Echinodermata; class Asteroidea; order Paxillosida; family Luidiidae; genus Luidia; species Luidia sarsii. The sequence goes on along the minus strand of OX465104.1, from coordinate 25,991,804 downwards.
TGCCCCCAATGGGCCGTAGTCATAGCAACCATTGGCCCCCACCCTCTGGAGCTCGACTGCTGAATGGATGTAGCCATGGCGACTGCAGAGCGCAATCAGTTTCTGCAGAATTCCTGCCTTCTTGCACATGTTGGCAAAAGCTTCCTAAATGTCGACCACTGGTTCTGCAAATGCTGTGTGCTACATTACAAAACCCTACAGAGAAAAGAATAAGAAGTCATGAAAAAAAATGTTCAAACTTAGAACCTCGTAAGTCGTATTCGTAGTCGTACTCGTAGTCGTAGTCGTAGTCGTTAGGACTCTTGTCTTGGACTGGAGTTGGAACAGTTTACCGGTGCCGGTAGGCGGTACTCACATCATTTTCGACACTTAGAATGGGCTTCGAGTTGTCATCCAAATCAGCAAACCAGGGCAATCCACTGAACACACGTGAGTCTACGCGCTACGAACAAGAACAGAGGAAGTCTAATTATACCTCCTTGGTCTGTTCCTCCATGGTCTGACTCTCAGTAAATTATAACAAAGTTACTTCAGCGTGAGCGATAACATGGTGATAATAAATAATGATACTACCTACATGCGGCGTGCGATCTCGATCGAACGTAAACTTTGACGAGCGCCCTCAAGAGGCGTTAGTTCATCAGGCTGCTGTTTAGGCTGGTTCCTGTATGGGACCTGGTTTCCAGACGTCTCACGTCCTCCGAAATTTCGGAGGACGTGAGACGTCTGGAGACCAGTCCTGGAGACCACGTAGGGAACGGGAACCAGCCTACTGTTCGACAGTCGTGTTTACGTTTGGGATGTGGTCGAAATAAATGCTGTATCTTCACTGAAAGTGAAACGAATCCCAAAACAATCCCCAAAACAATTAGGAATAAACTGAGAGGACAATAAATGATGACTTCGCGGTCTTCGCCTCATAATACGAGGTTGTTCGGTGGAGGAAGGTAACTTCTCCAACTCCAACTCCAAGGTAATTTATGATTTTCTGTGTTGGGCTAGTCCGAGTGGTCCGAGTAACTTTGAGTCTCGTTGGAAAAATTTTGACATTTTGAGGGTCGGGTGACTGTACAGTCACCCGACCCTCAAAATGTCAAAATTCGATTAAAAAAGGGGTGACTTGTCGGGTCCAAGTTACTCGGACTACTGTTGGGCAACCTTTGCAGTAAATACCAAATAAAAATCCAACACAACACGGTCAACAGTCAGTTGTCAGGTTTACCACTGTTTAGTGTTTACCACTGTTGCCCATACCGGACCTGTTCATATTTGACAGGTTCACTGCCTGGTTAAAACTTTACGATGACACCAACACTACTCTTTCTAGAGTGTGGCTCTGGAAAGAGCCGGTAACTCAAAGTTTTGAGTAGTGTGTACTCTGCCCGCCATCAGGAGACTGAGTAGAGTACAGACTGGCAGAGTACACACAACCAAACAACATTGAATGACCGGCTCTTTTCAGAGCCCAACTCCTTCACTGCCTGGTGCTAGTAACAACCAAACATGTGAGAAGTCATGGAAGTTTGGTCGGTTCTGTATGCTTTCTAGTGCAAGAGCTGAGGAGGTTATAGGGTTGATTAGTATACTATTCTCTAGGTATTGAGCATGTCTGTTCTCTTGTCACAGGATCATGCAGCAAATTCAATCAGTCTGGAGAGGGATGAGTTCCCTAGCCTGGTCACGCAAACTCTGTGGATGTGCCTGTACCCCAGGTGCACAAGCCGCCAAGGACCAGGCTGTCAACAGCAGTCACAGATCCACTCATTGCTGCTCCATCCACAAACCACATCCAATACCAGGAGCTGAAGCCGGTGCTTTCTCCACCAACAACGTGCAATCAACTACTCACTTAAAAGATCTATCAACCAAATCACCTCCTATCAACACAGAGTCAAATCGCCTTGTTGATGCACAGTTGACAACAAGCATTGAAGGAATACACTGCTTCAATTCAGCATCAACAAAATCAACAGTTAGTCAGTGGAGACCATCCACAAATAAGCTACTGAGAGCATTCTCCACAACATGCATCCAGCAAAGAGAGGACTCGCCTTTAAATGAATCCACAAAAGATTCCGCTGATTATCCTCCAAATCAACAATCAACTGATCCACAACACAGACTTAATTCGGATGTTGAACCCACAGCTCGTTCAGCGAGTCCGCTGCAAGAGACAGCGTCTCCTAGCAGAGGTCAAGGGGCGAGGTCATCCACACCGCAGCCCCCTGACCCCGAGACCTGCTGCGAGAGCGGCTGCGTCAACTGTGTGTGGATCCGCTACGTGCAGGAGTTGCAGCAGCGGCATCCAGCGCCCAGCAAGGAGGAGCTTAGAAGAGTCTTGGATCTCATTGAGGACTACAACGTCAAGATGTTTGTCAAGATGGAGATGGGGCTGTGAGCTATTGACTCACTTCAGCCACGCAGGGTTACTGAGGAGTGAGGACATACTAAGCTTTGTGCTATGATTATGAACAGCCTAAATTTCAAATGCTACCTTCAAGAAAGGTCCTGCTAGGATTAAAACATCAGTTGTCCTAATTTTTGATATTCAAATTTCAGCTCATTTTAGTCAGTAAGCAGTTTGCATCATTATTGCATATTACTGTAGCCTAAATTTAAGGTTATATTTCATTCAATTTTAATGGAATGTTTGGGACAATGTCATTAATCTAAAGGGTCTGATGTTTGGATCCGAGCGGGACCTTTCTCAAAGGCAGACAAGAAAGAGAGAAAGGCATTGAGGAATAGTCCTGCTTGTGCTAAGATCAAGCTTAGGAGATTTGCATTTTTGGAATTTTAGCCAGTTAGCAGTTTGGTCTATTACTCTTTCGGATATTGTTAATTGTTGAGTCAAACCGAGTGTTATCATGTGCACTTCATAAATAATAAATCTGAGCTATATTGAATTATTCAGGAATGCTATATTCTGCCAGACTTATTCACAACACATGCACAATGTGGTGGTGCATTCTGATTGAATATTAAATGAATTGAAATAAAAACTATCAGGGGTATTGTGATTATTATTGATATTGCAATAAATTTGCTGCATTCAATAGCATGGATTTCTGTCCTTTATTTTCTCATTATGTGAATCAAATAAATTAACAAATTAGCAGCTAAGCAAATAAGCCGACAGCATTACACTACAACTTTGGTAATGGCAAAACCAGTGTTTTGAGCAAGGTCTTGATAATGATATTTACGTATATCATTTTGGTCGGTTAAATTTTGAGTTCCTAAACTGCATTGTTTCTTCAGCAAATAAGGCAGTGTTCTAAACGGGCGTCTAGAGCTAGGCCTAGATCTTCTCTCTATTGAAAATATACGGAGATGAGATCGAGAAGACAGTAGCCCAAGCCGTAGCTAGCTCTGTCTGGAAGCCCGTTTCGGACACGGCCTAAGCACCCCATACATTCACATTGACACGCCCCCTTTATTGGTGGCCTATTACTTTCCAAACGTTGAGGGCGCTATTCATCAACAAAATGGCGACTCGAGTTCTCTCGCCGGCTCGACAGGCTTGGAAAAAGGGTCAGTATTTCACTTTTTCCTTGGACAAATCTCTATTCCCAATAATTTGGACAATCTACACGCTACGTTCATGTCGTGTATGTGTTTCACGCGGATGCAACCACTCAATCTCAATGGAACAGTCGCATTTTTGTATTTGCCCAGTTTTCGGACATTGATTTTGATCGATTGCAATCCTGCATTTTCACATTATTTTCAGGATTGGTTCCCTGGTTGAAGTTCGCCTGGGACAACGAACCGGTTCTTGTAACTTCCGCAGCCCTTTTCATCGTCCGTAAGTATTGTTTGGAAGATATTCAGTGCAAGATCCGCTGGGAATAGGGGATGTGAATCAGAATCAGCAATCAAATTCAAAAGCACGAAGCACGCCAAGCTAACTGCTATTGCTAAGTCACAAGTGAAATACAATTTACAAAAAGCAAATCCATGTTTGGTCTATTAGTATTAACTGATTGCATTTTCAAGTAAGCAAAGGGCATGGAAACTGACTGGTATTTTCTTTTAAAGTGGATCAGGAAAATTGATAAAGACAATTTGAATGGACTGGGACTCAAAACTTCTCTGGGGTAAAGCACCAGCACTTTTTGTTTTAGTTTAAGGGTTATGCAGATTTGCCAAAACAAGGCTATAAAGCCACTCCAGGTTAAGGGCCAAGGAGACAAGGAGATAGGGAGGAACTCAGGAAGGCTGGAGATAGGAATTGTAGCCTTTATTTTAAGAGTGCTTGTATGTTGAGCTAGAGGTCTCGGGTTCAAATCCCGGTCAAGTCCAATCTTCTTTGTTGATTGTTCTTATCCAGCCAGCATTACTTTCATCCTATGGCCATGGAAGGACGAAGCTCGCAAAACCAACATGCTGATGCCAACCAAATACCCAAGTGAGTACCAGCCCAGCATTTTTCACGGAGACGGAACAAGTTCCTTCAAAGTTTTGTGAATCATATTTAGTGTTTTATGGAAAGGGCCAAAAAGTAAAATAATTTGATACAATTTGTGAAAATATCCTTAAACTATCATTCAAAAACATGATAGGACCAAGACATGAATGGGAGAACTTGTATTTAACATATTGGCAATCTGACCGACCAATGCAGCCCCAAGGTGATGGCCTTGTCAGATACTCAACTGGCCTTGCAGGGGTGAGGTCACTAGTCAGAGGCATTGATCATTAACTCTGGCTTATCACACCCACAGTTTAATTCAGTTTCAAGCAACTGTTTAAACGTGGCTACAGCAGTTCGGCAATCCCACAAGGTGGCCGCAGCTTCTTAAACTTAATTTTCAAACAAACAAAGGAAACAAAAGCTGACTGGGAACTCTAAATTAAAATGTCTCCGTGGAAACGGATAGCCTTGGTTGGAAGTTTGTCTTTAGTGCAGATAGGTAGGGGCCTATGTCTTTGCTTCAGTCTAGTCACCAAATCAAAGCCAGGTCTGTTTGTCAGTCATGGCTATCTGTTGATCTCCAATGAAGGCTGGAGGCTTATGCCTTTCAAGTGGGGTTATGAAAAGATAGGTGAATGCTGATGTCATAATCATAAATGCTCATGGCATTTTCTTGGTTATGGTTTCAAAATCACGCATTTTAGTCACAAGACCAAGACAGGCAATTACAACTATGTAATCTTTTTTTCTCTGTTCCACAGCACCGATCAGATATGTAGAAGGGAAGACAGGACCTCCATCGACGATATGATTTGCATCAGACTGCTCTCAACACCATGAAAGGCTCTACAGGAGACACGGTCCATTCACCCTCAAAACCTACACCCCTGGGCACATAGACTGGTGCATTGGTACACTGCAATCATTGTAGTATGAACAGTGTGTGCCCAAGCAAGATGTCATGACTTGTATTCAGTATTGAATACTTTGACTTGGAGTAGTTGTTGAAAATCAGAACCCTTCTGAGACAAATATTCAACAGTAAAATAGAAAAGCAGTTAATATTTATCTCGTCTGCCCTTGTGCATCTTCCAATGTATCAGCAACATGGATTTATTTCACTCACTCTTCCCTGTATGTAACAGGTTTCACATTAGTTGGCACTTCAGGAGGTTATATTAATCTCCAAAACAGCAAGTTGAGTTGTGTTTCAAACCTTTCAGTAATTAAGGGTTGCTGTGAAAATTTTCCCCTTATTGATTTTTGATTCGCATGTAAAGCTGGTCGTCTGAATACTGTACAACATTGGAGTTTCCTGTGGTTTATAATCCACTGTGAGGAATTGACATTGAATCCATTATAAATCCAACCATTTTAATTATTTGGGTTGAAGCATGTTCTGAAGGAAGGATTGCAACCCACATCAATTTGACAGAAAGTAGCGCAGACATGTTTGAATGAGTCGCACACAGTAGCAAAGAAATTGCCGACCACTTTGAATTGCTCTTCAGATTGGAAAATAAGAATATCTGTTATCCTAGAGTCGATTGACGTTTAATTCAAATGCTGTTTGTTATAAAGTTTATCCAATAAAGTTTGTTTTATTATGGAACGAATTGTGAATTGTTGCCTCATTTTATAAACCATAACAGATTGTTTTCTTCTAATAGTTTTTAATTTGTATTCAAAGTATTGCAAAAATGTGGGAAACTGCTTATCAACTACAACGACTTGAAAATACATCAATCTGAGGTCTGATGATTCGATCCTGGAAGGACCTTTCTCAAAGGCAGTTTGAGAATGTTCCGCCTTCGTGAAAGGTAGGGTCATTATCTTGGAGAAAGAGTTCCTAAACCTCTTGATGAGCGAACAGGATACATTAGCTATAATATAAGCACTCTGATCTACGATTATCACGGCAAACAAATCAATAATAAAAACCTGTGAACTCTTGAACAAATTGTAAAAAAACGGCAAAGAAAACTTTGAACACGAGACCACTTTCACATCACGTGTCTGAATTGTGCCTCAATCAAACTGTGCCTTGATTGGTTCAACCCACCTTGAATCTAAGAGCGCCATTGGTTTGGACAAGAAGTCGCTTTTTCGTGAGCACTGGGATGATGTTTGTTCCTGTCGGTCTTTGCTAATTCAATCTTTTACCCATCCATTGCGAATGCAAGTAAGCACAATATGACCTCTTCTACAATAGATCTGAATTGTTCATTCCTCTGAAGCGCTACCCACAGTGCCTGTACCATACAATGTGCATTGGGGTATAAGGGCCTACCAAACTGAAAATGAAAGAAGGATCGATGATATGAGCACACTTCTGCAAGAAACAGATGACGTTACACCCACTAGCATCCGTTTGAAGGCGGGGACTGTAATTATGTACATGGATGCATTCCGATTGGAAACTCCCTTGGGGTAAGAAAAGTGCCTCCGTAGTTAAAGTTCGGAAAAGTTCGGGTCACGGTCACGAAAGGGTTATGTGTACACAGAATCACCTCGTCGACTTTGAACTTTGGTACATGGTGTACGTGTAATATCCCATTCGCAGTTGCCGAACAGGTATGTGCACGAGATACTCGAGTCTATTGGAACTTATGGTCGGAACTGAAGTGACGCAGAAATGGTTTTGGTCATGTTGCTGAGGGGGTGTGTAGCTTTGCTGCTTCTCGTTGCTGTGACCGTCGGTCTTGGAGCCGATGGTCGGGGACGAGGTCTCCACCGGGACTTGGCGGAGACCATCGAGGAGTTGGGCCGTCGCGTAGCCTCCCTCCAGGCCCATCGCGACCGCGACTTCAGCCCGCCCATGGACTGGGCCACGGCCCGCGGCGTCTACGAGAGCAACATCCGCATCAACACCTTCGGGCGGCCCCTGGTGTCGGCTTTCCGCCAGGTGGGAGTCTACGACAACAACGCCTTCGCCACGGCCTGGGTCAGCGCCTGCCTCCTGGAGGCCGCCCTCTACGGCCAGCGGGCACCGACGATCGGCGCCGACCAGATGACGGAGGCTCTGCAGCTCGTCAACTCGTACCACAACAAGAACGAGCGACCGGGCAAGTCGGCCGTCAACTTCTGGCCGCAGGTAAGTATGGGGGACTTCCATCCATCCTCCATCCCAAGACGAAGGCTGGGATGGTATGGTCACTCTATGGACACGAGATCCAATGTATACTTTTCTCGTATGATCTCATCTCCTCTCATCTGTCAATACTCAGGTTCTGACAACTACACAACAAATATCATGAAGAGATAATATGAAACAGAACAAGGGAACGTGGCTTACAATAGGAGAAGATCAGACAAGAGAAAGAGAAAGTGACAGTACTCCTGGCAGATGGCCACAAACTCCCAACTTAATCACTTTCTAATGGTTTCCATAGTGCTGACTATCAAATTGTAACAAAACATAAGGTCACTCAGGAAAGCAAAATCCTCACAGCACATAATGAACGCCAACATAAGATCAGCATGAAACGAAACAAGATAGTTAAAGAAAACACCAAAACATCCACAGTAAGAAGTGTGTTGAGTCGACACCAGATTTCCTGTTGATTCATCTTGAGGTGACATGCTTCTTATTCATGTTGCCCTGTAGACCTTCAACGAATCCAGCGGTGTATGGGTCAGCCATCCCGTCAACATCTTCTCCATCGTTCATCTGCTGGACGACCACGGGGTGCCGTGGGACCTGCTGGTATCTCTCTGCGAGAAGCTGGGCCCTTCCCTCAAGGTGGCCTGTGATGTGCTGCAATTCTTTGCCACAGCCGAGTAAGCCCGTCCAATCCCACCGCTACACTCATCCCATGAGTCACATTTCTTGCTGGGTATTTGGTTGAGTATATTGCTCAATGGGAACGAGTACGCCTACAGGGTCGTAACGCATGAGTTACAGAGTGCTTGGCCACGAGAAGAAATAAGAGTAAATAGTAAAATACAAGTGCGAAAGTAGGATTTAATTTAAAGATAGCCATACCGTAAGTACGAGAACGAGAAGGGACCAGGGTTTTCATTGTTTGAATGATAATAATATTATAATCAAGCGTGCCATAAAAAACAATGGAACATTTGGGCCACCAACCATAGAAGCGGCAGGTTCTCCTGTTCCAGTACACAGAAAACTAAGAGAGCCCCCCACACGTACTTCGTATTCCTTATGTCTGTTATCCGTTCCCGCGGACTGCCAGGGAATCCTACTTGCCGGCCTTCCAGATACCGGCAGATGCTGACGACTCCCTGGTCAACATTGGCCTGGGCTCGCTGCTGAAGGATCTACGGGCGCAGCATCCCGACTGGTACCGAACGTGGGAGGCCGGCAACTCGACCGGCGCCATCTTCGGGCTGCTGAAGAAATATGCATACCGCCCTCTGTCAGCAACCTCGGCCAACATTATCGACCCCAGGACCTACTATTTCGCGCGTGGCTTCATCGAGAAGGCCCAGAGCGAGAGGAGAGACGTCGCCTTGGTTACCACGTGGGTAAGGAGTGGAGACAAGACTCATGTTTGGCACAACGGGAAGATATACTATGTAAAACCTAAACAAGTTACCAATGCAAACTGCCTAGTACCAATTATGTAATCAAGCACTTGTAATTATTGACCAATTGTATTTGTCTTGATTGGCGGCAGATTCAAAACTTTGACGAGGAACGCGTTCTTAGCGACAAGGGCATCAGTATGCCCATGCACACCAACAACGTAGACACCACGGTGGCTGCTAACGTCGTCTACGGCATCACGGCAGCACTGGTCAACCACATGTTCAAACCCAAACCCAAACGTGGTTCGACCAAGACATCAAGGTGAGTTGAATAAGACTTAAGGCTTTGCATTGTGGGTGAATCAATATAGGAAGGTTTGCGGTGACCCCATGTATAAGGTCTCTTAAAGGAAGAGGTGTGGTTCTGAAAAGAACCTGAGTGATAACTCTATAGGAGATGACGTTTCTCCAGTTTCTCATGATTACGGCCAGAGCATACTGGTCGAAACGTCGAGTTACCACTCAGGTTCTTTTCAGAACCACACCTCTTCCTTTAAAGACCTTATACATGGTGTCACCGCAAACCTTCCTATAATTATTTAAGGTGAGTTGAAACTGAGAAAGTCACTGCTCCCCGTTACATATAACGCACATCCGCACCCGACGGTGCTCTCTCGATACCTGTCTGTTCCTTCGGCTGTCGGCCAATGATAACTCACCCGACCCGTCCTCGCTCAGCTATGTAGTACACTACGGTCCTCAGGAATGCCCTCAACCTCGAATTTCATTCACATGGTTCGGTACGACCAAATAGGAATGGCGAAATGAATGCACGCCTGACCTGAAGTATTTGTCCTCGTAGATTGGAATTCTTGTGGAGATGATTTCTTTATGGGATAGGTGTGGCCCGGCCCGGTGGGGAATTAAAGTCGACATACTTGATAAAGAGTGTCAACTATACTCCAAGCGTGCACACAATCTAGCAGAATTGCACGTGTAGCCTACATGTACATTTCTAATGACCTGTACACAATCATGCATTCACTAAGTATAAGCTTCACTAATCAAAAGTAAATCACGGTGACCTGACTGATGTCAATGAGGAACGAGATGCTAACCACTGCCGTGCGTTCATTTCAACTCCACCTGTTGCCCGCGCCATGCAGATGCTGTACGAGAACACGACGAGTTTCATCGAGTGGGTGATCGACAGCGGCACGATGACCAGCCGCCCTGACCTGGCCCTCACCTACTACCCGTCCCGATACAACTTCTACTGGTTCGTGGCACGGACCCGTTTCCTACTCGCCAGCAGGGCGGCTAACGGGACCTTGCCCGATCTGCCGTCTCTCAGGTATACAGTGGCACGGTCTTCAGTTAACCGCTTCTGAACCTGGGGTACTAGACCAATCGAACTAAGGCCGTTTACGAAATGAAGGCTTAGGCTTCGATCACATTTCTCTTACCAGTTTTAATGCCACAGGAATCTAGAAACAAGCGTTTGGCTCCATGGTGAATACTTTGTAGGCATACTTAACAAGCCAGCATTGCCAGCAATCCTTCAAATTCGGTGACAAACCACAACCCGTATTCTCAAGTTTTGTCAGATGTGGACGAAGCCTGAGCCCGAGCCCGAGCCTGATCCATGGATTCGTAAAGGGTCTAATGGATAACAGAGCGGACTGGAAGTCCAACCACTGGTTTAACCTACGTGCCACCACTCTAGCGCCTAAATTCCTTTAATTTCCAACCTCAAGCCCAACCTCAAGTTCACTGGAGGGCTTGAACCTGAGGTCTCAGGTTCAAATCCCTGACCAGTCAATTTTGTTTTAATTGTTCGCAAGTTCCCAGTCAGTTTTTTCTTTATTCAACTGATTTAAATCATAAAATGTACTAAATCACCGGACAATACATCACGACATCTTTATTCACATACTAGTACGTCAATCGTGATAAGTCACACGACTGCATGTATTGCCAACAATACAGGTTTGTGTACGAGCGGTTGAACAAGCCCCTGCAGACAAGGGTGACTACCGACATTCTGGCAGAGGCCAAGCAGGAGGGAGACTGGGTCTACTTCGACGACTTCCTGGGCGGGGCTGACCAGACATGGACGGGCAACCCTAAGGTATAACATGAGATTAATGATGGATACTTGATCTGAATCTCTATTGGTTGGCCCCCATCCAACAACAGGCGATATCTGGCGTGGGAACCAACGAAATGATCACTGACCCGGATCCGGGTCTGGATCCATGTGAGACATGCAAGCAGAACCTTTGTACTGTTATGGACCTTTGAGGGGTTGATCAAGCTCGAAGTCAGTGAACATTTGCCATACCTGACTCGAGTTCAAATCTTACTCAGAAGAGTTCAAGTCATACTCGGAAATTGCACTGACCCGATAAAGAATGACTACATTATAATGATTATTATCATTATTCGTTTTCCTCAAACCATCAGAACAGCGGCGATGACCGTCTCTTTACAACGTCCATGGCCGTAAATACGCTCATAGCTACCTGGACAACGCAGAGCAACGTGACAAGACAATTAGTATGGGCAAAAGGTTGGTGCCTACTCGCAGACACTGATAAACACTTGTATCAAATAGTGAAAGAAAAGGTTGGTGCCTACTCACAGACACTGATAAACCCTTGTATCAAATAGTGAAAGAAAAGGTTGGTGCCTACTCACAGACACTGATAAACCCTTGTATCAAATAGTGAAAGAAAAGGTTGGTGCCTACTCACAGACACTGATAAACCCTTGTATCAAATAGTGAAAGAAAAGGTTGGTGCCTACTCACAGACACTGATAAACACTTGTATCAAATAGTGAAAGAAAAGGTTGGTGCCTACTCACAGACACTGATAAACACTTGTATCAAATAGTGAAAGAAAAGGTTGGTGCCTACTCACAGACACTGATAAACCCTTGCATCAAATAGTGAAAGAAAAGGTTGGTGCCTACTCACAGACACTGATAAACCCTTGTCTCAAATAGTGAAAGAAAAGGTTGGTGCCTACTCACAGACACTGATAAACCCTTGTATCAAATAGTGAAAGAAAAGGTTGGTGCATGCCTACTCACAGACACTGATAACCCTTGTATCAAATAGTGAAAGAAAAGGTTGGTGCCTACTCACAGACACTGATAAACACTTGTATCAAATAGTGAAAGAAAAGGTTGGTGCCTACTCACAGACACTGATAAACCCTTGTATCAAATAGTGAAAGAAAAGGTTGGTGCCTACTCACAGACACTGATAAACCCTTGTATCAAATAGTGAAAGAAAAGGTTGGTGCCTACTCACAGACACTGATAAACCCTTGTATCAAATAATGAAAGAAAAGGTTGGTGCCTACTCACAGACACTGATAAACCCTTGTATCAAATAATGAAAGAAAAGGTTGGTGCCTACTCACAGACACTGATAAACACTTGTATCAAATAGTGAAAGAAAAGGTTGGTGCCTACTCACAGACACTGATAAACACTTGTATCAAATAGTGAAAGAAAAGGTTGGTGCCTACTCACAGACACTGATAAACCCTTGTATCAAATAGTGAAAGAAAAGGTTGGTGCCTACTCACAGACACTGATAAACCCGTGTATCAAATAGTGAAAGAAAAGGTTGGTGCCTACTCACAGACACTGATAAACCCTTGTATCAAATAGTGAAAGAAAAGGTTGGTGCCTACTCACAGACACTGATAAACCCTTGTATCAAATAGTGAAAGAAAAGGTTGGTGCCTACTCACAGACAACAATGACTCATGAATATCGTAATACTAATGCTTGAAATTGATTTTCCCAGATGCTAAATTAATTCTGATTTTGTTAACGTGGATTTTAAAAACATGTAGGCCTACATGTATTACAAAATCCTGTGGATGTTTTTCTCTGCAGAGACGCCGGGCGGTGTGGTAAGCGTCGTGGAGCGAGCAGTCTCCTGGCTGAACGAGGTCATCTTGACCAATAAGTACAGACCACTCAACGCTTTCTTCTCGGGCTCCGTAAAGGGTCTGAGTGTGAGTATGCTACGTTTTGGGTGCGTTGGGCGGTATCAAGTATCAACCATGCGAGAACTGGGAAGTTGGCTGTTTTACCTTAGCTTGCATAGTGATGTGCAAATGAGTGCACACTATACCACCCGGTACCACTCTGACCATACTCTAACCGACCTAAAATTAGTCATAATAGCTAAATATATTACTTAACAGAGTATACATGTACACCAGCACCCAGTGGTACTCTAACCTACCTAAAATCAGAGTCATATGCTTACTGAATAAAATGACCAAAACGCAAATATCAACTATTTGTAGGGCCGGCCTGACGTTTCGATCCTAGCAGGACCTTTCTCAAAGGCAGACTCTTCATCAGACGCACTTATTATAAAAAAAGTATAATTATGTGAACCCTCGCTCTGTTGCAGACGGTGCCGTTTTTCTATCCCGCCAACCTGATGGAGTATATCAACGGCACTAAGGTGCCCCTGAACGACACGGACGTGCACATTAGCCAGGACCTGATGGTTGCTATGGCGGGGGTTGTCACCGAGGAAGACTACGACGCCATGGTGCGACAGACGCACTTCGGCCGTCCCACACCCACCACCTTCACCGGCTACAACAAGGGCATCTTCCCCTTCTGGTCCTCCAAGGCCTACACCTACGCCACGGCTCTCTTGGCCTTCTCGCAGTTCCTCAACCTGGCACCGCTCTGAATTACAATACGATCCAGCTGAAATACTTAATTAATCTCGCAATGAACAAAATCATACACAATCTGGCCACCATCTAAGGACTGGATAACTCAGGTGGAAGAGCACCGGTACGTTAATCCAGAGTTCTCGGGTTCAAGTCCTGGTCCAGTCAAAGTTTCCTTTGACAATTTTTCAATTATTTTTTTGTTCAAAAGTTCACAGTGAGTTTTTCCGTTGTTGGTTTGAACAGAAAATCTCTTTGCAATCTCAACAAACAACGCATGACAGAAATATATTTTGCTAAATTATGTGACTGAAATAGATCAATTAATTCAATGTATAAGTGAGCATAAAGAAAGAGAATAATTAACGGAACAAATTAATTGTTTATAATTTGCTTTGAAATATATTGGTTGCCCAAGACATGATAATGCTAGTAGGCCCTACTGCTTTGTAAAACAATCTGCGCTTCTTTAGATATAATGGTCAAGAGAATAAACTTTTACTGAAACCCTTAACGGGTATCTGGTCTACAGTTACCACAATAGACACTCCTAGTATAGGCACAACTGGGTACACGCTCCAGGCGAGGCTATACATGTGTAATACACACTGCGTTCCTACACCAAGAGTCTTAATCGATAAACAAGAGCCAATTGGTTTTTGGCCGAGTTCTACTTCGTATCGATCGAAGAGGGCTCACCAATCGATAGGCAATACAAACCTCGAACCACATCTTTGCACAATGCCAGACAATAGCACGCACATCCTCCCAACCATGTTTCCAAGGATAGTCCCCACGCTTCGGACCTAATCACGTGCAAATCGAAACGACCTATAATCTAGCCTTCTTGGTAATGTAAGAATTAGGCAGCTCATGTTGACTCTGTTTGTCTTCAAGTTGGAAACTGGATTTCTTCATAATTGGAGGCTCATGATTTCGTGTTTAATTCAATTAACTTTGTTGCGCCATTGCTATACCCATCTGAAAAACGCTTACTCTTTCATGTACGCTTTATACGTGTGGGTGTGATCACTGGCCTTATTAGTCTTTTCGTGTCGAACGCAAACGATTTCAATGCCCTGAGGGTGTGTTGTTAGGCATGTGTACCCTCTTGTCAGGCCATGCCCTACGGCACAGGTGTCCTTGGTGACAGCGTGGGGAAGGGGGCAGGTGCTCACAAGGATTGATTGGACAGAAATAACCATGTATCGCTGGATCGTAGAGATGCGGCCCTTTGTATGAGTGTTCAATCAACCACCCCGAACGAGATTGGAGACAATCTCAGAATCGATGTCCAGTCTCCTCAAGGCTCGAGTCAATTTCCCTGGGCGTGTAAAGATGGCGGTAAAGTGACGATAGCTGTGTTCAGTATAAAAGTGCCTCACTCGGCAACAGAAGACACCCCACACAAAACAGATCACTGCCCACTTGCCAAACATAATTATTCGCTCAGTGAATCTTCCTTTGCTTTCTGCATGTTTAGGAGCTCATTAATCTCTCTGAAATGTACTCATAGTAAACGGTGCCGTACGGCGCTTTGCATCTAAGAATCTTTGAAAGCATTTTCGATTCTTACTCAGTGAATGGTGAGACACAATCTTGCAGTACTTTTGAAATAAAGATTTGTGATGAAGATGAAGGCGAGGAGCCAGGTCAGACAAGACTACCGGGTTGGGAAAATCGTCATCCTTTTGTTTCAGAACTGTTGCCTATTCTCCCTTAAACACAAACCTTCAAATTGAAAGTTCTTGTTTGATTGCAAAGGTTATACTGGTAAAGCAATTCAAAGAAGCGCCAATATAAAGACAGACACATTTCTGTGTACCTTTAGTTTGTGTTATTGAAAAAAAAAACCATCTCAATGATATAAGTGGAGCACTGTTATGTTACGGGCATGGTCTGTGTGATTCTGGAGTTTCGTTCACTTTGCAGACTCTCTACAAGAGAGACAGAATTGTCAACACATGTTTGGCTTCGAGCCGTTTTGGTTGGCGTGTCCGCTGAAACCAGCCAAGGGTTTCGTCTTTTGAAGATTTCAAAAGACCCAGCATCTTAGTTTGCCTGTACCTTCGGGGCGGAAGGAAAACACAATGGTCTCATGCTGTAGATACATTATAGCAATGATGGCGCTGTCATCGTATACGCATGGATATTATGCAAGTTGGCCAAAAGGCCTTGTCAGACGAGATAATGTTGGGTATTAGATTCCTTACACTTTCAGAAATCTAATACACTGAAGTGGTGGTATCCTAGAGATTCGGGTTAACAAGAGTCTGGACTGCTGTGTATCACCATGGTATCACTAAACCTAAACACTGCAGTGCTGGACACTGGTGATGTACATTACCTTCGAATGGTCGATGGACTATTTTGATCGACCATTCTAAGATGAAATCAGTAACTTAAGGGTCAGTGAGGGAAGGCTTGCGGGTAGTGTGGGGAGTAAGTGGCCGTATAATATTGCTACTTGTGGAAGGGACTGAGCGGTGCTGGAGACCCTCCTCCGATGGCCAGTTAAATATTGGTCCTGTAAACACTGCCCAGGTTCCCTCGAGTGCCTCAGTCTATTCATGTAGGAATCCATGGTCTATTCAGATGACAAAACATGCACTTCTTGGCTTCACCAGGGAGCTCCTGCTATGGACAAGACAAGGTCACACGGTGGGAATAGGACGTAAACACACCAACGATACATACAATGACCCATTGACCCATGGAACAAAATCTTACCACAAATGCCGAGAGCCTTTTCAACTTTGCAAGACCTTTCTCAAAGGTCTTTTTTTTCCCCAAAATGTTTGAAGCATGTGTGTATATCAAACTGGTTACTGACTTACATGACCTATAAACGAAGAGTAAGAGGGCCCGAATATCTCGATCCTGGCAGGAACTTTCGCTAATGAGAGAAAGGATTGCTAGGATCGAAGCTTAGGCATTGATTTTGCACACTTGCTTGCAAAAGGGAAGAGTTGCTTGAAAGAAGATGGATGGAAGGGAATGGGGATGTAAATATTCTGTGATTTCATTTACTTAGGTCAAGACTGTAATTCCATAAGGATAAGCCGCTAGAAGGTTTGCTCCACTTATTGCTTGGGTAAAACACAGACATCCCGAACAACCAGCGAGTAGGGCAAATTCATGCCTAGGCCTACTTAGAATCGATGTTCTTGTAACTTTAAAATAACTTCAAACAACCCGCATATTATCCCAGGCCCCGGACTAAGAGAGAAAGCAAGATATAGCGCGTATAACTGCGGACAAAGCGTGTTCGATTTGGCCGGAGGGCAGTGGAATCCAAACGAACTGCAATCCCTCGATTCGCCCATTAAACATTCATCGGTGTCATCCATATTTGACGACGAACAAGCTTGGCGTTAAAAAGTGATTCAGCAATCGGGACAAATCCGATTTGAGCCGTGATGAGGGTCGGTATGTGTGTGGCTGTGACGGAAGGGCTTGGGGGCTGTCGAAATAAGAACAAAATGACGATTAAATTGATATCACAAAGGAGCGCCGAATAATGCCCCATTGTGAATGAGGCAACTGCGGCGGGCGCCAGTGAAAGACTGGTGACCCGTAACAGCCCCCGGGGTACGTACTGTGTGCGTTGCCATGGACGCGCTCGTGGGGCATGCGCAGTTGCTAGGTCGGCGTACCCGCAGTGCATTATATTGACAGGCCGTGAATGTGTGCATACACAGAGTGCGTTGAGCATTTTACCGTGTGTTTGTGTTGGGCAAATGTCACCGTGATCGGATTTAACCTCATAAAATGTTTCGTGTAATGATTGCTCATCGTGTCAACAGCATTTTATTTACCTTAATGAGTCGACAAGCATCCGAACTCGAGCCCTATGTGTTGGTAAAATGACGATGCGCATTTCACTTCAATCCAAAACCAATACTGCTCCAGTGGGTACACAAAGTATAAAACAAAGTTGCAGGTGATAACATAAAAGCTAATCTTCGGTGTTTTCTTTGATAATTGCACAAGAGGGTTTGCGTCAGCAGTGTCTTTTTAAAGAGTGGTCTACGAAACTGTAGGCTATCCATGGTGAAGGAAGCAAGCACTTGGCGCTGACATCATTACAATTAATCCTCTTTTTCGGAACTGTGCGGCTTTCAGTCGTCAGAAGATTGTCAAAAAAGTGATGTAGGCCTACATGTAGACAAGACTTGAAGGTTTGCAAGGTGGAATGAACTGATATAGCCTACTGTACTTCGGCATTTCTCCACACATTTTTCGTACAAATGCTGATTGCCGAGGGACAATATTCTTGAGATGTCACAACTGACAAACACAGAAAACTACTCACAAAAACACTGTTGTGCATTCCAGGTTGTTGTCTGTTCCACACGATGGGGATATATACCTTCAGCCTTTATTTCCTAAATGTTTCAACTGAGTGGCCAGTCTCGATAAATTACTCCGCACATACAAACTAATTTGTAATTAAATAAAACGTCATGATGTCAATTGTCCCTCTTTTCACGGAAAGCAAAAACGTTCTTGTTTACGGTGGTTACACAAGAAACAGAGGAAAGAATGCATCAATGACATCAACAAAATGAAACTATACTTTTCTAATAATTATTACAATCATATTTATATAATAAATACTAAATAGAGAATCAAAATTTAATCTAATATAGAATGGATGGATTGTAATGTATGTTGTGTTAATGGTTGTACGTGTATAACTACATTATTATTATTCAGATGCTATCTTTTACATGTACATCACTAAATACATACGGCTCTCTGGAGTCAGGAACAATGCATTAATTATTGCACCTTATCAGGTTCGTTCTGAATATCAGTGCAAATAATTGCAGATGTCAAATTCGTAAAATAGTCAATAAAACAGCATTTTACATATTACGTGGGCCGATAGACCTAAGTTTAGCTCAATTACCTGTTTTGTTCTTGACCAAAAAATACCAGGACGGTTTTTTCAGATGTCCAAAAGAATGTATTTTAGTATTTGGGATGGTTATAGAAATTCTGTAGTCACAAATAACTTCAGAATATTTGGTAAAACAGTTATAAAAAGCCCGATTCGGAAACCAATTTATTGGAAATAAGAACAGTTATTCTTGCTTTCCTTGACAATACCAACAATTAACGATTTTCAAAATTAGAAAAGTCTGCCCATGCTTCGTCAGGTTTCATAAAAGGTGGAATCGACTTCAAGTTCAAGGCCCAAATTTGGAGCTGAGGATACTGAGACGATTCCAAAGTTGGGAATCGATGTAAATGTCTGAATAGAATTTATCTCTCTCATTTGTCTTTAAAATTATCCGAATGAGGCCTATGGATTATGGACTCATTAAAACCCACTTTGGTTCCAGGAAGGCTGTCTGTGCCGTTTGAATGGCGTGCAAAGGTTCGGCTTATGCCAAAAGGTAGTAGGGGTTGGTATTGACACAGTGATATGATGGTGGTCTTAATAGGTCGGGGTTGAGTGACAAGTAAATACCAGATAAGCCCCACTCCGTAAATGGGCCGATAAATTGTCATGGCTACTGTATACAGCCACAGACAGCTGGGGTTAACCACCGTGCTTGACTTGCACTAGTGCAGGGAAGTTATGCACAGATATGGAATCATATTTATATCACTTGGATTTAAGGTTGAATTATCCCAAGGTGAATACATTTTCCCTAACAACAAGTATATACATTGTTCCAATTGCGTCGTGAACTTGTAGCATCGATATGTTTTGCACTCACAATTGAGGCATGAAGTCATAGGGCCTAAGTGGAAGGTTTTCGGTAATGTCATGTAACACATCTCTTTCAAGACGGAGTGACAATTACCATCACGCAAACCATGGGCTGGAAATTCCATCTCCAATACAAATCTGAATAAATCAACAGATACTAGATCATTAGAACTTGTGAAAGCGAGTTCAAGACGCCATTTGAACGCTGTGCAACACGATGAAGTGAAAATCGTGTCCATGCAGAGGTTGACGTGTCAGTGATACAGCCATGAGATTACGAAGGGCAATAACATTGTACGTTTACTCTTCAAGGCGTGTTGAGATTCCTTTCAACAAATGGCCAAAGAGAAGGGACGGTAACTCCAACTAGTATATGGGACATCAGTTAACTTTTACCGGTAACACGCTTGGACTGAAAGTAAAAACAAATTGGCGGAGCTTTGTCTGTCCTTCCATCAAATGTTCAGGTATTGTTTGGGTTTTTTGAGTACGAATTGTAGGGAGATTGCATAGGGTGATGGAACCCCGCCTCCATCACCGCCCAACCAAAGGACTACAACCACAGAGCTATTGTATAACAATGACCACTAATTGGAATCGCTCTACCGTTAAAGGCAGCATGTGGAATGGAGGGACGAGGAGATGCGGGTGTCTGCCCGTATTATCTCCTCTTTCTTGGAACAGGGAACGTCGATCTTCTGCCAAAAGGAAAACTCTCGCTGACAACAAAGCATTGTGATGTCTCAATAGTAGACGGAGTTACAATTCTATACAGCTATGCCGTGGAATCTTAGTTCGTGAATCTTGGCGAAATGGGGCTCAAGATTCCTTCATAAAACCATTATACCCGTATCTATGTAGCATTTACGGCCTAAAGTAAGCCCAGCGTTTTGTAAAAAAAAACACACACTGAATTAAAAATGATTAATATTTGAATTCCTATTGAAGGCTATTTACCCTGTCCGTGTCACTTCTATGTTCTTCCAGTTGAATAACGACAGCTTGCAATGAATACTTAGTTTTCAGCCTGTAATACTTTTGTTCATACTTTACAAGTAGGGGGCAAGAGTAACGTATACGGACATAAAACCAAAAGTCCAATTGCCAAGGACAAATGC
Organism: Luidia sarsii; assembly: GCA_949987565.1. Classification (NCBI taxonomy): domain Eukaryota; kingdom Metazoa; phylum Echinodermata; class Asteroidea; order Paxillosida; family Luidiidae; genus Luidia; species Luidia sarsii. The sequence goes on along the minus strand of OX465104.1, from coordinate 25,971,335 downwards.
TTAGCCGTATATTTGAGGTTAAAGGGGTGGTCAAACCTGTATACATATGTACTATGGTATGTATGTTATAGCCAACCAAGTGGTCAGACATGAAGATAAGTCTTTATTTCAGAGGCGAGGGTTGGTGCCGCAGTGCAGACTGGTTGGCCAGGGATCGCACGGCCTGGCGAGGCTGTAACTCCTTGGACTGGCTCTTGAGGACGTAGTCCAGACTCGGCTCCCAGATTCGGAGGGGGATGGCCCCGAGGGCTTTGCTCCGACGCCGGCCGCGCTTGGAGGTCGTGGCCGCGGTGGACGGCTCCCCGCCAGCCGTGGCGGGCGGGGGCGAGTTTGGAGGAGCGTCGGGTACGGGGAATGTGGCCGACGCCGAGGCGGGCAAGGCGGGGTTGTTGGTGCCGGGAGGCTGGTTGGTCTTACCCATGGCTCCTTCCACGCCGTACGCTCTTATGTCGTTCCTGATCAGCTGCTTCATGCGGTTCAGAGTCAGCGGTGGGAAGCGAGATTCACCGGCCGATCCCGCACCGCCCTCACCCGTCGGCGAACCGGCCGTCGGTCGCTTGCTCGTGCCGGTCTTAGGGTTGCCGTCGTGGTAGCGCTTGGCGGGCACGGGTAGCTGGCTGACCAGGCTCCCGAGCGTGATGCCGTCCAGGCTGTAGCCCCCAGACCCCGTCCGCCTCCGTGACCGCTGCGAAGTCAGCCTGGCCCGTCGCCTCTCGATGTAGAGGTCGGTCTTAGAGCGGTGCAGCCAGTCCGGGTGAGTCGAGTCCGCGGTGTCTTCTCGCGGATCTGTCTGCGGCAGCTGGCGTAGGTCGCGCTTGCTGCGAGCATAGCCGTGGAAGCTCCGCTGCCGTATCACGACGTAGCTGTCCAGCTCCTCGTTCACCGAGCGATGGTTGGCCGAGTGAGAGGAGGAGGAGGAGGGGGATGTAGAGGAACTGCTCGGGTGGTTGTGGTGTCCACCGGGCGGGCACTCCCGGGCGCTGCCCGGTACCGACGGCGGGAGATCCGCTCCGATCTCCGGCCGGAGTCTGATGTGTGCCACGTCCATCAGGGGGTTGTTGTGGCGGTCTCTGTCCCGAGGAGACCAGCTGGTGACGGGGGACTCGGCTGCCGAGTCCGTGGACGGCGAGGAGTGGTTGTGAATCTGCTGGGGGCTCATGATTCCCGTGCTGCCACCGCCGCTACCACCACCACCACCACCACCACCGCGGTACATCTCACGGTGAGTGCAGAGGCGTGGGGTGCTGGAAGTCGAGCCGAGACTGCCCGTGGAGGCGCCAATACTCCAGTTCGACTCGCCGACGACATGGGCCATTATCCTCTCACGAGCCCGGCCGCTCCATACCCACCGTCTCTCCCTCGAAACGACACCCGAGAATCCAGCAATCCCTTTCTCAGTCTCAGACCCACGTGAGAATATCCGTTCATTCTCCACCCATATCACAATCGAGCAACGCACGTCAACGCGTTAAAAAAAAAAAGTTGCGAGTTTCCGTTGGCAACGCAATATGGCGTCCTTGTTTGGTGGGCCCGTCAGCGCACTCTGCGAGCTGAGGTCACTTCTTGACCCGACTCCTGCTGACAACAAGCTTCACAACTGGATAACATAACTCGACAGTAGAAACACTACCTGGGGACAGTGTACAACACGTACACCAACTGGTCTTGTGTATCAGTGAACGACTGGGTAGAGGCAGGCTATATGAGGGTCCAGCGTCCAGAATAGAGCAACACGTTGTGTCAGCACTGGCTCCGAATTCCTCGTGTATCCATAAACAAAGTTGTTCATCGGGCGAACAAACACATCAAGTGCCGTGGCACCTCACTGTGGCTTGGATCTCCCTATTCAAGGCCCGAGTGCCCGAGGCATTGGCACGCTATTGTACCCCTCTGTATTGATCGTGTACCCACATTGGCACCCATTGGTTCGCCCATATCCCAGCGCACTAGACTGTGTATGGGGGCCGGGGGGGGGGGGGTAGGCATGTACCCGTGCATCATTTATCATGGTCGCATTAACAAGGACAAGTTGTCGACGGAGAGGGCGCCGTTCAAATCATTTTCGAACCGAATTATACCATTTCACAGAACCACAGCGAATGCTTTCTGTGGACATCATTTTGTATTTTCAATGCATATCAAAGTTTCTTTGCCATTTTTCAAAATTCTTTCGAAGTTCCCAGTCAGTTGATTTGTTTGAGCATCGTTCTAATAAAAATACAACTCTGATTATCGTAGTGATGAAAAATATTCAATCTGTTCATGCACTAAAATGATCTATACATGTAGTACACACATCTTGGAAAGCGTCTTGGCGCTTACCGTTACGTGACCAGAAGATCACGAGGACTGACAAGTGGACTTATGGGACATTTCACTATAGAGGGCGCACTATCTTCTCGATGGACGGCATTTCGTTGAGGTTAACGTGTGATCAAACATTAAAAGGCAAATATAAACATTTACACCCCGCCATAGGAAGCAAACATTTTTCTATCAATTCCTACTGTTATTTATGGACATACTCTATGAGATCCGTTGCCCTGGTAAAAGACAAAAGTCTGAGAAACTTCAAGGGCATCATCGGGCCAAATATGAATTGAAATCGTCAGAAAGAAGACATTTGAAATCAGTCTGATTTGAAGTTTTGAATGGTGGAAGTTATATAGGGTGTAGGTTTGCAGGTACACCATGTACTAGTCGGTCCAGTCAGTCAGTCGAGTATGGCGTCCACAGTCTACACACAAACAACACCTCTCATGAAGAGACTATAGTACACGGTATGGTACCCGCAAACCTACATCCTAAATTTGAAATCACAAGTCTTCAATCCGATTGTGACTCCGTGCTTGGAGTGAGAATCTGATAGAAGGAAAGAGACTGTTTATTTATGAATGTTGACAAAACACGGGAAGATCGGTAAACACCTGAAAGGGGCTCTTAGCGTTGCCAGGGCGACCGATTACCTTTGACACCCCCTAACCCTCTAATCGCCATGCGGGACACAATAGGGCTTTGGGGACGCAGATAAGACCGATTATCTGAAAACCCTCAGTCAACAAGGCAAGCAACCTCACCTTCAATACAGAAGCACTTTGTACCTCCGGGACAGATCAGGAAGGGTGCATTGGTTTATATGTTACAACTTCCTACTCACCCCTCCCAATCAAAATGGGGATATATTTGATTGACACATTTTAAGAGAACGGAATCAAAGAATGCAGCTCCACACTCACTTCCCGGATATCTTTTGTGAGAGCCTTTTAGCTCCTTACTGAGTAAACCTCGCGTTGAGATGACGGAGGAATATGTCTTTGCTCTATGCTCTGTGTGCAGAGCGAAGTGCTAAGAGGTGCATGCGATGGAGGTAAACATTTTGCTTCGGTTTGAATACAAAGCCTGCGGGTAAATATGGACATAGGGCGCCCGAGGCTGAATGTAGCAAGCAATATGATATCCAGGTGTAGACTGGGTTGTCCAGACACCCTGCGTGTGATTCAGCACGGGGAAGCAGTCTTCACCCGGTCGCTAGACTTCATTGGGGTGGTGAATGGACAAGAGCCACTTGTGACATCTGCATGTGATCATCGACAGATATTCTCCTATGTCACGATTCACCTCGTTGAGAGTTCGCTCTTCAATCCTGGCTTGGTTGTCCACGATCTAGTTCGGCTGTGTGTGGATTTGTGTCAAGGATACCGTCTATGCCACAACATCCATATCCTCGAGCAAGCCAGGCACTGACTATTCAGCCTCATCCACTTCATACGCAACTGCTCACCCTCATTAATAAGAAAGAAATGCTCAGTGTGTGATGCTTACGTGTCCAGCACATTGCCCATACCGGACCGGGGCTGTCGGAGAAACCACCTGGGGCAGGTGGCTCATATCCCCGGCCATCCATCCTGACCGTCCGCGGTGACAACAAGGACTTCTCTTCGGCGCCGAATGAAAGCAAAAACACAGCCAAATCTACGATGGTTACAACACTCTTTGAATAACATAACCTCGCCAAAGCTTCCGTGTGCTCGTGATAGGCTTCTGTGGAAGGAGAGGGTCGTCTCGTTGCTAGGGGACGGCTGAGAGGATATTACCCGGCCGTTAATTAAAACGCCAATGTGTGCTTATTGCCCAGGCTAGCCCCCGTCTAAATGCTAACTAGCCAATCGACATATGGACGACATGTGCGCTGTGTGCACTAAGTATCTTATTGAACAAGTCGCTACTGACGATAACGGAGAGATGTAACTCTGCTATCACTCTATTGGGCAAAGATATACAGTGTGTCTACAGCCAGACGATCTTGCTTTTGTATTCATCCACATGGCAACATGACACCCAACTAACAGCATTATATTTTGTGTTTCGGTGACTACTGACAGCGGTCACGATTGAATCTCTGTATCAGTCGAGACAACGGGTAGTCGTTTTCATCGTACCGAGAATTAACCGGTGCCTGGCAGCACCGTGTCACCGGCGACATGAGCGCCCGTCCCCCACGGCCCGTCCCGGAGGTTCGCCACCGCCTCCTGGCCTGGGACAAGCCGCAGTTCCTGGTCGAGAACACATCCAGGCGCCCCGACCACAACTCGGATCTCGTACCGCGGGGTTCGGGACAGGAACGGTCGCGGAGGAGGGACATCAGGCTGTCCGTGAGCAGGTCCAGTGACCGACAGCAGCAGACTTCAAACCGAAGGAGTGACGGACTCGCCAACCCCGTCCCGGTGCTCATCGGCGACCTGTGGAAGCCCATGCAGATCAGATCAGGAAAGCAGGACGCAGCCAGCGAGTTCGACAAGCACGCGGCGGTCGGGGAGCAGCGTGACGGGGCGTCCAGGTCCACCGTGCTCCCGCTCCGATTGACGGCGTACGACACGAGACGAGAGGCGCAGAGAATCATTCAGAGCCCTTCGTCCGCTGTCTATCAGTTCCTGAGAGGCCGGCAGGGTGATCGAGATCCAGGCATGAAGAGTGCTAGTCTATTTCTTCGTGACCATGTGAACAAGGAGACCCCGACCAAGACTGGGGAAGTGGCCGGCTACACTCTTTTTGGCGGGAACCAGTTGCCGTCCAAGACCAGCGTGTACAACCTGAACGAGCACATCGTGTCGTCTGCCAGGGATCTGTCGTCGCTGTCGTTCGGTTCGATCGGTGACATGGAGGCCAGCTCCAACAAACCAGGTACTCCGAACACGAGACGAAGTCGCATCAATCACACGTGTGGCAGTTCTCAGGCTGAGCTGAGGAATCGGGGACAGTCTGTCGACACTGTCTCCCACGGGGACCACGGGTCTCACGCCACCGAGCGGGTGACCGGTCCGTCTCCATCGGATGGGAGCACCTCCATGCCCAGCTCCCTGGACGAGATCAGCCTGGTGAGTAGAGAGAACGGCGGGGAGGTACCGGCAGCCAGAGACTGCTCCACGTGTCCCATGTGCCGTGCACTGGCCGCGTTACACGCAGAAGGGACGGTGACCACTGACAGTGCCAAGATCAGCGAGGCTTTGCTCAGGAATCCACACACCGCTCTCAACGATGATGAGAAAACAACCAAACCCCTCAGCAATGATCAAAAACCTTCAAATGATGTCATACGTTTGACGCCAACCAAAACAAAGAACTTTGGGGAAATTGGTTCAGTTCAGATGACTTTGGGTTCAAATTTCACCGTGCCGTTGTCTGAAACTTCCCTTGGTCAAAATTCCCCGGATAACGACACCATTGATTCCTACAGTAAGGAATTTTCGACTACAGTGAGATCACCCAATAGGACCCAGGAACACAGTGTGTATGAACCGGTGCTGCGTTCTGATATCAGGACGTCACCGAGGCCTGGCAAGTCGGCTAGATCTCGACCTCTCGTCAAGAAGAGAGCGGAGTCCCTCCCTAGAACTCAGAAAGGACCGATCGTAATCAGGGGCAGCGGCCTGAGCCGCGTGGACAAGCTGCAGGAGTTCTACGGAGAGGGTTCGCTCTCAGCGGCCACGTGGGGCCAGCTGACCGACCCGAGAGCCACACACCAGGCCGGGGGACCTCGGCATGGCTCGGTCGGTGGCAGCCTTGGTGCCGTGCCACCGACAGCGGTCAACCGGCGCGTCCCCCTCATCATCTGGCGGAAGATGCAGCAACGGGAGAGCCTGATACCGCCAATCCAGGCCGGGCCCGTGCCGCCGATCCACACCGGGCCAGGACGGGCTGGCTTCCCGGGGCAGCACGGCGGTGACCCGGCGCGCTTCACCCGTCACCAAGAGCAGTTTGTCGGACGAGTGGATGCCAGGGACAACGGCCTCGTTGTCTACATTCCCACTGCCGAGTTCGCCACAGAGGAGGAAGACTGCCCACCAAACAGTCCTATCCAGGAATAGACAAATGACAAAACTTCCCTCTTTACCTCAAACTCGATATCTAACCCCTGTCTCGGACAAGCCTTTCAATATCGCAAAGAATCCAGTTAAAGGCAGAGTTTGGTTGGAGTTTATGAAAAGCTTGACGGTCAGAGAGGTAATGACCGACATTGGGGAAGTTTAAGAACGTCTTCGACCGACAATCATTATTATAAATTTATAATTCTTTTGTACGTAGACTACGTACCTGTACACGTACATGTGCATGGATAATTATGTGGAACTAAAATGAACATGTACATTTCCTTGCCGAACATTCTTCCGTCTGCAACCCAAATCTGATCGGATCTATACAATCCTCATCCATTCTTATTAGCGCAGCGATGAGGCGTCTCTGTTTGAAACGAAGATTAAACTCACAGCACATTGCAAACAGCAACAAACTTTTGAGTGAACTGCAATAAAAGAATCTGTCTATATAGTACCTACGACTTAAAAACTTGTGTGTCACAAAAGATATATTAGGCATATTGGTATTTGTTTACGTCAACAAAGAGAATAATTAAACTATGTGAAGACTGTTCCACGGAGAGAATTGTACAGCGATGTACTTTGCAATGTGCCATCTGCATTAAGTGTCTTTTATTTCTCAATCAAAACTTGAAGTTTCTTATAACATATCATGACTTCAATGGAAACTGAACGTGTTGAGCGAAACAAGCTGAACACGAGTATTTCCTCCTCTTGATGTTCTACAAAATCAGGTCTCCGTCTCATTTTTTTAGTGTAATTTCAAACGTAAATTATTGAAAACTAAATTGACCAAAGTTTCTGCCATGTATTTGCTATAGTCGTTGGTAATCGACGTCAGGCTGTGTGACCTGATTGGATCGGACTCAGACATCGTCCCAGACACGACGCACACAAATCGATATACTTGTGGTTCTTTGAGTTCGAAGGTTGATCGTTCTGTATCCGGTTAGAAACGGTGCTCAGCCTTGAAATGAGAACGAGTTGTGTAAATGAAATAGAAGCCCAAGGCCCGAGCCTAAGACTTCATTTCGTAAAAGGGTCTCGTTTCACACGAATGTGAAATGATACAATGCGTTGGTACCAACGCAAGATGGAGGGCACGAATGTGAAACGTTACCAGTCACCCATGCGTTGGTACCCGCACAAGAAGGGGTCACCAGCGGTATACGATCACGGACACAGATCACGTATCTATGTGGAACAAACGGGTCCAGTAACCAACGTCCCCCAGTTGCCAGGGGAAAAATATCACATCATTGCCGGGAAGTCTGCCAATCCATGGCCAAACGGAGACACAATAGAGGACATTTATTCTCACAGCTGAGCTCAAATTGACACAAACGGCTCGGGTCTCAAACAGATCAATGCCCACGCTAATTTGAAGTCAAACTCGATCCCCCCTTGCAAAAACCACAAACAAACACACACTTTGTTCGGCAAACTGTGGTCGCGGCATAACTTGATCCATTAGAGCGCCTTGGGGGAAGTGTGGGTACATTTAGATTACACTATTGACTGAATGGTCGTGTACTGTTCCCATTGTCCTGCTTGTTATTGCTTGTAAGACATAATTACATGTAACGAAACACCGTCGGGCTTGTAATCCGAATAAAGACGGTGTTCGTAGTGGGGCGCCCTCTTTGACGGGCGAACAGTAATCGGGACGACTCATTCCAAAGTCTCATTCAATAGTTCATATAAATTATAATGGGATTGATGCGTCATGGATAATGTAATTCTGATCAACTTCATGTTTTGATGGGGTACTAAAGGCGACCGGTGTAATATCAGATGAACAAACAGTGTAAATTACAGTAAACAGAAATCTAGCCTAATATGCCAAGTCGTTTTCATCAGCTCTCACGCACAGGAGCACAATGCCTCATTTGAATAATACCAATTTTTATTTTAAAAGTTAGTGGGCCTGACGTTTCGATCCTAGCAGGACCTTTCTCAAAGACTCTGCCTTTGAGAAAGGTCCTGCTAGGATCGAAACGTCAGGCCCACTAAATATTAAGATTTGCATTTTGGTAATTTTAGTCAGTAAGCATGCAGTTTGCAACATTTTTGTATATCACCAATTGTTATTGTGAACTCTTTCTGACTAAATTACGCTGTCAACAGAATAGAAAGAAGTAGACTTTGATCTTCGTTAGCTGAAGAAACACGAAGACGCGCTCACAACGGACAACCGAAGCATTTCCTCGGAAACACAATCAGGGGCAGCACTGAAACAAATCAAGAGCGCCCTCTGTGGATAATCAAAGAAATCCACATGAATCCCTGATTGGCTGATAATCATATCAAACACAATATTTAAACACAGAAACCACAAAACAGAGCTTACAATTTTAGAAAACAACCTCTCGAAAAACCTTAAATTTTCTGGAGCCTTTAATTCCATTATTCTGTGTAATGTGCAGGGAAACGCCTTTACGCTGTAACCTATGATGTGTTGCGACATCCCGGTTATTTTCAAAACCGGGAACCGGTGTCGCTGAACTTGTCGGGAACCGGTGTCCCGATTTTCTCCAACCATCATTGGCCAAAATCTAACTCTATAAGGAATAGCGTGTGCTCCAAATTCATGGTTGTGAATTTGTAACATCTTTTTTTCCTCATAAATATCGTGAGTCTTCCGATTATCACTATCATAGGCTATGATAGCGATAATCGGAAGACTTCTCAAGTTTTCTACTACATTATCAGTTACATAATCTGAAATATTCCTGAATCATGCTGAAGGGAACTTATTTCATCTTTTCTAATTGGAATCGCATGGTCCTTTCAAGATATTGGCAAGGGCGCCAGCTCCGGTTCCGTCACCATTTTTAAAATAGACTCCATCTGGAATCAGAGGCCTTCAGCTCCAATTTTAAAGATACTATCACCATGATCAAACATCATACTTAATGACTGTTCAATGAATAGTTCCAGTTTTAAAGATACTATCACCATGATCAAACATCATACTTAATGACTGTTCAATGAATAGTTCCAGTTTTAAAGATACTATCACCATGATCAAACATCATACTTAATGACTGTTCAATGAATAGTTCCAGTTTTAAAGATACTATCACCATGATCAAACATCATACTTAATGACTGTTCAATGTATAACAGTGCGAGTTGCCTTGGAGGGGAAGACCTCTTTTTAGAGGAATGACTACCGGTAGTTGAACTACAAGACCCTCTAGGCTGGACTCTAGGCTAGAGCTTGTCTAGAGTGAATTGATTCATGGACTCGCTCACTCATTTGCCTAGCCCTGCCCAAGACCGAAGTGGATCAAACACGTCCTTTGATTGTATATGAACATGCAAGTGACTGTTAAGCAATTCCTAATGAGGCAAGAAACTCTTGGGATATTTGCATGTTTGGAATGTTCACAAAATGTATATAAACCCTGCTGAATGGAGAATCAGACAGAGATCGCATCCAGCTGAATAAACCACATCACTCCAAGTACAGCTTTGTGCAGCTTTGTCTGCAAGTATCTTAATTCCTGGTTGCATATACCCCACGGTTAAAACACTGTGTTTTGAAGAATACAGCGAAGCCTCAACCTTCACGAAGAATCACAAATTGTATCAGCTGAATTTCAAATTTCAATAAAGCAAACGAAGGAAAACTGCCCGTAAAAGACCATTTTGACCCCACCCAAAAATGTGCAGACTGGGTAGCTCAGTCGGCAGATTGCTGACACGTTAACCCGGAAGTCTCGGGTTCAGTCAGATTGCCTTGCAATGAAAGCCATCCAGGGATGTTATGTGGATATTATGTGGATACAATTCTAATTTGAAAAAAAAACAAAAAAAAACTTTTGGACCTAAGGAATAGCCACGTCATGATATCACGTTTCCTATACGCGTACAAGGGACCCAGCATGGATGACCAAGTCGGCCATTAAAAGTCTTCTTCTTTTCTAGCAGCACATCTAAAGATAGGCCTATACATTCGCAAGGATTTCAGGACTCGACATTTAAACATCTCTAGCGCTCTCTAGCCAAACTAATGGCTAGGCTAGGTAGTAATACTGATGGTAGACAACTCATAGACATTCAATATAGAATAAATCGTTGAAAGCCTTACTTTTTAAATCTCTTTAATAAATAGCTAGATATCATGCAAGGCACACACAACCGACACAATACGCTTTTGATAAATAACACTATCTGAATTTCTTTGGCTTGAGATGAAGATATAAATAGAGAGTTCAAACATAAATAGAGGCGTCAAAATGTCATTTTGTAGAGCAGTTGATAAGATGTGTTTCACAGAATGTCGTCCTGTGGAAGAGGCGTGTTCGGCGGACAGAAATGGCCAAACATGGACGGTTCGTACGAGTCACACATGGGACAGTCCACGCTATGGGGCAAGCTGGACCCGTCCGACGCGTCGCCCGACCCGCCGCCCTCAGCGGGCCCGCTCCGCCTCGCCTTGTGGGTGGCTCTCCCGCCCGGGTCCTCGCCGCCCCGCTGCTCAGCCCCCTCGTCCGGGGACAGGAAGGACAGCGTGAAGTCGTACTGGTCGTTGGGGACGGACCCGCCGCGTCTGTACTTCCTGGTGACGTGACCGAGGCGCGACCAGGTGTCCGTGTCGTCCAGGCTGTGGTGTCGCCTGTCCCTGGCTCCTGCCGGTCCCCGAAGTCGGTCAGGCACGCCGCGGTGGCTGCGATGACTCCTCTCCAGGATTTCTCTAGCAGCAGCCTCCGACCGCCTGGCTGCTAAACGACGTATAACGACCCGCTCCCTGGAGGAGGAGGACGAAGAAGAGGAGGAGGAGGAGCCAGCAGCCACGGGTCCTGGCATGCTGGATGCCCGCTTCATCTGGAAGGTGTCCACGGCGTCCCCGATACTCAGGCTGCTAGGTGCGCCTTTGGAGTAGCGGATCCTGGGCACCGTGCGAGGGTCCAGCGTGCCGGGGAGAGCGCGCTGCCCACCGCCCGGCGTCTGCGCCTGCCCCGCTGCTTTGCCGATGCGGAGCGAGTCCACGAACTCCGTGGCGACGGTAGCCTCTATCCCCGCAGCCTGACCGGCGTCCGTTGCATCTCGCGGACTCCTCAGCCACTTCTCCCTGCGGGGAGACTCCTTGCTGCTGCTTCGGTCACCCTTAAACCCTGCCCTGGGGCTGCCAGCGATCCTCGACGTCTTGCCGTCAGCCACCTCGGCCCTGACGCGACCGTCTCCGTTCGCTCCCTTCCTCCGAATGTCCACGGTCAGTCCGCACTCCTCCACCCGTATCTTGGGCAGCGGGGCGCCCCGGGGCTTCCCCGTGCCGCCCCTGGGAGTCACCGGACCCGAGGCTCCATCCACGGGACCGTCTTGGTCCGAGTCGCTGTCCCCAGTCTTCTTCGACATCGACAGGAAAATCGGCGTGGTCTTGTAGAGCATTCCGAAAGTCATATTCACCGGTTTTAACTCAACCACGGGAAGTCCTAGGATCCTGTGCCTGGTTTCCTTTGGGGCAACGAGGTCGACTACCTCTGAGGAGTTTTGACTAAAGTCACAACAACAACCATTAGCGGTTGACCATTCTATACGTGTTAATCACTTCTGTCAATTAGACCACAGTTAGGCCCACGTCGGTCATTCAGCAAACTCACCGTGCATATACACGAACTTTGATCACTGCCTTCTTGGGTATATTATAGGTGACTGGCTGAGCGTGTCTTGTCTTTACAGCCAGATGCTATACAGGTACAAAGTCTGCCATACCGTTAGGTTGAGATCATTGTCAACATTGTGTGTTTCGTCAACACACGAAAAGTGCACATCCCGGTGGAAATTCATTCACATTTCTCCAATTTCCCTGGCTGTTGAAGTTGACTAGTTGGTGCGTTATTACACTTCTCTCCACTCTAATCATGACTAGTACTCATCATTGTTAATGTAAGCCGTCACATTTGTTAGAATCTATAGGCATACGAACAGACAGTCATCCAGTGCTCCTGCCTGTAGCCAGTACACGTATTCTCGTCACCACCATACCGGCTCATCGGCTGTCGAAAATACCGGCATTTACCATTAGATGCTTTCACGGTCAGTCATACTGTAGAGTTGGGTAAGAAAGATCCGTGTCCAATCTAAGATGACACTGCGCTGCACTTAGAAGGTAAACTCCTGAGCTCACAGCGGAGCTTCTTGTCCCAGAACGACGCGTCGAAGCTGGAGCACAGCTCACATCCACACTGTAGTGTAAGGACACTGCGTGGCTACAAACTTGGTAGACACGGTGTACACAATACACACATTGACGTTGACATTGTCAAGCCATACAATCATTCAAAACCTCCATTGCCCCGATACACTTGGTTCTCGCGCAACCCCCACGGCTATGCGTTGCCGTCAATGACAGTCTGACCTCTCGAACAAATCAACGTGCAACCACGCTGACAACCACCGTACACACTGGCAACCACGTGTGGGTCTACCCATAGAGGTACATGTACATGTATAGGGTCTACCACGGTGTTATGAGAGAGTTTCACCCACACAGCTGCCTGACTGAAGCAGGAGACATCGGAGAAAAACAAGGCAGTGCAAATACAGTATCGATTACCCATCAATTATTTCTCTGTTTAATCAAGCTCTGTGAGTTTCATATCAAATACACAGAGCCGTGTGCATGGGTCTGTATATACATACGTTACCAGTGTAAATAAGCACGGTTGAGTGGTATCACGGGTGTCGCCTATCCGCACCAAGAATTTTTCAATTAGGGAACGGCAAACCATTCACCCTTGTTCGAGGATAGATTAACAAGGGACACTGTGAATTCGAGACATGCACGCAGATATCGAAGAGGATAACATTACATGACTTTTGAGTTCTAAAGTTCCGCTTCACGAAATAAACTGTAATGTAATGTGGGTCTATGTTTACTTCGTTACTTTCTGACAAATACTTAGCTTTGTACAGTTTGTTTTGGTTAGTTTTGAAAAAGTATGGCTTGATAGAAAGATTAGGGTCCGATTGAATTTGTTTACTGGCACATAGTAATGTCAACCTTTGGCCGTTTACGAAATGAAGGCTTGGGATCGGGCTTAGGTTTTGGTCACGTTTCTCTGACCCGTTTCAATGTCACAGACATCTGCACTATAAACAAGCGTTTTGACCCAGTTCCATGGTGAACACTCTGTACCTAACAAACCAACAAACCTACAAATTCGGCAATAAAGCAAAACCTGTATTTCCAGGTTTTGTAAAGGGCCTTATGAGTGATTACAAGAGACTGTCGCTGTTGTAGTCGAAATATTCTCTCCATCAATCAATCAAAGGACGCCCTCAAGCGTCTACCGATGCCAGGTTTGTTTCACGGTCACCTTCCCATTGCTGAGTGGTGGCTTCATAACGGGAAGCACTATCTGGGCTCCAGCCGGGTAGGTCATCAACATTGTTGAATTATTCATGACGTACCCGGCTGGAGCCCAGATAGTGTTTCCCCTTCATAACGCTGTCGATATGCCTCCAGTGCAGGCGTGCAATGACACCTATTATAGCCTTGCGCATTAACTTCCATACATCCCACTCTGCCACCCAAACAAATCTCCTACCCAGTTCTTAGGTTGTATGTCTTCAATGGACATTATAGATCATTCAAGTGTCACCCACCAGTCCCAACACTGGTTGTCGTTTGATGAGAAAATAATCCCGGGTGTCTGTGAAAGAATTTGTACCCAAAACAACCCAACAGTGAGGCCTTTACTGTTAATAATGTTACAGGTTGATAATAATCATGACCAAGCTTGTTCAGACGCTGGTTGAATTGCTAACTCCATTCTTACAGTATGTCTTATTGATATTCATCTCAATCTGAAACACGAACCGGAGAGAAAAACATGCCTCTACAAACAGACTGATAAGATGAAGGTCAGATTATACCTGGCACGACGTGGTGTATGATGAGAAAATGAATTCGTTTCGTAAAACAAGATTATCACTGCGGACAAGGCCACACTTAGAGCGATCACGAAGTTCAATCGACGTTACAGTGACAAGTTGACAACGGAGATAAGAAAGGTGACGTGTTTAGTCGGCAGACGGGGAGTGGTCGGCATTTTGCGTACGGGTAGTGTCCCATTTTTATCACACCGGGTCTTTGGCTAGCACTGACTTATTGAATGTAATACCACTACTAATACCATGTGGCTTGCTTCAGCTCATCAGTGACGGTTGTATCTTTATTACCATTGTACCAGTGTGTTGGCAACGATACGCAAGGATTATTAAGAGTGAAATGATTCTACAAGAGCACCGTCCGTCTCTATTCTCGTCAATATGTCTGGCTGGATATTCAATGGTGGGTTGGCCATTCCGTCACTGTTCGGTGCAAAGACACGGTTGTGTACATCGATCGTCCGACTCCTGTCAACATGTCTCGCTGGATATTCAAGGGGTGTCATGCAGTCAGACCTCAAGTTCGGTTCAAAAATACGCAAGGATGAGAGTGATACTCATTGATGTGTCTGCTTTGGCGACCCTGGGGTAGCAAAGTAGTAAACGTAGTAGTAACTTAGTGGACTTGACGTTGTTTGGAAAATGTCTACTGAAGAAGACGTACAGGCTTCGTAGCACTTCGTCTTTTACAAATCCCTTGAAAGTCATGTAAAATCTGGAAAAGATCGTGGAATTCATGGAATAAAAAAAAGATGGTTAAATAAAGTGGTATTAGGGCCTATGTCAAAAAGCATAGTGGCTCTGTATACATTTTCTTTCGTTTTTCGAGCAAATGCACAATTAAGGCACGATTTCGTTTATGAAAGGGTGGGGGACGTATTAAGTCGTGAACCCCAAACACGACGGGTGGCACTCTCACCTCCGACCCTTAAACTGAACAACTGATAGGTCACGCTTCGCTTATATACCAGCTTGAATCGAGTGGTCTTCTAGCCATGGTTACCGATGTGAAGAAATCTAGTCCGAGCCGAACGTAGATCTGCGCATGCGCGACGACCTGCAAGTCCCCGTACCGTTCAAATAGTGTTCTTTCGTTCTGTACCGTCCGCTCTGTGCATTGAACCGTTGAGTATCCAATCAGAGGTCTGGGAAGACAATACATCAGAATTACATGCGGATATGTACCATCGCTGTTCAGTCTAACCATTCAAGCAGACACCCCACTCGGCTTTGTGTATACATTGAATGTTTCCGGGCAAAAGTGACTCTGCCTTAGAGAAAGGTCCTGCTAGGATCGAAACGTCAGGCCCACTAAATCTTGAGATTTCCATTTTGGTAAGTTAAGTCAGTAAGCAGTTTGCAACATTTTGTACATCACTTGTGGTCAAAAGTAGATTGAATTCAGCACTCATGAATATTAACGCTGAGTCGTCGTAGCGGCGCACATGATTGGATGGTTCTGAATAGAGCGGATGTATTGTCTTCCCAGATTTCTGATCGGATACTCATCGTCAACTGTTCATCGTACAGAGTGGATGGTACAACACGAAAGAACACTCCTACGACAACGTCACCGTTGCCTTTGCAGCATCTGACAACGCACTTGGCTTGATTGGCAGCTTAGTGCATCACGTGTTCATCCCTACGTCATCACGGTGAGAGATCTGCCACCGAGTCACGTGTCGGGTATCAACCATAGACATGCCCACCAGTCTATGACTGGGTGATTCGTCTACTCAGACAGTAATTGCGCTGCATTAGGACACTATACATCCTGGCCTGGCTGAGAATGTCGTGCGAAACTAATACATGGTCTTCTTGTCAGGGCGCCCTCTATATTGTTTTCAAGTCAACTCGATATTTAGAGCATGTAACCGATAGAACATGGAAAAACAGTGCAAGAGGATCTGAATTTGACCTTCATTGGTGGGTGTGGCCTAGAATATCTTCAAATGAATACAGAACAGCTGTTGTAAACGATAGCATTGGTTGACAGATAGTCGATAACCAACCGGCAAGGTATTTAACAGCGTTGGGGCGCTGTTGTTGGTCGTCATGACAACTGGTCTTTTATTACCAGTCAACAACAAACCCGCCCCTTTATCAAGACTGTGATAGACAACGGCTGGACGACTATTTACTGGACGGATCACAGGTGCAATAAAAACTCACTTCAAACAAGAATGTTTTATATTCAAAGCAAGATATAATTATAGTATAACTTAACATAGGCATGCACTCTAATGAATACTTTCTGAAGAAACTCGGCAAGGAAAAGGAGAAAACAGAGACGGTGCGCAGTTCTAAACGGTACGCCGTACACACAACAACTTTTCAGAAGACACTTTCCATGCACAACGAAGCATCGTCATTATAATGTCAAGCACATCTATATATCAATCTATCAAATCAAATAAGGTTGTGGTAAATAGGGTAGTATTATGCTTGGATGAAATAGTTGAGGCTATACTACAGACAAGAGAATACATTTTAATTTTTTTCATGCAATTGGATCATCGGCATTAATATTAATGCGATAGCATCGAAATGTATAAACCCCACGTTGTAATCATTTGCTATCTTTGTCAGCACTCATTGAATTAATGATAGAAGGATATAATAGAACGAACCATATCAGCATACTTAACCCTTACACCTCTCAGGGAAATCAAACTGCTATTAGTTTAGGAGCAATTACGCCCAGCCTAAGTGGTACCAAATTTATTTTTAGGTACTGAATGTTTTTGTATCATTTCTGGTCCATGTATGTGCAGTGGTAAATCGACATGCGAAGGGCAAAACAGCAAGCGAGCAACCATACACGCATTGGTCATTATAGATCAAACAGTAACTCCATTTTTCTTGAAACTGCAGAAGGAAAAGAGCTTTCAGGTTTTCCTAGGATGCAATTTGGAACCAACAAGCAGCTAAGGCAGAATTAGACCCCGTTCGATTCAACAGATAACCAGGTGCTTACAATTTTTATCGCGTGCTGCGAAAACAAATGGATACTTTGCTGCATTTAAACCCTGTTGTCGAGAAATAGGTCTTCACTGTGTAAAACGTCAGGCAAAAATATCCCTGAGGTTGAAAGTGCCAAGCAATAAATATCATATTTGCCAATAGCAACCCTACAACTGTCTTGGTGATATAATTATTGGTGAGAGATAGAAACATACCACAACGACATCTGAAACTATCTGACCATACAGACTAACAGTCTCCTGACGGCGGGCAGAGTACACACTGCCCGAAACGTCGAGTTACCGGCTCTTTTCAGAGCCACACTCCTTCTCGGAAGAGAAGTGTTACATGTTGTCACCGCAAACCTTCCACTTAACTGCCCATAACATGCAATAGCGAGTGACATGAGCACCACAGTGTAGAACATTGCAAAGGTCCGTGATGCTGCTGTGACACACGTTGAAGCGTGTCAATGCGGTGCTACACCAACGAGTTTCTTCTCAGCTGCATAATCCACAAGCTGTAAAACTGGTTCCAGGGTAAAGCACAAAGCACACTATTAATAACCTGTCTCTGTTTCGTATAAGCTTCTATACTGTATAAAGTCTTTTGCTAAACATGACAAATTTGGAGCGACTGACCAAATGTGGATCATTTTTGATCATCGGTTCTTGGTTGGTGAATAAATTTAAATTCAACAGAATTGGGATGCCAAAGAAAACTTGGATGGTGAAATGTGCCTCCCCGGGATGTTAGCCAGGACCGAGGTGGTGGAACTGGTCTATCATGAGGTCCACTTTCTTCTTGAGATTGTAGGTTTCGAAATCGTCCAGGAACTCGAGACTGTCGGCCTCGCTGGTCGGCGGAGTGTCGGCATCGGAGTTCATGGACGCCCTGTTGCAGTTGTAGACGGAGTTGATGGCGGCCAGGTGAAGGTGGGGATGGGACGGCCCCACCACCATCCCGTTGTGTCGGAATCTAGTGACGCCCAGCGAGTGCTTGGGAGACCGTGCGGTGAGATTGAGCGGATTGTTGGTCTGGAAGCGTCGCTGACTCGGCGTGACCAGCCAGGGATCGCGGAGGTGGTCCGGGCAGAGCGGGTAGGCGCCTGACGCGGCCGGGGGCAGGCGTCGGATCGGGGCGGGCCGGGCGTGCTGGAGGTGGCGGCTGCACAGGCGGATCTTCTCCTGGGATGCCCGCCGGCCGGCCCAGCGCCGGTCCTTGCGAACCACGAACGGCCGCGGGACGTGCAAGGTTCTGGCGAACTCGATGCGGGTGTTCTTGGCCGTGTAGGCGGCCGAGTCCCAGGCACCCTCCGCTCCAGTCCCGGTCCCTGCGATCTCAACGGGCTGGCTCCGATCCTCGGACTTGCCCGGCCTGGGCAGAGCGTCCGAAGCCGTCGAGGACAGAGACTGGACGGATTCCTTGCTGCCGAACGGCGTGGACTTGGTCAGCTGTCGGGCCACCAGTCCCCGGCTCCTCCTGGGGCGAGCCTTGGGCTTGACCTCCCCCTCCACGCTCCCTTCGACAGTGCCGAGCGGCTTGAAGAGGATGTCCACCCGCGTCACGTGCGGATGCATGCAGTTGATGTGGTGATCCTCCAGCTCACGCTCCCTCCTGCCGCCCATGGTGCGGACCTGGGAGAAGGAATCGGCGGCGCCCCAGGACGCGTTTCCCCCGACGTGAGCTTCGTCCAAGTCCGGGGAGTTCTGCCGCGCTCTCAGGCCTTCCATGGACTCGCTGCGCCGAAGATCGGCGCGTCTGACGGCCGGGATTCTGGCCTTGCCGGCCCCGGGAGGCATCTCGCTTCCCGGGCCTCGTCCGCCGAGCCCGATCCCGTCAACGCCACCAGGGCGCTCCTTGGGGAAGACGACTCTGACCGTGGTGGCCGTGGTGCCGTTCTTCTTGACCCGCTTGCCCAGCTCGAAGCTCGGGTGCGTCGGCTGGGGATTCTTCGGGGCGGTGACCGCTCCTCGCTCGGCTAGTGACTCTCGGCTGGGTCTGTCAGTCAAGTCCTCGCCTCCTGCCGAGCCGGCGCCCGCCGCTATTGTCGGCAGCGGCGTCAGCGGTTTTCTGGTCACCACAAAGAGTCGGTCGCTGGATTTGCTCAGAACCTTCGCTTGCTGGCTCGTGCCGAGGCGAGTGTACATCGTTTCCATCATTTTCTCTTCCCTAAAAAAGTTGCTAGAAATGTTGATAGTCCTTCTCTTAAAAACAAAATCAACAAAGCTGTAAAGCTTCCCATCTGTAAAACCCCATAGTAACCAGGTTGTTCATCCTGAAGTAGAAATACTTTCTAGATTTCTAGGAAGTTGGTGTAAGATGACATCCAAGCTGACTCGACGATCAAGCTTCAAATGAGAAGTCGCTCATACCATCGCATATTTTAACAGCGCACACAACCAAGGAGTCTCCTCTCGTGCCATCCTCAACTCCTCCGCCCAAGAAAGAAAAATCAACGTTTACATTCCGCAGGAAATTGCGAGGTGTGGAGATCCAAGACAAGGCCGAGCTCGAGGTTGGTGACATTTCGCACCCTTTGTCTGCCGGCCGGCTAATATCGTCAGGACAATCGGGCAGAATTGTCCGGCGTCCACGCGAACACAAAGCGGTCACTTCACGGAGTGTCGAATTTAATTTAGTCGGTAGGACCGACGGGCATCTGCCGCTGACACGGCAGCATTGTGAGGAGCTTCGTACAAGGGACGTTAAAACAACTCACCTCTCAATGGCTTCGTCACCGCAGCATGTCCCTGCTGGATGCGTGTTTGGATATCATTTTTGTGTTCAGGAAGGGTGGACCGGAATAGACCACCACATCGACGGGCCTCGGAGGAGTTGCCATCAGGGGCAATTAAATTCGCCTCCCTGAGTCCACCCATAGTATACTGGGAGTGGGCGAGGGTTGGGCCACCGTATAACAGCTATTATCTGCGCGTTAATTGTGACGCATTATCATGCCAATGAGTCCAAAGAGTAGACGGGGAGAGGGGGTTGAGCTCTGCGTTTACACACACAGGTCTGGCCTTCAGGGGCCCTTGCACAACCATTGGACCAAGCCACTCCGATGGGGGAAAAGAATCGGCTGTTTTCCTGCCTCGTCCATCTCCGATCCTGCCCGCTGGTGTTCCTGTACTCATCACCAGATGTCTTAGCAGAAAGCGTCTATGCAAAGATGGGCTCTCTGTTTTTGCCTTCCTTGACTGGTGGGTAATGGGACAAATGCCCTTAAACCCATCACAGAGTTAAGGGGTCAAAAGAATGACATTATTTGCTTTTTTTAAAGCAACCTACCAAATATAGCCAACCCTGAGGTCTTCACGAAACAGCCATTAGTCTTACTCGACGTAAACAGTCTTTACAGACCCCTATGAGCAGCCCATTACAATCCAATTTCAGTTATCGCAGAATATTTTCCCAAAGAACAAAAGTCACAAAGGCCTGGCCTAATCTCATTGATGAAGAACACGCAGAAGCCCACCAAGGGTTCCCCAGTGCCTAACCGGACCCCCTTTTAGAGAGGAACAAACCCCTCCCAAAAGAACCTCGGGCAAAAAAAGAAGGGGTGTAGATAAGTGGGTGAGTGTTGGCCCACAAAGGAAGAAAGGGGGAGACGCACGCAAACCGCAGCAAGGGCTTCCTTGTCACACTACAGGCGAAATTGGGCCGAGAAACGACGCACCGTTCTCCGGCAAAGGGCTTCGTTCTTTGGCAACAAGACGCGAACAAAATACCGCTCAGAGTCGGGCCTGTTATTGAGAGGGAAATGGGGTTCTAAGTGACTGGGAGTTTTAACGGAGGATGCATCCCATACACACACAAACCCTCACCGCGACTTTTCGAGAGAAGAAGAGAAAAATAATCTTGTCCGTGTGACTCCAGAGTCTGAGAGGCTACGTGGCTCCAGAGACTGGCTTGGGAGCGCATTTCGGAAGGGATGAGAAATTTCAACCGGAAGGTCTGAAGACGGGGACATGGTGACCATTAAGAGTCCACCAGTCCAACACTCACAGATCAACCTCGGGTGGTGTTTTCACTGCCACCCTGTAAATCCCACTTCACAGGGTGACCACAAGACTCAGCCCCTTAATCTTCTAATAGCACAAGCCGCTCAAATCGGGCTTTTCTCTGCCTCCCCCATTCAAGCATGGAGGAGTTTCTTCCTCCGTGATTGAAGGTATACCAAGACGAATAGGTCGTGCAAGGGATTGCCTTGACCCATAGACCCAAGTCTCTGTGCTTGGCACAACATTGAGTCAATGTGACACATTTTATGAGACATCGGTATTTTAACGCTCGCCGGCACAAAATTAATGGAGATTAGTTTTTTCCCTTGCTCTTGGATCGAGAAGATCTTTCAAAGGGTAGACCCGCTCTCTCAGTTTTAGGGATTCTCTTTTGGCAAACATCGAATAAAAAGACGTTAGAGCCTCATCTTACGAGAAGCCAACTTTGCTCGCACACGAAAGACATCCAGGTACTCTCTGGGTGCATCGTGCAGGCGATTGGGGACGAGGTAGATTTTCTACCTGGATACGTTGGGGAGTGCGTGCTTGGATACCGAGGCGCGTTTGCCTGGATACGAGGAGCCCAATGCTTGGATACTAGACGACCGAGTGATGATTGGACGTTTGGTAATTGTATAGGAGCCACGTATACGTTTGCAAAATTAGCTGTGGGTGGTGAAGATCAAACATTTTGAGATGACAAATGTAGCTAGCAATGGCTTAACTTATAGCATTGGTTTATGGCTATGGCTTAGGGCAAGTTGCTTTAGAACACGCACGGGCCCCTTCCCCTGACCACTGGCTATGGCTCTGCCTCAGGGTTCGTCCAAGATATCCATGAGCATGAACAAAATCTTTCTTGTTCTTCGTTGGTGCTAAGCATGTCGTTCACAATGTTTAGTCGATACCCAAGACACAGCCTGTGTAGGCCTATAGGCCTACAAAGTACATTCTGTCTTCGAAAAATGTTCTGCTACCAATAAGCTATAGACAAGCTAAGTTATGGCAGGATTTTGAAGCCGGGGCTGTGTCGAATCTTGTGTACTAATGTACACAGTGTGTGTACCAACATTGCAAGCATGTGTTTGTGTGATCGAATTTATTTCATGATCCAAGACGTCAGCAATGACCCAAACAGCACCACCACTGAGATAAGAGACGCACATGGATAGATATTTTACGGCGCTTAGTTGCCACATCAGCGGACTTTGCCTCATAATGTGTCGTATACCACACATTATATGTTGCACACAATGCTGGTATAGGCTCCACTGTGGCAACTACTGGGTACATTTTCGATATCATGCAGATTTCACGCGTTTCGAAAGCGACTAACGACTAAGGGGCCAATGTATAACAGTTACTTAGAGTATAACCTCGGTCAGCTTGTGGATTGTCGAATACGCATGCCGTGTTTAAGCCAACAAAACCCACTTCATTTCATATTGTGCTGCGTCTATTAAGTTTTGTCCTCGTTCGAAGAATGGTCCTGTTCATCCTCTTCACTCTCTGAATCAGGATGAACGGAGGTTGGCCGTTATATATAAAAAGACATTCCGAAGACGACCTTGGGCCACAGAGCCTTTCTGTCCTGCGTTGAAATCTGAATCAAGTTACGTGAGGCGAAATCAGGTTGCATGTCCTGTTGGCTGTTTTCGAGCTGCGTCCACTTTTTTCGTCTTTAAGGAGACCCCAGCCCTCTCTTGTTTTCACCCCCCATAAAACCAACTGGGAAATTGCTGGCAGGCCAATCTCTTAATCCCATTATTCGGCTGCCCGGCCGGGGCTTTTCACGCACTGGTTTCCATGGGCTACCAAACATGTTATATCAAAGGTAACCGAGCATACGCGCGCACCGCCACTGGGATTTGCTTTGAGCGCATTGTCTATGAAATGGGCAAAACGCCTCTTTTCGGGCAAATTAACGAAGACCGGCTGATTACTGGCGAGTTTTACTGTCCGCCAGGCCCACTAGTCTTTTGCCGACTCCTCCTCTTGTTCCTCCTCCTCCTCGCCCACCAGAGCGGCGCCCAAATCTCCTTAATCAAGAGGACTTTTACAGCCTGGTGTCTTTGTCACCATCATGTGGACAATCACACGGCGGCTTTTCATCTCTCTCTGGCCCCTCTTCACTCGACGCTAGGGGGCCATCCACACAGGCCCCCGACGACCCCCATTCCAATCGCACACCCACCATCGATCCTCCAGGGTTTTCCCACAAGAGAAAATTGGGGGTACAACGGAGGCCATTCACCGTCCCAAAAAAGCCCATTCAGTGGCCTTTACAACGCCCGTCCGTTAGCAACAAGGGACAGGATCTTCGATCCATGATCTTGTCGATACGTCGCCGTAATGCGCGAAGAAACCTCCCCCTGCCAGCAACGAGACAGACCATCCTTCACAGACTAAGTAACAAATTGAAGAGAAGATCATTTATGAGAAAATCCTGCCATACTTTTATTACACAGGATGAAGCTTTCCGACTGAGGGGGGTGCGGCGAAAACATCGCGCTGCTCTTTTGAAGGTCAAAGGGCGCTGTTGTGAACGCGGCACCCAGTGTTTCTAGTCGCTGCCGAAATCGAGTGGCACTCGACACCGATATGTAATAATTAACGGACTCCCATCGAGGCTCGCTGTGTTGGGAAGCGGTCGAGGACAGACATCTGAAAAGGAGACTTGGATTCACCGAAGAGGTCTCTCGTGGGCCTGAGAGCTCTCAGCCTGCAGCTGCCGCCATGACGAGTGAATGAGTCTCCGGGGCAACTGAGCAGCGAGGCGCGCCACCTCCAAAGGCCGGCTGTTTCCTGTTGCATGCATAATAACAGCGTGTCGGACTGACAAAAAGGACGGGGGATTCTTCACTCCCTCGTCCATCGGGTTAGCGCTTGCAAGGAGAAAGCCCCTTTCTCCCCTCTCTCTTTCCCATCAGCGGACACCGAGGCTTGAATTCACTGGGCACAGACCGGACACCTAGCCGGGAGGGACGCGGCTTCGTCCGGTGCAACCGCGCCGCTTCTATCGACGCAAGATGATGAAGGTAAGCCCCTTCGATCGATGAGGATAAGTGTAGAAAACATTCTCTTCTCTGTGTCGTATAAATCTTATTTAAAAGGCATAATGGGATTGTGTGAAGTTACATGTATTTACAAATGAAACCTGAAGATTTATCACACCAAAACAGCAAGTTATTTAATGCTTTGTCCATGCGTTTGAAGGGAAAGGAATGTGCTTTGTCACATCATTGTTGTTGAATCCATACTTCCTTTAGGGAAGCGATCATACGATGAATATTTTAACATTTCTTTCCGGGCGACCAGATGACTAAACAGGGACCCATGCGGGCAAAATGTCTTACACGGCATGGGTGAAGGAATGGGATTCAAACCATACTTCCAAACATACATTTAAGACTCCAATCTTATCGGACTAAGAGTAAGACAGTTGAATACAATATTTCAAGAGTAGGTCACACACGAGGCCTATTCTTAAAGATTCATGGAAGCAACCGATTGCACTTACACTACGGTTTCTATTAAAACAAAAAATCAAATGACCCAAGAATGGGTAAATAGGAAAATGCTCTGGAAATTGGCACATTTTCTACAGAAATAAATTTACTTAATTTGGTGGTGGCAATTCCTGATACTATCGAAGATCCTCACTGCTAATTAAGGGCAATTCGCTTGCGTAAGATTCCTTGACCGCCCCAACATTTTGACACCCCGACCACCGAAGTTCATGGAGGAACATTTAGTCAACATTGCACAGCAAAGCCTTCTCCACGAAAACTCATGGAATTAATCCACCCAAATAGGTGACTCATTTTGCTATAAAATAAAGGAAGGGACTACAGTGTACATGTTTGTATAAAGCTGCGAATCCACGCGCAGGGTTGTCATTGTCTTTGTAAAGGGATTAAGTGGTTGGCGGCTCTCTTACAAGTGGCCCACACTACCCGCAAGTCTTGAAGGGGTGCTGGTTAACCAATGGGTGTCATAAAAATAATTGTAAAGGAAAGCGGTGGTATCCTCTCCAGTCCACTCGACAGGATTCAAGTGTTTTTTAGACGACAAACCAGTAGTCTTTTGAGCAATGTCGTGATGTGAATACTCGACAAACTCGTTCATTGTTCATTCATAGAGCACAAGACGAATTTGTATTACACGACTACAGTACCTTAGGAATTTGCTTTTATAATTTAAAAATGTCCACTGTCCACACACAAGGCAAACAGTACTTCGTTTGGTTGTGGGGTTGCTACCAATGACCCAGTAATTATTCATTGTGACTTTGTTGTTTTTTTGGTTGCCAGGACCTCAATATACTTTGAGCATGACGACCGACCACTCCGTCTGATCAACATGCCGGTCAAGCTCCTGGCGACGAATCCATTCGCCGAGCCCGCCCGTCTAGAGTACGAGCCCTCCCCGTCTCCAGCCATGCGCACCTACCGCTGGAAGCGACCCTTAGGGGTCCTCCCGCAGCACCTCAGGCCCACGACCACGGCTGCCGTCGCCTCCGCCTCGCCACGGACCCAGGCCAGGACCTACGCTCACTACCACCAGGTCCCGCGGTCCCACCAGGACGTCCGGCAACTCTTCAGCGTGACGCAGGCGGCCACGGAGCAACTGAGACAGGTAGCCCAGCAGAGCCTGGGCTACCGGGAGCAGACCAAGAGCTGCGACCTGGACGCATACCGAATCGGCACGCCTTCGTACGGCGTCAACAACAACAACAACAGTGGCGGTGGAGGGGTTAGCAGCCCGGGACAAAGGAGCAACTGCAGGACCCAGTTTCCAAACATCAAGGCGGACGAGGGCTCGTCAAGAGGCGGGTTCGAGCACCGGCTGGGCCGGCAGACTTACAGTCGGACCGAGGTGCTGCTCAGACTGCAGAGGCGGAAGAAGACCAAGCCGGACACGGGCTCCCCTAGCGGGAGCGGCTCTGCCGAGGCCGGCGGAGTGCCCAGCCAAGACCTGCCCGTCATCAGCGCCAAACCAGAGCCCAGCACTTGCGCACTCTGCTCATGCGGGGGAAGCAGCAGCAACAGCAGTAGCAGCAGCAGCTACACTGCGAGAAGCAAGACCGACACCAGCAAGGACACTCCCACCGCGGTTGCCATCAAGAGTCAGACTGTGACTACCAAGCTCCGAAGAGCTTCCAATACGAGCACGTCAAAAGGGCCTTACATTGAAGACCCCGATCCCACCGAGTCAGCCAACTCGGACGGGAGCGGGCATGCGCCCCGATCTCCCGGTCACAACTCGGAGGAATCGAAAGCCACGCCGCCTTCAAGACCTCGGAGACTCGGCTTCGTCGAGGTGCAAACGGCGAAGCCGATCCTGCCGAGAGAGGGCGGGCCAGAGAGCCCGGCAGCGGTCACCCCCGAGGATCGGTCCGGTGGCACCTCCAGCCCCGTGGTCTCCGTGGACGCAGACAGCGTCTGCCAGGAGCTACAGAAGATCGTGCTGAGGCGCACCGGGCGGGAGACCTCCTCCACGCCGTACGGGCCCGGGCAGACGGGCCTGGTCAGCGGGCCGGACTCCCGCTGGCCCGGGGACAGAGACGGGGACGGTGACTCACGCTCCCCGGCCTCAACGGACTCGGACCGGTTCGCAGTGGCCATGCAAGCCTTACAGCCGCCCGTACCTCACGTCGTCTGGCCCGAGAACAAGTTCTACTCGTCCAATACGGTCTTCGTGTACGCCAGTCCCTCCAGGCTGGCTCCAATGGTCATTCCGTCTCACAGTGTGGACTGTCCGCAGTGTAAGTTCTACCAGGCTTCGCCCAAAGGAGACGTGTGTCCTCCCAACAGTCCCACGCCCTGCATGCAGAAGGACTTTGGCTTCTACCCCGTGGAGAGGCACTTCGGATGCAAATGAATCAACAAATAACTTTAACAGACATTTAATTGTAACCTCACCATTCTACCGTGGCGACAGCCATTTTGATCCAGTGCGTCTGAATCAAAGGCCTTTTAGTTTTACGAAGGCTCCTATACAATCTCGGGCTTTCAATGGACAACATATCTTGAGCTACAGTCAGATGAAACGTCTCCCATAGCAACGCCCCAGCCATGTCCGGGCTCAGTCGAGTTATGAGTCTTTTGTGTATTAATTTGTCATTTTGAAACAGGGAAGCAACAATGTGCAATGCGTTTATAATAGGCCTAGCAAATTGCATACGGATTCACTTTGGACACATAATGGACTTATAGCCATGACCTTAAGAAACTAATAACCTTTACTTGAAATCATGTCACAGAACTTCAATCCAATACTGCAGAGGATCGTACTGCTTTTTGCAGTCGTTTGTTCTTCAAGTTGGCACACGTGATTATCAAGTTACATGTACATGCATATGCTATATAATGAACATTCCAATATCCATGAGTAAAATGGTGACTCTTTGCAGAGGTCAAGCAGCAGATATAGAATTCGGTGTGTTCCCGTTTCCATGTGGTTTTTTTCTTCGAACTTTCCCATGTGATCAACAATACTCTCTCCTCCAACTTCCTTTTCAGGGAAACTCCCACTTCCTATTGGTTGTCAAGTTACATACACTCGGACATGTGATGCTGTGACAGGGGCCAAATGACTGAATATGCGCCAGTGAAAATAGCCTACCACAGCCTGTCAGTAGAGGCACATTGACCTATACATGCACATGTACACAATGAGAACACGTAGAGAGGATTAGCGTTTCTAATGAAGTTGTACGAGTTCCCTCCACACGGCTCTTGCTTATAGCGCCCTCTTTTGGTGGGTATGTAATAGTGGCCAGAACAGTTTGACTCCACTCATTTTCATCACGAATCTCCCTAACTGCAAAGATCTGTCTTGTTAAGACGACAGATGTTCATTACTCCTTCATGGCCCTTCTTTTAAGTATGCGTGTCAAGAACACGCCACTGATTAGGTTTAAGTGTCGATGTTTACAGGTTGGCCCAGAAAAGGGGCGATGAATCTGGCATTTATCAGATAACCTCTTGAATCATTGGTAATCCATCAAAAATGATTGCTCCAAAGTTCGACACTTCATGTGTGGCTTATACAGCGCCAGGTGTTGCTTTATCAAAAACTTGTCCCCTTTTAAATAAAATCACCACTAAAGTAGTTTGTGTACATATGTAATTGCAACAATGCTGCAATGTCATCGGTAGCGTATTTATCAAATAAATGGAATATTGAAGTTCAATAAACGAGTAATTTGGATCTCATTAACTCTGATATCTTTATCACGCAACTGGGGTAACAAGTAGAGTGTCGGGTTGTACATGATTAAAAGGATAAAACCATAAGATGAACAACGAGGTTATAGTTCGACAGAAGTCTAACCTGGATTCCCGACGTGCTGTTATCTATATAGAGTGTAAAATGTAGGGCACTTATAGGAAGGTTTGCATGGTGGAGTACCAAACAAGTTTGTGGTGACACCATGTAACACATCTCTTTTGAGAAGGAGTGTGGCTAGCTCAACGTTTCGGACGGTGTGTACTCTGCCCGTCGTCAGGAAGCTCAAGTAGGGAACTACTGAATTCAACAAAATCACCAACGTTGGTGAAAGTATTAGTCGCTAACATTATTAGTCAATAGAAGATCTAAGATTTGCTTGCTCAAAACTAATCAACTCCCACTAGTTCTGTTAAATCCATGGTAAGTGCTGGTCAACCTATCTTGCCCGAGACTTCACCCGTCGTTTATAGTTAGCCTATACAGTGCTGTGCTTGTGGCAAAGGATTGAGCAATGATCATATTGTGCTAATAACACAAAGGAACACAATCCTTCCTCGCTAGAGAAATATACAAACATGCTGCAAACTGCCCGCCGGCTGAAACGACCAACATGCAAATCTCAAACATGTACAGAGTGCCTGACGTTTCGATGCCGACAGCACCTTCTTCAATGACAGAGGGACAAGGACAAACTCTAAGAAAGATGCGACAGGAGCAATGATTAAGACACGGAAGCCAGACGATGGGCAGATAAAGACATAAATATGGTAAATGGACAAGGAGAGCATCAATGGAAGAGCTAGAGTTAAGGAAAGGTGCCTCTTCAACGAAATCAAAATAACCAAGTTGCTTCTATGGGGAAAATGATGTTTTCGAATTTAGGGAGATAATCGTGTAGCTTGCGTCACTGAAAGAGTGAAGAGTTTTGTGCTGATTAGTTATTTCGTATATTTTGTTATTTTTTTTAAAGGGGACGGCCAGTGGTTGCACATGCACACAGAGTATAACGTTGATGTTACTGGAATATATAAAAAATATATATTGTGGACATTGTATGCATCTTCAGTTAAGTTAAATGCTTCTGACTGGTGCCCCATTTCCGGCAAAGACTAGTTGACTACAGTATTAAATTTTGGGAAGGCCACCAGCTAAGGGCTGGATAGCTCAGGTGGTACGGTAGGGGCGCTGATATGCAAAACGAAAGGTCATGTGTTCAAGTACCGGTCCAGTCAAAGATTTCTTTGCCATTTTTCCAAGAAATTATATTATGTTGACATTAATTCAGGAGGCTACGGCCAGTGGTCGTGAGCAGAGTTGACTTGACTGAAGTAATCCTTGCTCCGTGATGCGAAAGTGTATTACCCCAGCATGTACATTACACAGTGTCACTAAACTCTACAGGACTACCCACGCACCCCATGCCATTTTCCTCTAGTCACTTCCGTCCATAAGACTCACTTTAACGTCATCTTACGTGTGACTTCCCGTTCATAAATCCTTTCAGCTATTATTAAATTGAAAGACAACTTCAAAATCGATACAAGGGTGCCACTGAAAGGCATTTGGGGCAGACTCAACAGAGGATTTCCCGTCTGCTGAGAAAATGTAAGTGGTTGTGTCAACTGTGTCATCTCTAGACTGTCAAAACGTCACCCGTTAAAGAGTTATAATTAATACAGACGCTATATTAATTTAGAGCGGTATGTGAAAGATGGAGTATCATAATGAGATCGGTCAAGAATCCTGAGAAAACATCTCAGCAAACATCCGACTGCTGACGAGGAAATTGTGTGGTTGTGACGTGTGTTCTACGTAGGTCGATTAACCCGATTGTCTATTACCTAGCCATGTGAGTTAAGCCACACTGACCACAAAAGCCAGCCAGTGGACGAAATCATTATGAGGCATTCATGAAAAGCGCCCCCAACGATAAACAAGATGGAACGCAAGGCATTCAGTCACCCCGGAGTGACGTCCATAATTGAGGGGTGCTGAGTTGAGTGGCAGTTGAGACTGTGTACGCAAGGCGTAATGCCCAAACCACTTGAAACAATTAAGACAATCGTGGATAAAGGAGGGGTGGGACCGCATTAAACGAGAGACAAGAAAGGGCCAAAGCGAGATCGCAGAGTGACAGGAAGAAGCATAAAGAGGACAGAAGAGATTGCATGTCCAAGAAGGGCTTCATTAAGCGGCCTGCGTTCGTTCTGTGGGATAACTAACCTTCACTCTGATCGGTCCATTTCTCAGAAGGCGATCAGCCGATCGATTCCTGCTTGATGGAGAGGCATAGGGGGACAGGGACCCCATCATTTTCACATCGCCGTCCAACCAGACAACACGTTCCGAGCTGAGAGGAGAGAGAAAGACAATCTGAAAGTGAGAGTGAAGAATTTTTGAGCATCGGTCGAAAAACAGAACTTACAAGATAAAAGGAAGCTAGTTTTTCAGGTATACAGTGTACGGTTTGGACTGCGCGGTCTAGCTGTGCACTGAACTTCATCCCGATCGAAATTCTGCTGAGGCTGGAGAACAAGGCTAGTCGTAGTTCAACGTCATGTCTCCGTCACAACCACCGACGATCTCCCTGCAGCCGCCGAGCGATGTGCCGGACGGCGACGGGAGGGTGCAGCCTAAACGAGGTCTGTCAGCGGCCTCCTGCGTCACGGACACGCGGAGCTGCCCGGACCTACTGGACGGCGGCCACTCGCCCCGCCGACCATCGCCGCCCAAAGCCCGCCAGAGGTCCGCCGTGCCCGCCTCGCGGTCCTACACGGACCTGAGCGGCGACCTGATTCCCGAGCCGTACGGCGCCAATACAAGCCGCATGAAACGGGCCCTGATGACCGGCAACACGACCTCGCAGAAGCGACTGGAGATGGAGCTCCAGAAGCTGTCCGTGCAGCAGATGAAGAAGGCCGAGGAACTGACCCTTAAGAAGCTGGACTTCCTCGAGAGTGCCTTCAGAAAGAGCCTGGCAGTGGCCACCACCACACTGGAGAAAGGACGCGAGGCTCTGGAGAGGGGAGTGAAAGGGACTCCTTCTCCCGCATCCACGGCCACCAACACCGCCAGCAGACGCAGCAGCCGACACAGCCTGCCGCTGCTTTCACCGGAACGCGGCAGCTTGGTGGCGGGGTCGCGCTGCTCCACGGCCCGTGCCAGATCGGCAGCGCCGGGCACCACACCTCCTGGCGCCGGTAGTCCGGAGAACCAACCGAGTCCGCCGACCATCTCCCCCCGTCAGGAGAGCGCAGCGTCCACCATCAATCTCCCCTTCCTGACGGTGTCCAACGTCAAAGCACCGGCGGCCAGACCGCTGATGACACCAAGCTACTCAAGACACAACCGACGACTCATGAGAGAGGGAGAGACCAAGAACCATCTCTTGGAGAGCAACATGGTGAGTGCCATCCAGCATGCCGGCCACACGGAGGCTGCACCGAGAGCGAGCCAAGAGGACAACTCCAAGACCTTGAGCTGCATGCAGGATGAGAGGTTCACCCGGCTGAGAGACTCCCTAGTGCCCATGTGGCAGACCTCCAGCTGGGACGAGCGTGTCGAGGCCAACGGTGCCGCCGACTCGAAGCCACCCTTCACGGGCACCGACGGCCGCTTCAAGACCGTCCACGAAAAACGATGCAGGGGCAGGGACACTTTCGGTGTCGGCCTCACCAAACCGACAAACGCCCGGGCAAAGAGTTTATGACTTTGAGAAAAAAAAGTGAATAATTTATAAACCACTGTTGCGGGGTTTCGCTCAGGCTAGCCTGTATATACTCATCGGCTGAAAATTCATAACATTTATGTTTACAGATTTAGAGTATTTTGTTGTTGCTTTTTCTAAATTGAACGTATACTCTTAATTTTGTGGCAATGACAGACAGAGTCGGGTCCCAACTTGGGACGGACTTAGTCGAAGTATCTAACATCCCAAGTGTAAGGTGATATACAAAAATGTTGCAAACTGCTTAGTGACTAAAATTACCAAAAAGTAAATCTAAAATTTAGTGGGCCTGACGTTTCGATCCTAGGATCGAAACGTCAGGCCCACTAAATTTTAGATCCCAAGTGTAGTTATAAATCCGCTGTTCATTGCAAGAGACTCGTAAACGACTTTGCTGAATGTCGCTGGGAATTGAAAATATTGTCTCTCGAATTGTGTACATCGAAATGCATTACTTATTCCTTTGCAATCGTCAAGCCAAATCAGTGAATGTTGGGATCTATACCCGCTCTCTTGGATGGCATGTGTATAATTATTTTGAAGACAAAAACCCAATACTTCAATTCATCGTCCTCTGCCTTGATCAGACATAGGTTTCTCATTTGTTGGCAATGTTACCCTCTGAGCCACCTCTTTATAGAGAAGGTTATCACTCCTTATGTAAACAAACTATAAATTCTCATTAAACGAGGACTCTGACCAAGATATTTGACTTTAAACAAACAAAGGAGAGCAAACGGACTTGTTATTATTTTGGTCAGAAATGTCTACACTGTAGAAGGTTCGTAGCTTCATTAGTTGTTGGAAGACAATGAGGAACAGCAATCTGTGGTGAAGATAATTGTACGGTCTTTCTCACTCAAGGGTTTGGTCTTGTATCGACAGATTATGTTCGCTTTCAGAAATTATCTCAAAGACATCATCTTTCCATGTTTTGTTGTAAAAAGTGTTGTACAGAAAAAAAGTGGTTATTTATTAAAATGAATATCAGAACGTTCCCCGTCAGTTTTTCCTTTCTTTGTTTGACTTAGAATTAATAGCAAATAAGAAAAATTGATTGGGGAGATTTATGCACTGCAAAATCATCTACAGCAACTCAAACGTGGGTATTTTGTGAAATATAGGCCTACCATGGGAGGACTGGACAGACATTTGAATGGCACAAAATTTCTGGAAGAGGTGTTGACTGAGAGAACAACACGAGAGGGCGCTATAAGAGGCTGCCATCAAGATCATACTGCCGACAGAAGACGATAAGCAACCAGACAAAGCCCCAAAGTATTAATTACACAACGCCTTACGACCTATTGTCACTCAACAACATGCGTATCGCTAATTGTATTACGATCAGTCGCAAGGTAGAAGTGAAATCGCCCATAAATGAATTAATAGGTTTACACATGCAAACATAATTAATGTTAAAGAAGAAATACATCATCTTGCTTTATTGTTATCACGTGAACGGCATTCAATGAGCAGGGCATATAATGACTGATGTCATACAGATACCCAGCACGGCATAAATGTTGGTAAGAAAAACTAGACCCCTACTAACTTTACTGGTCTTAGGCAAGTCCTTACAAAAATAATACAGTGCAAATCAAATCAAAATATCTGTTAATTTTGGCCACATCAATCTTTCTGTTCCTTCTGATCCAGCGTTGGCCATTGAATGACCAACATTATTTTTGCAGCGCAATAAAATATCAAATTAATTGTTGGGTAAATAGTATACGATACTGAGGGCATTTTTCAAAAAAAGGATCTTGGCAAGTTATCGAACCACCTTTCCCTTGGGGGATTGGCATATTGAATGTAACTCGTACTGTATAGTAAGTTTGAAAGTACAAGTGAAGAGTTTGTTTCCCAACATTTATGTTCCCTTTCGATGTACAGCACAGCCTAAGTCGCAGTGGTCAATTTCACCACTCACCTTAGCTTACGATCAATCGCAAGACGATGAGCAATGCACAGAAACCCGTATGAAGTATCACAACTTACGATGCCTAAGTTAGTTGAGTTACGATGCATCGTAAGTCTTTGTGAAGTCCACCCCAGGAGTGTAAGTTTGCCTAATAAATTCGTAAAATCGGTCATTCTCGAACAATAATTCGTACCGTAGGAAGTATGTTGTAAAAAAGAGAAGATTGATTCTTACTTTGAGAAGTGATAAGGGTGCATTATGAAATTTTACAAAAAATAATAAACTCCGCTGGTGTTTATTCTATTTTGTTAATTAATCACAGTCGGACATGAATTTTACCCTACCGGTATACAACTATACATGTACACATGTATATGTTTTTCTTTGTTAACAAAGCACACAAGACAGATTTTACGATGTAGGGGCACTGTCAAAAATCCGTATGAATCCAGATTTTGTTTCCAATGCGTTTTAAGATATCAGATTATATTTACAAAGATTACACAGGAAATTACACATTTCATGAAACCCACTAAATAAGCACAACGATGCATATCATTTCAAATAAAAAAACGTCGTGAGTGTCCCAAACGCTGGTTGTGTAAAATAATGGAATTCGATTTAAATTGACACACAGTGAAATGATCACATTTCCTATAACAAATAGGTCCTGATGATTACAGTCTTGTTGCACATGTGCCGATTTTACATCACCATAAGCCCTGATAAGTTTCACATCATTTGAAATCAGATTACAACAAATGACGATGGAGGTAGTGACAGTGCAGTAGTTAACTCATCCAAGGCCGATGATAAAGACCAACTGATATTTACATATAAAAGGCAGCGTGAATGAATCCCATCACAGCAAGTGAGTCTTGTCAAACCAAAACCAAACAAAATATCAGCCAAAGCACCAAGAGCGAAAACACAGTTTTTAGGTATTCGGATATCTCTGGGATTTGTTTTACAATACGTTTTACATACGTAAGTGGTGTATGACCTCAAGCTGAAGTGAATGATATTTTTTGCTAATCCCAACACATCTAATGAAGATATCAGTGAGACTTGCTCGACTAATTATTGTACGCCTCTTTATCCTTGTAAAAAGGACAATTACATTGGTTTGGCACAAGTAGCTGGCAGTGAAACTGTTCTGTGCTCTGCACACAATAATGGTGAAATGATTGTCTAAGTGTCGGTAATAATACAGTGTTTTCAACTATCAAAACGTAGCAGAGCATGACGTTCTAGCTAGCAGGACCTTTCTCAAAGGCAGAGTGTTCTCGATAGAATCTTTGTCTACTTGACCCAGTCGGTCAGGTCCCGTCGGTGCAGTTTCTTGGGGTTGCACGTCATGCCGTTCATCCAGGTGGAGACGCCCCACGATCGGGTCGACTTGATCCTGTCCGTGCTTCGCTGGATCAGCTGCTCCACACCCATCAGGTCCGTCTTAGACCTGGTCAGGGCGAACAGCTCCTTCGTGGTGCTTATTGTGTCGGTGACCCCCTTCTGGGTCTGGTTGCTGCTGTTATTGTTGCTGCTGTTGTTGTTGCTGCTGCCTTTACCACCCAGCGAACGGTAATTCTTCCCTGCCGTGGGCTGGCCGGCCTTGCTGGGGTCCAGGTCTAAGTGGACGTGAGGGAACTTGCGGTGGTAGAAGTCTTTCGGACTATGCCTCAGGTCTGCCTTGGACTTGGGCGAGATGACCAGGCGTCTGGTGCTGTCCACCAACCTCGGGTCTGGGTCACGGTAATTGCTGGGTCGGTCGCTGGGTGCATGATGGTGAGGGTTGGCCCAGCGGGTGCCTGTAGACCCGCCAGGCCTGGACCTCCTACCGACGAAGGTGGACGGATCTAGGGTCGTCTTGGATCGAGGGGTCATCAGCTGGCTGGTCAGTGTCAGCGAGGGACCACAGGGCGCCACAACCACCGATCCCTCCCGCTGCAGGATCTGAGGAGCACGTCCCTCCAGCGGGTGCTTGATGGACGGGATCTTGGGCAGAGCCACGGGCTTGGGCAGCGGCTGACTCCGCTGGGTGAGCACCGCGCTGCTACCCTCACCGAGGCCGGAGATCCCCGGCAGGCCGTGGTGGCGGGGAGACCGCTCTGCGCTCTCCTGGGCGGAGGTGTGCGGCAGCCTGGTCGATGCCGGTGCTTGGAGGTTCAGGCCGGACACCATGGAGCCACCCTCGCGGCCGAGTAAGAGCCCTAGAGACAAGGCCTTCCGATGCAACTCGTACTCGCTGAGATCGCTGGTGGACATCTTGCCGATACCGCCCACCGTCACGGCCTGCACGCTCGCCTCGACTCTCCTCCGTGAGATTCCAGCGTCTGTCTTCGGCCTATCGACGCTCACTTCCTCCTTTGCGATGCAGTAGGCTCCTCGGAGGCACGTGGAGGCAGATAGTGGCATATCCTCATGGTTCCGTTTGGAGAGAAGTCCAACATCATTCAGTGAAACCAGTCACACAGTTCAATCCGCCTACATTGTGCTGTCAGAGTCCACCATGTTGTTAGTATAGCGAGTTGGTCTTTTCTACGTGTACTGTAGTCGACAAGCCGTCCCCTCAGGCACACGCACCGCGTTTTTGTTGTGCCGTAGCTATGACAAAACATTCACTGGTAGTCGAACTATTACTTTGTCCCCACCGTGGAGAGAGAAAAAGGATCGGTTCTACCGGTTCGTACAACTACAAGCCAGTTAAAAACAGGACTCCGACCCGAAATGAATGCTCGACAGCAGTACTCCGTGTAGCGGCGTCAACGTACGACCACGACTGACCGGCTTTGTCGGCGACCTCCAGTACGCTTCCCACAGGCGGTCGGGGTTAACAGAGGTTTCCATGTGAACCGTACACAGGATCGATACAGCGCAGCGGCTCCCGCAGGCAATCAAGGCCGGGCCAGCATTGTACAGTCACCCCTGCGCTGCCCCACGCGTGGACGGGAGCCAGCGGACACTCTCACGGCTTCTCACTGAGCTCAGCCTTGAGCAAACTTTGCCATAATATTTGAGTACTTAACTGGACAATTGGCCCGGACAAAACGGGGCTTAGAGCGGGAATAACGGTGCGGAGTGATGTCCGTTGCCCGCAGCGAACAGGTGTATTGATTACTGCCCTGGCACTATTTGCTCTCGGATGAAGTGAAGGGATGCAGTTGTTGTACTAACAGGTCATAAACCTGTAATTAGATTAAATTTTGATGGGCACACATCTGGTTGCAGGTGGGTCTCAAAAAAGTAAATTGGAAGGAAAGGAACTTTAGAATGTTGCAGAGTGCAAAGTGGGCTACATTTAAAAACAACATGATGAAAAAGTGATTCGACTTGGGAACTCTTTTTGCTTCAACAATTTTCACAGACGAACTCGACAAAAAAGTAGATGATTAAAAAAACGTTTTGTTTACCGGTTGGCCTAACGACTACTTGTCCCCAACCTGCTACAGACGCTGTGATTTCACAATAACGGGAATCGAAATAAAGCATGAGTCATCGTAAAAGTTCTAAAGCAACCGCCAAATGAATGAATAACAATTAATTCAGCCCAGGTAGACCGGATTCAAGATTACCGAAAAAGTGCCGATCACAAAGGCATCAGACCAGTTGAAAGTGGCGAAAAAATGATGAATAATAGCCTGAGTTTATGAGAGCGCGGTGGCAAACTCAGAGAGACCCACCGCGGAGAATGTGGCTGAGTAAACTCGAATACGCGCGGAAACATACACGGGAAACTGATGTTGTTGTCTTGCCTGGTGATTGTCACCCACACACTGATGATGGATTTCTGAGTTCAAAGCCAAAGTTGTCAGTAACACAGTCAAAGTTGACACTGCCTAGAATGACCCGAATCATAATGCGTGGTGTGGGAGTTTGAGAGCGGCCTAAACCCACGCCTCTCCCACGAAGGATGGCGATAGATCACATGAATCGAACTAGCTTTTGGCACTGATGAAGTGAGTTCATTCATTCGACCTATTTCAATCAAGTTCCTTTGTCAGTTCTAGTCAGGGGACACAATTTTTGATAGGCCTAATTATAGCCTACGTACAGTGTGTACAGGTACTTAGCAAAATCACCGTGACATTGTAGTTCATTACATTTATTCAGAAGTTGCAATAATATTGAATAGCTTCCAAGTTGCACCGTAAGATTTGCAACTGAAGCAGACAGGGCTACAGCTCTTTTATTTCTCATGGGGGAAACGCTGCACTGGCCTTTGACATCACAATAATGAGAGGATCACAATGAAATACGATAATGCACCACGCATACCGTACCCGTGCCTAAAAAAAGAAAATTACAGTTTACTAAAAGGGCGCCCTCATTTGACGAAGCTTTGCAATGCTTGTCGTTGTTATGGTAACCTGTAGCGGTCCGCCGGCCGTGACAGTTTACAACATTCCCAATTGATGCCAACTATTTGCTGCCGAAAATCTTTCCATCAGCTTTGAAAAAACATTCCTGGTCATTTGAGTCTCAAATTGGAAGTATTTTACGATTCTTTGGCACATTTTGGATGGTTTATTTTATGAGGCCATCACGGCGGAGGGGTACGATTGTTTAGGGTGTTGCAGGTCACACACCGTGTGCGTAGACATGGTAGGCAGTCGTGTGTTGGCCACGGTAAACACACACTAATTATTTTGTCCCGACAGGAACTTTGTATTGACAGTTTAGATTTATCAGTTTGCTCGACAAATTACCTCACATCCACTGGTGTTACGCGCGATAGGACAAGAAAATCGACAGTGACAGAGATGAAATATCACTCACAGTAAAATCAGAGATACTCAGTCCTTGTCGGGACAACAATTCTTGGACTTAAAACTAAAAGTAATCTCCGATTACTAAGAATAATGACCAAGGAAACTGCAAGTAATTCGACAGCCCCAGCACTGGCAGCACCACCGCCGGCCCTGCCCAGACTAATGCAGGGCCACTCAGCGGGGACAATCCTGACCAACCGGTCCAGGAACATCACGGTCATCACACCGTTCAATAAGAGGACTGGTGAGACGGCCAAGAGTCTGAGGAAAGGAACCCGGCACATGCACAGGACCACACTGTCCCTGGATGAGAGACGATGGGATCGGGATTTCAGTACCTCGGCAAAGGCGGTGAGTATCTACTTCTCTGCGATCACCGATCTTTACATTTCTACAAGTCTGTGGTTCAATGAGTGTTTGTGGGCATAGTTACTGTTGTCACAGTAATTTTTTTTCGACTCCAACTGAATGGCTTCAAGTTCAATTTCTGAGCATTTTTTTTTCAAATAGTTTTGTGCCGAAATCTCATGTAACAGTAGATAACCAAAACTTGTGCCAGTGCTGAATTTTATTTCAACTTCAAGCTGAACTCCTGAACTCGCTGAATTCAATTCATGCATGAAGATTAAGGAATAGGCTCCTAGGCTATACTTATTATTTATAAGAAATGTGAAACATAACTGTACATGTAACTATAAATAATACATAGGCCCCTAAAGTAGCTCGAGATATTTTTTTATGATGAAATTTCAATACTTTTTTTATACAGTATTGTTGCAAGGACAGAGTACTAGTACTACTACTAGTGAATAGTATTACTAGTAGTAGTAATACATGTACAACTACTTACTAGACTTGATAAAACTTTGTACTAGAACACCAGACTAACTAGTGCTAGTACTAAGAAGTACTAGTACTCAGTGTACTACTACTACTACTAGTACTAGATAGGAAGAGGTGTTGGGATGTTTCATGTGCACACTGCCACACTCATGATATTAAAAGCAATTTTTTCATTTGTTGATCAATACATGATCAGTTTTCGGCACTCAGCTAACATAGCAACACAATGTCAATTTGATTGGTCAAAAGTTTGCTACAACTTACAAGTGAAACTAAAAACTGTGACAAGATTGGCATATATCAGACAAAAGACAGACACAGTTATGGAAAAAAACATGTACTCATAACTTGACAACAACCGCAAATATGGATACTATGATTCACAGAAGTGGTTCACCAATAGATGACTTATGTACATGGTTGTTGCTCACAGTCTACCATGGCAGTAGTAAAGGTCAAGTATGGTTACCATGACAGTAGGGCAGAGTAACGACAACCGATTAATCAATGACCCAATAGTGGGTTTGAGCGCTGTTGTGTGGGATGGTTATGTACATGTACACTATTAGCCTATACTATAGAGACTGACAATGCAATTTACAAGTGCAGTAATCTACAGTTCAATTTGAAATACACTAATACTCGCTGTTCTCGCTAATGGTGAAGTATTTTCCGTTAACTTAACTCTGCCTGAAGTTTCAAACTACTGCGGCTGTATTTCCTTTCCAGATTATCGTACATATTTTTACTATTAGGAAATTGAGTGCTTTCATCTTTGCAAAATGACAGGACTTCTAATTAGCCAGACAACTTGTCGACCCTGACATTAATCCTAATCCTGACTTAACATTAATTCATGATTGCTGAGGTGTTCTGATTAGTGGAGTGACACATTCTTTTGCTTTGTTTTCTCATTGCAGGCGTTTGGGGGACGCAGGTCGCTAGACGGGGCGCAGCGGCTGGCCAAGTATCCATCCCTGCACACGTCACACTTTGACATCGGCATGAACCACCAACAGCATTTTGCCACTCGCTATGGCAATGAGTTTGTACAGCAACCCACAGATCATGTAAGATAACGATCAAGCATTTACCTTCCCCTCTATCTCCAACAAAATCCATGAATCAATAGTTCTATACTATAGCAAACCAAGTATCAAATTAGCTGCTTTCAATTTTAGGCAATACTACCTTTTAATTACTAATTATAGAGCTGAGTTTTTAAATCCTAATTTTATGGTGAATATAGGCTGTATCCCAATCCAACCAAAGATTACCATTGAATGGAATTTACTTCATGACAGTATTTTCACCCATTCATCTTTTTTTCTTCAACCGTTTCATTATCTATTTCCTTTGTGTTGTTTCTAATTTTTGGAAGGATATAATTGCTTTTTAAGCAGACCTTTCATCAATTTTATCATTCATTGGTAAAACCACTTAAATTGTCAAATTATGCAAACATACTGAGGACAAAAAGGCTAGTTGGTGGGACATAACTTAGGCCGAAGTAAGCAGGGATTTTATAAATTGCAAATCTTATGCCAATATAAATAAAGGGCAAGGCGTAAAGTGACCTCAAAAAGTGAAGCACCTTTGCCAGTACACGAAGTGCCACAGAGGCTCTGACCTACAGCTCTCTCCATGTTTCAAGTCCTGAAGCCAAGTGATAGTCCTACGATCGTTTTCACCAAACTCATCGTAACTTACGATCAATCACAAAACAATAAGCGATGCAAAGAATCTATACGGCCTACTACAACTTACGATGAGTTATTATTCATCGTAAGTTGAGTTATTATTTATCGTAAGGCTTTGTGAAATCCCCCTTGGTACTTTACATGTAATAGTACAGTCAGGTCTAAGTCACAAGCTTGAAGGAATTGTTTCATAGATACTATTTGTTTCATCCTTCAATCTCCCCTAACTCTGGCCCAACAAGTTACAGATCCATTGTTCATTTCAAGACTCAAGTCCTTATTAATCATAGTATTAGTAAAGATTGATCTCTAGAGGTCACGAGTCAGAAGGAGTTGTTTCATAGATATTCTTCCGTCTCCCTATTTCTAAACAGCCAAACAAGTTACACTATCCGTCCATTGTCAACTGGTCACACAACGTAACGGGGGAGGACATGCAGAAGGTCCTGAGCAGGGACAACAACCAACTGGATTACTGGACGTCTTACGGAAGAGTCCACTCCAAGCTGGGACTGGAGAGAGGGGAAGGGGTGCCCAGACCGGATCAGCCCAAGCCAAAGTACGACTTCATTACAGGTGAGAATGCTTGCTGGTGGTTCGCCTTGAATGCTTCCAGCACCAACAACTATTGGTTTATGTAGCCGGTCCCACATCACACCAAATAGACAAGCGGAGAAGTAGTACAGCCCTCTACACAATACGTAATGTTCAATGGCAGGCTAAAACCATTACTTTTAATCCTTGGGGTCAATGTCACTTAACTCATCATAACATATTATCATTGGCCTTAATTACTGAGTGTATTGCTGGGCCATTGTACCGACAAAGGATTACCCATGATATGTATATAGAGTAAAGATGGATCGCAGAGATTGGTGAAATCAACACTGGTTTCCTCAAGTGTGGTTAATACAATTGAGTGGAATTATCCACGTGGTTTTGGTGAAAGTGCAGCTGCTGAACTGCATGCTCATCTACACCCTCAAACTATTGTTTTCTTGATGTGTGCTGTTGATATAATAGACCATTTGCGTATTCCGTGTAAGGTTTCGGGTTCAAACTCCGGAATGTTCTTCGTAGATTTCGAGAAAGAAAAGCCTTGATCGAACAAACAAGTGGTACGGTCATCATGTACTTTACAACAGCGGCACCTTGATATGGGGGCCGCCATGTTTGTTGATCGTTTTACACCCCCAATAGGTCATGTGACCTATAGGGCACAATCAGTCAATTACGACAAGAATATTGTATGGAGTCTATAACTCTATACCAGTAATCTCTCTAGGAAAGAATTGCCTAATCAACCTCCCCACCTCCCCAATCTATGCCATCTCTGTTTACAATGCTTTCCAATCTAATTCATGTAGTTACGAGCCTACAACACATTTTAAACTAATTGGTTCTCCCCCCTCTCAGGAAAATACAGCCCTCCCGACGAACCCAAAGACCACAACCTGGTATCAGGGAACAGAGTGCTCCATTCTGCCAGGAGGGATGCTCAAGAGTACTTTGTGCTAGGGTGACTGGTGACGGCTAATAGTTCTGAAATAATCATGTGCCTCTTCACAGTTTTAAAGTTTATCTGGAAACAAATTCTGACCAACGTTTTAAAAGCTGAGTAAGAATAATTGTCATTCTTTATGGCTAAGTTCGACATTAGAAAATCATTCTACCCTACTTTCAGTCTTCGAAAAATGCTCTCTGCTTTGCGAATTTCAACCAGGTCCTTGTATGTTGGCAACAGCGTTGAGATTATTTACTCTTTGTCTGTATCGTGATTGCTAATATTGACAGAGCACTTAAATTAGCTATGGGTTGGTCAAGTCTGAATCCTTTGATAACAGAGATGTCGCACAAATATTTACAAAGGACAGGGTGAGCTGCACAGAGTAGGCACCTAAGTGTGAAGATGTCTCATTGGTCTATTGGTTGCCAGACAACCAAGTGTGAAGCAGTCTCAATGGGTAATTGGTTGCCAAGCAACCGAAAGGCGGAGTCAGGAGACACTCCATGGAATCATTACTGACTAATTATTTGACAGTCCATAGGACCTGCATTGTTGTAATGCACTTTAAAAACATCTATAATAGTACTCTTTTAGTGACTGACCAAGATCACTGCACTGCACTGTAGAAACTTGCTTACAAGATACAGCATCACAGTCCCGAGTTATTTGAGAATGATTTTAGGGATTTTAGTGTCTAATTAAGTATCCACTTTCCCAAAGATGGTCATATATTTCAAATTGGGTTTAGAACCCTAAGTGGTTATTTTCCACAGTGGTGCATGGATGTTCAGTTGAATTATTCGCAATTTATTTTTGTCTTCCAGAGGATTTTGTATTATATCATTGAAAAAGTACCGTGTACTGTACATGTAAACATGTGTAAATAAAGGACATGTATTTATCGTGACAAAATGATAGCGTTTACTATGTCATGCTTCCTTGTAGAGTCAACGTATTGTATTCCATGCCCCAGTCATTGAAGAAAAAACCAAGAAGTTAGCATTATCCTCCTT
Source organism: Luidia sarsii (assembly GCA_949987565.1). NCBI lineage: Eukaryota > Metazoa > Echinodermata > Asteroidea > Paxillosida > Luidiidae > Luidia > Luidia sarsii. The sequence goes on along the minus strand of OX465104.1, from coordinate 25,927,369 downwards.
CAAGGCCTCATTACTGGTTGACAGAAACATGGATGTAGCTATGAGTCCATCCAGTAATAATTTATGCATATAATATACGCATACCATATATTATAATTATGGTGTACTCTACTCATTATGAAAGTGTAGTCATAACGAGTTCATTATAATAGTGTGATCTCCACACTTTCCAATGCCATGTTTCATACATGTACTATACTAAACCACACTTCTCCCAAGCACTGGAAAATTGATAGAAAGTGACCACAGAATCATTTGAGGTTCATTACTAACACTCACAGCTGAATGTGAGGAAAGTCACACCTTTGTACAAGGCTATTGTCCAAATAAGAGGCTATAGTATAGTATTACTATTAGTATAGGGGCCTTGGAGTCTTATTCCTCCATGGGAGTACACAGGTCAAATTGACAGTAGTTTAAATAGTAGAAGTTGGAATGGCTTTAGATTCCATGAAAATTTCACAAACATGTATAGTTGTGTTTAGTCAGAGTAACTTGGACCCTTACAATCGCCCTTTTTTTTATTTTGAGGGGTCGGGGTAGTCATGGAGTCGAACACATAGTTTATCGGGTTTCCTAGCAGGAATTCTTGGACCCTACTATCGCCCGACTCCCTCAAAAAAAAAAAAAGGCGATTGTAAGGGTCCAAGTTACTCGTACTAAGTTGTGTTATGGTACTGTATCATTTGTGGGTTATATAAAGGGCATGTTTGCTTACCTGAGTGAGCTTCTGGTAGAAGATCTGATCAGCGCAGACAGCAGTGCGGTCCGAGTCCTTCCCTTGCACGATGGGGTCATTGAGGCTTGCCACGCCTACCCAGTCCACTCAGCATTCAGCATTCTGCTTGGATGTGGCCGCGCACAGAATTACACTACAGTACAGAGGTAGTGGGCAGCAATGTTCAGGGGCTGACCTCACGAGTCTCCCGTCGAGCAGAAAAGTCAAATTTAGCGGCAAAAAGGTCACAAATGACGAGGAATTCAGTCCAGGTCCATGCATGGCTGGTTCGCTGCTGTCGCTGGTTGCAGTCAAACGCCATATTGAAGTCCGTGCAGTCAAAGGTCCATATTTATAAACAAGTGAAAGTGAAATACTGTAGATGTTTTTTTACCTTTTAAAAGCCTCCAGTTCGGTCCATATTAAATAAAATAAAGAGATTCTGTGCAGGAAAGGGTCAAACTCTTCCTCATGCCAGTAAAAGTAAACTTTTACGACCTCAAAATGTCTTCAAAGTTGACGCACATACTTGGCAGACGATTTAGACATCACTTTGCTGACATTAACTTTTTTGTAACCTTCCCGCGCTCATGTGTAGGGCGCCCCCTATCGATGACGATTCCCTAAATTAACATGGCGGCGCCCATGTCATCGGTGATTTCATAAGATCGGCAGACTTAGGTAACTTGTGATGATCGTGACCTTACTGTGTTTTTCTCCGCGATCTTAGGTGATCATCGCGTGTCTGGATTTCATGTGACGTGTATCCTGAATAAATTTGTCCCATTGTTTGACTTGGCGCCGGTAAGTTCCGATCGTTTTATTCGCTACAAAATCAAATGCAATGCAGTGGCATATTATTATTGGCAATGACTGAGTGACAGTGTATAAACTCACTGTCACTTGTTACTGTGTTGCTAGTGTCACATACCTCCGCTGTCAGTCAGTGTCACCATGGAGGAATTCCTCCATGGTGTCACTGAGAATGCACCGAGTCACTGCAGCCATAGTCATCAAGCAATGATATAGCAATGTAGCCAAGTATTAAAATATTAGTTTGCAGTAGCTACATCATGTACAGGAACTCTGTGGGTGTGGCCTCTACAGCTCTAGTCGTACTAAGAGAAGACATTATGAAACATTTTTATTTGGATCAAAATCAAAATGGTTTTAAAATTAAAAGGAGTATGCTATTGCTACTCAGTGCTAGTACTGTACTGCAGCTAATTGTAGCATACTCCTTTGTTCTGATTTAATTGTTGACTGCTGAAAATAATAGACATCATTCCAAAGGGATTATATTCCGTTCTCCATAGGCCACTCACTGACTCAGTGTATTTTTTTCTGTTTCACGTGGTGCAGCTTGTGAGTTACTGTATTAATAACAGTAGTCATCTGCAAACATGCAAGCTTCAACTACCCACCGGATTCACTGCCTTGTCTGCCGCACCATCCACCGAACACCACTGGCAATGAGGCCCAGTCATGCTGGGCTGCGGCATGTTAGCTCCAAGGCCAAAACCCAAGCCATGATTGACCGGATCATCCGTGTGGATCATGCCGGGGAATTGGGCGCCGATAGGATATATGCCGGACAGATGGCTGTGCTTGGGAAGACATCCGTCGGTCCTGTCATTCAGGTAACACAGCAAGAGTTTCTTATAGAGGTTTATATAGCTGCAGTAAAGTATAGTATACCCCTTAAACTATCATCCCTGTACATGTACGATGATCAAATGCTCGGACTACAGTTACTGTAGCTAAGGTTGATGGGTTGCTGATGTTTGCTGGTACAGATGTCAACATGTTGTCAATATTTTTGGCAAAAGCATGGGACAGAATAAAGGCTTGAAATTTGTTTTAAAGCCTCTACTGACTACCAGTACCAGTCACAGTAGTAGAGTCCTAGTTACACAAATTAGGGGCCTATGCAGAATCTGGGCTGATTTTAATCTCTATAGCACCGGGCACCACCCCAAATATTAGTCCTGTGAGGAAAGGGCTTGTAATGTGATTTAAGATATTCATACAATTGGGTTTCTTTTGTCAACAGGAAATGTGGGATCAGGAGAAGCATCACAGGGCCACCTTTGAGAGGCTCATACCTCAGCACCGAGTCCGGCCCACCGCCCTGCTGCCCCTGTGGAACGTTGCAGGCTTTGCACTAGGTACATAGAGGCTGATACCAGACAGGTTTGACAGGGATACCAGAACCAATTTTTCAGGTGCTCAGATGGAAAGTTGACCTACAGGTCATGTCACAAGGTCCAAAAACACAATAGCAAAGGACATGACACTAGGGTGAACAGAGGGTCAAAACCAAGGAAGCAGACCTGGGAGACAGTGGCTGGATGATGTAAGGGAATGGACCAACACTCCCATGTACGACCTGATAGGGAAGACCAAGGTTAGGGGAGAGTGGAGGAGGTTCGTGCATCAGTGCACCAATGGTCGGTGAAACTACAGATATGAGTGAGAGAGTGTGAACCAAGATAGTTGCCAACTCAGAGCCTTGATTCTAGTCTGCCGTTTGTCATTGCTCGGTCTTTGCCTAGGTGCTGGTACCGCTCTGCTGGGCAAGGAAGGTGCCATGGCATGCACCGTGGCTGTGGAGACATCCATCGGTGAACATTATAACAAGTAAGTCCTGCACCCAAACAAGCTTGAAATGTCTTGCTACATATTGGCTTTTTAACACAAGTTAAAACTAAGGACACACAAGTTTGAGATGACATGTTCACTTGTTAACCACTATGCGCTGGGCTACTTTCCAGTGCCCAACACCACCACACAGGTTTTTTTTTTAAACAAAACTCACTAAACATTCGTGAATGATATAAACATGTTAAACATGTATCTATGAAACGTCAGGCGCAATTGTTGCTGCTAGTCTGTCAATTTCATGTGACAACATGCGCCGTGAAAACAGGTGACATTTCAATCCTAGCAAGACCTCTGAGAGATCTTTGCATTTTCTATGCAATGTTGACATGCCACTGTTTAACCCCTCAGACAAATCAGGGAGCTTCTGGAAGATCATCCTGAGGAGCACGCAGAGCTGCTGGAGATTATCAAACAATTCAGAGACGAGGAACTTGAACATCTGGACACTGGGCTGGAGCATGATGCGGAGCAGGTAGCTGGCAGTCATAGGGCACGGAGGTTGGGGTTTTAAAAGCAATTTGGCCATCAGAAAGCCAAAGGCAATTGAGGGTGGCGGCCGCTTGTGAAGGGATACCATCTCCCCACATTGAAACAAGATGGTTGACTCATGAGAATGGGAGAAGTGGAAGGGATTAAAGCCCTCAAGTTAGGTGTGAGCCTCCTTCCCAATTAGTGCCAGACTGTGACATGGCTGACAAATAGAACTGGGAGGGGCGACCAGTTTGAAGCAAGGCATCAGCCTCCATTCCTATTGGTGGTAGACTGCCAGCCAAGGCTTACAAATAGAACTGGGAGGGGGTGACTAGTCTGAAGCAAGGCATGAGCCTCCATCCCTATTGGTGGTAGACTGCCAGCCAAGGCTGACAAATAGAACTCAGAAAGAGAGAGGGAGCCTTTTCAAAAAGCCCAAATTGCATGTAGGCACTCTGTGGGATTGGAACCCTGTGTCACCACTATGTAAGGCGATGGGGATTACACAGTGCCAACCTGCCCTGGCAAAGACTTTGAGAACAAGGAACAGGGCTTGAATTGATTCATTTTCGGTTTTGTTTCTCTTTTCAGGCCCCGATGTATAACGCACTGTCCAACGCCATCAAGGCCGGCTGCACGGCAGCTATCTGGCTGTCGGAGAGAATATGACAAAGATTTCATGAACATTTCTTTGGGTTATTCAAAGTCACCTCACTGGTGTACATTTCCACCGGCCCTAGGGTGCAGGACGGCTAGATATCAGACACAGCTGTGCAGATGCAATGAGACTGAGGAGTGTCTATCACGAGCCCTTCAGTTAACCATGGACATCCAGCTGACTGTTGCCAGAGAATGTGTGGATAGAATGACCTGGATCTTAGTTTACTCCAAGACCGTACACCATTCAGTGAATAAAGAAAACTGTTGCAAACTGCTTGCTGACTACAATGACCAGCAATACATCAATCTCAAAAGTAAGAGGGCCTGACGTTTCGATCCTAGCAGGATCACAACGTCAGGCCCTCTAACTTGCCTTTGAGAAAGGTCCTGCTAGGATTGAAATGTCAGGCCCTCAACCATTTAGACAAACACCATTCTGTAAACCAGTGTCTGCATTCAGCTGAACTGAAACATGGACACCCAGCCATCAGTGAATTCTATTGGATAAGACCTAAAGGTTTACAAGGTTGACAAAGTCATTTATGTACAGTTACTTTATTTTAGTCATATTTCGTTCAGTTTCTATAAAAGTTGATCAAACATATAGTTGTTTACATTCAGTTTACATTAACATTTAGGAACGTGTATCAATAAATCAAAGTTTGACATCCATTTTAAGAGTGCATATTAGTATTTGTTGGTTACCCAAGGACACATCCCAGACAAATGCATCTTTTCCTCAGGGATAGACATTACTTATTAAGATAATTAAACAAAATGAAACCAAAATCATATCACTGATATCTTTTCTTTCTGATATTTCAAGCAAACTCAAATTAAAAATTCTTGGGCGTTCAGAAATAAATGGCTCAAAGGTGGTTCAAATTTTGCAATCCAGCTCAACCCCCCAAAATTAACAGGATTTAAAAAAGAAAAGAAAAAGTGAAGCACTTTCATATTTTTCTAATAGTAATCATAATTTGTTTGAATACTTATTACAAAATCAGGGGACTTGTTTTTCTTCAGAGGTATCTGAAATCCTTTGTGGGGGGGTGGGGGGTGGGGTGCTACAAATTGGCTATACGAAGCTCTGATTACATCAATATTTGGGGATCAAAAGATTCATTTGAAGAGAAAAATACCCAGCCGCCAGTCGGTTGATATCACAAACTAGTATCTTTGCCGGAAAGGGCTCAGTTGTTCACATGATAAACAACCAAGTACGCATAATCTGAAAAGGAATTTACCGGACCATAAAATATAGCCTACATACACTTTGGGAGTTTTTGCTTGCATATCTTAAATATGATAGCTCATCTGATTGTAGGTTCTTGGAATTTCTGCATACGACAAAGTCAGTTTTAAATGGTTCAAGCCACAGCTGTTAAATGCAACAGGGATTTTGCCAAAGACCAATAGTGGGACTTGTCACGCAAAGATTCTACTTGGGAAAACCACATTCCAATAAGTCTTTAAATAAAGTGCCTAGTATAATAAGTACATGTATGCCACACACATGGCAACTCAATACAGTTTTAAACACCCTGGACTGGATGCAAGTCTAATACATAATGCAAGGGTTCACACTGGCAGCTTGCAAACTATAGAGGGCGCACTAGCAGAGCTCCAGTACCCACCAAGTGAGGCAACAGTAATGCTTACAGCACCTGGTGCTTTGCTCAGTGATTCACTGAGCACAGGAAGCTATGGTAGAAGCAGTGTCCACATTAATTACACAGAGTGGCAGGAGATCTCTTGGTTACACAGCCACTCATTTCAAACATTTACAAGTAAACATATTCAAACCAAAGACGCATTGTTTGTTCTTATACAGCACATTGTACACAAGACTGCCTGCAGCCTTAAAAAAGAAAACAAATCTCACGTCAAACCTGACAATTAACTTAATACAATGGTTACAAGAATGGTTACACTGTACACGAGCTAAGCAAATCCACTGGACTATAGTTAACACGGGGGCAAATGAGGGACCATTTCCTCAACAGTTGTGTGTTGACGTCAGACCATAATGCTGGCATTACTGTTTTCTTTTCTCTTCTTCATCCGGGAAGGAACGGAATAGCTGGACAATGTCAGGAAACGCTCGAAAATAAACAACCCGATGGAATATGACGGCTATATACATGTAAAGGGTCGATTTGGAAAGTCATTGAAGTACATACGGAGCTTCTGGATGGTGTGGGGATTGGTATTGGCAAATGGGGTAAAAAAAAATGCTTATCTAATTTTCATTCCATTTCCACCAGGAAACCGATCAAACGATACTTCAAACTTCCAAATCTTTAAATTCTTCAGAGTTGTCAAATAAATAGAACAAACCCACTCTAACATGCCTTTGAAAGAAAGAAAGTGTGCTTCATTTTAAAATAATTCTTACATATGCGAAACGCGAACCAATTTGTACAGTTTGGGTACAAATATCGTACAGTAAACTCTGTTACACACTCATAGGACAAAAAGTACAAACATTTTTTCATCATCCAAATAAATATTGATGACCTGCCTGTACAAAGCTGATATAATTTAAATTAAAGATTTTTGTTCTTTTGATAGAAAATCAATACTCGGTCTGCTGTCTTTTGGACAGGGAAATACATCTCAAACTGCAAACAAAAATTCCTAAATCTTTTTTTTTTTTCACGCCAGAAATGAAACACTGCATTTTGCAGTGTTTATTTACAAGACATCTAAAAAAAAGCCATCACATTTAAAGACTTCCATTACAGACCCTTGAATGTTTGTTCAAGTAATGCATTTACCTTGTTAGGCTTTAAAGGTGCTTTAAAAATAAACCCAGAAGAATAAGGAAGTCTTTCTTTAGAGTATGCTATATTAGACACAGAAATGTTCTTGAAATTCAGGAACTTATCCCTTTTTTTCACTTGAAAAGGAATTCCTTAGCGAACGCTCAAAATGGAACTTTGCCTGCTGGCAACTTGAACAGTGTTGTGTGAATCACTGACAGACCCAAACTTTGTCCCCCGTTCTAGAGAGTACAAATCTCAAGTATGGATGAGTTTAACCTTCTGAGTAAATCCAATATACAATGGCAAGAGAAGACATGAATGCCATGCCTTCAAGGAGACTTGAAAAGAAACAACCTTAAATACATTCTTGATAAAATAACTATGAAGACACCACATCCATCCAGTGTCTGGAGGGTGTCACACGACTGTATATTACAATATGTTACTGCTTTAAGTGTAAGGCCACATTTATAGTGTGAGAAGTGGCATGAAAAATGATAAGTAATCGTCTGACATGTTACACGTACACTGTACAACTCACTGGAAGGCCTTTGTGGACCTTGTGCGTGCAGGTAAAGTGCTTGGTGTCATTCACATCGAGCAGGGCAAACCCAATACATTCTCCTCGACGCAAACATCATGATATATCTAGTTGTCATTTTGTGGGTGGGTTTCCTTTGAGACACAAAATAGCCCAGGACTGATAGAGTATTTACAGGGAAGGCTGACGTCTTCGGCAGAGTTGTCTTCTAAGGGTCTTTCATGTTTGAGGAAGCTTTCTTCTTTCTTGCGGCCAGCATGTCATAGAAAGGATCCTTGCTGATGCTTGCCCTGCAGGGGTGAGAGGAGAAACCAGATGATCATCTTTATTTGCCTTGATTAATTTGAATTGGAACCTTTGAAAAGGTTGGCATTTTGATGCAAGAAGGCAGCGAATGGGGTCTCTAAGGGAACTATGAGGGGTTGTCAAGGCAATGACCAGGGGCACCACATTAACGTCTTAGACCACTAAGGCAATGACTAGGGAGCACTCAGGCAACAACCAGTGGTTACCTAGGTGATGGCAGCACTGAGGCAATGGCCAGAGTTTACAAAGTCAATGCCAAAGGACGCCAAAGCATTGACCAGGGTACATCCTATGGGGGCAATGACCAGGGAAAACCATCGCTGTGACCATCTGGCCCAAAGGCAACTACCTTCATCGCCTCAGGCAAAGTCCTGTCTGACTTTCTAAGAAAAAGTAAACTTCCTGCCATAACCACAAAAAAGTTCCAAGCAAAAGGCAAGTAGCAATTCCTGCCCATGCCACATGGTCATAAATCCTACAGTGCCCATCCATCTTCAAGATGGATGCCGTTTCGGACATGGCAAGCCCATTTTATTTGAAGAGGGTATAAGGTATCCAAGAGAGCAAGCAGAAGGAAACAGTGGATTTCAGAATGCCTTCTCTAGTCGGCCTTCCAGAGATCCCCCAAAAGTCTGAGGTTACAGTAATCAGATCCCATGCTCCTCCCTATCTCCACCATCCTCAACGATGAACCATTTCAAAAGAGGTATCCAGGTAGAGCCCTTCCAGCATGATTAAGCAATTTGTTCTCGGCCCTTCCCCACCTATCCCCCCCACCCCCACATTCTGTGATTTCTGACAAGCTATCCGGCGCAGACCTCACCTCAAACGAGTCTGAATTCAACTCGTCCGATTGAACCTCCGCGGTAAGTCCCCCGGGCAAGTTGCAGGAAATTGAACGATTACCGCCAGTGGCTCACGCAGTCCAGTGTGAGGATATATATACATGTATATTAAAGAAAAGCCCTCTGTCTTCCCTGAGCCGTCTTCCCTGTGGACAAACCTCGCCCACAGGCATTCCCTCTGTTGTAATGGCAGTAACACCCCAGTATCCACCGTGAAAGATGGCTTTCAATAAAGGGCGGCCACAATCCCCTCTCGCCCCACATCCCTGGGAAAACTGAACGGCCACACGTTTGTTCCCCATGGATTAACAATAGCCATCATTCAGGATCCGACCTGACGCATCCGAATCCTGCAAGGTGCTGATAAAAGCACCTTCTACCTGTCTGGACCTGTCAACCTGGGTATACATCACCATGCTAAAAGCGTACCCTATAAAGGCAAACTCACTGCATAGCAACCCTTACATAGTCTGTTTCTGAAAACAGAAACAAAGTAGTCTCATCTCACTGGTCAAAATTCACTTATTCCCACGTTCATGTAGATGCCATAATGAATTATGAATTGATCAAAAGGAATGTAGCTTTTAATTCACTTATGGCACTAAAACCAAATTTGCTTAAAGTCTCCCAACTTGGTTCACTGGTGGTAGTGTCAATTTGTTTCTTCACAGTGCACATGGCAAATGTTACTGATTAGCCTCTGTCATACAATCTACAGGTTCTGAACCCTTCTTAATAATAGTCATGGAATAACAATCTCACAGATGCAAAGAATGGTAAGAGCACTGGTATGCAAAACCAGAGGTCTCGGATTCAAATCCAAACCTGTACTTGTACCCCATACTCCTCCAAGTAATATTTACTGAGGACGTTCCCTGACAGATTTTCCACTTTTCGGTCATTTCACTTTGCTTACAAGACCTGTTTGTGGGCAAACGTAAAGCCGGAGACCAAATTCCTCCCCAAAGGGCTAGGAGACTGGCCTAGGAGACCCCGGATTATGTGTGGCAACTGCCATGAATGACAGGTGCTTTCAATCCTGGCCTAGGAGACCCTGGATTCACATATTGTGCGTGCTTCGATGTATGAGCCACTGTCACAATAATTATCTTATCCAAGCTAGCCACCTGCTATCTGGGATATGTAGAGGGTATGCCAAACAGCCATCCTTTTTTGTGTGTGTTGGTTCTGAAAAGAATCAGACTGACCATGTTTACAAGAATTCTTTGTCCAAAGTCAGTAGACTGTAATCAACGATTGACAAATTTAGCAGTTTAGTCAAAATGAGACACAAGGGATGATATTTTCTTCTTGAGTACAAGACAAGCATGGCGTGTGCTGCTTATCTAAGCATTGCTGAAAAACAAAGAGACAAAACAACACCAGCTTGTGAAAGGGAGTTCAGATCATGATTGAAACACAGCACAGCGCTCTGTCATTGTCTGCGAACTAGTCCTAGGATCCACCAGAGTGCCGGAGGGGAGTGCTTACATGATAGACTTGATCCATCCCTCCTTCTCTTCCAGAGTGGATGCAGACATGCGGTAGATGTTGTGCTTGCCCTCCACCACTTTACCGTCGGCATCTGTCTTGCAAGCTTTGATGACCTCACGCCCGTCGGCCGCATAGAGCTCAAAGCAGTACTGCAATGGGGGAGTAGAGAGGGAAGAACTGGATCATTTAAAGAGAAAGCCGAACAATTGTTAGAGGGCTGGATCTTTCAATCTCAGCAGGACTTAGAAGCAACCCGAACTGACTATTTTCTCTCAGCAGGCAATCGGGCAAAGCACTGAGCATGCACTGCTACATGTACATGTACATATACGAAGGACCTTTAAAAACCTTTAGTCTTGAGAAAGGCCCTGCTAGGATTGAAGGACCGGGCCTTCTGAATATTTGCTAATTGAATTTTGGTCGTTTAATCCAGTGAGCAGTTTTGAACATCTTTGTTTTACAAAACATGTCAAAAACCAAATTATAAACACAAAACAGAGGAGAAGGAAACATGAAATTTGAAACAAATCACCCAAGAAAATGAAACTGAAGCAACTGAGGCCATGAGAACAACTCACACTGCAAAGAATCAATCTGAAAGATCCTACATGGATACAAATGTCAGGCCCTCTCAATTTATAAAATTAGGATTTTGGTAACTTTAGTCAGTGAGCAGTTTGCAACATTTGTGTGTATTACTCTAAAGCAACTGATCTCTTCACAAATTACTGAAGGCAAGGAACACTGACTGGAACTATCAAACAATTTGTGAAACCAGGAAAGAAAAATCTGATACAACCGGGGACTTGGGACCCGCAAAGCTTTAAATTTCACTTGAAGTCTTACAGGTTTCTTGCTGTCTTCAATCTCTCGGATCTGCAGATTCTCCAGAGGAATAATACCCCGCGGCTCCTTGTCCTATCAAAGCAAAGATGAAGCCATCATTAGTTATCAAGGAAGTACCGAAGAGTCACTACACACACTAAGGTGCAAGGAGACAGCTGGATCCAGTTTGCAGAGTGACCACAGGAGACATAGGTAGTACAAATGACACATTGGTCCTTCCTTTGTAGGTGAACTGAATAGCTATTGATGTAAGAGCTATGTAACCTGTCTGGACTGATGGTAGGTCATTGTATCTGTGCACAGGTGTTTATACGGATGTGGGTGTATTTTCTCAAGGCACTCCTCCATGAAAGCCATGGGTTAGGCTCAGGCTTGATCTTCACTACAGTTATAGTCAGCTACATGTACAATAGGAGTACAATGATAAGCTCTTGGCCATCAGAATGAGTTCACTACTTGGCCGTAACTTTGAGTAAAGAGCATGGTTAAAAATGAGTGAAAATGCATGTTTTGACATTTTCCCCACAAGTTTGAGTGCGAGTACAAGTTTGAGCAAATATCTTTAGGTACAAGAAATGAATAAGTACAGGTATTACAATACTGGTTCTGCGAATGAAGACAGTCATTGTTTGGGACAACCAAAGATTTGTTTGTCTTGCTCAACAAAGGTTGTGGTTTCTACATCAACATAGCAGTGGGTATCATGTCTAATCAGAGATATGTATTTTTGTCAATCACAGCTCTGTCAAATCCGAACCAGATGACATATAGATTCGAGACAGAGCTCAAGAAGGGATCGGAACACAGAAATCTAAATCTCATGACTGGTCAAGGTGGGGGGTTGGGATGCTTACAGTTGTGTACTCAAAGTAGTACAGGCAGTTGTCGGTGAGAATGAACCAACGACGCTTCCAAGTCTTGTATCGTCCACCTGGAGTAGAGAAACAACAAACAAGCAAAAACCACATTGAGTTCTCATTCAAGCACCGAGGTGCCTCATATTCAGTGCCTGCTATGCTGTGCAAGACATCAACCCGCTTTGAATTTACAACTGTGGCTGTTGCTAAGGCAACAGTGCAATAGTGAGGGCAAGTGCAACACTTACCATAGCAACAGCCAAAGCCACAGTCCTTGATTCAAATCCAGCCTGCCATGAACATGCATATGGCCGGTTTCCCATCAAATTCAAAACCCTATTTTAATCAACGTTTGGGCTTGCTCAGACAGCGCTGTTCAACACACAACTAAGGTTTATTTACCCTACACTCATCAACATTCTTGCTTCAGGACAGTGGGGCAGATACCCCCCAACAATCATTGTTATGAATTGAGCCTTTGAAAGTTTGGGGGAATGCACCATTATTTGTTTGATATCAATCACAACGCCAACTTTCACAGCCAAAGGAGGATAAGAAAATCGTCAATCCTCCAACTTGCACGTAGCAAGCATTTTGAAAAATGGCGAGACGTAAAATAATGGAATTTCCACAGGATTTTGCTGGGGGGAAGTTGGGTCTCATGGCAGAACACTCTGCTTCCACTAAAAAAAAAGCCTGTCCTTGAGGAGTTATTTGCAGAAGGCCCTCTGTCCTGGTTCTGTTTTCCCTTATCCTGAGTGAGGAGGGTTGCCATGGAGATGGAGACCGAGCAGCTAAACCATTATGCGTGCATCCGTGCAGGACCCAAGTAGGTTCCTTGTCAATGTTGTGCGTCACACAGCATCATTTCTTTTCAAAAGAGGAAAGTGAGGTCAGTCCCTGGGGAATCGATTCTCAATTGAACGACTCGTCGCTCAGGGCGAATGTTCGCAGATTTCACAAAAATGCCTTGAGGGAGAAAGGAGGTTGGGATGGGGGTGGGGGGCTGGGGGGCTGAGAGGGGCGGGCTGAGGGATTATCAGTATCACTCTCAGCGTCCCTTGGGGAACCGGGAGAAAATTGACGAAAAGGGGAGTTTCGCAAGCCGCGGAAATGATTAAGGACTATCCCGTATGATGACGTTGACTGATTGACGCTCTGGCCTGAGTGTTCATGTGATTCTTCCCCTGGGACATGTGCATCATTCTCATACAGACATCGTCTCATCGAAACCCCAGATCCCACGGGGAATCAGACATATTGACGACAAGGACAAGCACTTCATTTCTCTGCTTTATCTTATTGTGAAAAATTCTTCTTCTCAAGTTTGGCGGATTATATCGGAGCAGCGTGGATGAGTAGACATCAGCTGTGTTGAATGGTGAAGTAGTTTGAAGGGTGAGACTGAGGTTTATTTGAGTAAGTGTGTTGGGATCCCAAGGGCAAGTGGTCAAATTTTAACCAGGAAGGTCAGCAGGTTCTGACAGGAAGGGCGTGAGGAAGTTGGGGGTGGTCTTGTGGTCTGTGGTCAGCCAGGTCAATCAAAGTACAGGCACATGGAGGTCCAACCACCACTGGTCTAACACTAGTGACCAGTGGAGAGGGAAGGAATATCTTCAGTGCACTGGGCTGCAGTTGTGGTGAGAGAGGACTTCAACAACGAGGTCTTGCAACCTGAGAACTCAGGAAATTGGTGCCATTGCTTGAGTTGTGCATTTGTGCGTTGTGATTGCTTCTTTCCATCTAGGCTAGGATCTGGTCCCAATAAAGGCACGGCAATGACTGGTCATTTACTCTCACTGATATTACAATGCTGAGTCTGTCATTTGGAATATCAGATTCAATGGGCCTTACTGCTCTGAACAAAACCCAGTAGAGCATCTTCTCATATCGCTGAAAATTGATAAAAATTGTCTATTATAAAAATCCATAGTGAGGAAAAAAGTAGTAACTTTTTTTTAAATTACATGTACGTTCTAACTTATAAGTGTCCTGAAATACACTACATGTAGTTTTCAATGTTCGAAAGCAAGATTTTTATTTCAATCTTAACAACGACAATATCAATATATTTCAGGTGTTTTTAATTATTTTGCATCTTTGGAGCTGTCCACATGACTCCACAGTCCACTGGGATGGATGTTAGGTACAGCAATTTTGGCATCCAAAAATTGGGGCAAACTACTATAGGAACAACGTTCAAACTTCAGAGCGTGGAAATATGTATTACCTAATCTAGCCCTGATAGGACCTTTGGAGAATTATAAAAACTCATTAGGGAGGAGGGTCAAAGTTTAAAGGTTACAAACCTTGAAAGATCCAGCAGGCAGAGAATAATAGACATTAGTATGGGAGAAGGAAGACAGTGGTATATTGTGGGAAAATTACCTTCCACTTAACATAGTTCCCACGATCCGTGCACTAACTAATACATGTGTACCTCAGAAAGTTAGTAAGATCTAGCTAGAGAGTTTGGCAAGAGTTACACAATAGACTCGGAGCAACTGGGATTTCTGGAAATCAATGTTCATGTAATGTCTATTTAGATTCCAATCTGATACCACAGATGCACATGCACAATACTGACCATGCTGCTTTGCTGCTGGGGAAAGGGACAAGGAGGAGTTTTGATAGATAGCCATGCTGAATGAAGTACATGTACCAACGAGCAAAGCAATACATGTCTTGATGAGCAAACAGTGTACAATGAATGGAGGCCAGAAAATAATTACAGACATAAATTGACCTGAACCAAAACCAATAAGTTGTACTTGTACTTCTGGACTTTGATGGGGTTTTTTCAGTTTCCTTTGAGAGGTTGGCCTGTCAGTGCGAAAGACGTCCAATCATGGTCTGATCTAAAATCTATGTAGGGCAGTTGTTTCATGTCTGATCTACAGTCTGCACTGTAGTCATTTAACAGAAATTTTAACAGAGATAGTGGTACAGTATAAAGGAAGTATCCATAGCATACCAGAGCCTATATATTGGTACTTAGACCTTCAACACACGACATGCTGGTGTAAGGTTGTCATGTTCTTTGTAAGTTCACAAATAACCAAACCTGAGGTGGATTTCACAAACCCTTATGATTCATTGGAACTCACCTATGATGCATAAGTTGTGGTAGGTCGTGTGATTTCTATGCATCACTTGTTGCTCATGATTTGATTGGAACGATGAGTTTGGTAAAAACAAATTACTGCTGGACCTCCATGTGTAAGTGGATTTGAAAATCAATAACGACAAGGTGACTGTCACTGCCAAATATCTTCTCCATAAGAAATCCTCACTAATATTATCGTCTTGGTAGAGTTACCTGGAAACTACTCATTACCAAAATTTGGGCAAGGAAAAGTAACCGTCGAATTCAGTGAAAGTTTCTGAGAGGCGAACATTCCAGTAGGTAGTCAGCCTAATCATGCACCAATGTGGCCTTGTCTTTTTTATCTAGATGGAGCCAGGCTCACATCCCACCTGGGACTTCTCAGTCTACCATCCACTTCCTCCCTGAAGTTGAGGGTTTCAACCTGGCTTCCATCGGAGTCAAGAGGGAACGTCCTCCCACTTCTCTTCCCTAACTCTTCGTCCCCCATTTCCCGAGAGGAGAGACGTTCCTAAAATATCTTGAGGAATACCGCTCAGGATACCCTACAAATTAGGCACATGAAAAATTGGATCAACCAACGCCCCTTCCAGCAAAGCGACCCATCTCTTAGCCACAATATCTGGCAGGCAGTATTTGACTTTATCTGCGCAGACCACAGATTTGCCTTCTGGGACGTGACTCTATCAACCTCGGGTTCACACTTTGGGACAAGTTCCTACGAGCTCTAATAAAAAAAGAAGAGAGAGAGAGAAAAAGAAACCCCCCCTGTTCCTTCCTGGACAGGGTCTGCGCCTAATTTAGACGGCCAAGAAGCGCGAGTAAATCACGTCACTCACAGGACAGTCCAGGAGAAGCTAGCCTATCTGTCCTCTCTCTCTCTCTGTCTCTTACTGACTAGGTTCCTACGCAACACCACCATTAAGGCTTTGCCTAATTAGATTTCAAACAGTGAGTCCCTACCACAGCGCGTCCGTGTAAGGGGATTTCCTCGGATTTTTCCTCCATCCACTGTGGTTTCCATCACGCTAGACACCCCTCCCTTCTCCTGCAAGTCCAGCCAAGGGGGAGGGGAGGGATCTTAAAGCCTCCTGTAAGTCTCTCTTCCTCCCCTCCCATATCTCCTTCATCAATTTTTCTGCGCAGGAGGGTTTGTTTTGTACCTGATGGCGGCTGATGACAAAGAGGATACTACTGTCGCAACTAATTTGCTGAGTGTGGCATAAACGAGGAGCATGCCATCCTGACCAGACCCAATCACGGCTGCAGTCTCACGGGTTCAGGACACGGCAAGCGTTTCACGGGGCTTTTTCATATTTATGGGTAGGGAGCTAAATACAATCTCAGGGAGATCAGGACAGATAGATGATGGAAGAGGTAGATTAGAGGCGAGGCAGAGGTAGGTTAAAAGGTAAATGGATCTAGGCACTACGAACTATAACATCAACTGAAAGATACCACTTCAAGACTATCCAATCAAGGTGCATAACCCTTCATAGCAACAACTATGGAACATGTACTGCTCAACTGATGTACTGTAGTTACTGCTATGGAAGTTTATGCACTCTTCCCAACTAATTTAGTCTCATGTGCTATCTTTAAATTGTTATTACTCATCACAGACTAACAATGCGACCTCTACACAAACTATCAGAAATGGAAATATTATCATTCCTCAGACATAAAACAGCGGTAGGATTTTGCATCTCCCTGCAAGTACATTGTATGTACGTGCATGTACACACACAGTGACCGTTTGATGCTGATCAAATGCCTAGAAGGCCAAAGCCTTCGGTAAATGTCAGAGGGATTTTCCCAAAGACCAAGTCTTGTTCAGGGGTTCTCTTTCAACAACAAAACAAGAGATTAGCGACGCAGAAGGCTAAACCTTGCTCCAGGGAAAGGGGCTCACATTCAATTTCATATGTCAATTTATAAAGATCAAATCTTGTTGTGCCGAGTACAACAGACCTAGCAGTTTTGTAGCTCATGAATCGTGTTCATATTTCTCTATGGAGTAAGAGCAGAATGATTGAGATAATTCAATGGCTCAGGGACGCATCATCATATGGCTGTCTGACTTCAAAGCAGGACTCCGATTGTACAAAGTAATTTCACGTCCCTCACAGGGAGTGAGAGCAGGGCAGGGTTAGTAGGCAGACAAGTCCACTGCCTTCAGTCAGTTGTTGACTCAAGCTGATTCAATGTTGTCCCGACATGAGTGAGTAAACAAACAAGGCCTGCCTACAGTCCTCTGTGTGGGGGGAAGTTTACACAAGTCAGCGGAGATCTCCTATGGGGATACGAAAGATAATTAAGGCTAACCCAGTTTTGAGGGTTTGGAGGATTGGGAAGGAATATTGGACATCATTCCCTGAGTCCATAAGGGTCATGTTTCCTGGTTTGTCAGGATGATTTCAGGATGCCAAGGGATTAAAAACAACCTGAAAAAACCCTGAACCTCCAGATGAGGATGCATGGGCTGGCTCATCCACAATGAAGCATTTCCGCTGGTAAAGATAAATCTTCAAAGCAAGGGGGAACTTTTCTATGAGGAACTTCAGAAACAAACTTTTACGATGAAGCACTGAAGAGAGAAAGGGAACAGTTAATCAGATTTTGAGGAGAGCAAAGAAGGAAGAGCTATGGTAATAATAAGTTAAATGAGACATTCTAATTCACAGGACAATGTATAACAGAAGAGAAACTTAACGGTTACTGAAAAAGTGAATAGAGAATGCAAAGAGAGTATTCTTATCCTGGAACTAAATAAATGTCCAGGCTTGGAGATAAAGACACTGGGACATTTTATTAATAGGTAGACTACTGTCAGGTTTACACTTAGCTTCTTAAAAAATATTTAAACTAGAAAATATTCTCACTTTAATGCATGCACTACGGTGACTAGGTACCATACTACACTTTGGAAGAGTGAAATTCGAATTTAGATGCACAACTCAAACATGCTGATCAAACAAAAAAATCATCGCATGTTGAAGTTCTACCAAAACACAAGGAAAGAAATCAACCAAACATGTTCAACAGCTACAAGTAAAGTTTGGAAAAGAATGCTGAATGCCAACCAAAATAAATGGACAACTAATGCCACGTAAAGAGTTGTGATTTGTGCAGACAATATCTCAGAAAACGTCTCTATCTCTGATATTGATCTTGGAGATGAATACTTCGTGATTTTCAATTTGCAACCTATACGATTTCCGAATGCATTTTGTACAACTAGAGAACAGAGTTTTGGGACTTGCTTCGAAAATGTCCAAAACCAGAGAACTAAAAAATCTTAAACAGGACAAGTTTGGAAAAGTGAAATTTAACATATTAGTTGATTAAAAAAGCGCAAAGTAAAAGGAAAGGTAAATCAGATTTTGGATTTTGGGGATTATAATGTGCTGTGCCTCTGAGATTTAGTTTACACAATCATAACACAAAGTTGTCTCTGATCCCTTCAACCCCTTTTTTCTTTTTCTTTTTCCTTTCCCTTTTTTCCCCAATAAAATGTGCCGAATACATGTATATGTTTCTGGCTCTGGCAGTGGCAATAGTGGCAAATACATTCTGGGGCAGTGCCAGTAATATTGATGGATTTGGAAACAACTTTTCTTTTTTAGTTTCAATCTCCTTCTGAAGTAACACTGAATGATTTGTCAATTAATGAAATCCGACACTCTAAAATCTAAATTGTTTAGCTCTTCAAAATTGTCTTTAAAACCCCACCATGATTCAATTTCTATAAACATTTCTGTATCTCTTTAATAGCAACATGGCTCCAAATAATTATATGTGATAACTTCATGTATTGACCTGGGTCAACATTAGTCTTTATGTATTGACCTGGGTCAACATTAGTCTTGCGGTGCCTGGAACCAGACCTTCAGTGTAAGCAACGAGTGAAAAGCACTTGAAATTTTGTTAACGTCAATTAATCTAAGATTTTTGCAAAACAAACTACCCACAAAAGACTATACAACTTTATTTGACACTTCAAAAGTTAAAACAAATCTACAAAATTAAGAGGGCCGAACATTTTGATCCTTGCAGGAGCTTTTTCAAGCCCACAATCAAGGCAGAAACATACTGTAAGGATCAAAATGCCAGGCCCACTAAAGTTGTTTAGATTTGCACTTTTGAGCAATTTGCACCATTTTCGTGTTACACTTAGAACAAATCAATTCTGTGCAACTTCCTAAGGAGAAGATAATAAAAGAAAAAAAATGGATGACAAAAAAAATTTGCACAGTGACAGTTGCCATGACTACACAGACATGCATATGAACCAAAAAGGTGGGATGACCCAGACTGACATTTGCCCAAAGCTTCCACAACCATGCAGACAAACTGACCTCCTATTGGTTGAATGTAGCATACCACAGAGGCGTAGCACACGGAATGAGGGGAGGGAAGAGACAGAGACAGAGGTTTGGGAGGTGGATGCAATTGGGTTTGGTTTGTGTACGTCACAGAGTCCAGATAGATCATTGTGGCGGGGGGAAAGTTGAGATTGGAAAGGATGGGGAAGAAAGAGAAGCAAATCATGTTTAGTCTGAGCGTTATTCATTCGGGACTTTTTGGGGTCCGTAATCAGAAGAACAGCAAAAGACAATCACATACGTAGCAACACAAGGCACAGAATAAAATGTCTTTTTGGAAAGAAAACATCCCGAGAGAATTAATGTATTAAAAAAACTGGTTAGCAGGTCAGAGGTCAAATCAGAGTCAGTTAGAGAGGGTTAATAAAGATGAATCAGATTCCATGGCAACTGATACATCAAATCACCATGTCCAGGTTTTCATAGCAGTGTTCTACCTACGCATGCCAAATTGCAGAGTAAATTCAGTTTCATTTTATAAAAAAGGGACTTTGTGTCGAGTAATGCTAACCCTGTTCAAAAGCATGGATATAATCAACAAGTTCCCTCTCCAACTGTGGGTTTGCATGTACTTCCTTAAAAGAGTCATCTCCAAAACCGCACTTTGCAGAAAACCAGGAAGTTAAGATTCTTCTGTTGCACCATTTGGTACAGAGTGTCCCATTTCTACACTAGAATACTCTTGAGAGTGTGGTTCAAGGACTTTCTATTTTCAAAAACCAGTCATGGGGAATTTCTTGTTTCATTCTGATAGGCAGGGCAATGCTGGGAGGTTTCAATTGTTTAAACTCCTTTCAGCATTTGCCATGAGCTTCAACATCACAGCACACTGGACTGCATACAGCAATGGAGGCTACACAAGGCTGCTTCCAGATGATCTGGTACCGGGAGTCATGGCAATGATGAAAATGCTCATGAATGATCATGCAAAGCTTACATGTTTAATATTTCTACAACAACTTCTTCTTCTTAAATTCATACTTTATAAACAGCTCTAGCTTCTACTGTGTTTCATAAAAGCATGTTTGTGTGTGTGAGCCATTCAATGAATTGGCATCGTTGCCGTGCATACAGTGGATGATATCTCTGCCTTCTGCATCATGCACGACTGTGACTTCACATGTTGCCTCTCTGATCCAGACTAAGTCCTATCCCGGCTCTGCAAGAAATGTGCAAAGCATCTCCTACATCCAGTTTGGTACAATTCATGGATGTTGCTGTTGCTGTTTCAATTGTTGAGGCAATTTGAGTCGAGGAGCATCATGAAGAAAAGGGAAAAAACACATTAGTTCTCATTCCCATTCCCCTTTCATTAAAAAACTTTCATTAAAATCCAATACTTAAAAGTCCACCTTACAGGGGGAATCAGCGATCAGTCATTGGGTTGTGGGTTCAATTCCTGCTTCTAACTTGTGTCATGTTTTACATTGACCTAAAACCTCATTGAATAATGGCCATCGCACATTCAATGAGGGTTTGCCCTACTTCACCTGCATGTATAGTTAACACAGTATTCTCTGTGCTTTGACCGATTGCCTGCTGAACAGAAAGACCAAGCAGTTCGGGTGAGATTGTAAACCCCACGACGTTCACTATTTTATGTGATTGAGATATGACTAGACAATGGCTTAAGCTCAGATACAGAGATTCACTCTTACAGTAGAATCCTTGTGACTTTCCAAAAAAAGGCGGCCCTTGTGTCCTTGCGACTTTCAAGAAGATTACAGCCCATTACAAAAAGGAGTAAGGCTTGGGTCTAGGATCCATTTCTCTCATTATTTTCAAGTGTGGTGCGACTCAAACAAAGCCTGAGACGAAGCCTGAGCCCTCAGCCTGGTCTGGGAATTCATGCAAGGGCAGCGTAGACTCTCTGCATGTCATGTCTAATAAACTATAATGACACAATTAATTTTTCTCAAATAGCCAGAGGACCCTAAGGTTAAGTTTCCACAAACCTATGATCAAAGTTAATGTTACATGATCGAGCAAAGAAAAAAGCAGCAGATTGAGGTTTGTGTGTACAATAAAAAACACAAATCGATAAAATTGTGACTAGTTTTTGACAGTCAACAGCTGCACTTTTCCAAGGTGCTTATTTTGATAAGGAATTCTGGGGAGGTGACAAGGATCACAAACAGTTATCGTAACCTCTGCTCTTGATCCTTTTCAAAGTGTACATTGGCTGAAACCTTTCTTCACACATGTACACCTTCCATCTGTCTGTCTGTAAAAACTGACACGTTCCTAAACAAGAACATTCAGTGGACAGAAACAATGCAGTCAGCAACTTCCTCCTCCAAAGTCCAAACACTTTTAATTTCAATTTGTTTGGCAACAATTTGTTAGAAGCTGTGTTTGTAGACCTGTTGTGGAGCCAATGTTTTTTGTGTTGACTGAAGAAAAGAAAATAATTATGGTTCAACCAAACAGAACTTAGCAAGCCGTTTAAGCCCAAAATGAAGTGAATGTAAAAGAATTATGGAATGTTTAGGATATATAGAATTGGAATGCGCATAAGGAAAAAAATGCCATTTTGAAATGAAAGCTGACCTACATGTACATTTATACCTGCCTAGGGCAGTGGCAAGCATTTCTCAGCCTTTCGGATCATTTTGTCGGTCTATTTCTGTGCTGAAACTATTTGTCCCGAGTATGAAAGGAGAGGCAAGACAAACTGCCTGGAAGCAGATTTGGATTTTTATTGGATCGTAGCCAACCGCGGGGACAGGAAAACAAAGTGAAAGGGAGCAATAGGGACAGGCCGTGGAATTCCCCTGGGTGGCTGTGAGTGAGCATTCATGTACATGTATAATTACAAAGTTATAGCTTCCTGGTCTGGGAATAGAGGCATGCACGTGGTGGCACCAGTTCCTTCTTATTTTCATCAGCAAAGTACCGTACAAATGTGTGTCATGGGGTTGACTGATGGCCGTCATTTGCACATTCATGTACATGTACACCTGAGATGACAGCACATGTACACTGTACATGTACACTACACACGTTCCAGCACACTGTGGATGTACATGTACATTATATACAATCTTTGCCGAGCATACATGTACATGAAATCTACAAACCTGTACTTGTGAACAAACTGTACACAAGTGGAAGATAATCATGTACATGTACATTGTACATGTAACAATTGCAAGTACAGTCCCAAATGTATTTCAGTCAGAGGCATTAGCCAAACTGTTCTCTGATTCTTATCTCTCAAAAGTTTGAGGGCCCGACGTTTAGATCCTAGCAGGACCTTTCTTTTTGCTTTTGAGAAAGGTCCTGCTAGGATCAAAACGTCAGGCCCTCTAGCTTTTGAGATTTATGTATTGCTGTGAGTATTAGTCAGTGAGCAGTTTGCAACATTTTTTTGTATAAACTTCATGATTCCTATCTCAATCATTTTTTTTTTACGGTTGACTGGCAAAACATATCACCAATGACACTTTAGTATTATCATTGTACAAATGTATTCTGATTGTACCACATGGGCAATGCTTCCATCTAGTCTTCCATAGGCCAGTATTGCCCTGACAAGTACATTGTAAACTTGACGGACAACCAAACATGGCGTGCCGGAGTTAAAGACACTCCATTGACTGCATCTCCTTCCAAGCTGTTATGACCAGGTGAGGAGTGATGTGGATTTCTTTCTGAGCTACCATGGCAACCAAAGATGGCCGCCTTGGTGTGGCAGGGAGAAGGGGGGGGGGCAGGGTGAGAGAGGGTGCAACTGTTGGATCCTCTGGCTTATCCCAGGGATTAGCCTGACAAGAGAGCCCTGGGGGAGGATGGGGGAGAGTTAGGGGGTGCGAGCAGATTGCCGGAAACAGCCTACGTCAGGTGTCACTGAAAAAAAAACCTGAATTTTTGAACAGCTTCCAAGGTTCTTGTTTTTCTGACTGGCATTGAACTTAAATAATAATCACTATAACCCGGCTTCCACGTGTACATTGGGGCATGAACATTTCAAACAAAATAGAATAGAATCCCAGAATTCCTTCCTATGAAAATTGGAAACATTTGATTTATCAAATACTTAAGATATTATGTCAACTTTCAGATCTTACGTAATTCAGGTTATCTCTAATTGAATCTATTGCGATAGATGATTTCTGATTGCGCACCAGAGCACTGGTACATGGAACCAGAGGTCTCGCTGTCTGCCAAGCCCGCAAACCCAGACAGACCTTGGATGGGCCGTACTGTACATCACCAGGGGCAACGCAAGTTCTGATCATATGGGCCCTGGCAAATGATCTACAACTCAGCACTGAGATCAAACACACACACACACAGCCAGTGGACCCTGAGGGATGTCAGGCCAGGCCAGTCCAAAGGGGTCAGGTGTGAAATGAATTCCTCCCGGCATCCAATTTATAGTCCCAGAGAGTGGCATTAAGCCCTTTTCACCCCTAAGGCCTCCTCTGTGGTTTGTAATGCAATTGCTCCTCGCAAAAGTGCAACTGTTGAACAGAGAAAACACAGAGGCCATCAATTGTTCAAGACTGCGAACACCTTCAGCCGCATCTTGTTCGCATCAACAACATCCAGATTGGCCACAGGTTCAATTTCATCTTTCTTTGTATTTCAACCAGGTTGCCTTAATTCTTGGAATATGATGCTGCTTTTCATAATTCCCCCACAAGATAGGATTTGTTTTCCATCAGGCCTTTGGAATAAGTCTTGACAGTGGCTTTGAAAAACAAAAGATTTGCAGAGAGAGAGAGAGAGAGAGAGAGAGAGAGAGAGAGAGAGAGAGAGAGAGAGAGAGAGAGAGAGAGAGAGAGAGAGAGCATGGTGTGTGGATGGCTATGGCCTGAAATCAGCCCATTCCCTTGTCTGATCTGGACTGAACACCCACATCATGATAGGAGGTACTGCCCCGCAGCTACACTTACATACAGATTACCCGGCAAATCTGAAAATGCAGATTACAGCAGCTTGAGCCTCGAGGTCAACGAATGTACGTCAGGCCGAAAATTAGGAAGGAATGCCGACTGCAAATTCCAACACTGATAGATGAACCTACTGAAAAGTCATCAACGGCCCCCAAATTATTCCGAGATTTTTCTTGTCTGCCTTTGAGAAAGATCCAGAATTTCAGGCCCCCTCTCAGTTCTTTTTTAGATTCCCTTTTTTTTTTTAATTGAAGGAATGCTTAATTTATTCCGACACAGAGAGCTGGCAACATCTGTTACAGTTGTTGGGAGTGCATTTTCCCTCAGTCTGTCAAAAACATCAGATTTTCGGGCAGCTCAAATTAACTTTGGCAGCCGGGTTTGAGAGCTAAAGAGCCACACATTGGGCCAAGCTGAGAGAGATGCCCACAACCTCTCCCCTTCTCTCTCTTTAAACTCCCAGCGACCTTGAAGGATAAATTTGATGAGTAACCTCCTCAAATTCTCGTCAACAACTACACTCTGCAGAGTGCAGTAAAGGACAGCTCAGAGGATTAGAATGGAGAAAGAGGTTTTCGCCATTTTACTAATCAAAGTTTTAGGAGCATGTACATGGACATACACAACAGCTGAACCTTGGTTTAGGCTCACAAAGCATCACTGGATCATTGGAATAAGCAATGGAGGTGACTGCACTAGAACCAGGTCAACTCGGACAACAGCATTAGTCATTGGGAAAGCAAGCAGGGAGGAAAGTGACCAAAAGTGAAACAAGTTTTGCAGATGTTGTTTTTTGTTGGGGGGGGGGGGATAAAGTAATATGTACACTCATCAGGCTGGATTAAAAGTCAAACAGTTGCAACATTTCTGTAGTACACGTACCCGGTAGATGTACGTAATTGTAGTCACTGAGTGTTTAATATCTGTCTTTAAAGGCCCGATACAACATTGGGAAGATCAGAAAACATTGATGTCCACAGATTTCCTTCTAATTTACACAGTTTGTAAATGGTCATGATAGAATCCTCATGTTGAAATTTTACGGTCTGGGATGCTGTAATTCCCTAGAAATCTTCACTCAAACATCGGCAAATAGTTTATTACTCGCAAGTAATAAACTATTTCTTACACTACATAATGGTGCAAAAACCATGACGGTTTTTTACCTTTTTCTACTTTATCAGATCACCAATTGAGCTAAAACCTTCATAGGATTACTGTTTTGGGATGTTTAATGATTTAAAACACAAACTGTGGCAATCTTTTGACCTTTACCAATGTTGTATTGGGCCTTTGATAGTAAGTGAAAGTGGCAATGGCCCATGAACAGTAAAGTTATACGTGGAACGTGTTGATGGATCGCAGGACTTGTGTTGGAATTCAATTCACACAAATGATCATAGCTTAATCTACTACACATGCACGCACCACACTATCTGGTATATTCGCCATTGCATGCACCTCAATGTTAATCAAATGCAATAATCATTTGATTAACAGTGCGATACATGTAAATGTACATAGAGTACATAAAGGATGTGCATGTACATGAATCACAACTATGTGAGCATAGGATTTAAACCCATAAGCCGTTGACTGATTGCCAATATCCTGAATGCTGTAATGCCATCAGATTCAAAACCATTTCTGAGCCAATATACCAATCCTGACGACTCCATTGCTAACAACATTTGCGCATGCAGGATTCAAACCCATAACCCACTGACTGATGTTCAAGACTCGAGCCTTAACTAATACCCCAAATACTCAAACAACCTGAAGCAATTAAGAGTTTATTCTAATTGGTTATGAAACAAGCAAATTAGTAGTCTTAATGTTCATTGATGAGGAGAAGGGGTTAGATGTGCAATGATTTCCCTTGACTTTATTCATACCTTGTTTCATCAACCATCCCTCTTTGTCTGGATTGAAGAAGGTGTGCGTTAAATCGTTCCCATCATCCTCAGGAATCTTGAAAGGCTCTTTCTTGATGCTGTCATAAAGGCTCTGAAATAAAGCAACAGGTAGATCTACGTCAATGGAGAGGAAGAAAATACTTGAGCATACTACAGTGTATACGTATACTATATACCGGTACATGTATACTGCAGTATTACTATCAATTACAAATACAGTGGGACGTCGCTATAACAAATGTCGATATACCGAACATTCGGCTATAACGAACATACCCTTTGGCTCCCAATTTTTGTGTACAAAATATGTGGCTGCAACTGCTATAAGGAACGATCGCTATACCGAACATTTCTCATTGTTCACTGGATGTTCATTATAGCGATGTTCCACTGTACATGAATACTGTACATGAATACCGTACATGTGTTTATTCTTTTCAATCATTAGTAATACTAAAGTTTCACAGATGATGGGTGTATATAAATAATCCTATAAATACATGTACCGGTAAATGTTCTTAATGGTTGGTTGGGTAGTTGCATTATTTCCAAGGAATAGAGTGAAGGACCTCTCCCAGGGGTCAGCTGAGTGGATATTTCAACTCACACTGGTTTAACTTCAGCTCACACTGGTTTTACTTCAACTCACACTGGTTTTTACTTCAGCTCACACTACTGGTTGACAATGTCAAACTATTTATGACCATGAGCAATATTACAGTAGACTTAACTTGTTAGGTGAGATGTGGCACACATGGTTGTAGCAGAAGGATTTATGGCATTCTTCTTTAATTGTTGGTAATGAAGGGAAGGCCATTCCTAGGCTTTTATCACACTATAACTGCCATGTTCTTTAAGGTCATCAAATCTATTATTTAGGTTTAGGTTGTTACATTATTCCACAAATCTATTCAAATAGTTGTTAAACTGATATCAACCACTAATGTAAAATGGCCGGAGTTTACTGGCTTGATTTGACTTGACGACTTTTCCTCGAAGATTTTTGTTCACATAGCTCACTGAAACTCTCTTATTTAATCGATACTTATACTTCTCCCATAAAACAATGAGAAAAAATTGCTTTGCTGGAAACCCTGAAAACACTTGGGTTTATACTAATACTTCTATCTTTCACTGTTCAAATCACGAAGCGATATGATTAAAACAGGCACTAATGAATACACGATGACACTCTTAGAAAGTTGCACAGAATAAACCTGTCAGTGGATTACTGCACACTGACACCGGTCACGAGTAATTACGGCAATGATTGCATTTACCGTCACGTGCGTAACGATCCAAATGGTATACAGATGTTTGGAGCGCATCGGGACTTGCACATTGAGAGGGGGGAGTGAGATAGGTGGATGCGTGGCTGAAGGGCGAGGTGATGGAATGAACTTGAGTCACAGAGACAGGCGATGACATTTCTAGAAAAGATAACGCCCTTACGCCAACGACGGACAAGGGTAGCGACAAGCCATCCTCCCCAACCAATCTAATTTGTCGGCAAGATTTTTTGTATAGGGTCACTGCCACTGTCAGACGGCATGTCAGCAGGTAATAGACGCAGCGATGACAGACGCAATGACAGAGGGGGCGGCCTCACATGGTTGGTTTCGTTGTCGTTATCGTCGTTCTTGGGCAGCTGCGGCAATTCAAGACAATGATGTATCATCGCAGCCCCCCCCCCCTCAAAAGACAACCTGCAGGATGTGAGTTCTGAGGACTCAGGGCGTGGTGAGACAGGATCGTTTACTGATAGGCACACCTTCATTATTCAAACGACTCCGCCCAAGGAAGATTCCCCCCAAATAATAATGTGTGTATTAATCATCTTGGGCTGCGTTTACCAGGACCCACTCTTAACGTCATGATATATTTATCTAACATAGCCATGTTGCAAACTACTTTACTGATTAAAGTGACCATACTGCAAACCTCAAACATTGAGAGAGCCCACAGCAGGACCTATGAGATTGCATTGCCCACCCCTCTGCATTTTCAGGGTCTTTTTATGTCCATACACCTGAGCCATAGAAGCTCATGTCTAGATGGCAAACTGGCAATTTTCGATTTTTTTAATAACTTTGAATGTCAGTGCTATGGTGTATGCTTTACTTTACTGTATTTCTGGCTGGCTGGCTGGCTGGCTAGGCTACTGACCCCATATATTCAGCCGGCCTGAGGCCAGTGTTTTCATTTCTAAAAAAAGAAAAATATTCCCATTTCTCTTCAGGCCTACTTGGAAAGAACTTTGGAGAAAAAAAAACACTTTACTCCAGGGTTCTTTAAGTTCATGGTGCACTGAGGATAAAGTTTAGGTTTCATCACTCACTTCTGAGCAAAGCTACATGTGTCTGTGACCAATTATACCATTACTGTGCAGAGATATCACGTCCCATTTATCTTTCGTCATCCGAATCCTGTTCAGGCTGGGCATCTGCATTTTCATCTTTCCAAAAAAAAAAAGCCGGAAAGTCTGGTGCCCACCCCTTCCTGTTTGACAAGGACCTTGAAAGAAAGTTACCGCAACAGGGAACGAGGCCCCACATTTCCCTCCCTTTTTTTTCCCGGGAAGATCCCGAGGATACGATTCCTGTTGACCTGAATCATTCTCCACATGTTTGGCTTTGTACTGTGCCCTGTTGTTTTATCAGTGGAGGGATGACCATTATTTGTTCTGTCTGTGATGGAGGAAGTGGCCATGACTGGCTTTACCTCCGTCCGATTCTGATTTGCCAAACTGACTGTGGGTTCTGTTTCTTGGGCAAGGACGATGAAGCAGGAGAACGGGAAGGGAGGGAGGGGTACTATGAACTAAACTTCCTCAGGTCCATCTTGATAAAACAACCTGTGTCGATGCATGTCGTCTGTCAGGCAGAACCTCCTTGAACCATCTTGAGTAGTCTCAGGAGAGCTCTGATAATACATCTGTAGAACAGAGGTGTACTTTCCTGACTAACTCCCTACCCCTCTCTCCCTCTCTCTCTTTCTCTCCATCTCTCTTTCCCTCTCTCTCTCTCTCCCTCTCTCCCTGCCTCCCTCTTTCCCTCTCTCCCTCCCTTTCTCCCTCTCTCTTTCCCTCTCTCCATCCCTTTCTCCCTCTCTCTTTCCCTCTCTCCCTTCCTTTCTCCCTCTCTCTTTCTCCCTCTCTCTCTCCCTCTCTCTCTCCTTCTCTCTCTCCCTCTCTCTCTCCCTCCCTCCCTACCCTCACTCTTCCCCCCTCTCCCTCCCTCTCTTTCTAGACTCCTTTCCTCCCCACTAGCCCATGTGTGTATGCAGCGGATTACCCATGAGACCCCAGTCAAACCCCCGGCTAGCTCACCAATGATGCCAAGCCCGTCTCCCCCGGCGACCGTACGCATGTTTTTGCAGGCATGCAGCCCTGTCAACATAGCCTTAAAGGATCACATGAATGCTTTTCAACGGCTCCGTGTATAAATAAAAACCGGCGGTTACAATCAAGGACTAGGAACTGTTTTCGTCCTCTCACAAGCCAGGCAGAAGAGATGTAAAACATTTTTTTTTTTTTTTTTTTTCAGGCCACAAAGAGTGCAGAAAGTCACCGCTTATTTTAAGGAACTGTTTGTCAGAATGTCACAGAGGCAAAGGAATGTGCAGAACAAGCTGATTTTGTTTAACCAACTTTGATCACTTGTTACAAGCTGCTTGCCAACTTACATGACACAAATGCAAAATGTAAAACTATATATTGATTTCCAGACATGCGTCTGATTAGCGCATCCCACATGCTTGTCAATGTGTTCTTTAATGAAATGTCGTCTACTTTCTCATCTTCTTTCTCATCTACTTTCTCATCTTCTTTCTCGTCTACTTTCTCATCTTCTTTCTCGTCTTCTTTCTCATCTTCTTTCTCGTCTACTTTCTCATCTTCTTTCTCGTCTACATTCTCAGAGGGAGCCAGTCCTACGTACCTTAAGTAGCTCCTCAGGGAGGTCTCCACCGTCGTTGATCCCACGGTTCATGAGGATGAATCGCTCCAGGGAGGGCTTCTCCTTGACGCTAGCGTTATGCAAGCTGGTGTTGAGCATGATGATGGAGAAGGACAGTACGTAGCACGTGTCTGCACAGACAACCACAATAAGACATGGGTCATATCTCCAGCTAGCAAAAGGAGGGGTAGGGGGCAGTGAAGCACAGGA
This sequence comes from Luidia sarsii, assembly GCA_949987565.1. Classification (NCBI taxonomy): domain Eukaryota; kingdom Metazoa; phylum Echinodermata; class Asteroidea; order Paxillosida; family Luidiidae; genus Luidia; species Luidia sarsii. Next base: position 25,896,725 of record OX465104.1, on the reverse strand, counting down.
CCATGCTAGTATCTATCTGATCTGTGCACTGGGAGGATGATGCTTCAAATGCTGGCACTGCTGCTATGAGTGTGTAGCAATTTGCTTGAAAGTCTTCATGGGGGCTCTTTAGTTTAACAATTACTTGCAAAAACTGTACAAAATCACCATCATCACTATCATCACCATCATCCCCATCATCACTATCATCACCATCATCCCCATCATCACCATCATCACCATCATCACCATCATCATCACCACAATCACCATCGCCATCACCATCATCATCATCACCATCATCACCATCATCCTCACCATCACCATCACTATCATCACCATCGCCATCACCATCATCATCATCATCATCACCATCATCACCATCACCATCACCATCATCACCATCGCCATCACCATCATCATCATCATCATCACCATCATCATCACCACCATCATCACCATCACCATCATCATCACCATCACCATCACCATCATCGCCATCGCCATCATCATCATCACCATCACCATCACCATCACCTTCACCATCACCATCATCATCACCATCATCACCGCCATCGCCATCATCATCACCATCCTTTACATCTTTCACATGCAATATCTATGGCAACTGGTGATTGGTAAAAAGCATGTATCTTGCAAATTAAACAAACCATTCAATGGACAAAAATATTTGAAGACAAAAAAAGAAAGAAACAAAACAACAAAAATTATACAGTGAAAGTTGAAATTGGTGGGCTGATATTGATGTTTTTGTAATTTCAGAGGGACGCCTTACCAGTTGTTTCAAAAACTCCCGGGTTGGTTTCACAGTATCTCTTAGCAAAGCATTCCATCATTCTGTCAATCTTCTGGGCCTCTCCGGGAAGACGGAAACTCCACAGGAATTGCCTGCAAGACACAAGTGGGAGAGGAAACACACCCAGGGGCCGGAGTGAAATGGAGCATGATCAAAATGAGCACGAGTAAGAAGGATTAGGTCTTGGTAGTAACACATCTCCTCCCCAAAGCAACGCCTGGGCACCCGTAAGTGACCCGAAACCTTTCAAGATCTTCCTTGTGGGACTGACATTTCAAGTTGTTTTCGACAAAAGTGGAGTCAATCCCAAAGGCCAGGAGGAATTCTTGCTTGGATCGACTTGTCAGACCCACATTGTTTAAGGGCTTATAGTTTGAACATTAAATGGTAATTTTCTTTCAAAATTCTCTTTCCATTGTTGTCTAGGGCATTTGGGGTGAAGGACTAGTTGTCTGAATTCTTGAGGGACAAGGGAAGAATTCCTCGTCTCTTCAAATTCTTCCTCTTCAATTTGAAACTTGGATTAGTGTGAACATGTAGGTCCACGAGTCCAAACCTAATCGACTGATACAACATTTATGCTGGTTCCAAGAGTCTGAGCAAAAACCTGCCAAAAACGTTTTGAGTTTCAATAAAAAAGAAATTCCCTCATTCACACATTCTCTCACATGTCTGACTGCCACTGTGTTGAAATTCCTTCATTTGTTCTCACATAATTATTTATAATTGGCTGAGAATGTCAATGGTGGTTGAGTCTGTCTGCCCATATGTCTGCTTGTTTGGATTGGTGACAATGGAAAGGTACAAGTGTCAGAGGGCCAACCAAATAGTGTTTTGTCCACTGGGGAAAAAAGCAAGCTGACAACTTAATACGCTTGTTTCGGACAAGAATAGGCCCCGTCAGATCCTTAGAAAGAAACCAACCAATCGTACAAAGCTTACAAAGATCCTCAACGTGTCATTGAACTATTCCCGTGTCAAGCCAAACAGTAGAAGGGCACGCTACACAAAAAAGACAAATGCAAAGATTGAGAATGCCAAAAGAGAGGGAAAAACTAACACCATGGCAGTCAGACATGTGAGAGAATGTGTGAATGGACAAAAGACCTTGGAGTTCAATAAAAACTGATTGTGTAATTTTTTCCTTTCTTCGTTCAGGTTGTCATTGTTGGCCTTCCTGAGACCCTGAGGGGTCATGTCCAGACAGGAGTCCTATACATCGCCCTTTGCAAAGTTAATTCTCCAAACATATTGAACTTGTTCTCACAGCTTTTGAGTTAGCTTGTTCAAAGTACACACACACTGTACCATTCTTTTATTTTGGTTTAACCACCTCCCCCACAAATGGACGCATAATGTGCATACATGTACATGTACTAAAATGTGCATAAAAGACTCTGAGAGTGAATAAAAGACCCTGAGATTTGTACACGTCTATTGGATATTCTCTGTTGTTCAAGTGTCAACCATGGTAGGTTGTGTAATATATTGGAGTATTAAGTTCATGTACAGTAAGCCTACCAGTACATGTACCTATCCACTGCACAATCAGCCTCTGAGAATGTTTTTTAATACAATCCAGACATCAGGCAGTGTGCATTTGGATCTGCATGTTTTGGGTCAATTGAAATCAGTATTAAACTTAAAAGCAGTTGGCAACATTGGTAAATTAGATTCAGAGTGATCAATGTATCTTGGCTGAGTTGACTGAGAATAAAGTTGAATGAATCTAGTGGCATGAATCACAGGTCATGTTCAATTAACTCCGTGGCAGGAAAAAGATAACAACCAAATCCCACCAAAAACCACCGGTCAGCAGGGGACCAGCCAAGCCCGAAGGGGGACCGGCCAAGCCTGCGGGGAACCAACCAATGCTGAATGGATACAAACTAGTCCTGGACGGATACCGGCCAAACCAGCAGGCCCAGCATGATCTTTGCCCATGGCGACAGTGATGCAGAACCCAAGTGTTAGCACAATGGGCCAAACCACCTTCACCTGAACATTGCTATGAAACACAGCCAGAGTATTAACGAGAATTGGAAGTGGCAATTTCTCTCTCTCTCTCCCTCCCCCACAAAGTGCAGCTGGCAGGTGTTAGTGGGTTGGGATAGGGAGTGCAGGGAAGTTATCAATAACCCTTAGCAAGTTGCTGAGAGCTAAGACTTTATTGAGGTTTGGCTAAAAAAAGCCCTCTACTTTCTAGGCAGGTGGAATCCAGAAGTCGATCACCACGTCCAGCCTTCCTGAAATCTCACTTTCAGTTTTCACCTGAGAAGCCCTTTTCCAAGAGTTCGAGTTGCTTTTGTTTGAGCCTTGTCTGGGGTGATCTCATTATTATGAAAATGGACTTGTATGATTATGGTGAAAAAGGGGTTGTGGTGCTAATCAAATCAAAAGGCCTCCACAGAATCAGTCAGCAGCACAAATGAGTCAGGTACATTGAGAAGAAATATTTTGTAAAATTTAGTGGGCCTGACGTTTCGATCCTAGCAGGACCTAGCAGGACTTTTCTCAAAGGCAGAGAGAAAGGTCCTGCTAGGATCGAAAAGTCAGGCCCACTAAATTTTATGATTTGCATTTTGGTAATTTTAGTCAGTAAGCAGTTTGCAACATTTTTGTATATCAAGAAATATTTTGGTGATATACAAAAATGTTGCAAACTGCTTACTGACTAAAATTACCAAAAAGTAAATCTAAAATTTAGTGGGCCTGACGTTTCGATCCTAGCAGGACCTTTCTCAAAGGCAAAAGAAATATTTTGGTTAACCCCAAAAAGGGACAGGTATCTTTTCCCAATAAATCATACACAGTCAGAAAAAGATGATGGGACATAGTGCTATGCGCATGAAGCACCGGCATTGGCTGCAGATTGGGGTCTGTGGCCGAGCCCAAACATTATTCCTTCTTTGGTACACTGGGTACCTTTCAGATCAGGGGCCCACCTGGCTCCAATCGGTGTGCTGACGGGGGAGCCAAATTCAAACCACACGGCCCGTCAAATGAATCATTCATTAGTCGTAGTAACTTCACCAGCTCTCTATCGGCCAATCAGATCACCAGGAAGGGATCTATCAGTAGAGAAGGGGGAGGGGGACAGAGAACGCTTGTTCTTCCCTTCTCGTACTTTTTTTGTTTCCTTTTTTTTTTTTTTTTTTAAATCAGTTCCTAATCTCATCAGAGTTGGATCGTGCAACGAGTCCCTCTATCTTTGCAACCCACATAAAACTGGACAAAAAAAACCTTTGGCCTTCCAGCACAAACCTCCACCCAAACACCAGATTGGTGCCCCTGCCACAAACGTTGGAATCATAACATTCATTGCACATAATGCTGACGGTGAAGTTTCATTCCAATTTTTAAAGACACTTTCCATTTCTCCCAATTTCACGGCACATGCCAGTAAAAAGGCTCGGACACAAAACAGTTGTCTGGTAATAAAACTTCCCAGCACTAACACAGGGCGACTTTCAACAATTTCAGCTAATGACAATTTTTCAATGTGTGCACGTACTGGACTTAGTCACTCCCAAATATGCACACACAGCATTTTGTAATTTTGCGTCCCATCGTCGGCAAATTATCGGCCGCGGCTGAACCAGCTGCATCCAATTGTTTGTGGCTCTCAGAAGGCTTACCCCCATATCCTGAACGGTTTAGCATTTCCTTGGAGCTGAGCAAATCTTGACATCTGCCGGCTTTCCTGCCTGCACCTCACATTGTGATTTGCATTTGTTCCCTTATTCATCCCATATGTGGCCGTGCACACGCGGCAGGGCTGTAGAGGCAACTGGACTTAGATGTTTATATGAGTTACTTGTGTATTGGAGGAGAAAGAAATAGAGAGACACTGCCACTGATAGAATCGTGACAACTGAGGTGCATTGGGATTTGAATCTGTGCCTGTACATACCAGCATCCTCACCTACCCTCTTCATACCCTCTGGCACATAAGGTCGTCACTCTTCCCCTCCATATCGTTTTTCAAAATTTGACACACCCTCACGTTTTCCAACCATCTTCATTCCTCTCTTTTTCCACTCCACGTCTCCAAGTTGTTTTCGGCCCTCCCACTTTTCTTTCCCCATTAGGATGCCATGTTAATGCGATGGAACAATGACGACCACTCTGGCTTCTGAGGGCATGTCCCAACCCATGCCATCTTCTTTGCTTGAATCTATGACTTCAAACCTCACTCAAGTAACTAGAATACCGTAAGTGATACATGTGTACTAGCATTCTACCACCTGAGCTGTTCAGCAATTGGGTGGAGTCTCCAAAGAGTCAGCTACAACGTACATGTGCATATAATATACTGTACATGTATGTATCTTTCCCGGGGTAAAGAAGCCTCATTGAAAGGCAGCTGATCATATAGCTGCTGAATATCTCTGAAGATAAAGTTCCCTTTTCATCGGATGCAAACAGATATAAGTACATTTAATTGAACCTAAGACCAAGTTCCTGATCAGCTCTTTTCATCTCCCAAATGGAAACTGAGGTGAAGTTTGCAAGTTTTGAATCGATCCCAATGCTGCTTGAACTTCCCCTTGTTTGTTTTCTTTAAGTATTGGGCCTTTACATGTTTACAGACCAAACACGCTATAAATGGGGACTACTTGGAAGGCTTCTCAGACACGACCAAATCCATGTGCAAAAGATAAGATCTGCAATTTGATACACTCCTACTAGGACCAAACATGCACTTTGAAAGTGCAGCTCTTATCTAAACTTCTGCTTCAGATTTGGCAGGGGCTCCTCTTTTCCCACATCAATTCCGGCAAGTACCAGGTATCAATATATGGACTTCCAGCTACGGTTTCTGAGTGAAGCAGATACAATCCTCCCTTGAGCAGGAAGACAGAGCTTCGACTGAAACGAGAAACCACAACCTATTTTCAGCGCTTTTTTTTTCTTTCCGTATCCCGGGGATGACGGAGATGAAGCTTGAGCCGCAGCAGAGATTTGTAGGAGGGTCTGAATTTCAGGAGTGCACCAGCGTGATGTGTCTTGTGCACTTCCTGAATCGAAGACATCGGGGCGATCACAAACACGTACATGAGTAATGCAGCCAACTAAATGATGACTGTGTTTAACCCAGAATAGTCAGCTGTACCAGCGCACATGTAAATGCGTCTGTCTACAAATCTCAAAAGATAGAGAGCCTGATGTTTCGATCCTAGCAGGACCTTTCTCAAGTGGTAAAAGCTACCAAACAAATGTTTTCCTAGAAGTGTTATACAAAAATGTTGCAAACTGCTTTACATAATCCCATGACCTTAGTGCAAATCTCCAAATAATTTGAGAGCCTGACGTTTCGATCCTAGCAGGACTTTTCTCAAAGGCAGAGAAAGGTCCAATGAGAAAAGTCCTGCTAGGATCATAACATCAAGCCCAAGTAATTTTTGAAGAAAACAAATAGGAGGGGGGGGGGGGACATTTTGACAGCTAGCTTCCTATCTGCTTCTAAAATGCAACACAACTAATTTCTGGAAACTGCTGCTGCAACTAATCACTGTTGCACAACTTCCTTGTTCTTTTTTTTTTTAACTGAATAGAGAAGTGTCATACTGCTTGGTTGAAAGAGTTACAAAACTGGCTTCCTGGTATTGTGTTGCTGCTAATTTATGTTTTTGACTTCAATCTTGATTATTTTTGCCCTTTGTTGGTGTTCATCTGTTCAATTTCACATAATTATATGACCACAATGGAAAGTAATTAATGTCATTCAAATATATGCACTCAACCAATTCCCATGGTGAACTGAAGCATCTCGGAAATAAAATCAATTTCATTGAAAAAGAGTCCGACTGACTGATAAAGTGACAAATCGTGTTCTACTTTCAGCTTATGTTTTTGGTGTTTAAAACAATGAATGCACAATGCACGTATCTTGTTACAGGGGCATGAGTAATACTACCGTACTACCCTGAAGCACTACTGGGTGTGTCTTCTGCTGCCCGACTGTCTTTTACACACCTGGCCGAGTTTGAAACAATACAATGACACAAACCATGTGGGCGGTGGTATTTGTCATTCACCATGCAAGGTAATACTATATGAGTGGGCATAGGATGTTACACGGAGGTGGACACAAAACACACACAGGCAAATGAGTGGAAGAGTCAGATTGTCATCTGTAGGAAATTGTTCACATTTCCGCAGAGGAAAAAATGCCAGATACTTTGCACAGCTTCACATTAATGTGACCTATACTGAGCCACATCCTTAAAGAACTAATCTAATTTCCACTCGTGAAAAAAAGGATTATTCTCCAATCTAAATATGTGTGGTTGAAGTCACAGTGGTAATTTGTTTCTTTTGTATTTTTTTTACTGAGCAAAGAAAAAAAAGTGGGTTTTGTTGGGTTGGGTTGGGTTGGGTTGGTTGGGATGGGTTGGGTTGGGTTGGTTGAGTTGGGTTGGGTTGAGTTGGGTTGGGTTGAGATGGGTTGGGTTGGTTGGGTTGGGTTGGGTTGGGTTGGTTGGGTTGGGATGGGTTGGGTTGGGTTGGTTGAGTTGGGTTGGGTTGAGATGGGTTGGGTTGGTTGGGTTGGGTTGGGTTGGGTTGGGTTGGGATGGGTTGGGTTGGGTTGGTTGAGTTGGGTTGGGTTGAGATGGGTTGGGTTGGTTGGGTTGGGTTGGGTTGGTTGGGTTGGGTTGGGTTGGGTTGGGTTGGGTTAGGTTGAGTTGGGTTGGGTTTGGGTTGGGTTTGGGTTGGTTGGGTTGGGTTGGGTTGGGTTGGGTTGGGTTGGGTTGGTTGAGTTGGGTTGGGTTGAGATGGGTTGGGTTGGTTGGGTTGGGTTGGGTTGGTTGGGTTGGGCTGGGTTGGGTTGGGTTGGGTTGGGTTGGGTTGGGTTGGGTTGGGTTGGTTGGGTTGGGTTAGGTTGGGTTGGGTTGGGTTGGTTGAGTTGGGTTGGGTTGAGATGGGATGGGATGGTTGGGTTGGGTTGGGTTAGGTTGGGTTGGGTTGGGTTGGGTTGGGTTGGGTTGGGTTGGGATGGGTTGGGTTAGGGTGGTATGCTTAGAGTAAACCTCACACCTACCTTAGAGCTTGCACCAGTATCATATCCTTGAATTCATGTCTTTCCACAAAGGCCTCTAAAACCTTGATGTTAAAGTCTTTCCTGTGAGTTACAGGAAACACAAAGCAAAAAACCCACATTATACCAAATTACAATACAATGATCAAGAAGTGGTTTGGGTCTTTTTTCCATACTGTAGTCTTGCTCTGATATTATACTTAATTTTGTTTCAAATCTCTTGCTCATTTCAAGCACTGACATTGCCAGACATACATGTATGCTTGGACCTATTTCCTAAACACAAGCATGCCTGAAAATGAAATTTGATCTAATTATGAACTGTTGGTGGACTTGAGAAAAGTCATTCTTTCAGCGATGGGCTCTTTGTCTGGACGACTTACTTTTCTCCCAGATAGTCTCCGATGGCTGTTTTATTGAGCCCTTCTCCCTTGTACAGAAACTGAGCCACGTCCTCTGCTGTCTCCTTCAGCAACTCATTCTCTATGAGATACTCAATGCCCTGGTGGAAAAAGAAGAGCCAATGTGTTCAAATGTACATGGTTTGTAATTACATCTGGCTTGTTGGACATTACTTTTTTAGGGGGTGGGTGGGATGGGACCTTTTCATACTGAAAGTGACGGGTGGATTTCCAAAGATACATGTACTGTACAATGTACATGTACCGGTATCAGGCACATACAATTGATATAAATACTTTATGAATACAGTTAGGCATGTGTCCTACACAGCACAACTACACTTAGTTGATTGTTGATCATCAGTTTACATTTAATTTTTTTTTCATTTCAATTTTTGTGGGCATCATTTCAATCTCAACTTTATTTTATACACATACACGTACATGTACATGTAACTATGGCTCGATCAATTCATGTCCAGGGTACATAAATCTTCCTAAAATCTCTAACTTTGACTAGCAATAAGACAATTGCTGTATTCTTTGGCTATGGCTTGCATTATCCCATATGCTCATTGGAATCAGCTGTAGCCGCTAGCTAGCGGCTTCCACAGACATGAACATAATTTGAAGCCATAGCCAATGGCATTGGACAATAACATGTCTTTGTAAATGTTTGCCGTGAAAGGCTTGTGGCTACCAATGGTGCATTATACAAGGCTACTGGCCAGAATTTGTTTCGGGAGACATGACCCAGATACCATCAAGACAGGAAGCGCCGCGCTCATATGATAAGATATTGGCAGATTGGAGTCAGGAACTAAGGCCAGGGAAGGTGAGGTCACTTCAGTAACACTCCTGAAAGTTCTAGATTGCTTCACTCTTTTACGTAAATCCATGTAGGAAACCCATTTTGGAATGTTCAAAAGGGTGGATGAAGCACTGTTTCGGTACGAGAGGGTAGAGTACACATGGCAGAAAGATAGATATCATAATATGATTGAAAAGACAAACGATTCAATGGAAGAGTTTGGACATGGAATCGTTTGAATCCCTTTTTCCAGGGAAAGGCCTCCCTGATGATTTGGCAGTTATTTGACAACGTGTCAGCAACGGTTTCCTCCCAGAGGCACGGTGCAGGCTGGAGCGCAGGACGCAGGAGTCTAGACGATGGAGGAGGGAGGGGGGTGGATACTGGGTCAGGGGGGAGGGGAGGAGAGCTCCGGCCACCAAGCATGCACCCTGGGTCCTGGGAAGACTTCCCATCGGATCTATTTATGGAAGCAGAGGGCCAACTGAAGACTGCGTTTTAGCGCAGGGGTGAGGGAGACTGGTAGTGGAGGAGACTGCAAGGAGGGTGGAGATGGGGTACCAGACTGCTGGGCATGGAGTGCATGCATTGTGTCTTACGGTGATACGCAGGGTTGCCAGACTCGTCGCCACTACATGTACATGTACACAGGACAAGATGTACATGTACATGCAGCTCAGTACAAAAAGTATATTTAAATGTGCGCTTCCACAACAGGTCTTTTTTGCCATTTGCAGTTTCTACTTTGGTAGCCAGCTGGGCCACTGGAGACTCCTGGTGGCCAAATGGAGCTTTTTGGTGGCCAAGAACTACACAAAGTAGTGCAACCTTTACTTTTCATTACACTCTTGACTTTTCTGATGGCCGGCTGAGCCACTGCACACAACAATGGAAGGTGGCCTGAGAGTCCTGCATCCATTTTCAACACCCTGGCCGCTATGAATCAGGCCGCGTCCCACACAGGCTTTCAGAGCTACGGCCAGGGCTATTACTTTCGCATCTCCGTGTATTTCCAATAGGGGGAAGACCTAGACCTAGCTCTAGACGCCCGTTTCAAACACGGCCTAAGCTGTTCCACAGTGACGACACATATGTAGATGTGCAACTTTGCTTGAAGACAATCCCACAGCATCATGAAGTGCGTGCATGAGGAAGACATGAAGGTGGGCAGCCAAGGCATTAATGACCGGTTTCCTTTCATGCTTTGCATGATGAGCCTTCTGCGCATCTGGGAGCAATTACAGGGTGAGTCAGCCGGGTACCGGTGCCTGCTGGGTACCAGCGTGTCACTCACTAACAGTTAACTAAGGATCCTCATCAACGTTGTGCATGAAAAAGTATGCGCTCGGCCAAGGGGCAGGGCAATGAATAGTGGATGTGATGCAAAAAATGCTTGAAAGATCCTTGTGAAATTAGCACTTAAGACTTTACCAACCTCTTCTGAAGCAAAGTGCATCAAAATAAAAAAATAAATAAAAAATATGGCAAAGAATACCTTGACTGGACCGGAATTTGAAACTGAGACCTCTGGTTATGTGTACCAGCGCTCTTACCATCTGTTCTATCCAACCCTTAGATGGTGGCCTTCCCAAATAGTCAACTACCGTAGTCTTTGCCGAAGTGGGGGTGCTAGTCAGACCATTAACTGCCGTATATCTCCAGGGATCACCCCCTGCTTTCATTCAGATGCAAACAACCAATTGTTTGCATCAGGCTTTTTCATGACAGTTTTAGGAAATACACTCTGTGCTGAACAGGGAAAAGATGCTTCAGATAAGTAAGAATAAAAACTTTCTTAGTCTGCTGTTGACCAGAGACCTGGGTTTTTGAAAAGGTGCCGTCGTGCTGATGTAACATTTGCTGAGGTACTCAGAACTATCTAAGGTGTTCCGTTCTATTGATCTGTTGTGCACGTACAGGTACACCTACGCGGAAATTAGCATTGATGGAAATCTGTCACGGTCAATTGTCAAGTTGGTGCAGATGAGAGCCTCAGGAAGGAAGCTGACAACCCGGTCAATGCGATCTAAACTGTCCGTAAGCGAAGCAATCTAATCCAATTCATCGATCCGTCAAAACGGGCAGACCGATTCGAAGCAGGATGCGGCAGGCCCTTCTCCGTGTTTTCCAGCTCGGTGACGAGACATCAACGTCCAACGCTGTTTGGACAGGGAGGATGTGATGAACTTTATAGGCATCCTCAACAACAGAGGAAGATAAATAGCAGTCTCTCCTCCTCCTCCTCCTTCTCCAAACTCCCGTCTATCGCTGAGAGTTTGACAGACAGGAGATTGTGTTTGTCCTCGATTATTCCTCGAAGCGACCAGCTGGCTGGAGACTACCCGTGGATATGGGGCCAGGGACCGCTGTGACAACAAATCAAAGATGGACTCCCCCCTCTCCTCCTCCTCCTCCTCTTGTCTGCTCATCTCTCGGTATCTCCAGGGAGGAGAGTTCCTCGCAAAGCATCTGTGCTTCCCCTCGGCGTGATGGCGTCAAGACAAGGCAAAGATGAATGTCTGAATCTGGCACTTCTAATGGGAATTTCTTCAAGAAACCGCGAAGGGTGGGATATAGTTTCAAAGTACATGTAGATAATCTTTGGGGGAAAAAGACCCCAGAGCTGACAAGAACACAAACTACTGTGACCTATTCTTGACCTCTTTTTATGAAGATGAAGCTCTCGAACCTGAGACAGGACCTTAATTTCTTTCAACCTAAATATCTTCTTGAGGACTTAGATTGGAGTTATATATGCAGCATATAATCCAAGTCAAGAGGTATTAATTAAGGATCCAATCTGCTCTATCAACACTCTCACAATATTTAGAATTGATGATTGATGAATGATGAATTCAATTTCAACACAAACTTGACCTGAATTACTTCCAGATGAGGTGTTAGATCTATATCTCTCTGAAGTGCCATTTTGTGGTGAGTCCTTGATCATGAACATTAGGGAGGTTTGGAAAAAACTTCCCACAGAAAACCTCTCACAAAAGTTATCAAAGAGCACAGCCAGCAATTCATCATTCAAGTCAGAATTGATCAGCAATCATGATGGATAAAATGGCAGTCTGGTCATGCATTCTGTCCATCTGCTAAGTGTGCGTTATGTCAGATACATGTACAGAATTTGTCAGGTTGGCTGTGGCTTGTGGCATGACTTTGGGAATTGGGATACTGTCGTCCCTCGGTCCGACCCAAATGGGTCCCCGGTTTTCTTGGTGGCACAAGGATTTCTTGAAGGATGCAGGGAGCCCAGTCAAGTCACCATGACTTTGTGAAAAGTGTTGGCTTCTTGGCTGTCCAACTGATCTGCCCGGAACCAGTTGTCACTCTATAAGTTTGCCAGCTACAGTACATGGGTATACAAGTATAAAGGCAGAGTTTGACTGGATGTCTCCAGCTATGGCTGCAGAAACTGTTGCGGGCAATTCTATGCATAATTCTATGCCATCAACATGAACATTCAGTGTATGCATCAAGCTATGGCTATGGCTGTTTCTATGTGTATAACTGCTACAAGTACCTACACTCCTACCTTCAATGTGCACACAAACTTTAGGTAACGATTACATGGTTGATATCTACACATGTATATTCGGGAGCCACAGCTCTTGTCCTAGTATGTAATACAGAGCTCCATTCTAATGTACATGTTTGTAGGAGTTAGTAAAATGGCACCCTAGAAAGCAAAGAAAATCATCGTTACCTTTTTGGGGTCCATGTTGAACTTCTTTCTGCCAGTGTTCATCTGCTTGCTCTTGGAGCCAGTTTTGCTACTGCATGGATGGAAAGAAAGAAAAGACAACATTTGTCAACTACTGTATGATGAAACTGGATTGGATTACAAATGTTACAAAACCGAAACATACGTGTCGTATGGTTTCAGATTAAAATAGTAAAAACTCTCAATTTCATGATAGGATTCAGACGTCAGAACATACTGTAGATGTAGATGTACATGTATGTATGTGTTACAGACACACCAAACCACAAAGCTTACTATATGTATGACAGAATGTGTATGAATGCGTGGGCATATTACATGTGCAGGGTACAGTATATGGCATATAAGTTTCTATAAAATGTTGTATTGCATGACAAAAATTTGAATAGAGACATTTTCATCTGGAAATGTATCATAATTCATCAAGTGGTCAGGCACTGCTCACAGAAAGGCCGTGAGCATGGAGAGGGATTAAGGTTACACAGAAGGATCTGAATCTAGTATAGTATATTCCCAGCAATGAAAACCCTGGTGGTCCCAGAAGAAGTGTGGATATATCATTTCAATTAGTGGGCAACCTTATCTGTGCAGAAGCTACACAACTTAAGTGCTGAGACCAGATACATACTTGTACATGTACTGTACATGTACATGTACCAGTACTGTACTGTACATGTACATGTATACAGTAGCAAATATTGCAATACATGCAAGGCATACTGTATGCGTATATGCAATTTGGTAGAGTACATGTACATGTACATGTAAACAGTAACCAGCACTGTATGTGAAGTTGACACTTTGTCCAACATGGGCATGGGCATTCTACATACAGGTACATGTACTGTACATGTACCGTACAGCGCACTGTACTGGTACATGTACATGTAGTACAGTACATGTTCTGTAAAATGTACATGTATATTGTGTACATGTAAATGCCCAGATGCACAAAATATATACTATACAGTGTACAGTACATGTGTAAACATACACGTAATACAGTATACAAATACAGCGTACTGGGTACATGCATACATGCAAGGTTGTATTTTTCTGTGTTCGTCCATATGTACAGTATGTGAGGCACAGACAAGCTGGCATTTGTAAGTGCTGCCTGCCTAAATATGGAGCTGAGAAAGGCATTTACTGATGACACCATCATGGCAGCGATGGAAGCGCCATTGCACCAGAGGACTGCAAAGCGAAAGTACAGCATACATGTACATGTATAACATCCACTCAGCCAGTCTCTGGTAATCATTTTGTGCGTATATGGGGGACAAGAACTAGAACTAGCGTAAACCTGAAAGCGCTGAGGTCATAACCTGAAAGCGCTGAGGTCATAAATTACAATCAAGACAACTGGTCCGAATTCACAAGAGAACAATAATGTAAAAATGTGTCCCTGACAAGCAACACACCCAAGACAGCAATTCCAATTCAATCAATTTCACATGAAACAGAGGTGGAGACATAAACTAAATTATTCGCACGTCCACTTTGAAAAAGAGAGTAATATATTGCCAGTTAAAAAGCACAGCCAGGTCTAGAGAAGAAAAATGGTTTTTACTCCTTGGTCGGAGCCATTATGTGATGGAAACCCCCTGTCAGGTTTTCACCTTCTCACCTCTGCGTCTGTTAGCTCCGTCAGGAACCCACTCCCCCCCCAAAAAAAAAAAAATAAAAAAAAAAAAATAAGGATTTGCCCAAGTGATTCCCTGGCTCAGTGTGAAATCCAAATAAAATCTGGCGGGTGGGCAAAAAAACCTAAAATTAAACTTCGTCGGCAAACCAGACCGCCATATGGCTGGGAGGGGAGAGCAATCAGACGCATTCTGCTGCAGGAATTCTAGGCTCGGGGTTAATAAAAAAAAGGGCTGATAATATTAACAGTGCTGACTGACTGTGTCAGTGTGGCATGTGCAATTGTGCATACATTTACACAGAGCTTGCAATCACCATTCTACCGTGGGTGGCCCACCAAGTGCCCGTAGTGGCAACATTTCAGACGGACTATTGCGTCTTATCTAACCCAGACGTTGGCCACAACATACTTATGATATGCATATTAAAAATGGCTTTAAATTTAGAATTGTGTGTACATGTACAGGACATGTACACTCAGTATTTATGTACAAATGTACATGTACATGTACATGTACTTCACCAATCCCTTTCTACAGTGTACAAATTCATCATACTGACCCCATTTTGACACACATTGGCTGATTATTATATTCCCTATGATTTTTGGCTGGCCAACAAGGCTACTGAATTGTTTCAGACTTGGTAAATTGTACATGTACATGTGTAATTTGGTACATGAGCGTATGTACATGCGTGTGCAATGCTCCAATGCCAACACTGCTAGAGTGCTGGAAACTTGTGCATCTACATTGTACAGTGTGTTTTTTTTTTTCTGATATTTTTGATACCGATCCATAGAAACATAGAATTGAAGGGGTTGTTCATCGCAGTGGTGTAGATTAAGTAGAAAGGGTGATCAAAGTCACGCGATGTGTCGTTGCTGGTGGTGACGTTTCGGTTGCTAACTGCTAACCTTCATCAGGCAACATAGAAACATTTTGCAACAGAATGAATCTGTGATTCACTCAGTGGGATGAATGTACATAAATATTTACACGTACAGCACTGTTTGCATGAATGATTGCACATAAAATTAAGTTTAAAATAAAGTTTTTGGAAGGCATATACATGTACATGTACATACAAATCATTGACTCTACAATACACACTCTTTTTCAGTTTCAAAAATACTGAGAATTTCTTTTCAAAGGAATTCAAAAGGTCAATGAGCACAGGTTTTGCATGCACACTACACACGTCTGTGAACTTGAATTTGAAATAATAATAATTAGCAGTGAACAAGGAAATAACTCTCTCTGGCCTGCTCAACACATGAGACTGATATTTGAGAAGGGATATTCTGGTTTCGCATTCAAGCTAATTGTAAGTAATATATGTAACACTACCTTTTCCATGAAGTAAATTAGCATTTTTTATGGAAACTGGTTGGTGACAGATATCAATGAAACTCTGGAAAGGACAGGACATACTGTATATATGTGATGTACATGTACAATTGTACATACTGTACATACATTGTACACTGTATATCAGTTTATATAATTATACCGGTACTTATGGCTCCGGGCCAAACATTGATAGAATTCGATCCCAAATTTGAGAAGATTGAAAAATGGAGAACAAATCAAATTGGAAAGTAAGGCCATTGGGTCATTTACAGTGAACATTTCTCTCTATTACCATGGCAATGCAATCCCATCATAACTCATTAAACAGGATTATTCACAACTTCCCTATCACAGTATCAGGTCAGTTCTAAGAGAAACCTAACCATGTACATGTACGATATGAAGCATCCTGAATGGTTTTGTGGTTGTTATGAAAGACCACACAGAGTTCTGAGAGTTGGAATCAGAGCCAACAAGGAAACATCAATGTGACATCGGTCTACTTAGAGGGAAGTCTGGCCAACAAGGCAAGATACATATACACACTGTACATGTACTTCCCAAACACAGAAAAAAACTCAGATGTACACATGTACATGACTGCGCAGTACAGCATCCCTTCCCTGCCCACTCTTTCTCTGACTCAACTTTCCTGAACTTGTTGGTACAGTGAGTACGGGATGTGTCTGGTAGATTTATCTGTGACGGAGACATCTGCCCCCCCCCCCACTCTCCCTCTGACTAATGCACGTATGTACAAGTACGTGCACGTACAGGCATCCGTATCTTTCAAAAAGATCGCAGCCATGCAAAAGGTGGAATTCCAGAGCGTAAGTGCATAACGAAATCTTGGCGTACAGTAGGTGGTCAAGTGGCACCCATATTATGAAGCACTCTGTCAATTTGATTTCAATGTTTTATTATACTGACAGAACATACAGTACATACCGGTATATTGTGATAATTTGAGGTTTAGTTTAGCGAGGAGTGCATATATCAATGCTAATCAATTGAATAAATTCCAGCAGTCTTCAAATTCTACAGTGTTTGTCTGTTGGTTGGACTTCTCTTACCTCCCATCATTGTCCATGCTCTCTAGGTCTGCAGTAACACTGGCAATCTCATTTTCAAGCTCCTGAAAGTTTGAGCAAAACAAGAAAAAAGAACAAATTACCAAAGACATCATTTACCTAATACAAAATCTCCCTAGAAGCCCTTTAGTCTCTTTAGAATTTCTCTTCAGAAAACTCCCAAGAAAACTCACAAGAGTTATAAAATGTCTGTGCTTCTACAGCCTATCCTACATGTACATGAAATTCTCACAGGTACAAATAATTTATTTCAATGCAATTGTGTATGTGCTCTACAAAACAAAACAGCAAAATGAATTATAAGCAATCTGGATTTTCCAAATACAAAGTAAGTTTTCCTAATTTTCAGCATCATGTTAACATGTTCCATTGTAGTCTGATGTTTTGGGGGCTTTTTGTTTGTGACAATCACAGGCTTCTACATTCAAATTTCAGAATTTAAAAAAATAATGAAATTACACAAAAAACCTGTAAGGATAGAATACTTGCAGAGCCAATGGTAATTCAAAAATAACAATGACCTTGGTTTCACTGTACATGTTTGTACTTACTTTCTTGTTGTCAAAGGTTTGGTGGTGACTTCCACCAAACCGAGGCAGCCTCATAATCAGTCCAACATACGATAGAACTTAACAATATGGTGGTCTGATAATACTGAAGCACTGTGCTGTATGATCACTATCAAGTTATTCTTGCATTCTCCACAGTTCTATTTCCTTGTGACCACAAATGTTTGCCAAATGCATGTAAGCGCAAGTAATGGCAAGGAATTGTGCCCGGTCGCTATACAACAGTTATGATAGTATGGCATACAATGTATATAATCCTCCGTCAAGCATACAGAAAAGATGCGGTCACATACAACGAGAATTCACAAATCCAACTTTCATCGTAGACTATCCCAAAGCAGATGACAGCAGAATTACATGTACTCCAATTGGACCAAGACAAATCAAGAAAACCAATTTGTCCATTTGATTTAGTTGTCAGCGAACGTCAGCTCATCAGAGCCTGCAGACAAATCTCCTCAGTCCTCCTTTGCTCTCTTCAACCATCTCACAGGTAACCACGGCCCATCTGTCCATCACAACAGCAGCACTCGTCCAGTCAAGGGAGAGCAAGGGAACGAGAGAGCGAGGCAGAGAGGCAGCGGATGAGGAAAACAAATGACGCACTGCTACGCTCCACCAGCGGTCCTGTGCTCCCATCAAACACAACTCCCAGTGAGCCGATTACAGACCACCTCTGACTGACTTTCCATAAGGGTAGCTTGATCTTCCACCCAGAGCACACACATAGCGTTATTTTTGGTGGGCAGAGTCGGTTTGTAATATGGAGCCATTAGCCAGCCAGGCAGGGAGTCTCTAATAACAGAACCCTTCATGTGGAGCCAGGCGTGGATTTCATTTCATTTTCTCTCTCTCTTTTTTTCTCTGTATGCCAATAGCCCGTACTCATGCACGTATCTATTTCTCAGGAATCCTGACCACAGCTTGACTGTGCCAACGTGAAATACAAGCAACCGTTACCAGTAGGCCAATGTTTTGCCGCTGTCCCAATTCAATTTTGATTGTCGAGTGCGTGATCTTTCAATCGGTTTCCATTTTAAGATCAATAATGCAGAAATAATTTTCAAGTGGGTGTTCTTGGAAAATAGAACTAGTGAATGGCTGCATATTTTAAGAAGGCAGAAATACTTGACATATAAAGTGCCATACATGTATAACAGGTACAAATTTGAAACTGTGCTCTTAATTAAATGATATTCGCAAGGTTTATGACAATCTGCTGAATTGCTTCCACATGGTAAATGAGTAATGAGAATAACGATAAACGATAGCAAGTGTACGTACCTACACGCGCAGGTCTATAAACAAAGGGCACACACCATATGGTAGCTGTCCCAGTGTGTCTTTTATTAACTTGCTAGCAGCAGTACAAGACCGCACAGCAACCACCTTGAATGAAAACTGGCTCACTCCTGAGGAGTTCTGATTTGCTTACGATGGGCACACAGCAATAAATGAACACACATATCCGAACCGTTTCTATCGTATTACCGTAGATAAAAAAAACTCATTTGCATAGTAATGCCTACTGTATATTATAAGTACATATGTACAGTGTCAAGGGATCTACATTACCTGGTACTGTACATGCACAACCTCTCGTATTTCACCAAATCCCGATGGTATTGAGTTTAAAGAACTGAGTTGCCGCAACCATTTTCTCTTTCACAATAGTCTGAACTGGTTTCGTTCTTTCTTGGAAAGGACTTTGTTGAAGCCTTATAATGGATGTAGAAAATATTCACTGAAATCCATTCTTTACACAATGATGGAATCAACAAAATTGTAGGCAAAAGGATTCCTTCTTTCCGTACTGCCCAAGATAAACAGTAATTTTCTCAGGTATACATTAACCTAATTGCAATCGTAAATGTACACATGTATCAACCATGACCACAGACAGAGTGTTCACAGATCCACAGAACACTCTCTTCCGCAAATCTTTAATACCTACATGTACTTGAAATTTGCGATTCAAATCACAATTATTTGGACAGTGGAAATAGCCCTACTGTCAAGCCTGGCAAAAAGTAATCCAAGAGAGATTAATGCTGCCATACAAACAAAAACAGTCCCCATTGTCTTTGAAGATGCAGATTCGTTTGATCTCAAACTAGAAAAAAAGGTCCCTCTTTGCTTCACGCATTGTGCAATGAATAAGACCTCACCTTGATTTCCCGTAGGAGCTGCTGCTTGGCTCTCTGGATATCATTCAGAAGCTTGATTTCTTCCGGGCTCAGATCTGTGCACATATAGCAAGGCAAAAGGCAATCAGAGAAGTGAAAAACAAACAAGGTGGTAAAATTCACTGGTATCGACACAATCCTGGGCCAGACTGGCACTAGTACAATGTAGTTACAAGTTGGATGGATGAATGGTGGGGAGGGTGTTAGACAGGGGATGAGTGTTGATACACGTAAATTAATCCAGGGCTTTCTGGTATCAGTACGGAGACAAGGACATCGCAGCATTGGTAGTAAAGTTCATTGGCTGGGCTCAGCATCCGTCCTAGGTTCCGCAGAGGGGAAGCATTTTTGTTATTACGCATTTCCTGACACCAGACACAATGGAGAGAGGCAGAGATAGAGGGAGGTACTGTAGGCCTACATATTATACGCAGCTGAGGGGGGGGGAGCTGGTAAATCTTGGAAATGATCGCACACACCAGGTGTCCTGTAGGCCTAAATACTATCTCACTCAGCTTGGTATACCTGGAAATCGTACGGAATGGAGAAATCCAACTTAGGCACTTACGCGTGTCCGATTCAAAGAAATGATTGAATGAATGAACAAACTGCATTTGTTGGATTTTTTCACCCTAGGATGTTGGGGGCATGAGTCTAGGACAAGAAACCGCAGGGACTGGAATGCAGACATGACTAGGGAGGACTTTCACAGAACTCCTTAAATGCCAAGGGTTAGTTTTACAAATACACAAGCATAAATTTAAACCTTTCTAAAAATCTGCACCCATTTCTATCAAACACTAAGCAAACAACAATGAGAAACGAGCTGAAGGCATTCCTCACTTGAAAATATAGCTGGTGCAAGACCTGTAATTCTGTTAGGCCTGAGAAGGCCTCTTTTGCTAAGCAGATTGGGACGCTAAACCAGCTAAATAAAATTGGCACAATCATTCAAATCCCTATTCAAGTATGAACAAGGAAATTGCAAACATGTCCGTTCCCGATGGGAGTGTATCATGAGTAGAAATAGACATTGCAATTGCATTCAGGTGTGGGTAATCACCTGGTACAGTAGGCCTACCTATATGTACATGTACAGTATGTCAGAGGGGGGGGGGGCAGTTTCCCTTGTCTGTATCCTGTCCTTGAGCTGAGGTTAACTCCTGGTCTAAATGGGCCACCCATTTGGTGAAAACCACAAAAATGTTCACTTACAATACCCAGTGTCTAGAGAGAATCAATGTGTACATGTACACAGAGCCTTGGCTTGACACCTGAATTTGCTAAAAACATTCCAAACAAAACCTGCATGTCCTAGTTAGAGTCTTTGCATTGAGATTCAGAAACAATCGTATTTTTCTGTATATATATGCAATACATGTACAATATGTACATGAAATGGATACAAAGATTACCCTGCCTTCCTAAGCATAATACATGAACATGAACTAGCAGTTTAACAACATTTACAAGTACATGTACATGTACACTGTAGTCAATTGTGGGAAAAGTTACCGGTACTAACCGAACATCATTTGCATCTGCAATGACACTCCATCAACACATCTAAATATCCTGCCATTTTCCTGGGTACGAGTTTCTGCTGCAGTACGTACATAAACTGGTAGGGCACATACAATACAGTATCAGTGCATGGAATCAACTGCAAAGCAATGCAACGGCAACTGGCAATGAATTTCCATCCTCCGCCCTCCAATTCTTCCCAAGAAGGACTTCCCACTCACACTCACAGGAACAATGTTCCCAGGTTCCCCATTGGTAAACTACAACATCAGTACGCACACTGACAGGCAGGTGACAGGGAGACCACCAGAGGCATTAGAGGCCTTTGTGGCCCGGTAACCCAACCGGTCCAACTCTAATACTTTCAGAATCCCTCCCTCCCAAACAAATTCACACAAAACCGGGGACCTTGCAATAAGGGCAATGCAGGGCTCAGATTTCCACACTAGAGAAGGGCAAGAAAAATCGGGGACAGGTACGGTTACGGTATGACAGGTACTGTACATGTACATGTACAGTCTTCCAGTGGAAACTACATGTAACTCCCTATAGGCTATAGGCTGTACATGTACCGAAGGCTGACAGTTTTGATGAGAGGGGGATGGGGAGGAGATAATTGCTTGGCATGTTACCATGACGATGAAATTGCATGGGATTATTAAAATGCAAACAGCTTACCATACATGATGTACATGTACATGTACGTGTCCAGTTAACAAAGTGAAGGAAAACTGACTGGGGATTTTCAAACAATTTGAAAAATCGGCAAAGAAAATTTGACGAGGACTTGAACCCGAGACATCTGGCTTTATGTACATGTGCACGGTACATTGCCAGTGCTCATACCACTAGAGCTATCCAGCGCTTAGACGACGGCCTCCCAAAATGGACAACTACATGTATCTTTGGCAGGGTGGGGGCGCCAGTCAGAAGCATTCAACCGTTTACTGCCATATATCTCCTGGGATCACGCGCCTGCTTTCATTTAGATGCAAACAACTTTGTTATAAACCTGGTAACAGCATTTTGGGGATCACACACTATTTTTATTGGTGGATTGTTAACATCTTAGAAAAGTTGTTCATAATCATATCATCATTAGTTGCCCAAACACATACACAAAGTACGATTGTTTGGTATAGCATTTATAAAGTCTTACACACCCATAGTCATCAAATTACACCCTTACCCTCCCCCCTGCCCCAGTTCCCCAAACAGTTTCCGGTTGGTAAATGCCATTCCTTGTGGCCACATATTGCTGGAATTTCCTCAGCATGAAAATGACCAATTTGTTCCTTGCCTGAAGCACTTCCACACAGTGCAGTATATAAATGTACAGGGGGTACATGTACACTGTACATGTACAGTGTACAGGGGGTACATGTACACTTTACGTGTACAGTACATGTACCTTGCAAAGTGAAACACTGGTTTACATGTACTGTATGTAGGTAGCCTGCTACCATGGAGCTACATGGTGATGCTGCCACAGTACAGAGTACAGGGTTGTTTTTTGCCAGGCATCTTGTGTACTTCCACTGGCCACTCCAGAGAGTCTACCACAAACACCCAAGCTGTTCAGCAAACACCAAGCAGGACCATGGGGCAGGGCCAGGCCTGATAAGTGATGGGCCGCTGATGTACAACAAGGGGCAGTGTGTACTTAGCCCCCAGCCTGTTCCTCCAGGGACTTGACCCTGGCTAATCAACTGGGCTGACCCCAGGCCTCCCCCAAGCACACACACAGACAGGAGACTGTGCATATTTATCTATAGCTTCCCCCTTCCCAAAAAATTGCCTCAAGGCTTGTCTGGCCGGAACTACTGGAGTTTAGATTTAAAAGTTTGATACTTGAAAACTAGGACAAAATGGTAACCCATAGTCCCCTGCCTTGAAAAACTGAGCAGTGTTAGAAAATAGAAAGCCTGTTTCAATCCAAGCAGAACCTTTATCAATGGCCTTGAAGAATTGATCAACTTAGCCTATAGATGCTGAGATCAAAATGTCAGGCCTTAAGTTCTATCATTTGTTTTAGGTCACTGTAATCCATAATAAGCAACATTAAAAAAACAAATCCTCTACCATACAAACTGCAAAGCAATGACCTTTCTCAAAAGTCAAAGGCTTTGGCTTTGAGAAAGGTCCTGCTAGGATCGAAATTTGAAATGTCAGGCCCTAAAACTTTTGAGATTTATGTATTGCAGGTCATTTAAGTCAGTGAGCTTTTTGCAACATTTTTTTTTTTATTATTCAAATTACAAAGCAATGTACGGTACGTAGTCTATGTAAATATAGACTTTGGACAAACCATTCAGGAATTTGGGCACATTTCAAGTGGCCCTCTCTTGATAACCCCTTGTTAGTTGGCACTCAAGCTGCAAATACATGTATGAATGCTTGTAATTCAGAGCAAATATGGAGCAAATGGCTGTGGTTGAGGTCTGTGGTTACTGTGAATAGTCAGTGTGATACATGTACAGTACAAAGCAATGTGCCCATTTCACACATAATAATGGACCATCAAGCTGCTTTGTGCAGTCGATCCCATACTTTCAAAGTCACTCTTTATGATTATGGTCACCCTAACGGAAAATTAAACTCAAGCACGGTCTGACTGGATTCAATCAGATTCAATTGTCGGGCAAAGCAACCGTCGAATGACTTTCAAATATTGCACAGTGCTTTGTCTGTGTGCACAGGTTCACTGCAAGTGCAATGAAATTGGATGAGGAAATAAAAGAAAAAAGGACCAAAGTTACGGACAAAGGTTTTAGAAAGTGAACAGAGACAAGTATGCAAGGGTGGGAGCCCTGGAATACTACATGTACTTCCAATCGTATACCATACATGTACAGTGTTCATGTAGTATTACTAACTAGTATCATTATGCATAGCACCTGCTGATACATGCCTATTAATATGAACAAGCAGGTGCATTCACTATATTCGTATATTTGGTAGACATACATGCACATGTACGTAAAATGTAAAATATACAGTGTGCCCGTACATGTACATGTACATGAACATGTATGTAAATGTACATGTACATGTAATATAAAAGTGGACACTTCACGTGGGTAAACAGGGAAGGAATCTTTTACTTTCACTTCTGAAGAAGCTTCCTGACTTTGG